>NGZR01000009.1:0-600000 GCA_002197995.1 Gaeumannomyces sp. JS-464
AGGCCTCAAAAACCTCAGGGCGCCCCCTCCAGTAACTAATTCTCCGCCCCGTGAAACGGGCGGTGGCCAACCCCGGCGCACGATATAACGACGACCCGCTCGGCTATTTCGACGATATTTCCAGGTTTTTTTCGATAATTTAAGCTCAAACGATTAGGGAAACTCGTTATTTAATAAAAAGGAGTTTTAAAAGCGCCGTTAAGCGATTAAAAAAGGCAAACAGCCTGAAAAAGCTGTAAAGGTCCTACGACGTAGTGCACGCTTATAGGGACCTTGGTAAATTAACAAACTACGAAGGCTAGGAAGTGAAGTGAGGCCGGGGCTGCTCGGCAGATCTAGGAGCGGATCCGGCTATATACTGGCGGGGCGTGGCTGCTGCGTTAGTATATCGCGCCGCCCTTTGATGTGCCACCAGCCAGCTATGGCTGGAGCCCGTGCCTGCACTAATGGGAACCGACCCTTTCACAAAAGCTTAAGCTGGTTAAAAAGATTAGAAAAAGTACGCCGGTTAAAAAGGTTAAAAAAGGCAAAGTTAATAAAACCGGTAAAAACTTTTTTAAACGCGGTAAAAAAAAGGCGTTAGAAAATCGCTGCTTTGTTTTAAGCTGTTTACGGTGTGCTTTTATTAGTAAAAATAAAAAAGTAAACTAATTACTGTAATGTGAGTTCTTTTTATAAACCGTTATTAATTTTGCGTTTCGAGTTATTAGTTTAATTTTATAAAAGTTTTTTTTAATTTAACAAGTTTGTTTTGTATAATTATCTTTTAACTACTTATTGCTTTTTAATTCTTTTATTATTTTTAGTATCCGTTTTAAATTTTAAAAGAAATATTTTACTAATAACGTGGTTTATTAGCGAGTGCGACACATTAGCGTGTAGGATATAGGAAATCGCACCGTAAACCCGTTTTTATACAATTAAATAACTCTGTCGGATAGTTATTCCGGCGCATGCATTCGAGGGATTTGGAGGCTTGGGAGGCCTGGGAAGCTCCCAAGGCCTACAGGGCCCACAAGGCCCACGTGACCTAAAAGCCCAAACCCTTTCGCAGATAAAAGGGGGCCTGTTAGCCCCTTTTCTTGTAGCTAAATCTCCTTCCTCTTTATGCACAATAAAGAGACTTTTCCAGATTTATAGATCTTTGTTTATCACCTTTAACGGAGGGCTTCGAGCTTGACAGGAGTAACACTCCTACTAATAAACTCGGCCATTTTAAGTTTAAACATAACCAAATTTAAACAGGTTACATTTAACTAAGTAGCAAATTTAACTTAATTTTCCTAAATTTTTTTAAATTTTTATTATTACCTTTTTACTTAAAATCGCATATTTTACACAGTATATTATACAATGTTTCGAACTAACCTTAAAGGGGTAGTAATAAAAATTTAAAAAAAATTAAATTTCTTATTTTGTTAAATATAAGCTTTTTAAATCCGGTTAAGTTTGGGTTTAAATTAGCTAAGTTAGCAAAGGGAGGGTATCGAAAAACACGTTTAATATGAGATTTTGTCGTATCCCACTCGCTAATAAACGAACCACGTTATTAATTCGGCAGTTATAAATTAATTTTTAAATTTAGTACTTTAAACGCGTTTATTAATAAAAGTTATATTAGCGTTGAAAAAATAAATCGTTTTTATATTCTTATAAAGGAAATAATTAAGCTTTAAAAAAAAAACTAATAAAAATTATTAATACGCTAATGCTAATTTTTAAAGTATAACTTTTGCTAAATGTAAAACGGTTAAAAAAGCCGCTTTTATTTAAATATAAAATGCCGTTATTTTGCTTAAACAATTTGCTTATAATAATATTAAAAAGTAAAAGAAATTTTGTATTACAAAACTAAGCTTAGCACACTTATATTTAGCCATGGATCCGCCGGCCTTTTACGGGGCCAGCGGACTTTCCCTCCTTTTGCAACAATAAGTTTTTAACTTAGTACCTAGTTGCAGCGCCGTAACATTTTGTAAGTCGAATTTATTTATTTGGTTAACGTGGTTTATTAGTAAGTGGGCCATATTGTTACAAACAGGCTTTTGCTTTTAAAGTAGGGCCGTTTTAAAAAGGTGTTTAAAACAGTACGCTTATTAAAAGGTTTGGTAAACTTGGTAACAGTAGTTTAATTGCTTGCCTAAAAAAATGCTTTAAAGTTAACTTAGTGTAATAGGCTGGGCTAATAGGTAATAGCTAGTAGGAGCTTAGGTGATGTTATTTTGTAAAATGAAGAGAAATAGGAAGGAAAAAAGTCGGCTTAGTCCCGGAAGCTGTCCCTAGTTATATATGCATAAAAACGGCTTAAAAGTAACCTTTAAGCCTTTTACCCGTGCCACTAGCACGAACCCATAACACTTAGGTTAACTAATGCCGAAGCTTTAATTTAAGCTACCTAAAACAGTAGGAAATCCATCTTTTATACCTATAAGCTTTTTTTTATCTTTACTAGTTTTTGGATTTGTAACTTTGTTTTAAGTTTTCGCAAATCCACAAATCCCTCCTGGATTTGTTGCTTTGTTTTAAGTTTTCGCAAATTTACAAATCCCTCCTGCTTTAGGTAACCTGTTTGGTTATGTAACTTTTGTTCCTAACGTGAGCGGGGTAAAGGCACCACTTAAAGCCCTTCCCACCTTGTGTTTTAAAGCTTGCATGCTGGTCGTAACACATATTAGCGAGTGGGCCACGACACCCCGACCTTTGGTTAATTAACGTGCATGCCAACATAATAACGCTAGGAATCCATTAAACTACTTAGAATTATATACATTAAACATTTTTACTTTTTTTTAACAAGTGCGCGCATTGTGTCCGGTTTTGCCGCAAGTGCCACATCGTTAACGAGTCGTCGTTACCCTTTTTTCCTAACCCTTATAGTCGCGCATTTCTTGCTGTAGCTATCCATTTAGCTCCTTTTAGTTTAAAACATTTCGTACTTTATCGATAGCAAGTGACCCTCCGAGTTAAACACGTGTTTTTTTTTGGCCTTTTGGCGTTTGCTTACTGCCTTGTTCGCTTTTTTAAACGTAAACACTTCGGCTTGGAAAAAAGCCACCTCGTGCATTATCGCCTTCGTCCTTTTTGCAATTTGGTCCACAGCCGCCAGCATGGGTGTCGGAAAGCTGCCTTGGTGATTGGTAATCCGAGTTTTAATGTGTTCGGACTGCGGAGCTGCTTTTTTGGCTGTCCGCGGCGTTTTAAAGGTCCAAGGTTCGGCGTCGCTTAGGGGCTCCCTCGGGGGAGTTGGAGTTCGTAGTGTATAGATATAGGGTTTTAATTAGGGCGTGCTTGCGCTAATTACAGTAATTAACAGGGTTACGTTTAGTTGGTACAGGCCTTGTTAAGCACTACAAGTAGTGCTAGCAAAGCCCCAAGCTTAGTGGGTGGTACAGGCTTGTATTGCAAGGAGGGGGCGCTAACAGTCGCCTTTTTATATACCCTCCGACATCGATCCTGCGGGCCCCCCTCCCAAAAGGGCTTTAATGCCGCACGCGATTTTCCGAAAAATTATTTTGTATAAGGAAATTAAAAAATCGACCCACGGCCACCAAAGCCATCTTTACGTTAGGCTTTTAAATTTAACTTGTTCGGATTACCGCATAATACGGATCGAGGTCCTTTATCCCAATAACGCTACGCCAAACTGCCGGCGTATTACGCTTTTAAACGATAAACTACCAATGTTTACGAACGTGGTAGCAGCCGGGTGTTACAATTAGGGGTTTGCTCTTAGGGTAGGGCACTTCGGGGGTGAAAAGGACAGTATCGCTAGTCTGGTGGACAAGGGGGAACACGTGACTTAAAAGGACAATTTAATTGCTTGCTTTAGGGAATGCCTGGGAGCTAACTTAGGTTAACTAATGCCGAAGCCTTAGTTAAAAGCTACTTAGGACAGTAGGAAATCCTTCCTTTTTTATAGCCGTCGCTTGTTTTACGTTTTCCTTAAATATGTTAGCTATGTTTATAGCTAACATATCCTCGTTTAGGTTACGTGTCGCTTAGGTTACGTGTCGCTTAGTTACGTACCGAAAGCGTTGGTAAAAGCTGCCTCGGCCTTTCTTTCCTTCCGGTCGCCTCGCACCTCGCCGTGGGGAGCGCGGTCGTAACAGGGTGGTTCCAAAAACCCCCCGCTTGGCTTCGCCTTTTTTCCCGGCACACCCGCCGGTTAAACGCACTACTACCACCGCTGCGCTTACAACGCCCCGGCGTTTTATACGCCCTTTTGCCAATTGCCCCGCTTACTAACAAGGTGCGCCGGAATACGGCCCGACTTCCGTATGCCTTCGGGTTTAATTTGCTAGCCGCTGTAATAGCAGCACTATGGCCTAGTGTATATAGCTTAAGTAGCGCTAACACGTTATATGCCTTTTGGAAAGCAGGGACTGGTAAATCCCGATTAGCTAACGTTAAATATACTCTCTCTCTTTTTCTTTTTTCCAAATTTAACTTGTGCGTTTTTCACCCCTGCTTCGGCGCGTGCAGGGTAGGTGAATTAGGTAGCCTCACAACGGCTAACTTAGGCGCTATAACACGCTGTGGGCCGACTTTGTGCACAAATCCACAAAAGTACCGGGTAGGTAATACAAGGTAAGTAGTGCGGGATAGGTAAGGTTTGTACACCTAACCTTAATGTAAAAAGGACGTGCTAAAGTACCGCTCCACTACATAAACCAAAAAATCCAACAGTTTAATCACTTCGTGATTAAACCTTTTGTGTTAATAAAAGTGGTACTTTTGTAAGCATGGAAATTTCCAAAAGGAATAAATAAAAAATTTATAAATTTGGAACTGGTGTTTGTAATAATGCATGTTTATGTAGAAATTTAGTTACAAAAAGGGGATTACAAAATCCCTTTTTGTAGGCTCGTGGGAGCGCACGGCCCGTGGGCTTGCGGCTTTACGAAGCGTGGGCCTTTTTTAAATGCACGCGTTAAATCACGTGGATTAACACTGGCAATTTTTCTTTAAACGCGTGCATCGGTAAATGCTCGTTTTCCAAATCCCGGGATTTTACAATACTAATAACAAAGGAATTCGGATTTAGTAACCTGCTTTAAAACAAAGGAAAAAGGGCAAAAGGACTGTGTTAAATATCGGTAAAAACTGTAAATAAGGACTATAAATAGGAAAATAAAAAGTGGGGCAATGTTTGGTTAAACGCTCGTAAAATTAGGTAATGCCGGATTAAATGCGCATAATAGCAGTGAATAAACTTAATAAAGATTTATTGGGCCGTGTGCGTGCTAATCGGTGTAATAGGAAGAAGCAAATCGGAAGTATAACTTAAAAGGCTTGGGATATTTCAAAAGCCGTAAGCTTTAATCGTTGTGATTTGGAACTTAATCCTTACAATTACAAATATCGATATCCCCGCTGCCTGCCTACCTGTTTGCCGATTTTTGCTTTACTATTTTACTGCTCGACTAATTACCGCGATGGTGTCCACTCGTTTTAAAGGAGCTAGCAAAGGCAAATCCGTTAAAAAAGGTTAAGTTAGCGTTAAAACGGTTTTAAATAGTGGCGTTAAAAAAACTCGTGCTAAAAAGGGAAAAGGCAAATCCTTTGCTCGCCCGCGCTTTGCAAAGGGCAAACAAAGATCGTTTTTATGCTTAAATTGTTTTAACTCTCTTTTGGCCGGCAAGTTTAATAAAATTAGGTGCTTTAACACCGAGCCGGCCGGCAACCGTTGCTAGTCCTATGCTTTTTGGTTATTCGTGCTAACCGTTGTAAGTAATTTCTTAGGCTTTGGTTTGCTAATCTTTTGCGCTAACGACCGGTAATTTTAAAATCGCAATGGCTTTAGCCAAAAAGTTTATAACTAAATACTTCCGCGAAACTATTATTAACAAAGTATAATGGCTAATCTTTTGTTTAACTGCTCCAATGCCTTATTAACCGTGCTTTCGCTATTCCTAAAATTTCGCGAAATGGCGTACTACCACCAAATGCATAATCCTTTTTAAAAAGGAGGAATAAGCCGGTAAGGTTAACGCTAATTTTATTAAAATAAGTGCTGCTAAACGGAAAGCGGCAGGCCGCGTTGCCGCTTAGCGTATATTTAATGCGGCGTTTTTAAAAGCAAAAAACAGTTTATTTAAAGCTTTTAACGATAACGAGGATAAAGACGAAAGATGGCCGAAAAGGGAAAAAAGAATAAAAATGCTAATAATATCGATAAATAAGCTGGTAATGTGTCCGGTAATGGTAAAGGTTTTTTTTAAAGCTTAAAATGGTTGTTCGTGGGATCGTTTTCCGGTTGTTTTAGCGTTTTGGTAATTTCGTTTTTCTTAATCACATTGTTAGCCATTTTTAGGTTATAACAAATCGATTTTAACCGCTTTTCCTCGCTTTTTTTTATTGTTTTTTTCGCGCTTTACCCAACCTTCGATTCGTACCGTTATCGTATTGCTTAATAACTAAATTTTCCAAAGCTTTATTTAGCTAATCTTTAATTATTACGTTTGGCCGAATTATTTAATCCTGCGATCCAGCGGATTTTCGTCGATTTCCGCGGCTTTCGTAGGATTTTTTAAATGCTATAATATCGATTATAAGCTTTTTTTCCGCTTTATACCTAATTGTACAAGCATTAATACAGCGAAAAGCTATCGGTGCAAATTATTAGCTTCGGGGCTTTTTGGTTTAGCTTTTTAAAAATCGTTACGAGCGTTAAATTAAAAACGTAGGCTATATTAAACCCGCTAACCATTTCGTAAATTTCACTTGCGAAAACGCTTTTCGTAACCCTTTTGCATTTAATTAACGTTTAATGCAAAATGTTCCCGATTAGCTAAAAGCTGGTTTTTTAATCGTTAAATTTTTCATTGCTTAATACAATTACGAACCCGATTTGTAAACTTAGGTTTAAATTGTTTGCGAATAATCCGTCCACAAGAACGTAAAAGTTGGTTTTTTACAAATCCAATGGAACGTATTTTAGCCTTTTTTAAACGTTGTCGATTTGCCATTTAATTTTTTTATTTAGCTTAACCACGTTTTTTTATCCCGGGTTTTTGGCTTACGCCGTTACGGAATAGTCGAATGCGGCTTTCGGTTAGCATATGAAACTAATATATGCGTTTTAAGCTTTTAAACGATATATTTATAGCTTAAGCTTTTTAAATCGGTTTTTATTAGCTCGAGCTTTTCATTTTATTTCTTTTATCGAACTTCGAGCCTATAATTTCTTATTAGGATTTTGCACCCGTTAAAGTCGGCTTCGTTTCCCGGCTTAAAAATCGATTTCGGTTTTACACGAAAGCCTGCTTTTTAAATCGCTAATTCTTTTTTTATTAAAAAGTCCGGATTTTTAAAATTTAAAATGTCGTTTATTTGCATGCCTACAATTTCAAAGCTTTGTTCGCTTTCCGAAATAAGCAAATAAAAATCGTAGCTCGACGTTTGGCAATTTAAGCGCTTTTATAATGCTTTTGGCAAGTAACGAACCAGTGCAAACTTAATTCCGCGATCCCGTAAAAAGGCTTAATTACTTTAAGCAACGTGCCCGGCTTAAACCATGCTAACAACTTTTTAAGTAAACGCAGAAAAACGTTTTTTTGCAGTTTTAATTCCAACTAGGTGTACGCTTAGCTAATATTTCGGATTATTAAATTAAACTTTATAAGCGTAAGCGATAATGCGATCGCTAGGATTAATCGTTAGCTGCATTTTATAATTGTGGGAAATTGCGTAAAAATGTTATGTTTTTCCTCGTTGTTATATTTTATAGCCACAAGTTTCGATTTTTTAAAAAGCTTCGAGGTTTGCCTTTTAACTTCGTTTATAATTCGTAATCCAAAAATCGTGGCTCCGTTAAGGGTTTTTCCAATAATCGGCTTAATTACTTTAGCGCCGATAAGTGCGTTTAGTTTTTATTGGGTTAATTATTTAAATGGTGGACCGGGAGCTGTGATTTTGCCTTTTTGTTTAAGTCGGATCGCTAACTGGTAGGATTAGTGCTTTTTAGCGCTTAAAAACGTCGTGTGCATTTGCCGAGGGCTTCGTTTTACTGCAATTGTTAGTTATGCGTTTTTACGAAAGCGACTTCGTTTGTTAAAAACCTTAGGTAATACCGTAATTTTAAACAAAATGGTTGGTTTAATTTTAGGGCTTTTTGTTTTATTGTTTTACGGCTTTCTTTTTCAGGGGTTTTTTTCGGCGTTTTAGCTATTTGGGCTTAAAGTACTCGAAGGGTGCTAGCTGCTTTTCGGATTTTTGCACGATAGGTTTTTTTGCTTTATGGTAAAGTTTAACCACCGTGCTTTTAAAAGTCGCGTTGCCGTTAATCGTTTCCACCGTAACTAACGTGTTTGTTATAAATAAAACCTTATAAGGGCCTTGCCATCCGTCCTTTTCCCGGAATACCAAAACCTCGCTTTTTAAAGCTAAAAAGCTCGGAAACACCCGTTTTATGTTCGGTTCGTTACGTGCAGCCAGTGCTTCCTACACACGTTGCTTATCGTGTAAAATCCGGATTTTTATTATAGCTTTTTTAATTGCAGCGGCTTTTTGTACCTGGGTTTGTAAAGGTGGCGATTTGTTATTAATTCGAAGCATTGCTCTAAAAACGAGCAGTGTAGGGACAAGTCCGTCGGGGCCGGCCGTGTCGTTTACGGCTTTTACTGCTTTTTAAAGCACTAATTCGAAGTGCATAATTGGGCACTTTTGTCGGATAATATTAAAAGCCCGGCGTAAAAAAGCGTAATATTTCTTAATTTTGCCGATTAACCAATGCGCTTCGATTGGGACCTGCTTATAAGCGATTTTAAAAAGCTTTGCTTTCGTTTAAAATTCGCTCGCGGCGAAGTTGGTACTGGCATCGTAAAAAATCACGTTAAAAGGCTTTAAATAAACGTCGATTTAACACCGTTTAAAAGCTTTTCACGTTTTTTTTGCCGATATGTTTTTAAAAAGCGCTATAATATTAAAAGCTGTGCTCGCATTAATCACGTAAAAAATTGGCTTGTAATCGACGTAAAACACGTTTATAATTATCTCGTAGTTAAAATCGATGTCGTTTTAAAGTTTAAATCGAAAGCGTTATAATGCAGGACTTTTTTTTTAACAAAAATGGCACACTTAATTAATTATTGCGAAAGCGTCGCGATTAGCCTCGTGCTTTGCACGCTTTAAAACGTTTTAAAGTTTATTGACAAATAAGTGCCCAAAGCGCTTATATACGCGCTTTAGCTCGGCCTTCGTAAGGAAAACTGCTTCCGCGATTTTTATTTCCGTTATAAAGCTAACTGCCGTCGTAACGTGGGTAACGTCGTTAAGAAAAAACCAAAGGTGGCCGTGCCTTTTTATAATCGGGACGCGCGTACCGTCGTTTTTTATAAGCTCGTTACGCGTGTTATTTAGGTAAACGTGCAATGCATTTATATTTGCAAAGCACAGCAGGAAAGGGGTTAAAGTTGGAATTATAAAAAACGTGATTTGGCCGATTGGGGTCGGAATAGTGATTTTTCCGATGCTGGAAACGGCTTTTTTTAATCCGAAAATCACGCGTTTTTTGTGCCCGTTTATATTAACAACGAAATCTGGCCTATAGCGTTAAAATGCGTGGACTTAATCCTTTCCAGCCGTAAAGGTTATTATTGCACTTATATTTGGAAAGATCTTTTATTATTGCTTAGTGCTTCGAATTTTATGTTAAACCAGTACCTAATCCGTAAGGATTAGTAATAAATCTTGCCAAATTCCTAAGTTTTAGCGCTTATAAATGCGGTAGGTAAAAGCCTTTTTAATTAGGTACGCGGCCGTGGCGAAGGTTATAAAGTATTTGCTTTTATAATCCTCCTTTTTTTTGTTTTTTAATCGTTAAAATTAAAAGATGGCTATTCCTTTTTGTTAATGCTTTCGGGCTTTATTAATGCGAGGAATTGGGTATACCCTTTGCGTGGTTTGTTTTATGCTTTTTTTTTGTGCTTTCCACTGCTTTTTAAATCGTCGTTATTTCTTAAAAAAGTGGCGTGTCGATTTGCAATCCGGCTTTTTGCAAATCCAGTAACCGCGTATATATAGGCGTAAACGGGGGCTTAGTCGAAAGGATTTAAGTTTATATGCTCAGTTTTAACTTTTATTAGTTATCCCTTTTGCGATTTTTATAATTTTTAAACTTCCGTTTTACAAAATAAATGCCGGAAGGTTATGCGTTTTTTTTACTCGCATTATGCTTTTAAACTGGGAAAATAGGCTTTTAAAAGTCTTATTGGGATTTATAAAAACGGTTTTAAACTCCGACACGTTTTAAATTGCTTTTAAAATGCTCGCAATTAGCTGGTTTTCTTTTGGTAAAAAGGTTCGAAAGCGCGTTAACAGTTTTGCAACTTATTTAGGAAAGTTTGCAAAACTTTTATGTTAAATTTGTTTACGTTGGCGATTTTTAAACGGATTATTTGGAAAGTAATCGAGTTTTAATCCGTATAGTATAATAATCGGTTAACTTTAATATCAAAGTGCTTTTTAAAAATTATGTAAATCTTTCGAAAGGTAAGGCTAATGCCGATATATCGGGTGTACCACTGTTTAGCTTTACCTTAAAATGCCAAAGGAAAAATCGCATGGAGCTGTGGAAGTGGTATTTCGAAAGTTTCGCATGTGGTTGCGAAAAACAAAATTTTGTCGTCCAAAATATCGTATGGATTACCGGAATAGCTGTACTCCTTATCCCACGCGCTTTGGAATGCTTTTATTAAGCTTTTGTTAACGGCGGCGTTAAGCACCTTTTTAAAAGGAAGTTATTTGTATAGTAACTTCGCAAACGCCGGGGTTTTATATCGGGGACGTAGTGTTTTTACATCCTGTAATCCATCGATCGGCTAAATGGTTTTCCCACGATCCTTTTGCTTTATGTATTACTTATAATAGGACCTTTATATATACGTGGGTTAAGTGTTCGTTAAAGTTAAAAATTGGTTGCTTAAGGGATTAATGCGGTTTCGGGTAGGAAAAGGGGTTGTAAAGGGTTTAAAAGCGGTGGTTTAATTGCTTAAGGGATTAGTGCGCTTTCGGGAACGGTAATTTTTAATAAAAAAAGAAGTTAAGGGCTTTAGGACTTTATCCATGGAAAGAGTAAAAGAGATTCGATAAAAACGAAATAAAGCCCTGGTTTAGCGTTTTAGCGATTTTTAAATTTCATTTCCGCTAGTTTATTGCTCGGCGGTAGGCTTCGCTAACGAAGTGGCGGGTCGCATTGCTCCGAAGGCATTTATAATAGTAATTAAAGGATTGGCTTTTAAAAAGGTTATGCGATCCTGGAAAGCAAAAAAGTGTAATCCTATGGTAGGAGTTATTGTCCTAAAAACTAACTCCCATCGCATAACTTGCATAATCCTTTCGCTAAGCTTTCCTTTTAATAGGCCGGGTATAAAAATCCTATAATCTTCCAAATGCTTTTTAAAAACGCGGGTAATCCGTAAATCGAGGTCGTCGAAGTGCTTTGCTTCCCACCTCGCGTAGTTTTTAAGTACGTTGTTTAAAAGGTTATCGCTATATGTGTTACCGTAAAAAAGCAATGTTTTAAGCATCCATACGTTCCGGCGAGTAATGAAAGCTTGGTTTGGTAATCTTTCAAAATTATATGATGGATTTAATAGGAAGGGCATATCGATGTTTTTTGCGAGGGATTTGGGGAGGTCGAATGTTATTAATGCGCTTTTTGTAATTATTTTTTGCTTATTGCTAAGCTTTTTTGCCGTTTATTGTTTCGGAAAGTCGGATATGTTGTTAATGGGGGGGTGACGAGCGATATCGTTTAGGTAATCGATTTAAAAGTTTAGTCGCTTAACGCAAAAAAGTGCTTAAAAAAATTACGTAACGCCCTTTTCACGTTTGTTTAAATCTTATAAACAAAGGTTTAATCGCTTGCAATAAAAAGGTGCTTTTAATGCGTAATTAACTCCTGTATAACGCGTTACCGAATAGTGGAATTCGATTTTTCTGCTTTTAAACTTTTACGTTAACCTAATCGTTTTTTCGAAAAAAGTATTAAACTTTTAAATCCTTTACCTTGCTATTTGTGTTACCTTTTTAAGCAATACTAATTAGTGTTAATAAAAGTGGTACTTTTATAAGCACGGAAATTTCCAAAAGAAATAAACAAAAATTTATAAATTTGAAACTGGTATTTGTAGTAATGCATGTTTATGTAAGAATTTAATTACAAAAAGAGGATTACAAAATCCCTTTTTATAAGCTCGTAAAAGCGCACGGCCCGTAGGCTTGCGGCTTTACGAAGCGTGGGCCTTTTTTAAATGCACGCGCTAAATCACGTGGATTAACACTTTAGCACCACAGTATATTAAGCCCCGGGATCCCTTACTAGGGCGACCCCGTTACACTTAGCTAAATACATTAGTTCCTTTTAACACGTAGCTTTACATTTAACTTTTTTAAACCCGAATTTAAATTAAAAGGAGCAAAGCTAGCTTTTCGAAAGCTTCCCCGGATATTTCCTTTAGTTATAAAGTTAAAAAATGCCGCTTTAAACGCCGAAAAAAACTCGACCTTAGTCACGTGGTTAAAGTGTAACTTTATAAAGTTTTCGATTTGTCGACCGTACGCTTTTTTTAGCAGGCTAAAGCACTTAACGTTAAACGGCTAAAAAAAAGTAAAACGAATGCGAAAGCATGCAAAGCGTAATAATGTTGTGTTTTTAGCAGTAAAGCTCGAAATCCGTCGAGTGGTGGCTTTCGTGGCCGTCCAGCACTAACAAACGATATGTGCCTTTCGTGCGCGATGCAATGTGTTTGTCGAAATGCCGGATCCATTCCAAGCCGAGCTCGTTCGTAATCCACCCGTTGGAACTCGTTGCAATAACCTAATCGCGTGGGAGGTCGGTTTCCGAGTACTAATTAGCCAGGTGGTACTGCCTTTTAACGATAATAAAATAAGGGATCGCCTAGCCGCAACAGTTAACTCCTTGAATGACCGTAGCCCATTCCCGATTGCCAGGCTGGACTAGCTTTGCTTTGCCCCAGCCTTCCAACGTTGTAATGACTATAACGGCGGCGATCATGCCTATAAGGAAGCCGGTTTCGTCGAAGTTGTAAATATCGTTATCCAGGATGCCATATTTGGCCACAGTGTTTCGTATAAGGTCGAACCACGCAAAAACGAGCTTTGGATTTTCGCATTTGGCCTTTTGGTAGTCGTACTTTCGAATTTAGCGCGTACCGAGCTTTGCGCGGCGTTTAACAAACCTGTCGACCTAGCACTTGCCGACGGCGCCCGCGTCGCGCTCGGCGAGCAGTTGGTTGGCCATATTTTTAACACCAAAAGGCCGGGGAGGAAATGCGTGAGAATCCAGCTCGAGTATGTATTTAACAAGCGCCTCCTGTTCGGACTCCGTTAATTTCCGTAATTTGGGCATGCTGTCGTGTTAAGCAGGTTAGCCGTGCTTTCGACGCGTTAAAGTCGATCTCGCAATCAAGTGGATTTTTGCAGCCTCCTAAATGCTTAGTTTTGGGTTGGATTGCAAAGCTTAAAAGGCAAGCATTACCCGGCTTCCGTCGTTTCCCATTGACATTTTTGTGGATGGAGGAATTGGTCGTGAAAGAAGGAGTGTCGCGTGGTCGCGTGTCGTGGCCCACTCGCTAATATGGCCCACTTTATGTAAAAACTTTTATAATTGCATTTAAAAAATAAATAACTTTTTAAAACGTAGTAATTAATAAAAAATCCTTTTTATTTTAAATATAAATATTATGTATAAAGTTATAAATAAAACTTTTAAAAGTGTTGTAATTATTAAAATTAAAACTTATTTGTAATAAAAGTAGGCATTATTTACAAAGTACTTTGTTATATATTTTAAACCACAAAACCAACGCGAAAAATTTCATACTTAGAGAATTTTACTTAATTTACGAGATTTTATAAAAACTAAACGCTTGTTATACTTGTTAAACCCACCGCCTTGGTGTAAGCTACTAATGTTTTAAGCATAAAAATTAATCACACAAGCATATGGAACAAGTATAGCTTAGGGGGCATAAAGTCCCCCAAACATTGTATTGCAAAACAAAGCCAAAACTCCCTTTATATGCTCTAACCCAAGCTAAATGTTACAATCCCTCGGATTCCCCGAGTCTTCTTCTCCAGCGCACTAACAAATCTAGCGAATTGCCATGACGAAGCCAATGGCGCTGCTTGTTTATTCGTCGGCCTCCTCGTCGGCCCTCTCCTCGGTCATCGTGTCGCGGGTCTCGATGGTGACGTAAGGGACGTCGACCTCGGGGCTACGGGCTTCGATGTTGCCGATGACGTGGACGTCTCGAGTCGTCTTGATGGTGGGGGGCTTGCCGCTCGTAATCGCGTCCTTGGCAATCTTCCCGCAAAGGATGGCACCGAGGAGGCAGGACGCCGCGCCCTCGCCAGCCTTCTTGAAGGCGTTCTTGATGGGGTTCTTGCTCGGGGTGGACGGCTTGGGAACGGCAATGCCTCCAAAAGGCGTAGGAGCCGCAATTACCGGGGTGCCGCTGATGGCAAAAAGAGCCAGGAGGACGGTGGCCTTGAACTGCATGTTGGCGGTTGTTTGTTGAGGTCGAAAAGAAGAGGGAAAAGAAAGAAGAAAAGGAGGAATGGCAGGCAAAGTCGAGCGGATGCAACAAATAGGGGATCCAGTGGAGCAATGCAAAGAAAGCAAAGGCAAAAGACCGAAGGAAAAAGATAAGGAAAGCGACGAAAGAAAGTTGCTGATCGATGATGATGAAGAAAGGAAAAAGCAGGACAGTGGAAGCAAAGGTCGGTTGAGGTTATATACTTGGGAAACGTGTAAATATTCGTGCCCCTTAAACAACGGACTCACCGGTAAAGCTGTTCTTGAATCGTTCTATTGCTGCTGGCAAGGTAGCCATCCCATGATGCTATCTGGTGATGAAACAAACAGTTGCAGCGCATAACCCAGAAGGGCCATACCTAGGTACTCATGCGAGAAGCACCCATCCATTGCGCAATGGGACCTTAGGAGTGCCTATTTTGAAAGACAAAGTTCGTAGCATGAGTCGTGGGCACCAGTTGTGGGCACGAGTCCTACACACATGCCTTGGTCACGAGTCATCGTCGGCGTCCGCGCGAGTTGCCAAAGTATGGTTATGTTTTTGATGTCGGCCCAGTTATGCAAGCGGCGACCTCCACCTCCACATCCGCTGCCACCGTTCGCACAGCTTTTTTGTCTCGTCGACCGCCAATGCCGCCGCCACAACACGTGACGACTGCAACAAGTCCGTGGCCGCGCAGCGTGCTCTCTCTTTATAAGCCACCTCTTTCACCCTGTCCCACCTCGTCGAAGGATATGCGGACCATCGATCTGGGACGATTACGCCGTAGCCGTCGCACGTCGCAGGGCTGTGTTTATGCCAAAGGGCGGCAATGGTCGAGTCGGTGACCAGACATGCCAGGTCCCCTGCGCTGTAGCACAGACGAGGCTCAAGTAGCCGACAGAAGACGGTTGCGGATGTTACAAAAACGAGGCGAACATGTGGAGATCGCTCCCCATCTCCGAGAGCACGCGGACATGACACCCAGAAACGGCACCGTCGCGGCGAAGCCCCCTCGCCAGCTTGCGCATCCTTTCGTCGTAGCCGAACGGGGCGACCCCGAGGAGATACGTCTCACGCTGGACGACAAATGGCATGCCAGCTAATTTTGCCACAATCAGGCCTGCATTCGCAATGCCCACATAGCGGTCGAGCAAACGTGTTGAAATGGGAAGAGTTGATTAACTTCTACTAGAATACAAAACGTCATGTGACCAACCACGTGACGCCTTATCACGTTTGCCGGTCGATTCACTTTGACAAAGGCTAGGAAGCCATGCGTCAAGGCGCTGCGTGGACCGAGATGGCGGGCACCTGCGTGCGCTTGGAGGGCTCATACGGACGCCCATGTTCCCCCGGGACCATCCTTTTTTAATCCATGTGCGCAGATATAATTGCGATCTTGTGGAAACCACCACACCAGCAGTCCCGTCTCCGCCAGGCGCATCGCCTTTTCTCCCCGTCCTGGCGGCATGGCGCGCCCAGGCGCTGCTGTAGTCTGCGGTTTTCCAATATTTTCTTTTGAGAGCTTTTGGCTTTGGTCAGGTCAACAACCGTGCACTGTCCATGTCTTCTAATTTGACCAGTTGTAAAAATACACAAACAACCTGTTTAACTATCCTTTCCCAAATGCTCCATAATGGTTTGCGCAAGCACCCTCACCGACATCTTAGCTCCTAGAAGCTGCTGGAAGGACATTTGGAGGCCAAACTGGTTGAACAACCAGTTGCGCAGTTCTGCGCCCACCATGCTGTCCAGTCCGTACGAGCCGACGGAGCGATTGTCCATCTCGAATTCGTCCAGCGGAACCATCAGCATGGCCGACAGCTTTTTGATGATGAAACCGCCCGCGACCTCAATTGCGCCCTCCGGACCGGCGGCCGACAGCGCCGCCACCATGTTGCCGCCGCCAGCACTGCCACCTTGGGCGTCGTCGGAAGCCAGAAGATCTTCTACGATGGCGCGCACCGACCCAAAGCGCACGTCGCCGTACCAGTACGCGGCGTCGGTCGACCCGGCCTCGCGGATGGCGGCGGCGAGGAAAGCAGGCTCTAGCCCGAGGATGATCTGGCTGTCGCCCGGTGTCGGAGTCGCTGTGGGCTTGGGCTGCAGCATGGCCGTCTCGAAGCCGCGCAGCATTTCTCGTTCATCGACGCCGTACATGGCTTTCTTGGCGAGTGACGCCTCGAGCGCCTCGTTTTCGGCCACCACGCCGACACCCAGCACTGCGGGGAGCACGAGCGAGACGGCGGGGAGGCCGCGCAGGTTGCGGTGCCAGGCCAGTGCGTCCAGGTAGCTGTTGCCTGCGCTATAGTTGGCCTGGCCAGGGTTGCCCATCGTGGCCGAAATGGAGCTGGTCATGACGAAGAAGTCCAGGTCATGTCCCTCTAGCGCCTCGTGCAGCGCCTGCGCGCCATGCGCTTTGGGGCCCACCGCCGCCTGGTATTGAGGAAGCGTGAGGCCCTCAAACATCGTGTCCTGCAGCACCATGGCGGCATGAACCACGCCTTTAACGGGGCGTGACTGGCTGACCTCGCGAATGACGCGCTCGACATCCCGCTTGTTGGCTGCATCGCCTCTGTACACCGAAGGGCTCGCACCCGCGCCTTGCAGCGACTTGATAAGCTGGGGAGGGAAGCCAAGTTAGCAAAGGTTTCTTTCTTCCACAAAATACACCGACGTTGAGAAGCAAAACTGACCTGTGCTGCCTCGGGCTTATCGGCCCCTGATCTCGACAGGAAGACAAAGTCGCGAGCGCCGCGCTCCATCATAAACGCCGTCAAGCTCCGGCCCAAGCCGCCGAGGCATCCCACGAGCAGGTATGCGACATCGTGGGAGAAGGTGATGGCTTTGGCTGTCGGCTGCATCTTGATTTTGCTGACACCGTAGTTGTAGTGGAGCACAGACGCCGCCTGGTGTTGCTGGCCCGCCGAGGGCTTTGGTTCGGCTGCGGCAGAAATGTCCAAAAGGACGGGGCAACCGGCGACGAGGTTGCCTCCCTGGTCCTGACCCATGATGACTAGCGCTTCGCGTGCAAGCGTCGCGAGAAGCACTGGCCGGCGCCGGAACAGCTTGTCCAACCCAGTGGTGAAGAAGGAAGCGCCCTTGGAAAATGGCACCGCGTCGGGCCCGTTCTCGATGACGCCGCTATCCAAGACGAACCGGCCTCCTGCTGGGATGGACCGCCACGTCTCGCGGGCCATGGTGGTGAACTCGGTCGCGACAACCACATCGGCCTCCTCGCCCTTTTGCTCCAGCAAAGCTGCGATGGCCCTCGCGTCGTCGGCGACTGTGACTAAGCGAGAATCAATGTTTGGATGGCTGTGCAAAAGCGTTTCACGCTCTATCTCGGTGGACGTGACGACGGTTAGGCGGAACCGAAGCCACTTTATGAGCGCGGCGATGGCGGCCACGGTCGAAGACGTTTGTGGCGATGCAAGCACAAGCACATGCTCGCCTGACTGGACATTAGACAGGTTTTTAAGTGCGTTCAAAGCGCTGATCATGCTGGGCATCGCAGCCACGATGCTAGGCGGGTCATGATCGCCCGTCACGAAGACACAAAGGTCAACGGGGAGCTTGATGGAGGTTTTGAACGCGTCGGACGTGAAGGCAATGGCTTTGCGCCCGATGACGGCCCCGTAAAGCCCCGGATGGGCCGCCGCGATGGTTCCCGAAACAACCGTCAAGCGACCTTGCTGGCTGGCGTGCTCGACCTGAAGTCGCACCTCGCTTTCACCCAAAGCCTCCACCTTCTCAGCGCAAAACACGACTTCGTGGTTCACCACCTTGCCACTAAGCACTGCGTTGGTTGCCAGTGTCGTCTCGAAAGCCTGGCCGCGGCCCAAGCCAGCGGCGACTGCTGGTTTAGAGGCTCGTTGCCCACCACACGGCAGATTCGGAGGATACCTCATGCAGCCAAAACTCGGTGTCCGCGCTCGAGTTCTTAGCCGGGGGGTGCTCTAGCTGCGATGCAATGACGCGGGCGACATCCGACGGCTCCTCATCGGGGTCGACGTCCAGCCACACGATTTGTGCCGAGGCGTACTCGGACCGCACCACTCGAAGCAGCCCCAGGCTCATTGCCGCCGTCACCGAGCTGCCCTTGTTAACGCCCTTGGTTAGCCACACGACAGGAACGTCCCGCGTCAAGGCCGCTTTAAGCAGCTCAAAGCTGTCATCTGTCAAGGACGAGAGCAGGTTGCCAGCCGAGTCATCGATGATGATCTTTGTTGCACGGCCCAGGTCGGCGGCAGCCTCGTTCATGCCAGCCGCCGATAGGTCCCTTTCGAGCACGGCGGCTTCGCCGCACAACTCTGTGGGACCCCAGGCTTGGCTGCTGCTGCCGCCTTGCCGGAGGACGAGCATGGTGTCCGGGTCCTTGACATGGCCGTTCGTCACGGGGCCGATGTAGGTCGACATGATGACGGACGCGCCTGAACATCCAAGAATAATGTCGACGCCCGAAAACTCGGCCCGACGCAGGTAAGAATCAGCAGAGGCGGCTTCTGAAGTGGCAGTTACAAACACAACACGGCCATCCGGAGACATGTGTGCTGCCAGCTTTTGCAGGAACTCTGTGTCGAACCGCTGCTCCTTGCCGATGATGGCGAGGTCGTGCGGGCCGGCTAAAGCCCCATCCCAGTCGAGATCGTCACTACCATCCACAATGGTCGGCACAACTGTAAGGTTGGCGTGCAAATCGCCCAGGTCTGATTCGGACTCAGCAGCCGCAAGAATGACAGAGGTCATAGGGGAGACCTTGCGGAGGAGGTCTTCCTGTGCGGCAGCGTCATTGCCGTATCCCAGAATAACAGCGTGGCCCAGGTGCTTCTTGTGCTCAGCCAGGCTGACCAGCTCCGTCACGGTGTCGATCTCGGAACCGGCGGCCGATGGGAGCGTGCGGGCGGCCTGCTCGCTAGTCAAAACGGCCAAGTCGGGGCGCCAGACATTCTGCATGTATGGCTCGCGAGGCCGGGCCTTCTTGCTATCCGACGGCACAGCAGCTTCGTACGAGATGCAGATCATGTTGCGGCCGTCCAGGATGGTCTCGCCGCTAGGGGCCACGAGCTTCATGCCCGAGTGGAAGTGGCGGCCAATCTGCTCGTCCAACCAGCCGACGCCGTGTCCAGTGAAGGCCTCTGCGGCCCGCTGGGGCCATATTGTAACCTCCTCGAAGCGGATGGGCACGACGCCGTTGGGCATCTCGCGGTGGCGGCCGGCGTTGATGGAAATGAGCACCAGGTGCAAGCAGCCGTCGATGGTCGAGGGGTGCACCAGGTAGCGCGACTCGCCGACGATAGCGGCAGAACTCCCGCTGCGGGTCGATACGAGCACGTCGCCCGAGGCCTGCTGCAGCTCCTGGCTGGCGCGGATGTTGGACGCGGTTTGGAAGCTGGGACCGTACTCGAAGCCGACGCGCCGGAAGCCCGCGTACCAGTGCTTGGCACCCACGGAGCGCGGGAGATGGCGGCCGCCGTCGGCAACGGGCGTGTCGGGCGTCGCGTTGCCCTTGTAGTTGTTGGCGCCGACGAGGCCCTCGCAGTGCACTTTCCACTCGCCATCGGCCCATGACTGCACTGAGAAGCGGAACCAGTCGTCGTCAACGTAGTCAAGCCGCAGCTGGGTCTCGATGCCACCGTCTGTCTCGGGCACCGAAAGCGCCACGCTAAGCACGACGTCGCGGAATGTGACGCTCTCAATCTCGACGCCGCGGTTGTCACAGACCTGCCACAGCGCCTCGGCAGCGACGGCCGCGGAAGATGTCCTCGCCTCCCAGCTTGTGGTCCTTGAGCCAAGGGAGGTCCTCGTGGCGGAGGCAGTTCTTCCACGCCATGGCTCGCTCCGACAGCCCATACAGACGGCTGCCCAGCAGGTCATGGCGGCCGTGCGTGGGATGTCGCTGCTCGGCGCTAAAGCGCGACTCGGCCCAGTACGTCTTCTCATAGTTCCACTGGTAAGGCGGCAAGTCGACGAGCAGTTTGGGAACCTCAGCCTTGCGGCCCGGGCCCGCCAGCGAGTTCACGGCCAGCACGTCAACTGGGTAGTTTTGGAGGAAGAGCGCTCCCGCAGTCCGGACCAGCTGCTCGGCGCTGTTCTTGTTGCGCACCAGTGAGGCTGTGTATGAGTATCCGTCAGGTTGCTGCCCTGGCAGGTCTGCTTGAACGGCCCCGACAAGGCCGGGTGGGGTCCGATCTCGACCATGGCTTTGACCTTTTCCAGCGCATGATGCTTGCCCAGCGTGACGACGGCCTCATCGAAGAGGACGCGGCTGCACAGGTTGCGGCTCCAGTACTTGGGGTCCACGCTACCATCTGTGAACTCGGCCCCCGTCACGGATGAAACCCAGGTGATGCGGGGACGGCGCCAGGCCTTGTCGGCTTCGCTCAAGTCCGAAGTGGCCCGCGAGAGAAGGCTGTCGTAGACGCGGCCGACGGGCACCATGTGGTGAGAGTGGTAAGCTTTGCCTGTGGGCAGCTCGCGCGCAAATATCTCGGCCTTGTTGAGTTCCTCGGCAAGGGCCGCGATGGCCTCGGTCGAGCCGCTGAGCGTGGTGCTCACCGGTGAGTTCTGGCAAGCCACCACGACGTTGCCGCTGTGCTTCTCCAGCCAGGGCTGAGCATCCAGGGGACTGAGGCCGACAGCCAGCATGGAGCCCACGGGCGCGTGGTGCGTCACGGCGTAGCCACGCAGATAGGCAGCAACCATGGCCTCCGGAGCCGAGATGAATCCGGCAGCATATGCGGCGGCAATCTCGCCCGACGAGTGGCCCACCACGGCCTTGGGCTGCACGCCCCAGCTGGCAAAAAGATCGACGATGGCGATTTGGACTGCGGTGCAAATGGGCTGCGCCACGTCGGCGTCGTTGATGCGGTTGCCCTTGCCGGCCGGCTGACGCAGCACATCCTGCAGCGACCAGGATGGCCGGAGCGCCGGGTCCCGAAGGCCCTGGAGGATGTCGTCGAGGGAGCGCACGGTAACAAGGAAGGAGGGGAAGACGTTCATGGCGGAGGCACCCAGCGCCGCCCACTGCGCGCCCTGGCCGGTAAAGACGAAGCCCAGCTCGGGCACCGACGTGGGCGCAGTGCCGACGGTCAGTGCTGACGGTTGGGCCAGCTCCTCGGACACGCCCTCCTCAGTGACCACGGCAAAGCCCCTGACAGCGAGGCGGGACCTGCGCTTAAACAGGGTGTAGGCGAGGTCGGGCACGTGATAGTCGGCCGCGACTTTGGCGTGGGCGGCGACATTGCGCTCGAGCGTGCGACGGTCGTGGGCCGAGAAGCCGACGAGAAAAGGCCGGCCTGTCACGGTCGGCTTCCTTCCGGCTCACGCGAACCGATGGGCAGCGCGCCAAAGCGCGCTGGCCTGCTCGATGATGACGTGGCCATTGGTGCCGCCATATCCAAATGAAGAGACGCCAGCGCGACGCGCAGATTTGTTCTTCTCGGGCCACGGCGCCGTGTCCCTAGGAACCCTAATGTTCCACTCGTCCTCGTGGATACCCGGGTTGATGGTCTTGAAGCCGTGGATGCCCGTGATGACTCCAGTTTCGGTTTGCATCGCCGCCTTCATGACGGCAAAGATGCCACTGGCAGCCTCGCTGTGGCCAATGTTGGGTTTAATGCTATTGTTCCCGCTCCGAAGTCAGCGGCTAGATCGAACTGGAAAGCTCGTTTTTAAAAGAACACGAGAACTTACGCTCCAACAACCAAAGGCTTATCCCGCGGCCGCGTGTCGTTCATGGCGGTGGCAATAGCCTGCGTCTCGATGGGGTCACCCACGTTGGTGCCAGTACCATGGCATTCGACATAGGCCGTGTCGACGGGGTCCAGGCCACATCGCGCATAAGCGGCGCGAACCACGGCCTCCTGTCCCCGGATGCTCGGGTATGTGATACCGTAGCCCGGCACTTTGCCGTTGGAGTTCACCGCCGAGCCGCGGATGACGGCGCGCACGGGATCGCCGTCGCGCATCGCGTCGGACAGCCGCTTGAGGTACAGGGCCCCGACGCCCTCGCCGCGGCCGTAGCCGTCGGCCGACGCATCGAAGGTGTGGCACTTGGCGGTCGGCGAGAGGACGCCCAGCTTGGCCGTGTTGAGGTGCTGGTCAACCACCATGACCAGATTGACACCGCCGGCGACGGCGCCGTAGCAGTCGCGGGCGCGCAAAGCGTTGCAGGCTTGGTGGACGGCGTAGATGGCCGAGGAGCAGGCCGTGTTGATGGTGGCGTTGGGCCCGCGCAGGTCGAAGACGTTGCCTAGCCGCGTGCTGATAATGCCAGGGTCGACGCCCGTCGCGGCGTAGCTGTGGCGGAAGTCGGACTCGCGAAAGGCCATCTGCTGGAAATCATTCGTGAAGCAGCCGACAAAGACGCCCGTGTTGGACCCCGACATGGACTCGAGGCTGGCGCCGGCGGCCTCGAAGCACTCGTACGTCACCTCGAGCATCTTGCGCTGCTGCGGGTCCAGCCACATGGCTTCGACGGGCGATATGCCGAAAAAGCTGGGGTCGAAGTCCTCGAGATTGCCGTCGAGGAAATAGCCCCCGGGCACGTTGAAGCTACCCGGCCGCTCGAGGTTTTCATGCAGGTACGCGTCGATGTTGAAGCGGTTCGCCGGCACCTTGGGTGTCTGCACCGACCGCTTTTCCTTGATCGTGTCCCAAAGCGACGAGGCCGAGTCGATACCGCCGGGGAGACGGCAGGCTGTGATGTGCGGGCCTTGTCAGTGGGTGAGCAGCCCCCGGCGGAGACTCGGGTGATGTGACTTACACATGCCCACAATGGCAATGGGCTCTATCCCCCCATGGCTCGTGTCGCTATTAACACGCATTTTGCAGATGGCAAGCTAAGCACCTAGGAGAGCTAGGTAGGCAGTAAGGCGATATGTATCAACTTGGAGAGGTTCGGGGAAAGGTGGGTTGGCGGTTTGTGCTGGGTGGCTTGCTATGGGGGATAATGTTTCCAGCTCGCTTGCCGAATGCCTGCTCCCTATCCAATCTCCCAGGACGACAGCACCGCTAGATGCTTTTATATGGACTGCCTATTGCTGGCACCAACCGACTGTCGATAGGCTCGGCGACCCTCACCGCGGCCGTTCCCCTCCCTGCCCCCCCCCCCCCCCCCCCCCCCCGGCCCGGTTCACCGCCGGCCGCTCTCGCCCCCGACAAACCAGCAGCCCTCCGAATCAGCACATTGCCCTGCGCGATTACCCACTGCGCAGTCAGTTTCCCTTCGGTCCGCGCAATTCCGCAAGAGGCCAAGAATCGAAGATAGGAAATGAAGAATGCCGCTGATGATGTTGGCTCGGCGTGAGACGGGTGCGGCTAGTCACGAGACGGCATTTCGCTTTGCGCGTCGAGATCTGCATCGCCTCCAAGATGGCCCTTGCTCGGCGTGGCGGTTAGGAGGTAGATATCGACAACATCCGCCCGCCGCAGCTGCTCAACTTTCCAGCCCGGTCTTCTCTTCCCCTAACCATCCCCTTTCCCACATCCTGCATCATGCCCAGCTCTGCTGAGTCCACGTTTTACAAAGCCACCTTGGTGGTAGCAGTTGTGTCGCTTTGGGTTGTCATGGCCTGGAACGGCACTTTGACTGCACTCGTCGTCGCCGCCTGGACCGGCAAGCTCGAGGACGGCTCGGCGCTAAGAACCAGATACACCGGCATACCCGTTCTAGCCTTACCATCACGGTTCTCGTCGCCTTCTTTTACTCGGGAACCGACGGCTCAGACCACGTTTATCGGCTGGCTTTGGTCGACGGCTTTACAGGTCTGCAAGCGTTTTATGTATGGCTATATGCCGAGGATGTTTTGAGACAACAGCTGCCTCGGCTGCGGCGCAGCCCAACAATGACCAGGTAGGTTTTCACTGTGCCCCATGGTTGTTCGTTAACCGCTGTCTGCAATATGCTTACCTTTCCCAGACCCCTTTTCTGGACATTGGCAGCTCAGATAGTCGGTGGAGCAGTCGCCTTCCCTGTTTACTTTTCCGAGCACTCCAAGTCCCGAGTTCCTCAAGGAGACGAATCTCTTGTCAAGTCTCACATGAGCAAAGACTCTGCGTTAGCCACTGCTGCTGCAAGGGCCTTACCTTTAAGCTTCCTCATTGGCGCCGTCCTCCCTCTCGCGCCCTTCGTGTGGCCCATGTCGGATATCTTGACCCGGCATCAACATTATGCCACCGTGGCCGCATTTCTCTTTTGCCCAATCTGGGTGTCAGCCTTGCAAAAATTCCTTACGGCAGTGCAGATTCCCTGGCTCCGCGCGTCGGCGACCGGGCCCGGCACAACCCTCCGCGGGCTGCGGACTGCCTACATATTCACAGCCATAGTGGCGGCGGCTGGCCATGTGTACGCAGCCCGGGCACTACTCGAGATTGCCAACGCCACATCGGCAGGAAAGCGCGGAGCCGATGCCTCGCCATGGTCCATCTTGGCTGGCGCTTACATCCCACCGCCGTTCTGCACCATGACCGAGACGGGACGTAAGCTCCTCGATGGCCCTCGGTTCTTCCTTCTGTACGATTGTGCGCTTATGCCACTGGTGTCACTCGTTTGGGCATACTTCGAGACGCTCTCCGTAATGGAGGCCAGCTCCCCATCCCGCTGGTCACTAGGGTTGCTGTGCCCCTAGCGCTATTCGTGGCTTATGTTATGCTCGGGGCCGGATGCACCGTGTCATTGGTTCTATTTTGGCGGGAGGGAATCTTGCTGCGCCGCAGCGAAACACGTGAGAATAAAGCCAACTGATCAGCTTTGTTTGTGTACCACAAAGCAAGTAAGATAGTTATCTTTGGGAACATGGCGGCGGGAGTTTCCGGTACGGGGATCCGAACAGCATGGTGTACGCTAAGCAAAACGCTTCTCTATCTTACTGTACCTTTTTATTAGGTTTTACTCATTTTTGCAGTAATCCCCATGCATGCAGCAAAATGGCTCGGTTGCTTCCTTTGGTGGTTGGTATCGCGCTCGTGCAGGAGGTATTTATCCCACGAAGGTGCAGGGTAAAATATATACCCATTTCGAACAACCCTCGATCCAGCACACCAGCATGTGAGACTCGGCTTTCCCTGATAACGGGTGGCGCGCGGGCGACCAAAGAGATCAACAGGGTTAAAACTGCCGCGGCGGCCAAGCTTCTCTCGTCAGCCCAACGCGCATTTAAGCTTCACCCTTTCGCCGTCACACATCGTGCGTGAGCGAGAGCAAGCTCCCGTCCAAAGGGAGCCCTTCTCTGGCCAATGTATAAGCGAAGCACAAGAATATCGGCTAATTAGCGGTGGGACGGAAGCCGTCTAGCCGCTTTGGTGGCCTCCTTTATGCAAGCGAGGTGATCGGCGGCTCTGCAAACACCACCCCACTCCGTGAGAACCCGGTGGTCTTGCCGGGAACTAACGGACCGGCACGGCGTGGGAGTAGCTCCGAAGTCGCCGGCCGGCCCGGCTATTAGGCAACTTTGCCGATCCCGAGAGCCAAGGCAAGCGTTGTATGTTATGGATAAAAAGAAGGAACTTGTGCTAACTTGCCGGATAGTCGAGGGATGGTCACCTCGGCGCCGGGACCACGCATTTCGACACCCGCATCGACTACGCCATGCCGCCCTCCAACAAACTATTGCGCTGGTGACGGGAGCAAACAAGGGCCTCGGCCGCGCCATCGCGGCGCAGCTGGCCAGGGATTACGGCTATCACGGTCATTTTGGGCTGCCGCAACCCCCTCGCAGCCGAGGATCTCGCTACCGAGCTGGCCTTAGCTGGACACTCGGCCGAAACACTACAGCTAGACCTCGACTCGGATGAGTCCATCGAGGCGGCGGTGGCTGCCACCAGCGCCCGGCACGGACGGCTAGACGTGCTCGTCAACAACGCGGGCATGCAGCTGGAAGAGCCGGGGCCTGGCAAGCGGCGGCCTTCGACGCGCGAGGTCTTTGGCCGCACCATGGCACAAACGTGGTGGGGACGGCGTGTTTGACCG
This sequence comes from Gaeumannomyces sp. JS-464, assembly GCA_002197995.1. NCBI lineage: Eukaryota > Fungi > Ascomycota > Sordariomycetes > Magnaporthales > Magnaporthaceae > Gaeumannomyces > Gaeumannomyces sp. JS-464. The sequence goes on from NGZR01000009.1 coordinate 26,515, forward strand.
AGGCGCTGTTCCGCTCTTGCGGGCCTCGGCTGCCGGCCTTGCTCGCCGCCGCGCATTGTCTTTGTGTCGAGCCACCTCGGTCCTGCACTATCGGCACTGACCTTTGTCAATGTTCTATCACGCCGACTTCCAAGCTTACATGGCCAGCAAGCTGCCATGAACCGCATGGCCTTGTCTACGCCCGCATCTTAAGCGACGTCGGGGCCGTGTCAACATCGCCGCGCCTGGTTTTGTCAACACCGAGCTGACAAACTTCAACCCCAACGGCGTGACAGTCGAAAGGCGCGCGGCGCATAGTCGAGCTGGCTGCTGTTGGCAAGGATGGGCCGTCGTTTACATTTTCGATATTAATGGACCGCTTCCGTGGTAACCAGAGCTGGGGAACGCGGCGATCTTGCTACAAGAAGGAATACGCCAGGTTTACTTCCCTTTGCCGTACGACGCAAAATTGCAGTTTGTAGCTCTACCTTCGGGGAATTACGGATCATGTGCCTGTGTCGGTGGCTGTGCCAATGTCGTTGCCATGCAGTGTCGTTCATATCAGCTTCTTCGCAAAAGCTGACGTGGGGGTCTCCCACAAACGGAAATGTTTCGGACATAACAGCATGAGCACGAAGTGATAAGTGCCGGTTAAAGTGACGTCATTGGCCCACATCTGTCAAAAGTGGATTCCTGCAGTGCAATGCAACGCAAGATGCTGCTCTGGGCTCCATGACACATTATGACGGGCGCACTTCTTGATCCGTCCACCCGTCTCACCCGCTGCATCTTGCATCCACCTGTTTCTCGGTCCCGGTGGCGCAGATGCAAATGTCGCCCTTGCTTACCCTAGCGTCCGTTATCCGGCGGTCAGGCCCCGCCCATCCACATCTCCGCTCGCCGACCTTCGCTGGTTGGCAGGCCGAGCGTGTCGCTCTCCCGTGACAGCATGACAGGCCTTGGCCGGGCCATTTGACCAAAGACCAGACGGGAATCTCGCCCTTGGCACCTACCGAATTGATCGAGCTCCGCAGCAAGCCTTTGCCGTCGCCGGGGCAGCGAAGCCTCCGAAAGCTGGCAGCCATGTCGATGTCCAGGGTGCGCGGGCTGAGGCCTGCTGCTCGACCTAAGGTACCCCCACGCTTAGCCATAACCGGAAAGCACTTGTCTCGCCATCGCGGCCGGCCGACCGCGCTAGAACTCGGCATATGGAGCGCGACGGAGGAGCCGGCAAGGTTGCCGCGGCGCGCTCCGCTTGATACTAGCAAGCCCGCGCGTTGTAGCCTTTGGTTGAGCGGACGCGCTAGACAGCGGCCTTCCAAACGTTTTCCATCTAGGTTTTTTTTTTTTTTTAAAGCTGTTGAAAGAGCACGTCCCGCGAAGCGGACCGGCAGCCCCGCGACGTCTACATCGACGCCGGGCCTTGGTATTCCGATCCTCCGTCTGACCCGAAGTCCCCAGGAGCTACAGCAACGATCTGGTGGTCGAGACAGCAAGACACACAGGATGGCAAGCGCTGGTTGACAAGGAAACATAAAAGAAAGGTAACTCACTCGTGTTTATTTGATGGATTTCCCTTTACCAGCATCAACATCCCATTCTCCCTTCGCCCACGCTTCGCCCAATATGAGTTACCAAAGCTTCCCGACGCTCCAGCCTGCCTTCAAGGCCATGGTAATCAATATTCCGACAATTGTCCTGTCTTCCTGCTCAAGGCTAACTCGGATAAACAACATCCCAGTGCATTCTGGATGCTGGTCAATTTCCCTGCGGAAAAATCCACTCTGGATCTACCCTCATCATGGTCCCCTTCTCCGGCGGCTTTGTCAAGTCGGTCGAGGGCTTCGAGCCCAAGATCGACATGGAAATCAAGGGCGGCGAGGACTGGTTCGAGATTGACAATGACATGGCTGCGGGCCGGCTCAAGATTAACGCGCTGGCCTCCGACGCCGAGGGTCGCTGTGCGCGCTTCATCGCCGAAGGCCTCACGCCCATCACCGAGCACATCAATGCCCTGGTGACGGGCGACCCTAACGCCAAGACCAGCGACTGGGGGTTCGGCGGTGCGTACCTCTTTAAAAAAAAAAAAAAAAAACGCACCTGTGCCGACCATGGGAGTGTAGGTGCTAACTTGCCACCACACCAGTAAACGCTACTCGAATCCAGACGGGCCACCCCGAGTACAAAGCGCTCGAGGGCATGGTGTTCGCGTCTAGCCAGCGGTTCAAGAAGCTCGAGTCTGGTGCCGTCGCTGCTGAAGTTCACGTTTCGCGTGTGATTCCTGGAACCGGGAACCAGTCTTAAACGAGTCGAGGGCAAAGGCATCGAAAACTAGTGTATTTTTTTTTTCGGGAGCCTGATGGTTTGAAGTAGGAGCATGCTACTAGCCGAGAACGGAAATTGAAAGTCAGCGTGCTTGGAATGAAACCAAAAGCAGATAGTAAAAGGAGAGAAATGATGGCGGCTGCTTCCGTGGGGCGAATGTATTGCTACCGTGCTTTTTGCCAATTCATTTTGCAAAAGAAAAAGAACCAGGAATAAGCAAAAAAAAAAAAAAAAAAAAAAATCGGGAAGGCCAACAAAAATCAGTCTAATGGAAATAAAAACGATGAATTGTGCTATGAACTATTGATCCCTTCATTCTAGCTCTCCAAGTCTTGCTTCTGCCTCCGCCAATAGCTCTGGTGCTATCCGCTCATGGGATACAAGTCCTCGGGCGGCTTCCAGTAGTACGCGGAGGGTTTCCACACACGTGTTCGTACTTCCCTCATCCCGGCTCCCGCCTCGGCTTGCGCATCCCATTGTCCGGACGCACGTCTGCATGGCGGTGGTAAGCGGCCAGATAAGGAACCGATCCAGCTGGCGGAAAGCCTCGCGCCGCTTTCCATCCAGGCGGCGACTTAGCAGCAGGGCTTGGGACACGTCGACAGCGGCCGTTACTGCTTTCGCCGACGCGTCAGCTGCGAGGGTCGGCGACAAGTCATCTTGCTCGGCTTTAAGCCGCGCCGCTTCATGTAGGCTCATCTCGACAGCGTCCAGGTTTGTCCGGAAGATAAGCGAGACTGGGTCGAGGGAGGAGGAGCTGCCGCCACCTCTCGCCGCCGGCGATTCTCCTCTTGAGTTGCTGCTGCTGCTGCTGCTGCTGGAGGAAGAGGCGGGACCGGAGTTGTCGGCACCATCCTCGTCGTCGACCCGCTCCCGAAGCTCGCCACCGAGATGGTGCGAGAGTAGACAGTTGCGGCAGTAAGTGATTGCCTTTTCAATATTATAGTGCGAGTCCCAAAAGGCACCGGACCCGTCGTCGCCTTGCCGCCGTGGTCGGCGCGTATGGTCTAGGTACTGGCGGTATAGGAAGATCATGATGGTGTTTCCCACGAAGGCGGACACTGGCGTCTCCAGCGGGATCTCGGCGTTAAACAGCTGCTGCATCGAAGGCATTGTGGCAGCCGCTGATGAGCCCTCGACATGGTAGTCTTTGGGGAAGTCGCTTGGTCCGGGCAAGGGAACGGCGACCTGCTTGTCAAAGGCCGGGTCGCAGTTGGAGCGCAGGCTAGAGAAGCCGTCAAGGAGATAAAGGGCCCAGAACGTGCGACGGCGCTCTTCGGCCTCACCTGTGGCGTGTGGTAGTCCCCAGCTGGCGGCGACGTTGCGTTGGGAGTGGCCGTCCTCGGGTTGGTCGAGGCCCATCATCTTTCCAAGCCGAATAGCTCGGCCGAGCGTGAGCCAGGACCGCGCGAAGCTGGGCTGCTTGAACTCATAGAGCGTGAGGAGCGTGCAGGTTTGCAGCGTGTTAATGCTAGCCAAAGAAGCGCCGCTCTCTTCACGCTCGCATTCATCCAGGAGACTGCGAGCCCGCTCGTAATGGGACTCGGCCGGGCCACCACGCACGCCGTTCTCGGACACAGTACAAGCACCCAGCGCGGCGATGGCGTTGGATAGCGCCTCGACACCAGGAGGTGGCGGCGTCTGAGCCAACTCGGCCTCGAACCGGGCTCGGTTGATGATGGGCAATGTCGGATGGAAGATGTCGAAGAAGCGGTCATGCAGAGTCAACACCGACGCCTCTGCACCCCCCGTCCGCGGCGGGCTCTCAGCAGATGGCGGCGTCGGCAGCATGTCGAGGCACATAATGTCGAGCTCCATGCCGCCTTGGCCGCAACCTCCATCGGACATGAAGTGTGTCATGGCGTCTGGCGGCAAGGCAGGATCCAACGCGGCAAAGTCAAAGTCGAATCCTGGGTCGTGGGGAGCAGCACCTAGGCTCCCGGCGCCCCAGACACCGACGCTCGGTGGCGCCTCTGGAGTGACTACTCCGCCCAGGCCCCAAGGTGGCCCGGACGTCTCAATGGCCGAACTGGGGCTCAGCTGCGGCGGCGAGGAGGAGCCGCTCAAACTTGTCGCGGTTAGGGCACCCGTTCCGAGTGGGGGTACTGTTGTCTGTCCGGCGGCCCAGGGCATCGCCAAAGGCCGAATGTTCTCAGTCGCTCCGCCGCCCATGGCCAGCTGGGCCTCTGCCTGCTCTGTGCCGCGCAAGTGGTGCATTAGTGTCACTGGCCATGATGCCTGCGCCCGGGCCGCGAGTTTGGTGGCTTACTTAGACGGTTGTTCAGCGTGACGAGGAAGCGGGAAAGGTCCATCCGTGAGGGCATCGGCTTGGAGCGCTGCGAGTACCGGCAGCCGATGCGGACTTTTACGCACCTGCCACATGCTGGCTGCTGCCGGTCGCATCGGATCTTGCGCTCGCGGCAAGGGCTGGGACGAGTTTGGTGTGTTAGAAGCAGTGGAAGACTACTGGTCAAGACAGGTGCCAATGCGCTTACTCGCATGCCAGCCGCTTCGAGGGCGGCGTGGAAGAGGAGGGTAACTCGGCATCGGTCGTCGAGACGCCAGCGGTGCCAGTCCTAGCCGGCTTTCCCGATTTGACGAAGATAGACTCGGACATTGCGGCTGGCAGTGACACCACCCCGCCGAATCGAATGTTTGCTGAAAGAGACGCTTAGACGGGATATAAAGGGGCTTGGCGATGCGCCGGTAACGGGATACACGGGGTGGGAAGCACAAGGAAAAGACGGGGCCGAAACAACTAGTAGATGGTCGGGGAATAAAAGACGAACATGGTGGGAAAAGCTTTAAAGTGCAAAGACCAGAATCTGGCCACAAGTTTGTTATATCGTGGGCAGGCACATGGGCAAAGAGAGGGCCTGATATCCTTGCGTGCAGATAAGCAATCGAACAGGTATTCTTCCGGGGTCGGCGGCATGCCTTGACGATGGCGAGTGCTGCTTGCCGCCAGAAATGGTGCAAGCAAGCTACTCGCTTATGTCTTGTCCCTTGGCCAAGATAACTGGGGACCTCGATGCAAACCGCGAACCGGAGCGGACGATATTTTGCTCGCTTGATAGGTGACGCACTCATCATGCAAAGAAGAAGAGGCAGACCCCGACTGCTGCTGCGATGATAGTCGAGTCCCATGCATGCAAGCACCGAAAGCGGATAGTGATGTCTTCGCAGTTGTGGGTGCTAATTTGCCTGAATTTCAAGGGCCACACACACGCCGTCCATGTCCAAAAAGGGCCTGGCCCTCGCGGCCCGTTACATGTCGTGCGCTGGCCGGCCATCCACTACCATGGAGAGCATGTAAGCTGACCGCAGCTGCGATAAAAAGCCGAGTCTGCTTGGCCCGACGGTTCTCGAGCCACTTCGCGGGGATTTCCCCACCACACCACACAGCGTCCAAGAGGCGCAGGCTGTGGGTGTTGGCTCGCACTTGGGCACACACCGGCTCGCACCAGTGAGGCGGCCGCATAGCCGTATCTTTGCTTACTGATGCGACAGCGCAGACATACATACATCTCTCCCCCACGCCCCCTTTGCATCATGCATGTCGCACGTAGGCGGGAGCGCCCCCGCAGATGGCTAAACACTCCATGCATTGCTCAAGCCTCGGCCATTTCGGCCAGCTCGGCCCTTTGGTCCCCGCGCGCGCGGCTGTTGCCGTCGGCTTGCTCGGCCTGCGGCACCGGCCCTCAGGGCCACACGACCAGCCCGAGGCTCCGTGTGCGCCCTCCAGCCAATACTGGTATGCGAAGAAGTAGCCGTGTACTTTGCGTCCAACCCCCGGAGCCCGGAGCATGCTTCCCCGCCCCGTCGACCCCGGCCCAAGTACTTACCCGGTGCGGCGTCCGTTAAAGCAGCATAGTTGCTGCTACCATACTCTATCCGCCTCGATCACAAACAGGGCATGCTTCCATCCGCGACAGCGCCTGGCCATCGAAACACCCATCCACAGTTTGCGCCTCCACCCGCCAGCATGACTGCAGACGAGAGGCGCTTCCGCATCATTGTTGTGGGCGCCGGCATCACTGGCCTGGTGGCGTCCAATTACCTGCAGCGTCTCGGCATCGATCATGTCGTATTGGAGAAGCACAGAGACGTGGCGCCCGCCACTGGCGGTGTCATTTCCATGTGGCCCCATGCCGTCAGGATATTGCAACAGATCGGCTGCTTGGAGGCCGTCAAGCGTGTTTCCAAGCCGTACACACGCATCCTGACCCGTGGACAGGACGGGAAGCTTTTGCTCGATAGCGGGCTATTGGAGCAGCTGTGGGTGAGGTAAGCGGCCCTCTAACAATGACATGATGAGTAAATGCCAAGAGCAGAACGGCGCTGACATGGTGCCCACCTCCGCAACCACACAGCCACGGGGCGCCGGCCTACCCCGTCAACAGACAGACCTTCCTGCAGATTTTGTACGACGGGCTGCCTGACAAATCATTCATTCACACGGGCGTGGCCATGGAGACCATCGAACAGTACCCAGACGGCGTCAAGGTCCGGCTCGCCGACGGCCGGGTAGAGACGGGAGACATGGTGCTTGGCTGCGATGGCGTCCACAGCCTGACGCGCAGTCTGATGTGGGAGCACGCTGCGCGTGCGTCTCCAGGCCTCATCCAGGCGAGCGAGAAGACGTCGCTCAAAACCCTGCACGAGGCGCTGTTGGTCAACGCGCCGCCCATGACGGAGCAGCTGGATGGCGACAGCAACCTCGTCGTTACGCAGGCGCCCGACCTCTGCTTCATCATCGTCTCTCAGCCAGACGCCACGTACCTGTTCGCCATCGTGCCCATCAAGCCTGGCCCTTTTCCTGGCCCCACCGCTGCCGCTTCACCGAGGCGGATGCCGAGGCCATGGCTGAGCGCATCGCCGACCGCCCCGTGACCGACGGCGTTTTGTTTTCGGAAATCTGGAAGCGCCGCACGCGCTCGTCCATGGTCTCGCTTGAGGAGGGCGTCATGGACCACTGGCACCATGGCCGCATCTGCCTCGTGGGAGATGCGATTCACAAGTCCCAGCCAAACCTGGCCTTGGGCGGAAACGCCGCCATGGAAACCGTGGCGTCGCTTATCAACCACGTCCAAAACGCTCTTGTCCGGTTCCCTTCCACCTCCTCATCCCCAGCTCAAAGGCCGAGCGGGACCGCCTTGAACATGGCCTTCGCCGCCTACCAGTCCCAGGAGCGGGGCCGCATGCGCTGGCTGAGAGACCTATGTAGCACCGTGGGGAAGATGCAGATGTACGCCACTCCCTGGCATCGGCTGCTGGCCCAGTGGCTCGTCCCGCGCCTTGTGGGCGATGGCACCTTGGCCGATCAAATCAGTACCTACATCGCTGGCGCGCCACGCATGACCTTTCTGCCGTCCATCGGCCTTCCAAAGGGGCGCATCCCCTGGACTGACGAGCAGGAGAAAGGAGACTCGAGCGTTGCTCGAGTGGCAGAGCCGTATATTGCCGAGAACAGCATGGGGAACGGAAGTCTTGAACGGCAGCTCCGAGTTTCCACCGCCGCGTAAAGCAGCATCAGCTGGACTAGCAAAAGCAGCCTGGTTGACGCATGATAGTTGGATAAAGTACCTTAAAATGTATTTTCTAGTTTTGGCTGCAGCTATCACATATGTGAAACAATCTTTTTTGAAGTACATGGCAGACGGAGCTGTCGTTCCACGCTAATACTATTGTTCCTAGTGGGTAGGCTAGGGGAGGCAAGTTGCGATTCTAGTCTTTAAAACAAGAAGACGGCAACGGCAACGAGGTATGGCTCAAAAGAAGAACGTAAAGTAACAAAGAAGTGGTGCTTGCAGTAAAGGACAGTAAAAGCTATGCTCATTATTGCAGATATTAAAAAGGGGCCATGTCGTGACAAAGCGCGGCAGCTGCCGTGATGGGATCCGGGCCAGGCCGGACCGAAGCTCGGTTGGGTTTGTAAAGTCCGGGCCGGCTGGCGCTGGGCCAGCTTACTTGGTATACCTAGGTGGGTAACACGCAAACATAATCAAGCCTAGCACAAGCGCCGACAACACAATACGCGCTTTGCACTTACCAGGTACAGCCACGTCCTGCCGCATTACGCGGTGAGCCCGGCTGCTGGCTGCCGGCAGCGGCTAGCCACCGAGTGATGAAACGATCTCGTGGTGGAAGGAGAGAAACGCCAGCCGGCGATACCGTTTTGTATTGTCGGTGACAAGGTGTCGAACAGCGGCAGAGTAAAGAAAAGTATCATGACGGTTAGGAGAATCCACGAGACGTAAAGCGAGAAAGCTTTGGCTTACTCGGCAGTTAGCCGGTCGCGCTTGCTACCTTTTGTCTGAGAGCCGCCTGGGTTAACTTGTCGCGGACAGTGGCAAGGATGGCGGCGAACGAGCCGTCCGATTCCAGGAAAGGCCACGGAGTGGTGAAATTGATAGCGAGTATGCCCGACGCGCAGCGTAAGCTGGCCGAAGTGGCGCCATAGTTGTCGTTCTGGTCCGAGGATTGCTGGCAATGGCAAGATGTTGTTGCTTGGAATTGTCCTGTGTGGTCCGGTTGTTTGGCTCGAACCAGCGAGCGACATCCATTCCACGAGTTTGTGCATGTCCGCCATTGATAAGAAGCAAAGCCGCTGCGCTGCTCGGCCAAGTTCGGCCCGCCACTCCCGAGCCTCCGTGCTGACAGAAAAGCCCCTTTCTCAGCGCCCGACGGAACAGACGGCGCCGTAACCCCTTAGCCGGTGCTGCCGGACCGAATGCATAGTTGAGGAAAGCGGCACATGCGCTGTGGACTGGTGCTTGGCTTTAAAAGACACGTCGGCGTCGCATCGTGTTTGTCAAGCGAGCCTCCTGTCAACTCACGCCTCCACCACTCAGCCCCTTTTCCTCTTGCCCGTAACGGAATCGACACTGGCAATAGTGTAAGTTTGCCTTACTCACCACACAATGCCCACTTCGAGCCCGCAGCCAGAACAGTTCGACGTCGCCGTCGTGGGCGCGGGATGGAACGGCCTCATTTCGGCCAAGACATACCTCGACTTCTGTCCTTCGGCCCGGCTCGTCATTATAGATGACCAGGCCACCGTCGGCGGAGTCTGGAGCAAGGCTAGGATCTACCCGACTCTGTTCGCACAGATCAAGCATGGCATGTTCGAGTATTCGTTCTACCCGATGCGCCATGAGGGCATCACCGAAGATGGTTATGTTTCGGGCGACACCATTCATCAGTATCTGGCAGATTTTGCCCACGACTTTGGCCTCACCGCAAGAGCCCGGCTGTCGACCACGGTGACGAGCGTGGCTCAGCTGCCAGATCGCCGCTGGCGCCTTGAAATCGCCGGCTCTGCGCCCATCGAGTGCGAAAAGCTCATCTATGCCTCGGGCGCCGTCTCACATCCCGTCGTGCCCACCTGGCCGACCGCCGCCACCTTCACCGCGCCCATCATCCACTCGCACGATGTGGGCATGCACTTGGACCAGCTGCAAGCCACGGGCACTGCCACCGTCGTGGGCGGCGCCAAATCGTCGTACGACACCGTCTTCCTGCTGCTCAAAGCCGGCAAGCGCGTGCACTGGATCATCCGCGACAGCGGGGGTGGGCCGCTGGCCATCATGCCGCCGACCCTGCTCGGCCGTTTCAACACCATGGATGTGCTTACCATGGGCGTCACCACCATGATGGGCGCTTGCGTTTTCAACACGGACGGCCCTGCCCTCCAGTTCCTGCAACGCACCATTCTCGGCCGGTTCCTGGCATGGCTGTACTGGTATATTGTGAACTGGCTCGCAGATTCCCACGCCGGCTACTCCAAGTCCGATAACGCGCGCAAGCTGAGACCCTTGCCTCACGGAAACGGGTAAGACTCACCTCCATTCCGACCCCATCTTGACTTGCTCGTTCAGGGGCCACTCGCTCTAACCTGGCTATGCGTACGAAGCATGTTCTGGGGAAACGCGGGCGTGGGCGCCGCCAGCGTGCCGCATTTCTGGCGAACGTTCCACTCGGGCGACTGCACCGTGCACCGGGCGGGCATCGCGTCGCTGGGCGAGGACAACACGATCCACCTCGACGACGGCAGCGCGCCCTTCAAGACGGACTATGTGGTGCTGTGCACCGGCTTCGACAAGTCGTACCACGTCTTCGACGACGCGACTCTGCGCCGCTGCGGCCTGGTCCCGGACCCGGACCCGGCCGAGCAGGAGAAGTGGGCGCGCCTCGACGCCGAGGCCGTCGAGCGCGTCGACGAGCTGCTGCCTATGCTCAAGACGCCTCCGGCTGCGCTCCATGGCGGCAAGCTCCCCGCCAAGACGGCGGGCGGGCGCAAACTCCTGCACGGGCCGAACCGGCACTACCGGTGGCTGGTGTCGCCGACGCTCGCCGCTGAGGGCGACCGGTCCGTCTACTTCCCCGGTTTCATCCACTCCATCTACACGCCCGTCGTGTCCGAGACTCAGGCTCTCTGGGGCGTGGCTTTCCTGCTGGGCTTGCTGGATCTGCCCTCGAAGCAAGAAATGGAACAGGACGTGGCGACATGGAACGTCTGGACGCGGAAGCGATACGTGGTGCAAGGCCCCAAGAACGCATACGGCATCTACGACTTTATATCGTACATTAATGTTTTGCTCCATGACCTCGGCGTCACCGTTCATCGTCGCAAAAGGAGCTGGTTTGCCAAGTTGTTTGCCCCAACTTACCCGACACAATATGCTGGCATGCAAGATCAGTTCCGGCAGCTCATAGCCGCCAAGCAATCTAAAGCTAAGCTGCGCAAGGTTTGAAACTAGAATGGGGAGTAATTTGCAACGGACTAAGCAAAAATATCACCATTCTGTCTGTCCATCCTTCTCTCCTACCTTTTAAATTAGTATTGTGGATATAAATTCAAGCTTTAACTCTTTTATACTGTCCAAATAAAATGGTGAACTTAAAAATTAGAGCTTTTAAAAAGTAAAGAAGAATGAATTAAAATAACAAGGATTTCTTTGCCTAGAAAAAAAAAGGAAACAGGAAAAAATGGTTTATCAGCTGGGAGATCTCCGTGCCAAGAGGAGTACCGGCTCCTACAAAAAAAAAAAAAAAAGCGCCAAGGCTTTGTGGGTTGGCTGGATCGAAACCGATGAGGGTTAGCGCCTCCTTTGTGAGCACACACCGGTTTCCATGCATCCCCTCCTCGTTCCCCGGTTTGAAGGCGCAATGGGCATGTTGAGGAGGGCAGATGTTAATAAGGGAATCATTCTCCCGGTCCTACAAGGGATCGATCGTGTAAAAGGGTAAACGTTTTGAGCTTGATCGGAATAGCTGGTCTTGTTTCTTTGATGTTTGGTAGGGAAAGGAGAAAATAGAATAGGAAATAGGAAAGGAAATAGGACCAAGAAAAGGCCGAGACGGATAGCGACAAGGACCTGGTGCCTACGTCTCCCAACTCGGTCGCGAAGTTCACACCTAGCTATAAACTTGAGTTTGGTGATCACGCTTTCGACGTGATTGCGCCAAAAGATGCTCGAATTAGCTAGTGCCGGACGTTATATGCGCGCCAAGTATTTGTTAGCTTTATTTATCTATCTATCGGATTTTTAGCGACTGGACTCTCAAGTTCCCTTGTCTCGACTGCCGCCCCGCTGTCTATGTATTCAGCATTTGCTTTCTAGAACCAACGGCCCCCCTCCCGGCCCACTGGCGTCCAGGCTGAGCGTGACCTTTTGCCGACTGGTCGCAACATGGATCGTCTCGCCCAGATTCTTGTAGTCAGTTTCGCAGTGGACGACGCGGTCGATCGTCTCGGCCGTCATCTGTCGCCGGTGTTGTGTGCCACGAGGGCTCGTCTCGGCGCTTTCGATGTTTGGCAACCCACCTCGAACTTCGCGAATCTCGACAGAGGGTAAGGCAGCCAGCCTTCGCGAAGCGGAACGAGCAGCAAGGGTATGTCGGCCTCGGTCTGGGGCATCGACAATACTCCCTTGGCATAGGCGTCAGTTGCCGCGGTGTCGTGCGGGTCAGATACCCCTGGGATGACAAAATTCCCCTTGCGCCGCCCGCCAAGCAGCCATGTGTCTTGTGGCGCCGTAACTTCGTACGTGAACTCAACGTCCTCTGCAGCCGGCGGCCCAGGGACGTCGGTGTCTGGGTGTCCCGTATCCCAGATTCGAGACCATTTTAGGCGCAGTGTGGCAGGCATCAGCTGGTTGACCTGCCACGGTGGCCTGGCCAGCATGCCCCGGTACAACGACAGCAGGGTCTGCAGGCCGGTGCAGTTGAATGTCGGCAGTGTGGACAATCGTGATTGATGGAACGTCGACCGGGATGGAGATGGACCGAAGTTGCGTCGTGTTTGGGTTTGGTGTAATCAGCGGTAGTTGTGGGCGCCGTTCTTGCCACGTCCGCATGAATGCGGCCAGCTTGAGAACGTGTCCGTCGTTGTCTAGTCCGTGGCTCGCCAAGGCTGAAAATTCAGCCTCCCAGTGGACGCCCACGAGGAACGAAGTCGAAATCGACCCCAGCATCACGGCTCTCTCCATCTCATAGGCCGAGATTAGTCCGCCCGTGCGTGTGTGAGAGCGGTGCTGACAGCTAGGCGGGATACGGCCGTAGAGAATGGTCAGGTCCTCTGTCCGTCTCGGCTTCAAAGGCTTCCCAGTGATGTTTGGATGGATGCCTCGATTTCCTCCTGCACCACGCTGTAGTGTAGCTTCAGGTACATGGTTTTCCGCGTCTTGGGACCGGCGACCTTCGACCCTGGCTTTCGGCTGATCTTGTAGAGAAGGCTAGCTGGTTGCCGTGGAAATACCACGATGGCATCGCCCTCGCCACCTCCCTGATGTGCGTCGGCAGTGGGCGGCGACACCCCGCCAAAATCGGGAGCGAAAAGATCCGATTCTATGAGCTCGCTGGCAAACAGACGCAGCGGGCTGGAGCTGGCAGTTGACACGGTGAATCGGGAGAAGAGGGCGTTGTGCTTGAAGACGTCCTGAACATTAACCCCAAGCGCGAGAGCAATGTCGACAGACGGCGTCTTCACGAATTCGAATGTAGGTCCCCCTTCTTCGGTGCGGTACGACACCTCGATCCGAACGGCGACAGTCGGCACTTCCTGCTCCACTGTGTAGGGAAACTGCAACTTCACCGATGCCTCCTTTCCCAGGGCGCCCAGGTGGAAAAGGCCTCCATCTGGCGGGCTGAGGGACTTCAATCCACCATCATCTGGGGACTCTACCAGCTTGGCCTCGGCAGTGAGCAGCCGTAGTCCGCCTGTTGCAGCTCGCACTCGGAGGTCGCAGCTCGCGACTCGGTTCCAGCCGGTTGAGAGACTCACTTCGAGACAATTTGTTGTATCGAGCCGGATGTGCTTCGCGGCGGACAGCTGTACGTCCAGTGCCTTGGCTGTCTGGAATATCACCACTTTCGTATTGGAAAGAAAGTCGGGCTCGGGGATGTTATGAGACCGTTCATGGTGAAGGAGAACACGATTGCATCGGAGCTTGACTTGATCGACTTCGTACGTGCCGGGAACAGATATCTGGATACGCGTGGTCGGGTTAGAAAGCAAAATAGGATGCGGAGTTGCAACGGGCAAAGGCAAAACGGCACGCGAGGGGGAAAATCAGTGTGGTTTTTGGGCGTGGATGAACTTACATTGCTGTGGAGCTCAATCTTGTTCTTGCCTGGCTTCAAAGTGATCGGTTCTCTTATGGCCAGCCAGATCTCTTTGGTCCCCCCTGAGCTGAGACTTGTCATCCTCACCATGGCGTCGTCAAGCTCTAGCTCGTCTGCCAGGAGACTGCGTAGCGTCAAGCTAAGCGAGAAGCTATCCTGTCCTTCGATGTATCTCGGTGGCCCGTCGACGCCGATGTCGAAAAAGAAATCCCGGAGCGGCACGGGGATGTCGTGAGCCATATCCTTTGTTGTCCGCATGACATCGGGGAGGAAGCCCCTGACGGCGGCAGTGTCTGGAAAACGGAGGGTCCCCGCGCGACGAGCTGATTTTCTTTGTCTCTGACGGTCATTTTCGGCAATGGCAGCCTTGGAGAGAAGTTTCAACACAACTTTGACGTAGTCCTGTCTCTTATCCAGCTCCTTCAAACACTTCGAGTACATGACGAGCATGGATAACTCGAGCAGACTCCAGCCCCTTTCGGCAAAGAAAGGTATGGCGTTAACAAAATGGGTGGTTGCCTCTCTGAACTCTCGCAGGTGATATTTGAGCACGGCCATGTCCACCATGTTTGCCTTAACTGAGTGCGTATAGCTTGCGACGGCGTAGTGGCGAAGCGCTTTAAGTGTCAGCGTCTCGTACAGTCGATAGAAGTCGTCTTTTTGATCAAGTGCAGTTCGGAGAAGCCTGTTGCCCACACCGGCTAGAGAGTGGCAACCTGTATCACCGAATGGGGTTGCGTCTGACTGGCCTGCATCGCCGTCCTTCCCGCCCTCGAGTGTGGTGTCGTCGAGAGCCACGTCCTTCATGTCATTGGTATCAGGCTCCCCAACCAGCGGAACAGAGTCCCAACCATCGGTCCAGCCACGCTTCTTCCCGCAGTCCTTCAATATGTTCCTTGAGAGCGTGTAGAGCTCCGCCCTTCGAGCAGCAAGATCTTCCAGGCCGACCTTGAGGAACTGAGAGTGGGCTAGATCGGAGGGCTGACCTGGGCCTGGGAATATTCCGGGGCTGAGCGGAGGCCGAGCACCTGGCGAAGCATGGTGTGAGGATGTTCTGGCTGGATGCATCGTCGTTTTTGGCTCCGGGATCTGGATCTTGGGCTCGGGATCGTCGCTCACGGTAAGGGTCGACTCAGGGATAGGAAGGGCCTTGGTTGATGTCTGCGCGAGGATTTGGTGGGCAACAGAGAAGGCGAAAGAGGAGATCATGTTGTCAACAACCTCTAATACTTTTGGGGGCAAGCTGGCTTCGCCCGGAGTTGCGGCGGCCGACCCCACGCGACCATTGCCTTTCAGGTCGGCGAGGCAGGCAAGAATGTCTCGCCGCATGACTTGCGACACGGATGGTATGAACTCGAGGGTTCGGCGGCACACCTCAGCGAGCATGGAAAGGTTCTCGGCCTCGTTGGCGGGCTTGTTGTTCCCAATGTGGGGGGTCCGGGGCGCGACACCGTGTAGCAGCGACTGCTGCTGCTCTCTGGTCTTGGCCAGGAGTTCCTCTCGGGTTGCTGTCGCATTGCCGAGACGGAAGAGGAGAGCTATCTGCCTCGCAAATATGTAGCACCTGAAATCAAACACCGATACGTTGTTGGCTAGAATCAGCTCTCGATATGGCTTCTTGCTGACCGTGATCGGGATGTCCACGTCGTGCCCATCGTCGGGAGGGGGCGCGAGGGGCGAGGCAGCTAGGGTATCGCCGGGAGCGTTGGGGTTTTCCGCCTGCAGGTCCACGGGCTTTTCGTCTTCCAGGGAGTCTTCGTCATCGGCGCCGCTGTCAAGTGCCGCCAATGCGCGGTGGGCGACTCGGCTCAGCTCTTCAGTATAGCCCAGCAAGGTTCCCCCGTGGGCCTCTGCCGACCCCGACAAGGCCTGGTCCTGGATGATGGTGTCCAGGCCCACGCTCAGCTCGTCATAGCCGACAAGGGCGTCGTCCACGAGCCCCACGCTCTCGAAGCCTCGGGCTAAGCCCTCCTTGAGAATGAAGAAGGTGCAAAAGTTCCAACCGGGCAGAACCCTCTGCGCGTCCTTTTCCTTGATGTCTTCCTCGTACTGACTGACGCGCATGTCAAATGAAGACAGAATCAAGGCTTTCATCTTGGCGATCAAATCGGCCCAGGCGTTTTCGACGTCCTGGGAGGTCTCCGTGTATCCAGTCGGGACGGCGGGCACGACTCGAGGGAGGAGGTCGTAGGGAACATCGTTGATGCCGATGCGAATCTGTGCGACCCGATCGACGGCGCCTTTCGGCGAGCTGTTGAAGTCTGCCAGCATCTTTTCCAGCAACGTCGAGGTGCTGCCCCTCCATCGCGAAGCGACCTTGGCTTCAGATGCCGAGTCGCCCTTTCCCGTGACCCTTGGTTGTGTGGCTGCGGCCGTGTTTGGGATAACGACGTGTACGATGAGCCACTCGAACGCATCGTGGTTCTCGGCGTTGCTCGTTTTCTTAGAGCCGTGCGCAGGAGGTGTGTTCTGCTTCACCCATTCGCGGATCTCGGAGCGTGTCTGCGATTTGTATGTGTCGTTGTCGTCGCATCGGACAAGCAAGAGCTTCAGATAGGGGGTTCGACGCAGTCCGGGGATCTGGTGGCGCCGCTCCCGCGCACCGCCAGCGCGCGAAGCGGCCGCATGAGCGGCGGCATTGTCTGTGGATCCACCGGCACCACCACTAATGGCCTGGGTCTGGAAGCCATCCGCACCGCCGTGGCCAGCCGGATCGAACGGCTTGGGGTTCGGCGAAGCGGCAGGGGAGAGAACGGCGGATGGCTTCGAAACAGCGCCGGCTGGCACAAGCTCGACGTGGAGCGTATCGATCGACCGCGGAGGTCCAGAATGCGACTTCCAGTGGAGGTTGCGCAGCGGGAGGAGAGGGACAAGACCAGGTGCGAGCAGCTTGTACAGGTCGTGGGGATCGAAAAACTCGACTGGCCGCAGGAGCGAGTTGGGCGCGGTGTTAGCAAGCAGAGTCCAGAGCGGGGGAGGGCAGGTGACGGGCATACCGGTAACCTTAGAGGTCGAGTACTGTTGTTCCATTGTGAACAGCTTCGGGGTTGGCGGTTGGTGTCATGACGCGAGAGCGCGGGGGCGGAGTTCGAGGCTGACCTTGGGCGTGCGCGACCGCCGACTCAAAGTCCAGCAGCGAGAACTTGGCCCAGCGGAACTGGCTGTCGACGTTGAGCTTCTCCGAGCGGTCAGATGCGGCGCCGAGCACCCGACGTAACCTAGTGGATTCCAGCCTGGACTGCCCGGAATGGAGCCTATGTTGCGCGCGCTGCCCTGGCCGCGACTGGGCTGCTCGTCACCGCCCCTGCAGCCGCCGCCGATAAGATAACATCGCCGAAAATGGAAGGCGGTCAGTGACTAAGACACCCAACAACCAATACTTCCGTCCCGTGTGCTGCCTCGGCCCCCCGCGGGGCAGACGGGTTCGAGACTGATGAACATGCACGGCAGAAACGGACTTGACCTTTGCAACCCCCGCTGCCCGCGCGGCGGCGGAAGTTCCTGTTCTATTCGTCTCTGCGGCAGCCAACAACGTCCATACATCCGTGCCCAAGTGCCGTCCCGTCGCAATGTCTAGCCTCCAGGCCATCAAATACACCCGCGGCAAGCTCGAGGTCCTGGACCAGCTTCGCCTGCCCCACGAGCACCATTACGATGTGATTTCCACGAGCGAGGAAGCCTTTGATTGCATCCGGTCCATGCGGGTCCGAGGCGCGCCGGCCATAGCCATCGTCGCTAGCCTGGCGCACGCGGTTGAGCTCCACGCCGGCAGCTGCAGTATGTCTGTCCGCTTTCGTTCCTTGGCATTCTCGCCTCCCCTCCACTCTTCTGGACCACTTTGACACTCGCACAGCTGCCGCAACTCCCGCGGAGGCCATCGCCTATATCGACTCGCGTCTAGACTACCTCAAAGAGAGCCGGCCGACAGCTGTGGACCTCAGCAACGCTATTTCGCTCTTGAAGCTGGCCATCCGAGAGGTGGACATCGCCAACCTGCAAGGCTCTGAGGCCAAGGCGAGGATATCGGAATCGTATATCGAGGCGGCAGAAAAGATACTGGAAAAGGACCTCCAAGCCAACCTGTCCATCGGCGATTTCGGCGCTAGCTGGCTCCAGGGGCAACACAAGGCCACTCCTGAGCGCCGCATTTCGGTGCTTACGCATTGCAACACGGGTTCTCTGGCCACATCCGGGCACGGAACCGCACTCGGCATCATCCGCTCGCTCTTTGCGCGCAACCTGCTCAACCACGCATTCTGCACCGAGACGCGCCCCTACAATCAGGGCAGCCGCCTCACCTCGTTTGAGCTTGTGTTTGAAGGCATCCCCAGCACCTTGATCACCGACTCAATGGCGGGTGCGCTCTTCGCGCAGCGCAAGGAAGCCATGAACATTGGCGCCGTCATCGTGGGCGCCGACCGCGTGGTGCGCAACGGCGACACGGCCAACAAGGTGGGCACCTACGCACTGGCCGTGCTCGCACGCCATCATGGCATCAAATTTGTCGTCGCCGCCCCGACGACAAGCATCGACCTAGAGACCCCCACGGGAGCCGGCATCAAGATCGAGGAGAGGAAAAAGGAGGAGCTCACGCAGATCACGGGTGCCGTTGTCAACAGCGACGGCACCGTCGATCCTTCTCGCTCGGTCAAGGTCGCCGTCGCCGATCAACGTATCGGGGTTTGGAACCCGGCATTCGACGTCACCCCGCACGATCTTATTGACGTCATAGTCACCGAGAAGGGCACCGTGCTGAAGGGCTCTGACGGTCGGTTCGATTTCCGGCACGTAATGCCCGAGCGGTGGGCCAAGCTGGACCGCTGCTAAATGCTAGCGGCTGTTTGAGTATGTATTTCTGTACTTTGTTTCTCACAGCGTTTCTAGACGCCCATGTAAATATGTGGATAGCCAGCCTGCCGAGGTTCCTATCGCACATTGGCGGGTATAAGCTTCAACAGCTATGTTTTAGCAAGGGCGTGCTTTACCAGCTTCTTGTAGCCTTCGACTGCTGTCTCTAGGTCCCGAACCTGAAGCTCTTCGTGGTCTGAATGCGCGACCAATATGCTCCCGGGCCCGTAGAGATACCTCGTGTGGTTTCCCATCAGGTTGGGAACGTCAGTCCCGTAGTTGACAACAATGGGCTCGAAACCTAGTAAGCGGCGATGCCGCCGTTAACATCGTGTTATACCAAGGAGCTGGGGAGGGCAGCGCAGGCAATCCTACCTTCCACGTCACAGTTGCACGCGACGACTCCATACCCATTGCCGTCCCTGCAGCTCAGACCCAGTGCTTCAGAGTCAATATCCTGGAGAACATCCTCAATTCTTTGGCGGACAATGTTATGGCCTTCAGATTGCGGGCCAATTGCTACTCGAACGACGATGTTCGCATGAGCAGAATCTGGTATGACGTTGGCGGCTACGCCACCAGACATGAGGCCCACGTTCACGGTGGTGTTCCCAAACTCGTCGCTGCTGCCGAGGTCGGCGTCCAATACGGCGAGCAGACCTCGCATCAAGACTTCGTTTGCGCTTTTTCCAAGCCAGGATATCCAGAGTGGCCAGCCTGGCCTTTTGCCGTGGTCGTGCACGCGATGAGCCCCTTGTGACCACAGGCAAGCTTATTTTCGGTAGGCTCGCCGAAGATCACAGCATCGTATCCCGGGTGGGCCGGGCTTGAGTCCTGGAGCGAACGGCTAAAGGAGCGCATGCCAATGCCGTCCCCTTCCTCGCCCACCACGAACAAGAACATGATGTCGGACCCGTTGATGGCTTTGCTCGCAATAAGCTCCCGGACCGCGACGAGCTGCGCCGCGACGCTGGCCTTGGCATCTACGCTGCCCCGGCCTCGGATGACCGTCTCGGAAGTAAGGTCCGCCCCGGGCTCTAGGTCGATGGAGTAGGGGATGTGTGGTGGCACCACATCGATGTGAGACGTCACGAGCACTTTCGGCTTCCAGCCCTGCCATCCACGGGATGACGGAGGCCCAGGGTATGCCAGCACATTGAAGCGTGTGCTCTCCCTGTCGCCGGCATCGGTGGACCTGATGGGAATGGCCTGACTCTCGGTCTGGTAGCCCCAGGACTCGAGCTGCTGAGTCAGAAACTCTCCCACCGTCCGCTCGTTGCCCGTGACCGACTCGATCTCGACGAGAGACTTGTGTAGCGAGATGAGTTCTTGCCTGTAGGGCGGCGGCGCTAGGTCGGAGGACGATGACGACAGAGCAGGAGGACGGCCGATGGGCTTCTGTGCTTGCGGCCCACCGCATACGGCGAGTTGGCAGAAGAGCGCAAGGCGCAACCCCGCCCCAAGACCTCGCATGTTTGGATATGCCCGACGTGAAAGAGGGCGATGGGTCAGAGTTGTGATTGCAGAGGATAGCCTCGAAAGGAGAAAGATGCAGATGCAGACGCAGATGCAGCCGGGGATATAAAAAGGTGGCTGGTCAAGGCGGGAGCCGTGCCGAAGCTAACGTCAATTCGGATACTCCACGAAGACGCTGGGGCACCGTCGGCATTTGAGCGCCGCCGCTCATCCTCAATCAGGTAACATCCACTGTGCCACATCACCACGTACGGCATGCTGCCTTGCCGCAAGGCCCGGGCACACTTGGAAGACCACATACGCGAGACGAGACGAGACGGTATCCTGAGCGGTGCATATTCAATAAGTACTTATATATGTGCGCACGGGCATAGATTTCTCCAGCGGTGGTAAAAGTCTGGCAGCCCGCGAAGTCGACGGTGGAGGGCGCACCTAGCAATAGAAGAAGCCTGGCAGCGTGAGTCTACGTAGGTCGAAATGTGATATTAGAGAGCTGAAGAAAACCCTGAGCGCTTATCGCCCTGGGGAGTTTCTGCACTTTCGAGAAGCCTGGGCGTGAGCCATGGGAAGGCCGTCTTTCCTCTGGGCGTGGATTCTGCGGACACCCAATGTCACGGGGCACATCCATCACACAGTGTGTCAAAGAGGTGTGTGCCCGTGATGAGCAGACGATGGATTGGGGTCGGGTGTGTCGGGTTTCCGCTGATGCACCAATCAAAAATGATGGATCCAGGTCGGAGCCCCTTTTTGGGGGCCGGCAAAATCGCGGGTCACCGTGTAGGTGAGGACGGGCCGCGGAATCGCACGAGCCAGCGACAATTCCATGATTGCACCACCCCTGCGACCTGCAGCAGCCTGCGCCAACCTTCAAGAAACCACCTCGACACGCATCGGCCGATCGCGAACGCGCCACACAATTTGACTGCCTCTGCTGCTCCAACCCCAAGGCAGCTGTACTACCGTCCCGGCCGCCGACGCCCCTAGCTTCGGGCACTCAACAACCCGTTTGGCAGTAGCGCCCGTTGCGACTCGCCGAGACCCGGTCCCCGACGCCTCCTCGCTTCCTGAGCACCCGGCGCCGCCTTCCCGAGGCCTCGACAGGGTCCTATCAACTGCCGTACACCGGCCCCTCTCCGCCCGCGCCCCCAAGACAGTTCCTGGCGTTTGAATGTTCAAGGTCGCGGAGCTGGCAGATCCCCAAAGTTGCATCGAATCGAAGCTGTGAGGCGGCTACAGCTCGCACACCAAGCCTGCCCGCCCCCTCGCGCCCCCGGCGGCGCGGAAGCCTCCCGAGAGGCGCTCACGAATGGTCCTGCGCTCCCCCTAGCCCGCACGCGCTTGGACGAGGGAGGAGGGATGCACCCGGCAAAGGTCAAGTCCGACTCGGGGCGCAAAGCCAAGGCAAGTCCTAGCCTCTTTCTCTCTTGTCTAGTTACGCGAAGTGTAGCTAACCGGGCATGTCGTTTCCATATCTCCAGCTCGCGAACTCCTACCAAGCCCTCCTCGAGTAAGTGCCGCCCTCCGCCCGGCCTCTGTTCAACGCCCAATTCTTTGCCTTGTGTCTCTGACAACGCGTGCCCCCCTATGCACAGTGAATTCTCGAATAAGGATCTCAAGTCGGTTGGAAACTATACCCTTGGTCGCCTCATTGGCAAGGGCTCCTTTGGCAAGGTCTATCTCGCGTCTCACAAACTCATCAATGGCTCCAAGGTATGTCGACGGGGACTATGCGGCCTTGGATATCGTGCTTCCATGCTCTCGTCGCCGCTGACCAGTCCGTTGGCTCCGCCACGCCACACCACCCACCATAGGTTGTTCTCAAGTCCGCCCAAAAAGATGACTCCAACCTCGCGCGCGAGATCCACCACCACCGGCAGTTCGTGCACCCGCACATCGCACGACTGTACGAGGTCATAGTCACCGAGACCATGGTCTGGTTGGTGCTGGAATACTGCCCGGGGGACGAGCTGTATAACTACCTGCTGAGGCACGGGAAGTTGCCTGTCGAAAAGGTGCAAAAGACGTTCGCGCAGCTTGTGGGCGCCGTCTCATACGTCCACATGCAGTCGTGCGTGCACCGCGACCTCAAGCTCGAGAACATTCTACTCGACAAGCACGAGAACGTCAAGCTCGTCGATTTTGGCTTCACGAGGGAGTATGAGGGCAAGGCTAACTATCTGCAAACCTTTTGCGGCACAATCTGCTACTCGGCACCCGAGATGCTCAAGGGTGAGAAATACGCGGGCGAAAAGGTCGACGTCTGGAGTTTAGGCGTCATCCTCTATGCCCTGCTGTGCGGCGAGCTGCCATTCGACGAGGATGACGATAACGACACCAGGCGCAAGATCTTATCCGAGGAGCCCAAGTACCCGGACCACCTTCCTCCAAATGCTCTCTCGCTTCTCCAGTTATTGCTGTCCAAGCGGCCGCTGCGCCGGCCCTCTCTCGCCGACATCCTCAGCCACCCCTTCCTCGCCGACCACGCGCCCAACCAACAAGCAATTCTGAGAATACAGCAACCGTCACCGTTCTCGACCGCGCTTGAAAAGGACGTGCTCCAGCGCATGCGCAGCGCCGGTGTCAACATGGACGCCGTCATCGAGTCCGTCCTTTCACAGCGCTGTGATCCACTCGGGGGCTGGTGGGCTCTGCTGACGGAGAAAGAGGAGAGGAAGCAGCGGAGACGCGAGAGGAAAAGGCGAGAGAAGGAACAGGGACCACGTTCTCGCCGTCTATCCACCACGTCCAGCAGGCTTGAAAGGCTTGCAACGGTCGGCGAGGAGGCAGCAGGCCACCACCGCGCCCACGGCTTTGTCAAGATCGGAGACCCGCCGCCGCCAAGGACTAGGGGCCGCACGGAGCGCAGGAGCGGTTATTACCCGGACCTTCACATCCCGGATTCACCGGGTTTCAGAGATCTGGATAAGGTTAATGGAGGCCTCAGTCCTGACGGCGAGGTACCGCCACCACCCATAGACAAAGACTCGATTCGCTCCGTCAGCTCCTCGCGCCAGAGAAGGCCAATGCCACCCCCAAAGGAAGGTATCCTCCGCAGCGCGCGATCTAGGGGCTCGACTCTCCATCTGGTGACTACGAGTGACGCGTTGGGCAGCAGCAGCGCTGGCAGCCATCTCGGTGTCAATGGCGCCGATGGGAGCGGCGCCAGCGGGCAGGCGGACATGCAGCAAAAAGTGCGCAAAAAGCCGTCCCAGGTTATAGTGGCGCACTGGAAGAACTGGACCCATTGGTTTTTCGAAAACACGCGTCGGCACAAGCACCCGGGCAAGCGTGGAAGCCTTTCGACACCAAACTTGCTTGACAGGGTCGGCAGGGGTGGGAGCAAGGAGACCAAGTCCAAGGACACCAGCCCGCGGCCGCAAACCAGCAAATATCCAGCATCTGGCAGTTCGGGGTCACACCATAATGTTTCGGGACTACCCAAGGGTGTCGTGGCGAATGGCTTTGCTGCCAAAGGCGCGGGCTCGCCAGGCGCCCCTGGGGCCGGGATGACTGGCGGCCGAGGTGCTGTGCCTCCAAACGGGGCGGCGGTGTCAGCGGCGCCCTCGTCGGCGTCGCACCACCCCCACCATCCAAGGATATATACGGGTGGCGGCGGCGGCGGCAATTCCGCAGCGTACAAGCGGCAGTCGCTCTCGCCCTCGCCATTGACGCCCCGCACGGCTCTCCGGCGCTCGTCTGCTGGAACGGCGGGCCTGCGTGGGCGCAAGTCGACCTCGTCCTCTGTGTCGTCGGTGCGCTCGATCCACCACCACCACCACTCACACTCCAAGGCCAGCTCGACAAGCTCCAACGGTTCCGTCTCGACCAACATGTCCAAAGCAACAATGCACGCCACGCGTTCTCCGCACCACTCAGTCAAAGTCCTGCCCGCGACGCCGACCTCGGGCGCGTTCCCTAACAACATCCGGCTCGTGCGCGGACCGTTCACCGAGGGCATGCCGGCCGGTGGATCGTCGCCGATGCAGCCGCCAGGGTCGCCGAACCCTTTTGGCGGCGGCGGCTCCTCGGTCATGTTCGCCAAGCGCAAGCGCAACATCTTCAAGGGCCCCATGCTATCCTTTGGCGGCGGTGGTGGCGGCGGCGGCGGCGGGTCGGGGCGCCAGGAGCACGAGCTCCGGGTCTCACTCGCGCTCTGCCAGCGCCAACGGGCTAGGGCGGAGGAGCGGCGAGATCACGATCGAAGAGGTGGATGAGGACGACGAGTTCGCCGTTGGGGAGAGCGAGGTGGAGGAGGTCGACTCCTTCACTCCTGTCGTCCGCGGCCCGGGCGAGCGGGTGGAGGAGATATTCGAGGAGGATGAGGACTCCATCAAAACCGTGCGGACCAAGAAGGACCCCACAAGTTCGTCCGGTCATGCGGCGGCCACGATGAGCCAGCCCATCAGCCCCATGACTCTGGGCGAGGCCACTGTTTCCGGCGGACGCGGTGTTGCAGGCTGATTCCTCTACTGTTGCCATATAGTATCGACATAAAGCAGTGGGGAGACTGATTTTCGATACAGATAAGACGGATAGTGAGTGTTTCGAGTCGGCTTTGGTTTCTCATCTTGTTGTCTTTATTCATTCTCTTTTCCCTTTTTTCTTCCTTCTTATTGCTTCCCTTCTATATTTGTTCTTTTCCGTTTTCTTTCTTCTGTGCCGTCTCATGTACAGACTCTATTTTATTGATATCCTAGCTCCTCAAGCGTCTCGTTTGTTCTTTCTTGTCCCACTCTCGCTGGCGTGTCTCATCTTCCTGTACACCGCGCTTCTCGTTCTAGACTTGGCAATATTTTTTTCGGTATCTTCTTCCTGTCGCTTAGGTTTTCTTATTCTAACACCATTAGTTCCTTACCTCTTCTGTGTTGTGTTCATCTATTCCCCGATGTATTAATTACCCCGAACAAGCATTTCCGCTGAAAGACAGCTTTAAACATTCGCTGATTGGCTTGCGAGTGGCTCTTAGTTATTATCTCGGAGACAATGACCGCCTTGGGCGAAGAAGAGCATATTAAAATTTGTGTCATGCTTTTGTCATCTGCATTCGCCTCGACAACAGCTGTTCGAGTAGCCTTCCGTCCTCAGCCTCTTCCATGCCAGCGCCGTTCCCTACAAGGTTGTCCGCCCCACAGCCAGCCATAAGTTCTCCCAGGCGGACCACTGTATCCGGAGACATGTTGTCCCGCCGGAATACTGTTTTAACAATCCTCGGCGCGCCTCGATCTTGGCGGCTGTTTGCGAGCTAACACAAAGGGTCACGTCAAACTCCTTGAGGCTCGCCTCCCCCATGGCCGCCAGGACGGCCAGGCCCAAGTAGGCGTGGTATATATCTGGCGGGCCGCCCGGGTGCTTGCTGAAGCCGCCGATGAGGTGCTGCGTCTTCTCCATAAGGAACCGGCGGGCCGGCTCGCGCGCAATATCTACGTCGGCCCCCGCCCCCGTGTCCTCTCAAACTGTCCAGGGTGCCAGCCACCCACCATGTGTAGCACGTATCTGCGACCTTGTTGCACCGACCATTGAGCCCAACGTGGTCGGGGCAGGGCCCGGCAACGGTGTCACGAGAAAGGGCGGATAGTTGTGGGAAATTTCGTCGTCGCCGTCGCCGTCAGCCTCGCCGGCATCTGGATCCTGATAAGCGAGCTGGCGCGAGGCGAGGAAGCGTAATAACGAGGCGACGTCCATGTCACAGTGGCTTCCGGATCCTCGGCCCTCGGCAGGTCTCTCGAGGAGAGACAGAGCACTGACGGCGCAGTATGCATATCCGGCTATGCGAATCTCTCGCAGTTAGAATCCTGGGATAGATTCTGTGTCGCTCATATAGAGGGGCTTGTCGGGGTCAGCTACGCACCGTGGCTCTCATGCATGGAGCTCTCCCCAACGCCGCCGTCGAACGTCTGGGCTTTGCGGATATACCGGGAGAGCGCCTCGACGTCGATATCCTCGACCCACCCGGGATCGCCCTGGCTGAGATCCCCGCGCAGGATCCACCGTATCATCGAGGCTATATAGCAGTAGCGCATGTCCCGGCCGCCCGCGATCGTCCTGCGCATGCGGCTCGGCGGCTCACCGCCCGGCCCCACGGGCATCTCGACCAGGACCTCTCCGAAGCTGCCGTCCGGGCGCTGCAGCCTCCCGAGCCAGCGCAGGGTGGCCGTGCGGCGCACGCCGGCGAAGGCGGACTCGGGCGCCGCGGGGTCGGCGACCACGGCGAGGAGGAGGAGGGCGAAGGCGGTGGCAGCGATGTTGGCGGAGCCGGGGCTGCCCGGGGCGGGGGCGGCAGACTCGAAGTCCCAGCCGTCGTACTCGTGTGCCAGCAGGACGTGGGTCGGGGAGCCGCAGAAGCCGCCGTGGGCGTGCTGGGCGGACAGGACCCAGTCCCGGATGCGGCGGCGGTCCTCGCGGGTCAAGGAGTCGTCGGGTTTTGGTGGCGGGGCGGCGGCGGCAGCGGCATCGTTAGCAGCAGCAGTGGCAGCAGGGACTGGCCGAGCAGGAGTGAGCAGGTCCATTGCGGCGATTATAAAGAAGCCAAGGGTCATGCGGGTGCTGTCGTTGCCCGTGTACTGGCGGGGGAGCAGGGTGCGGAAGCATCGCTGGAAGTAGCGCATGTGGCGCGAGGCATCCAAAGCGTCGCCGTTGACGTTGCTTGAGGCCGCCATTGCTTGGTGTCGTCCGCCCGACCGTCGCTGCGGGTTTGCACTGGTTGCTGTTGTCTCCGTACAGATTCTACCCCGAGCGTCGGCGCGGAGACACTCGAGCTATCCTAGGGGCAGCGGGGGTGACCTCACTCCTAGGAAGTTCCATACCCCACACTGTGCATGGGCCCAGGCTTTTGGGGCAGTGCATTGCCCCACCTGTTCCCGTGCTGCACCGGCAGATAGCTTGACATTTGCGGCGGTCCGTGCGCCGCGCAGACTGACTGTCCGCCTTATCCTTGCCTTGACGTCCAACGGCTTGGAACTCCCGCGACCTCTCCGCGCGCCTCCTGCCGGATCCCCAACCTCGCATCACGCGCCAGTCTGGCCAGGCAGCTTGTCCCGGCCGCGCTCGCCTGATCCTCTTCGCTCGCTTTCTGCCGCCTTGCTTCCTCAGCCTCGTCTTATGGTGTCTCCGCGCGCGCACCTCTGAGTCTCGACCTCTGGCAACAACACCACTCAACACAGCCTCGACGCGGCTCAACCCTCCTGACGACGCTTTCCCAATACGCCCTCGTGGCATGAGCACATCTGGCCCACTATGGCGCTCATATCGGCAACCACGATCATCACCTCGCTCTCCCTCTTCCACATCACCCTGGGCTACTTCTTCCTCACCAACCCCGTCACCGTGGCCGACCAGTCGCTAGTCTTTGTCCTGGGAGAGGCCATGGGCCTGGTACGTGCCCCGCCGCCGCTCGGAACGGATCGCCTCAGCACGCTAACCCCTTCTCTCTGCTCGCTTTCCAGCCCTATGCTCGCAGCTTCGATGCGCAGTCCCCCGCCCTGGCCTTCCTCTCCGTCGTCCTCGCCTTCATAGGCCTCACCGACCTGGCCTCCCTCAGCATGCCCGAGGTCGCCATGGCCCACCACTGGGGAACACAGGGTGAGTACATCGCGCTTGTCTCCCCTTCCAACCAAGCCCCGTTCCTCTGCCCCTCCGCTAGTAACCTCAGGAGGCTGACACACTGGATATCCGATCCGCCCAGCGCCTCTCCGCTTGACCCTATCGCTGATCCTGCTCCTCTACACCCTCCTCTTCTCGGCCTCGTCCCCTCTCTACGCCGATTCCCGAGGCCCGCGCGGAGGCATGTTCAACCGCCCGCAGTCGCACAGCCCGGGCTACGCCCCCTCCAGCTGGGGCGGCGACGGCCTCAAGAACCGCCTGTTCTTCACCTTCATCTTCCTGGAGATGCTCAGCTGGTTCTGGGTCTGGGTGACGCTCCGGGAGGAGCGCAAGGACATTGCGACGAGGAAGGCCATGCGCCGCAGGGGCAGCCATGGAAGCAGCAAGGACTTCCACCATTGAACTGGGAAACACGCCGGCCGTTGCTGCTGTCTGGTGACTACGATAGTCTCTTCTTTCATACCGCCTCGTTTCTCCAATTTGTTTTCCCACCCTGGTAGGGAGGCATATCATGGCATGGCATAGCAATTTACGACGCATGTAGAGGTATTTGAAAGACATTCGGAGGAGTTTGGTTGTTTTTCTTTTATTCCTGTCCCTTGTTTTATCTCCTTGCATTTCTTTACTTCCCTAATGCAGCATGAATTTCGGCCCACTACCTAGGGAGGTAGTTGCCAAGATAAAACGAGATACCCTTTGGCGAATTTGGATTGTTCGCTTCTTAGGAAACATCAACGCGAGTCGTATAAGTCGCGTTGAGGATCTGGCCGTGATTCCTCGTCCGTGGCAGTGGTCGGATATCGGTCATGCCCAGAGGCTTTCTACTCCATCTTGACCATGCTCCATCCCTTGATCCCCTCCCTCCAGCTTTCGACAATCTTGCCAGCCCATGCCTCGACGGCAGTGCGACCGCCGATAGTGTCGAAAACGCTCTTGGATGGCTCTTGCCCGGCCGCGCCCCCATCCCGCCATATGTCCACTGAACAACCTGGTCCTTCCAAGTTGGCTCTGCCAGCTCCGACTTGATCAGCTTGATCTTTTCCTTGACATCGCTCAGCACCTGGGATGCGAGCTTGACAAGGGCCTTCATCTCGGCAACCGCATCCTTGTGCAGACTCGTCTTGCCCGTCCGGTCCCGAGCCAACTGGCTGTCGTGGTGCCCAATGACCAATGATGCTCCCAGCCTTACCGCCAAAGCAGCCTCGCGTAGCGTAGCCATCGTGTGCGGGTCGCTCAGCTGACCCAATGTCACATGCCTGGCCGAGGCGGTATCGAGTGACAAAGCCTCCGGGGCGAAGATGCACTGCGAAGAGTGGCGAGGGCGGTTTTAAGAGCTGCAGTGCTCGTGCCAAATGATATCGGCATCTCCTCACCACGGCTAGTGACAAGACCGACCATCATGGCGCCTGATAGCAGGGTCAAGACATTGTAGTAAGATTCCTCGGCGCTTGTGAGGAGCAAAGTAGTGTCCTCGAGATGCATGAACCTGGTGAGGCTCTCGTGCACCGCAGCGAGTCTCTCACTGAGGAATACAAAGTCGTGGTCCGCTGCGTCATTGGGCTTCGTGGGCTTAAAGTCCTTCGAAGGCGTGAAGGCGCAGATTTGAAAAAACTTCTCTCCCAGCAGAGACAGGTGAGATCGCGTGTTCTGTGAATGTGAGAAGGTGATGTGCTTGTCAGCGGCAATCCAAAGTCTCGCTATATTGTCTTGCAAACGTGGGTGTGCCTGCCGGATAACAACGATGATCATTCCATAGCAGCGGGGCATTGAGAGCGTACCGATGGTGGCGGGCCCACCCTAAGGATTGAGCAAGGCGTAGCGTCAGGGAAGACTCGAAGTCAGGAATAGAGCCATGGTCTATCGCCGTGACCAACTCAGTGTCGTCGAAAATCCCATCTATGCGCAGAACAAATACCCCGTGGTCAGTGAACCGGCGAGCGATTCTGGTCGGCGTTGAAAGGGTTCAGGCAAGAGATCAAGCGTTGCGAAAGGAGGACGGAGGCTGCTTACCGAGAAAAGGGATGTCGTCCAAGTCGTCTTGCCTTCCTCCGAGGGCTCGTGCAGCACGACGTTCTTCAACAATGGCCATAACGAGTGTGCAGCTGCGACGGAGTTTATCACAGTAATCGGTCACCTCCAACACTGAACTGTAGCTCCCCGAATCGAAAGCGTCCCAAATCTTGACCGGAGAGGGGTCCTTGAGCGAGTACGCATAATGCATTCGCAAAGACTCCATCGGTGGCTTCGGCCCTGCGAAGAGCCCGGGTGAGATGGTGGATATCCTGTCAAATAGCAGTGGGCTGAGAGCATCATGTATTGTCCGCTTGACTCCGAGGGGCTTCCATACTTCGTATGCCCGAGAAGCGCATCCTAGAAGGAGATAAAGCTGTGCAAGGAAAAGGCGCAGCGGCGGTTGGTTAGGTGCCTTCTCGAGCTGCGTGTCCAGTACGACCACAGCCTGAAGAACCAACGGGGTGATGGTCTTTTGCAGCCGCGGTTGACGCGTGGAACCTGGACGGAAACCAGCCAGCCTCAAAAGGCACATAGCAACAACAAGGGCTAGGTCCACATTCGGGTCACGGTCAGACTCTTGCTGGGACTGGTCTGCTTTCTTCTTCTCGTTTTCGGTGTACAAGTCCAGGCGAGGCCGGCGATGACGCCAAGACAGCCATAGCATTCGGCGCCAACGCATGTGGCCGAGCAGTACTTGCACCGTTGTGCCGGCTGTATCTGGCCCGAGGCTGCCGCATTGGGGCGTGGGCTAGGGTCTGGGGGCAACTGGTGAGGAAGTAGCGCAATTTGACGTATAGGGCCGAGAGGTGAGGCGACGGCTTCTTGGAAAAGATGCGCTTCATCAGCACATCGTCGACGAGATACCGCGCTTCTTGGAAGCTAAGTCGCTCAACATAGGCTTTAACGTCGTCCATAGCAGAGACTTCGCGGCCGTGCTGTTCCAAAAACAGCGCGAGCTGAACCACGCGAGGAGTGGCTGGTGCCGGACTGCCAACCGAGGATTCCGGCCCATGTTCATGGAGCTGAAAGGCAAGTTGAACCAAGGCAAGCCCAATGTTCTTCGTATACATGGGCGAGACCTTCCTCGACTTGACCGCGTCGGCAAAAGTGCTCAACAGGGCTTGAACCTTTCCAAATGCTCTGTTTTTACGTCAGTCATCCTGTTTAGACCAAGATCCTTCTTCTTTTCGAAAGGAGCGGAGTGGATGGGGGCAGCACAAACTCGTCTTGGTTCGGAAGCCTGCCCGCGGCCGTGATGAAGAGCCGCCATACGACCCAGTCGGCAGCAAGAAAAGAAGGCGACCCGTCCTCTTCCTTCCTCTGCAAAGCGTGAAGACAGAACTCAAATGCAGCCTCCCATTGCCCCCGGCTTTCGAACACGCGAAGAGCTTCGAGAAGGAGGTGTTTGCGTCCCTCGTCGAACTGCTTCAACGCGCCCAGCGTGGGACTTCGCATCCGCTTCAAGAACTCGTCGGGTGAACTGTGGCAGGCGAGCAAACGGTAGTAGAACACCACCTCCTCGTCTGTCCGCAGGCCGCGGTCAATGCTTTTGCCGTCGGCGCCATTGGCGTTTGGATCTGGGGTCTTAAAATGAAGCGTTTTAGTATGAAATGTTGCAGTAAGATGATGAAAGGACAAGCAGAGCAGCCAGTGAAAGGTATGGTGGATGGGAGAAGGGGTCACTCCTGACCGTCTCAGTAGTTTCGGCAGCTCTTTCTAATTGTCGCATTGCCAGCATGTTATAAATTTTTGCTTCTCCTTTGGGCAATGATCATCACTTGTCTGCAAGGCGTTCAAAAATAGCCAAGATTGTTAACATGCTAGTCGTTCTGGGAGGCTCGGTTGTTGCTGACAGCGCCACGGGTTCTGAGAAGAAACAGTTTACTGACAGAAAGCATGTAGGTCAAAAGAATGCTCCAGTACATGTGGTGACGCTGTGAAGGCGAGCTGGACGATTTGTCAAGGATTGCAGCGATCTACAAGTTCGACAGGCGTGACGCCGCAAGCCGGTCAGCCTTGTGTTCCAATCTTAGATGCCCAGTCTTGGTTTCAAGGCAACCGCAGTTGACCGATTGAGTTGCGCTGCAGAGACGCGACGAGGAAAGGGCGTATATGGGGATACCCGGGAAGGTAATCTTCCGTACCTGCTGCGCGTTGACGAGGTCCCAGTTCTGGATGCAAGCGCGGAGAGACAGCGGAGCAGCTGGGCTTCGCGAGTTTGCCTTCACCCAGCGGGCCCTCAGAGTTCCGAGAGTGTCGGGGTAGCTGAAAGAGCCTCGCATGTCGCGACAGGCCCATTCAAACAGCTCCAGGGCCTCAGCCTCCTTGGGGGCCGTGCCGGCCCTGACGAGCGAGTCCATCAGGATGAGGGCGGCGCATCTCTCGAGCGGGCCGTCCAGCCTGGACTCGGCGCACGCCTTGACGACATCATAGTAGGGGTCATTGAGGGCCTTTGCACGCTTGTCGGCCAGGCGCACGACGGTGGGCCAGTTGCCGTCGCTAAAGGCCGTCTGCAGCTGGATGTCGACGCTGCTCTTCAGCGCGGGCCGGTAGTAGGCCTCGTTCATCGCCATGATGCGGGCGGCGCGAGCTAGCTGGATGGGCCGGACGTTCGCATGCAGGCCGGAACGGGGTCAGTCGTGGATCTGGCGCGCACAGCGGTCCTCGAGCTGAGGGGCCCCAATGTCTCGGAATCTCAAGGTCAGTGACATGGAAATGGAGCTGTCCGCCCGCCAGCCGCATCCAGAATGTGGGATGGATGTGGTGGGGCTGCGGGGCATTGATCGCGGAAACCCGCCACGGTCGCCCTCGGCAGTTCACCCGTGCATGCAGTGTCGCCGCCCGAACATGTGGATACTCTTCTCCCGAATTACTCGAACTTTCTGTTTCCTTCCCCCCGGAATTCTCTATTTTTTTTTTATTCCATGCCCAGCTTCTCGTTGTTTTTCTCTTAACAATCGCTTTATCTAGGTACCGATTCCAGGGCCCATCATTTAGGTGGTACCTAATCTGTGCAAGTTCGAACAAACAAACCTTCAGGGGGAGTACAGTGCTTTTTCAGCCACATGCCGAATGAACCAATCAAGCCGCGTGCTGGCAGCGGAAGATCCCCCGCTGGTAATTCCATCCCATACGTCCGATCATTCCATCATTGTGCACGTATTTCCATCCACCTCAGTGTCTCCCCATCCACATCTTAGATGAGGCAGCAAACGGCTTCGGCAGATCCTGGCACAGGGTGTGAAGGAGGGCGAGAACATCAGGGAGGTGGGCAGCGACATCAGCAACGACAGGGCAATTCAGATGATCGTCCTGCATGCCAAGCTTCCCCCAAGTCAGTTGGGGTATCAGGCATGGTGGTGGCAGAGGTATCCAGTTCCATGGCACCACGAGGTGGTAACTGCCACCTAAATTTAGGTTTGCAGACACGCACACCGGCGCAAGCTTTCGGCGATGGCGACGTTGGGATAAATTTAAACGGCAAATTATCGGGGAGCAATGGATACATTAATCTCAGCCACGCTTCATCGGCGCTCTCAGCTGAATGGATTTGTTGTTCTGACGTTGCTGTGTAACTGCGCGCGCGGGGAACAAGCTTCGTCCCATCTCTATCTACCTCGACATCCGAACTGCTTCTGCATCCTGCGTGACATGCATCTCCCACGACCCTGCGTGCCTGCCTAACACTTACACTCCACCACCGACCTACCGACCTGCAGCTTACTCTCCTCCAACACACAAGGACCATTCTTCCCTGGAGAGACATCACCAACTCGAAAAGACACAAGCAGAGGGACTCAATATCCACAGGCATACTCGAACTCAAAATTCATCATGGAGCTTTGGAGACTGCTGCTGAGCCTTGGCGCCCTCGCCGCCCTTCCCGCCGCCGCTGCCTTGAAGGGCGACTTCCTGGCGACATGTCGCGACGTCAACGTGGTCTCTGCTGATCCCGCCAATACTCCCGCCTTCAACGACTTCGTCAATGCGACGTGCCAAAGCATGGACAGCAAGAGCCAAGTGACCTCGATGGACCTCAACCTCTGCGTGGGCTTCGACGTCTCAGCCCAGGCGCTCTCGTGGTCTCCCATGTAGGTCGACCGTCCATATCTGGATCTGGGTCTTCCTGGGCAACTTCTCGCATGGAAACACACGCGGCTGACACACTACGAACACAACCGAAGGGGCAAGTTCCGCAACTACTGCCGTGACTGCGGTCTGAAGCCTCCTAGTGAGCTGCAGTGCACATGCGGCGCCGGCCGTCGCACTAGCCGCCTCGATCTCAGTTCGTACAACCTCTTCCTGTCTAGAGATGATAGGCAAACCTTCCGTGTATGATTGGCGATCTGACCTGCTAGCCCACCCCAAACAGACGATGGCATCGCCAACCGGAACGGAACTCTGTTTTGCGTGAGCTGGGATAAGCTGCAGTAGGCAAGCGTCTTCGGGATTGATGTCCCGGGTATACATCCCTTGGGCACTCATATTTCTTTATTTCGATCCCTTCAAACGATAGCACGGCGTCCAGGCGGCATTTCTAGCTTCGTTGCGTTATCACGGGCATTTTGAGCTTGCCTGCTCGATCGTTCTACTTTGTTCCAAATACAGATAGATCAAATTGGAGTGGGAGTCACCACTGGCTCGCAGAACCTCGCCCATACCTAGGCACCGGCCGTGATACGTCTCCCGAATACTATCAGCGCGTGCGGAAAAAGCACGGCGCCATATGCTCCATCCGCCAGAGTCGCCAGGCATATTACACACATCTCCGCATTGCATATCACATTCTTTACGTAGCGCTGACTGGAATGATAAAAGTCTGTCAGCCGCAGGATATGCAGCTTTTCTCACATCTCGAGCCGTGTGGAAATGGAAGAATCAGGTTCTGCCCGCCTGGGTCTCAGGCTTTGAGATCTCCCTGAGAACGCTCTCAGATCATCGTCAACCGCAAGCAGCTCTACAATCACCGCCATTTGCATGACATGTGATATCCTTATTCCGCCTTCAAGTCTTCCATGCCAGGTCTTCATCCTCTCACCTTTCAACCTCAGTTCGCTCAGCACTTTTCCGCCTTTTTCGAAAAAAAAAAAAACACCAATTCAAATCCATACACCGTCATCTTTAGCCTTTTCAAATTCTCTGCTATTTATTTCTTTTACCACTCAACGAGCCCATTCTTCAACTGGGACTTCTCCATTATCATCTGCCGCTGGGTGCCTGCTTTCTTTCCTTCTTCGTCTTTCTGGCATTCGGGCATCTTTACCCTTCTTTTCTCCGCTGTCCCCTTGAAGTGTTTGGAGCTCTTGCTCGTCCACTTGTATCCCGGCATATCAAGCCGACCTGCTTTGGCAGATTCCCTACCATTAACATTTGAACTATTTTCGGGGCGCTCTTTGTTCGGCCATTTTTGGGATTTGCACAAAGACGCATACGACGGACATCTGGAATCACAAACGACCAAATTTACGATACCCCATTTCAAATGCCTGCCTCGCCGGCAGTAGGACATCCCTCCACCTCGCACCTTCCTCCCCGGTCATCAGGGTTGTTACTAGGTGCTAACCGACGCCACCGCGACCAGAAACAAACCACGGCAGGAGCGCCGACACCCACAAAACCTGTCCGGAGTAGGCTTCAAAGCAAAGTGGACGCGTCTCTAGCGGCTGCGAGCCCCCTTCGATCTACAGCTCGCAAGGGTTCCGAGGTCATTGATCTTACCGGCATGGAGAGCGACGCCAAGCCCGCCACCAATAACAGCATTTTGCGCCAGGGTCCACGGCGCCGCCTCTTCCCCCATGCGACAGACAGGGCACACAAAACCGTCCAGGCAGTAGGCAGAGCGCCCTCAGCCAGGCCGTCGAAACCGTCCATCTCTACCGCGCCCGCCAGGATGGGCAATTCCTGGTCGAAGCCGGCGGCAGAGGCGGCCGGTCCAGCATCCTGCGTTTCGAATTCGTCGACAGACGAATGGAGCCTGCCGTCATCCCCCATAGAGAGGCTCGTGGCCAGCCGTCAGGCAGCTGCCGATACATCTGCAAACCACCGAGAAGTCGTGCATGCTGAGCGAGTCCCACCTGCGCCTGCTCCCGATGGGGCCAAGCCTGGGCCAGCTCGCTCTGGGGTTAAGCCGGCGCCAAGCCCCGGCGCGGGCGCCCTTGTCATTGATCTGACGGCTGATGCGTCCTCTAGCGACGACGAGAGCGGCCACAGCCAGCCTGGGACCTCTCGCCACGGGACTTCGGTTGCGCCGCCACCGCAGGCGCCGCCCATTCCGTCTGGTCCAGTCGACTCGCCACCGCGGCCGCGCATGCCCGGAGTGCGATGGAGTGGCTTTCCAGGTCTTGGGGTCCACAGGGAGATTCCATCTCCAGCCATATCCATCGGCTCCTCCGTCATCTCAGTAGCTGGTGGTTCTCGGTACTCGTCCAGCCCAGGCAGCGCGGAGGTTAGCACGTCTGACCAGAGGGTAGAGGCATCGGGATTGCTGAGCGAGCGTCGCTCGCCCGAGCCTTCGCCCGAGGGCCGCCAATCCCCTGCCATCGACGGAGTTACCAAAGGCCCTTCCTCGTCAGCTTCGCCGCGACTTGCACAGCCCCATGCACAGTCATCACCACCTCGACTGTCCTTCTCGCAGATCTCCAGCACTGAGACAGCACCGACAACGCCTCCCCGGAAAATGCCCAAGGTGAAGCAAGAGCTGCTCGAGGAGGACGAGGAGACCAAGGAGACACAGTCCGAGCCTGTCAGAAATGGCGACTCGAAGAATGGATCGCAGAAGTCCAAAGGCAGCCTCGAACTCGTTCAGGAGTCTCCAGCACCGTCAACGCCGGCAGCAGTCATCTCGTCTGCTATCAAACGGAGCGCGCGCACTCCAGAAAAGAGAAAGGAGCAGGCCCAGCTCCTCGAAATGGTTGAGCTGTACGACTCGGCCAGCAGCGATAGTGAAGACGAGAGGCGACACAAAGCTGAGCTCGTCGGCGGCACCAGGTACGTGGTGGACGAATCCGCGTGGGCGACTTCAGCGAAGCAGGCCAAGCGCACGGGGGTCCCGCCCATCATCCCGACCAGGCTGCCCCCGCCGATGCCGCCCAAGGTGACCGAGAAGGACCTGCTGCGACTGGGCAAACAAGCCGGGGTCAAAATCTCATGGCTCTCGAACGTGATCGGCAAGAAGTCCAGGAAGCTGGAAGCCGACCCGATGTGATCACCATCGGATCCGGGTGCAGGCACCGCCCCGAGGTAGATGGTGTGGGAAACCTGAGCGCAGATTTGTGGCAGGACCGCGAGAGGAAGCGGAGACTCCAGGAGAGCCACGAACGTCGCAAGAAGCGCCAAGCCGCCGTGAGCGAGCTTCTCGACTCCCTATACCTGATGCTCGACGCTGCCGAGCCGGACGACCTTGCACCTACAGCCTCTCTCAAGAGCCGATCGAACAAAGCTGGCCAGCCGACCGTAGGGTCCGATTCTGAGAAAGGAGAAACTGCCAACACTGTCTCTGCTCCGGAAAGCAGCACCAAGAGGCGCCGCAACGGCGATGAGGCCGATGACTCGCTCGCTCCAGTGAAGAAGTCGCGCTTCGAAAAGGAGCGAGAGGATGGCATTACCGAAGGGAATCTTGCTTGTCGTGTCCGCGCAAGCACGCCAGCCCCAGACGACTGGATCAGACGTGGTCGACGCCAGGCCCTGACCATGACGTCAGCCTACGAGGGTGACGGTCGCGCCCTTCCTATTGCAAGCTCCGACAAGGGCCCGAGCAGCGAAGTTGAAGATGCCGTCGAAGAGCGCCGGGCGCGCGCCAGCACACCAGCCCCGGACGATTGGGTTAGGCGCTGTCGACACCAAGCCCTCTCTGTGACTTCAGCCGACATGAATGCTGGTTACGCCCACAGCACTGCAAACCTCGGCGAGGCTTCGAGCAGCGGGAAGGATATCGGCTCATCCCTGGCTCCGGAATACAAGGTCGCGGAGAGAGCTGTTCATCGGACGGCGGCAGGCACGCCAGACTCGGACGATTGGGCCAGGCGCTGTCGCCGCCAGGCCTCGCCCGTGGTCACAACGAACCCGGGCGATGGCCGCGTCCTTCACAATGCGATTCCCGGCAAGCGCTCAAGCAGTAAGAAGGATGCCGGCTCATCCACGTCTCGGGCACGCAAGGCCACGGGGGGTGTCCCCGATGCCAAGGTCGACGCACAAGCCGGCAAGAAAAAAGATAAGCAAAAGGGCGTCCAACCGAAACCAACCGGCATTTCCAAAACCCAAAAGAGAAAGGCGCGCAAGCAGAGGCAGTGGGACCGGAAGATGGGGAAAACAACTTGAGAGGCACCGGCGCC
The DNA here is from genome assembly GCA_002197995.1 of Gaeumannomyces sp. JS-464. NCBI lineage: Eukaryota > Fungi > Ascomycota > Sordariomycetes > Magnaporthales > Magnaporthaceae > Gaeumannomyces > Gaeumannomyces sp. JS-464. The sequence goes on from NGZR01000009.1 coordinate 64,713, forward strand.
CGCTTGGGCCGTGCGGTCAGAAGAGGTGGAATTAGGTGATGAGGTGTCGGCCGTAAAGCGTTTGCCCACTAGGCAGGGGATACATATTTTCAGACACCCATCTCGGACGGCTAGGATCGTTTCGCGTTGTGTTCTTGGTGTTGTGTAGATGTCACAAAGTGATGGGTGTTTTTCTTCTTCTTCTTTTTCCTTTGGCAACATATTTTGCTTAGGTTCAGGGGTGCCGTCAAAACGGTACCGTTGCATTGCCTGGCAGGGGAGCTGAGCGGGCGGGGAACAGCAAGTGGACAGGGTCCTCACGTGTTCATTCATCGCATCCGGAGTTTCCGGTGGGCTCCTCAGCCCAACTCAATGTTGATCTCCCCAAGCAGACTGCAAATTCCTCGCCTGCGCCGAACACTTCACCCAACTGACATCGTCAGTCACATCACTTCTTGCGGCGCTATTAAGGCATTTAAAAAGGTCATGATTTGTCTCGCGTTTATAAACTCCTAAGTGATGCCAAGAAGCCCCCCAAGACGTTCCAATCCACGGCACTCTCCCCAGCCTTGCCATCCAGCCCAGCCCTCCTCTTCTGCTGTCGGGTTCTATCGCACATCTATATCTTATCTACCATCTGCTCTAGTCTGAGCCATACCCCCGAGTCCTTCTGGCTAGCTGCGTCTCCGGTGGTTCTCTTCTGAGTCGGCTAACAATAATGGATGGCATGAAAAATGCAGAGCAAAAAAAACAAAGGCCGCCGCGTGCAAAAAATCGTCAAAAGAGGGGTTAAAGCGTGTTTGAATAAGCAAGACAAGCCCCATGCAGCGGGCCTTTCCCCTTCGAGAAACCATTCGTCAACCGATGACGAACCCAACCGCTGCCAACCGATCCAAAACGAGCCTCGATGTCGACCGATGCCAGCCTTGGGCCGGGAGCCATTTGCCAATGCGTTGACCGCGCAAATCTGGAAGTGCAACTTGGCTCCTTTACGGGGCCTGCATTTTCATGGGCTTGGTGCCGATGCCGTTGTGGTTGCGGAAGAACAAGACACCCTTGCCCGCGCCAGTGGCCTCGGCGCTGGGCTCGACCCACTGGCACATCCGGCTGCTCTTCCAGAGAGCCGCGAGGAAGCCGAGAGGCCCGCCGGCCGTGTCGCTGCGATAGTGCTTGCCCATGACACCCTTGATGGCCTCGGTGGCCTCATCGGCGTTGTAGAACGGGATGGTGCTGACGTAGTGGTGCAGCACATGTGTCTCGATGATTCCGTGCAGCAGGTGGCGGCCGACAAACCCGAACTCGCGGTCGATTGTGGCGGCGGCGCCCCGGACGAAGTTCCACTCGTCAGCCGTGTAGTGCGGCAGCGACGGGTCGGTGTGCTGCAGGAAGGTGATGGCGACTGTTGTTGTTCCTCTCGTTAGTCATTTTGGCACAACTAACCCGCGCGCCAGGGGAAGTCCCTTCACTTCACGCAAACGATGAGAGACAAGACGACACTTACCCAGCCAGTGGTTGACCCAGAGGTACGGGATAAAGTACCAAACCAGCATGTTCTGGAAGCCATAAGTGCGGGAAAGGTACACCAGTCCCGTGATGGCGAGGCCGATACCGAGGTCGCTCAGCAGCACCTTGCCGGCGTCCTTGTTCTCATAGAGGGGGCTGCTGGGGTTGAAGTGGTTAACACCGCCGAAGAAGCCGTTCTTCTTGCCCTTGCCACGGCCCTCGCGCTGGCGCTCGTGGTAGTTGTGGCCCGTCACGTTGGCGATGATGTAGAGGGGCCAGCCAAAGAGCTGCTGGCCAACAAGGTGCAGGAGAGTGTACACGGGCGTCTCCTCGGTCAGCTCCGAGAGCTCGTGCACCATACGGCCGAGCCTCGTGGCGTGCTGCTCGCGAGTGCGAGGCACGAAGACCATGTCGCGCTCCATGTGGCCCGTGGCCTTGTGGTGCTTGCTGTGAGACATCTGCCAGCTGAAGTATGGCACCAGGAGAGCGAGTGGAGGATCCAGCCGACCAGGTTGTTGAGGGTTCTCGAGGACGAGAAGGCCTGGTGGCCACACTCATGGGCCAGAACCCAGAGGCCGGTGCCGAAGAGACCCTGGAGAACGGTGTACAGAGCCCAGAGCCCGGCGCGGAGGGGCTTGGAGGGGATGTTCTCGGGCGTCACATAGTTGTGATAAACGTAAAAGGTCGTGGCCAGCAGGACCATGTCCCGCAGGACGTAGCTCAGACTGCGGACGGCGGAGCGCTCGAAGCAGTGCTTCGGGATGGCATCGTGGATGTCTTTGATGGTGAAGTCGGGCACCTCGAAGACGTTGCCGTACGTGTCGAGGAGCTTGCCGTGCTGCTGGGGATCGGCAGCCTTCTTATCTGCGGGGTCGGCCGACGAGAGGGAGGAGAGCGAGGTCGACGAGGCGGAGTGGCGGGGAGAGTCGATGGGCGAGTGCAGGGCGGTGTTGGGCGCCGAGACGTCTGAGTCGGTGCTGGTGGCGGTGCGGCGCAGGACGGGGTCCTTGCCCTGCACCTTGGCCGACGTTGACCTGGTTGAAGGCATCGTGGTTGTGTTTGTGTGGTGGTGGTGGTGGTGGTGGTGGTGGGTTGTGAGGCAGTTGAGCCTGCTAGCTGGGGGCCTGCTCGAGCGGTAAGACAAAAACAGCCGAGCCAGGCAAGCAGAAAGATGCACACAGGCCGCAGCAAGTGACGGTCGCTGTCAGATGAACCTAGATCTGCAAGCAGAAATAACAAGTCCCCCCGAAATCAAGGGCAATGCAAAGACAGCAATACCCGACGAGGGTCGGTCGTGCTGGTTTCCGGTGCCAGCAGCAGAAGGACTGGGGCAGTAGGAGGGGGAGAACCAGGAACCAAATGGACTGTGTTCGACGGCGCCTCGGTCGGGGTGGCGGTGGCTTTTATTTTATTCTCCTTCCTACTGTGTGATTTTTTATTTTTATTTTCCTGCCTCCCTTTTTGGCGTCGGGTTGCACCCCAGTGGTGGCTCGATTCGTGTCTGGATTTGTTGGGGACGAATTGCCTCTCTGTCCCCGCCAAGGGTTGCCGTCAGGGGCTGTCGCTGGCTCAATGCCGGCTGCTGCGCTCCACAAGGATTGGCAAAACTGGGCGGCAAGGCCGAGCCTGGGCTGGGTCCGTCTCTGTCTGCAGCAGCCGAGGTGAGCAGGGGATGAGAGGAAACCGATTTGCCGCAGGGGAAAAAATGATCATTGATGTGCGCAATTGACTCCCGCAGCCAGCCCTGCCCGCTTGCCTTCTTACACCTTCACAATTCGGAGTGGCGGGGACTTTTATATAGGAAGAGGGACGAGGCCGCCATCAGGCCCTTCCTCCCCACCCCCTCCTGGAAGACACGACAGACAGGGGACACCCGACGGCGGCCCGGCAAAAGCCTTCACAGAGGGACAGAATTGAACACTAGACGGACGGGACCGGAACCCAAAAAGCAGCCAGACGGGGCGCCGGCCATTGGGAGCGGTGCTGGCGCATGTTGCGGGAGCCGATCGCAGCGCCACATTGTGACAGGCCGCCTAGCCCCGACCGAGACCAGCGAGCGACACGACCGGCCAGCCAGCCACTCGGGAGCATGTGCTTACCCTGTCTGTATTCAATCGCTCGAAAGACCCTTCCTGGTTTGTGCCACCTTCCGTTCCGATGGTGCGGGTGGTGGTCAATATGGCTGATGGATGGTACCCTGACACCCTGGACACGCATCAAACAGGCTGTTGGAGGGCAGCATTTCTTGCGGTTGGACAGCAGCAATCTGGTCACTTCGTCACTCTCGACCCGTTCCATGGCTTTTTGGCCCGGGATTCCATCCACCAACTTGAAAGTTTGGTCTGGGCCAGGGGCGCGCTGCAGTCGTGATAGGGGTCCCTCCCGCCTTGGGTGCTTTTTTCCTGACCGCCTTCCAAACTCAGAAAAGCGGGCAGATCTTCAGCAGGGCACCCCCAATCTCCATTTGTGGCCTGTCGGGTAAGAACAAACTGCCATCCAAATCCCATCGAATTCGGGCAGCTCTTTTTCACATGCCCCTCGGCACCAGCCCAGTCTGCAACCCTTTTTCCATGCCCGTGCTCATCAGCATTTCGAATCCGTCTGACCGGCCATCTTTCCTGTCGGCAGAAAACGGCCGGTAACACTGCCTCGTTTCCTGCGAAACCGCTGCCTGACTCACCCAGCTGCTGCATTGGGCATTGTCCCTCGAGCTACGCGTCCTGGAGTGGTTTCTTAGCAGTAGGCGGGTTCCCAGCCCAGGGATATTTTGCATGGCCACTGGTGTCCTCCGGGCCGCTTCGTCGTGATCCCTGTCCTCTCAGTTGCGGCCCAGCGTGGGGTGGCGAGCAGGGATGACCACGTTTAGCCAGCCTGCTCGGGGTACCGTGGGGTTGGTCTCAGCTGTCTTGGATGTTCCTCAATCCACCTGGAGCCCCACGACTTTCGGGAGACGGGAAGCTTGTGAAGACAACATCACAAGGGCGCTGTTGGCCCAAACTAACAGCAGCGATCATGGCACGAGCATTACGGCGTCGCGGACCAGGCGGTAAACAAACCTCGTATGTTTGCTGCAGAGGAGTGATGCCATTGCGGGGGGTCGATGGTCAAACTCACGGCCTTTGGATCTGCGGAAGAGGGGTGTGCGTTCTTTTTTTTTTTTTCCCTTCTCTTTTTCCTCCTTCCGTCTTCGCTTACTCCCGTTCTTGTTGGGACTGGCTGCATGATTTGTTGAGGCACATCTGATTGGATGCATGTTTTACGCGGAATCCACTTGCCGAATCCGCTCCTTTTCCCCGTGAACGTCACAGGCGGTGAGGCTCGTGGATGACAACAACGCGCCGGGGCGGCCTCATCTGGAAGGAGCTGTCGAGCTTGATGAAGCAAAATGATTGTGCTAAAGCCCGGGCCGCTACGAGAGGAACTTTTGGGGTTTTAAAAGGAAAAAGGGGGATACGAACGCCCGAGGACGAGGAAGCAAAAGAACAGAAAATCCGAAAGATGATCTGAAGGCGCTCACACTTTTACAAACTCCCAAGGGTAATAGTGTACATCGCTTCTTTTGTTTTTCTTTTCGTCGCCCTCCCGTTTTTAACATCTCCCAACGTTGCCAGTCCAAATAGGCCTCCCACAGCAGAATTCCCTTCCCGAACGGTACTTACATCTTCTCACTCGCCTTTCCCTTGACCAACTTTGTGATCATCCCTTCCAACTTGCCAAGAACCCGATTCTCGGCCTTTCGGCAGCCAGCTTGAATCGCCTTGTCGAACTGCTTACGGTTTTTTGCCGTTTCCTTCTCAAGTTCGAAGTGGATGAGCTTCTTTACTGTCGCAACAAACTTCTCGGAGCCAAACAGCTCAGATATATCCTCACCCGACTCTTGTGCGTCGTCCGCGGACTTCGTGGTCCTCCTCTTTTTTTGAGGGCGCTTTTCTTCACCCTCTCGGCCCCTTTTCCTTCTCAAGAGACCCTGGTCCCCGGCCGATCTGTCGGGGACCGGTGATGAGGCAGGCCTGGCATATCCGCTGAGCGACTCCGACTCTAAGGAATAGATGGAGGCAGACTCAGACTCTGATGTTGACCCGCTCCCGTCCGTCTCGTCTTCATGATCGGTCGTTTGCTCGTCTGCGCTCTCCCTATTGCGATTGCGGTCTTGATGGGCCTGAGGATCGCCGGCGCCGGCAGCCACGATCTCTTCAATTATGCACTTGACAGAGCCGTCGCGGACCATGCCTGGGATACAATCCAAAGTGACGCGCCCGTCCTGGATGAACATCTCCAGGGCCTTCCTTTGGTTCACTATCACCACGCACCTGTCGATCAGTCGGTCCCTGTCGCCTTTTGGACCAGGGGAGGTTGAGCCAGCATGTTCTTCCCGGCTTTCCATTGCCGGTTGTTTATCACGTGGCGGAAGACATTAGAGACGTGCGACCAGGTCGGGAACACCCGAGACGTGTCCAACGATCGCCGCACCTCTTCCCAGAAGACCTTGTCGCGTCGGTTACTCGGGCCACGAATTAGGTTTTCGATCCAGGCATTTCCCCGGAATAGAAACTCGCGAAGAAGCCGGAGCTTGTCCTCGGTGCTAGGAGGATCGACCTGTGGATCCGCATTGATATCTGAGTGCTCTTCAGATTCGCTTGCAGAGGCAGAGTCGCTTGATTCGGCATCTTCCTCGTCTTCGTCCTCTTCCTCGTCCTCTTCTTGGTCCTCATGCTCGATGTCGCCCTGGTAGGTTGCATCCGACGATGAAAGGCTGATCGTGGGGGCGTGGTCCTTCTTCCTCTTCTCGGCTTGGAGTTGTGGCTGGACGTTTCTCCCCGGCAAGACAGATGGTCCTGCGAGTGCACGAAGGGGGATCTCACGAGGAAGCGTGGTGATTGGCACCTCCTTTCCACGGCGTTTGCCCATTATTACGATCCCGGGATCGCCCTGCTTTTCTCGTGGAGGGCCGTGACCTCGGAGCTCACCCCGGTGCCAGACTGATGGGAATCTTGATGGAGGGCCGCGATCGCGGCGTTGCAGCTCGAGATTGTTCTCGGCCAGCAGAGAGTTGAGTTTTCGGTGGCTCTCCTCTCGCCCCGCCTGCGAAACAGCACGGGAACAAGTTGGTGAATATCTCCCATCTCATCTCAACGGCATCTCGCTCGACTTACCTTTGTTCGTGGGGTGACTTCGATTTTTTCAACGAGGGTCAGCTGCTCCGCCCGTTTGGCTCCTTCGGCGCGTTGCTGTATCGCTTTTCGGAGAGCTAATGGTGTCTCCAGCGGCTTGGCTATCTTGCCATCAGAGGGGCCTGACATGTCCTAATCCATTGAGCGGGAAAAAGAGGCATGTAGCAGGAGAAGATGAAACGAGCTGGAGAGGGAGACTGGGATAAGGTGGAGGAGCTGTCCTAAAAACGAGGAAATAACCGAAGTCGGGGCACGGAAGTAGGTAGGAGAAGCTGGCCTAGGAAAATAGAGAGGCAAATATCGAAGGCCTGTCTAAATGGTAGGTACCTACCAGGTACCTAGGTAGGAGCCTACCCTGCTGATCACCCTTGGCCAGAACCGATCTGAAAGGAGTATGCTTTAAGAGTTGGCAAAAGAGAAGCAACTATTATATGCGATAAGAGAAGGGCCAAAGAAGGTTTTCGAGCCCAGCGCCTTGGGCAAGCATGGGCGCGGAGGTGGCAGCAACCTCTAGACGGTTGGTGGCGGAGGTGGAGAGGGAGGTGGTAAACTGATAGAGGGTCTGGAGACGGGTTTTATATCAGCTTCGGTGCGCCGACTCTCAGACAAATCTCAAAGAGAACTGAGGCTGGCCAACCAGCACTCCTACCTCAACTGTGTCTACCTGGGCTCCTTCCCACTTCGACCAATTTTCCAACGCTGGCGCAAAATTTTTATCCTCGACACAAAAAAATTCCTCTTCAGCTCCAAGAGGTGCTTACGGGGGAAAAACTTACGAGGGCTTGTTTCCTCTCAAGGTCCTCTCCTTACAGCTCTCTACTCTCGCTGCTCAGTTTATGCGGCAGGCAGTTTTTTTACTTCTATCCATCCCTAGCCCGTCCACGAGGGCATACATGAATTTCCTCTCTATGCTGCCTGCTCACTAGAAAACTACCTACCTATCAACTTCCCCTCCTACTCAACCAACGGCTCCCTCCTACTCAACCAACGGCTCCCTCCTACTCAACCAACGGCTCCCTGCTACGGCCTCGACGAAGCTACCAACGCCACTTTCATCTGGCTTCTACATCGATAACTTGCCTTACGATGTTTCCATCCACCCCCATCCGCGGCGGTGGCGCTGGCCGCGGGGTTTGTCTACCTACCTCCCCATTTGATAACCGCTTACCACTCAGCCCGTCGACCTGACGTGGGGACTTGTTGACTGACTGCCGAGTACCGTCCACATAGGGCCACCAGCGCTTCAACGGCTATGGAAATGGCCATGGACACTCTGGGTCTCCGCAGAACAACCAACGCTTCAATGGCCCTAGAAAATCCGGGCCTCCAAACAGGAACCATAACCAGCAGTCGAACCGCGGTGGAAACTCTGGGTCCCCGAGTAAGAGGAACCAGAGGCAGCAATATTCGAACCGCGGTGGAAATGGAGTGGGTTACGTTGGCCCAACCCCGGATGGCTACTATAACCCGCCGAACCCTCCTGCCGCCGCCACCGCCGCTACCGACGTAAGCAGAAGTCCTACGAGAATTCTTTTCCCCTTACATTGCCCCATTCTTGAAGACAGTCCTACACTGGTTTCATCCGACTTTTGCCTTGTTACTTGCTACAATACGGCTAACTCTCAACGTTGACACAAGCAGCCCAAGAAGGAGAATGTCAAAAAACCATTCGTCACAGAAACCAAGCGCATCGAGATCCTAGATCTGATGATACAGCATGGCAATGATTATCTCGACCCCAACAGGTCGGAGGATGATTTTTTCGCCAAGATTGCCAGCCTTGTTAACACAAAGTCCGGCTTTGAAGGCCTCACTGGAGCCGACATCAAAAGCAGGGTCCACATGTCGGAGGTCTGCCGGGAGCGACGCGCGCCAGGCGCCAAGATGGACGCGAGGACCACCCTCGAGCGCCGAGCGGACACCTGGATCGGCATCGCCTCGGGCCGTGGCCCGGCGCGCTCTGGAGCTGTCGAGACTCGGCGCCTGGACAACCGGACCGTGGATTCCTTGGCTAGGGCGGCTGCCGGAACCATCGAGGCCAACCATGGCATCTTGAACAACGCCAACGCCTCCCGGAAGGCTTGGCAGCAAGCCGAGGTCATCGTGGATTTCCTCTGGTCATGTCGACCACTCCTGGCTTCTTGACTGGCAAACAGATGGATACCATCATCAAGCAAAACAGGGACTCGGCCGCCCTCGTGCGGGCAAGCCACGCGTCTAGCCAGGGCAGGAGCATCGCTACTTCGATCCAGGAGGCCACGTCCTCCCACCCCCGGGGAGCAGCGGGAAACGGAGAGGGCCCGTCCAGGCCTCGGGCCGAGGCTCCTGTTATCGATCTCAGGTCGCCGTCCCCTCCTCCCCGCCGCGGAGCCGCCGCGGCGGACAGCGGCAGCGATGGCCAGAAGCTGAAGTCGAAGAAGCAGAGGAAGCAAAGGTCGGAGGAGGCGGAGGAGTCCCGCGCTACTCGTGAGAGAACAGCGGACATGCAGCGCCAGACCCACGAGGATGGTATGAAGATAGCCCAGGTGGTCGCCAACATGAAGCAGGAGAGGACGGAGGAGGAGGAGGAGGACTTGAACCCTCCGTCGCACGAAAATGTTAAAAAGAGGAAGAGCAAGCACAAGAGCATGGAGGAGGGGGCCGACGAGAACCCTGCGTCGGACGGAAAGGAGCGGAAGAAGCGCAGAAAGAGGCGCGATCGGTGAGATGGGGGAGCACAGCCAGCGCGGTACACCTTGGGTCACGCCGGCGGCGGGGTGCCCGGGGATCTCTTTTGATCTTGGTGTCTTGGGGCCACGCGGAGCTGCTCTGTTGCCTAGAGGCAGATTATCAATCTCTCACTTTTGGTAGGATGGATGCCGGCGTCACATTAGATTGTCAGTGTTGAACTAGTTGCGATGGATAGGCATGTAGCTGCCTACTTTTTTTGTGTGGCGGCGAAAGCTTCGGAGGTGGACGTCGGAGATGGATGGAGCGAAGAGGAGGATTGTTTCAGAGGACGGAGAGAGGGTCGAGGAGATCAGGGTGGAAGCTTGTAACCGTTTCTTTCTTTGCTTGCGGGAAGTCATCAAAGGCTGGGCTGATGCCCAAGAGGCATGTACCCCAGGTAATTAAGAGATAGGCCCCGAACGAAGCCGAGAGAGTTTATCCTACAGCCTAGTGACCCCTGCTTCTATTCTACCATAATCCGCGCATACCCATCGTCGCACAACGCCGACGACGCCAATGGGGAGGGGTCTATGCTCCTATATCTCGCCCATTTATCCAACAAAAAAAAAAAAAAAAGAAGAACGGCCCCAACCCAGAAGCGCGCTTCAAACAAACCGATCCGTGGATATAAAACTTTCCAATACCACTAGTACAAGACAAACAAGTAGACTCTATGCAGAAAAACCAACGATGAACGAAGAACAATATCCGCCCTCGTTAAGAATTGGGTGTGGTGGACGGAGAAGGAGCAGGAGCAGGAGGGACGGTAAAGCCCATCCGCTCCCTCCTGTCGTCGACGAGGCGGCCCCATTCGAGCAGCAGGCGGAACATGTAGACCTCCATGTCGGCGGGCCGCAGGGCCTTGCGGGCCCACTCGCGGCCCTCAAGCGCGATCTCCTCGCCGAGCTGGGGACCTGGACCCCTATGGTTGGCGAAGAAGCCGACGGCGTTCCAGAGCCAGCGGCCGAGGCGCAGGTCGACGGGCACGTAGTGGCGCCACGGGTGCACGCGCTCCTCGTACCAGGTCCGGAACACGGCCGCGCGGTACACGAGGCTCCTGCTCTCCAGGAATGGCAGGAACCGGCCGCTGAAGCCCGCCCCGTCCAGGTCCACCAGGTGCCTGTGCCGCCAGTGCTCCACAAACGGCACCGACGCCGCGACGCCGAGCCGCCGGGCCCATAGAAGTGGTGTTGGCCTCAGCCTGGCACTCCGCGCACCTGGTGAAGTCGCCGACAAAGCTCACGTTGACGCCGAGGGCTGTTCGGCCCCGTCCGGCTTCTTGTGTGCTGCCAGCAGCGAGTTCATGGTCCTTGCGCCGTTGACGAACCGAGCTCGCAGGAACGACTGCCAGGCCCCGTGGTCGGCGAACCCGTCCGTCGCGGAGCCGCGCCAGAACATGCCGTTGGTCTTTTGACTCCACGGCATGTCGGCGGCCTCGTCGTCGGCATCATAGGGCGCCTTGCCCATGTAGTTCCACGGCGAAGGGTGGAGAATGTCTGCAAAGCCCGGGACCTTGGCCTGGCTGAAGACGGGCATCAGGGCTCTGGTGGACCGCATGGTCGACGGCGAGAGCAGGAAGCCGTCCATATATGCGAGATCCGGCTGGTGGCACACGTCACCTGACAGAGTCCAGTTGGACACGACACTGCCTTCCGACGTGAGCGTGCTATGCGGAGCTGCACAGCGTGTGCACACCTCCTTGCGGTTCCACCAGCGCCACGTCCTGGCCAGCGAATCTGGCGGGCAGGTCGGGGCCACAAAGTCCCGGAACACTGGGACGGCGTGGTATTCGGCGAACAGGGAGAGCTCGTCAAATCCTTGTCGGGCTCAGGCCACGGCCCGCCACCCGGCTCAAACGTCGTGATCAAGCGGTCGGCGCCGGTTGCAAGGAGGCGGGCATGCGCCCAGTGCGCCGAGTCTCGCAGCAGCTCGTGGTCTTCGTATGGCACGGCGATCCGGCATTCGTCATTGAGGTTGAAAGCAAGGTCCATGTTGGGCAGCCACTTAGCAAAAGGCTGTATCATTTTGGCCATGCCGTCCATCATCCATCTGTGCGTTCCCGGCGTGTGCGGCGACAGCTCGATCTCGCCCTTGTGGATCTTCAGACCGCCTATCATCGAGCCGGATCCGTCCTCGAGCATCTGGCTCGTCTGTTTGCGAATAACAGACGGCTCGACGCCCCAAAAGGGTAGCAGATCGGCGCTGATCTGGGCGAACTCGTCGATGACGGGCGAGTTATGTCCTAGGGCAAAGTCGTACCACTTGTCGAAGTTGGGTGGCGGCGGAATGCCGTGGCGCTGCTTGTACGCCTCGACCGCTCCCTCAAGGGTTCGACTGCCCGCTGCCCGCTCTTGCCATCGCACCGACTCGGCGTTGGCCTCTGAGATCAACGTGGTCAGTGGCGGTATGTCTCGCAAGACCGCATCCCTCGAAAGCTGCGACGATACAGACGACGCGAGGACGACGGCCACAACAGTTAAATAGATAGCACCAAGCGCCTTGTACGCCAAGGTGTCGGCAGTGGACGACCGATGTGATAGCTGAGCATCCCTGTCCCACCTCAGCAAAAGTGCAGTGCAGACCAGCAGAGCGACAGCCGAGACGGCAGCTGCAGCCCATCCTGGCTGGGTCAGGACTTGGTCGGGGAACGATGTAAGATGTCGCACATAGCTGCCCAGCCCGACGACGATAAGCGTTACCGTCGCTGGGCACAAGGTTGCCAGCAAATGGACAGCTGAGAGGAGCAGGGCGACGAGGACAATAACGTCCAAGGCCAGCCCGGGCGCCTCGGCCCCGTTCAACATGGCCCCACGCAAGGGGTCGCCAGTAAACCTCAAGTATATGGCGGCACCCAGAAACAGCGGAGCGCCAGAAATAGAGCATGCGGTGGCCAGGAGGCCCCAGCAAGAAGAGGTCGTTTGTCCAGGCGATGATCCCCCAGCAATCCGACCGCTAATGCTGTCCACGCGAGTGCGTGCCAGCATGGTTAGCACGGCCGCATCGAGAGTCAGACTGATCAGCTGCGCGGCCGAGACCATCGACCCTAAAATCGAGCCGCGCGGGCAGAAAGTACCTGTCTGGTTCTCCCAGTACCATTCCATCCAGGTTGCCGCCAGGCCCCAGACGAGCGCCAAGCCTAGGGTTCTGGCCACATGGTACCGTCCGGACTGCCTGGTGCTGTCGCCCTGTATCTGTTTCGCCTCCTCCCCGGGCCCCTGTCTGCTGAATGGGAGTCGTAGCTGTCGTGAACGGCATGCAGGGAAGGCTACATCCGACAAGAATACGAAGAAGGGAAGAAAGTACTGCGCCATGAGGCGGGAGTCAGCTGAGGATACAGACAACAAGGCCCTTAATCACGGGCAGTTGTAGCATACCTGGGTAGAGCTCCACGAGCAGTGTAAAAATCTCGTGACATGCCAGAAAAGTACAACACGACATGCCACCATCAAAGCCAGCAGCAAGACTTGCGCATGGATGCGTCCGAGGGCTCGCGCGACACCCGTTTGAGACACATATCTTGCGGCGGCAAGCAGGAAGCGAGCGCCAGGGGCTTTCCTCGTCCAGCCGTAGAGTTGTGTCGGGGCCCTGACAGGCGCTGGAAGCGGTGATGGCTCTTGGGGGACGGCGCTGAAACCAGCGGACGTCGACGCGGGAGAGGAGAGTCGGTCAATGGCGGAAGAAAGGGCAGCTACAAGGAGGACGGCCAAGACGGAGAGGTGGATCGGTCGCTCTGGTGGTCGATTGGGGATTCTGGTCAGCGCATGTCAGAGCAACTGGGGTTGCCAAGAGCCAAGAGAGAGGGCGGCGTACCGAAGCCGATGCTGCTATCGTAACTGGCTCCCAAGTGGCTGGTGGTTGCGACGAGACCCCTAAGGTATGGTTAGCGTTGGCTTCTTTGCGCGCAATTCCGCTTCCAGCAGTCCAACGCACGCACCCCAAGGCCAGGAGGTCGACGAGGCGCCGCCGCTTGTCCATTCTTCCGCGCGCTAAGTTCCTCCAAGACTAACACAGATGCGCTGCGCAGCATTCAAAAGACGAAACGATGTCCGGAAACATGAGGTCGTAAAGGTTCTGAGGCGGCAGCTGGATATCGATGCGCCCGTAGGCAGAAAGACGTAAAGAGAGTTTGAAAACCACCCTCCTCTCACCAAAGCCTCCTCCTGCACCAGGGCTCGGCTGAGGTTCCCCAGCAGAGGCGGCGGGCGCCGTGATGGGGCAGGGAAGGGGCTCGTTGAGGCGGGCCCCGTGTTGGGCGCCGCGGCGGCTGCGGCTGCTGCGTGGGGCAAGAATGCGCCGGATATAGGAGTAATGGATATCACAAAGTCCAGAACAGACTTTCCGCCACGCGAAAGAAACCGGGATAGAAAGAGAGGAACAATGGAAACGGTGAGCATGCTCGGCGCCCACATTCACCAGCTACAGGGTCACAGGGATAATAAACGGTAAATCGGTGGATCTAACAAGGGGGGTCAGCCAGGGTATAAGCCAGGGGGGGTAGGGGTACACAGCCTGCCGCACAATTTGTAGTAGAAATCAATGTATTGCAACTGACCGTTTAATAATCAATATAATCACCTCCGTTAGCCTTCACCATCTGCAGCCTCCGTATCATAGAACGGGCATGCAATTAAAAAGGCATTTGATTAAAGGTATCGCGGTGCAAATTGCCGGCGTTGTTGAAGGGAATCGCGTGCGATTGAAGGTATCGCCGTGCAATTGGGCCGGGCCGGGGTCTCAAACGGTGGAATTCTATTGGGTTCCACGGCGTTTATGCGAATGGGCTCGTGGGTAGAGATACAATGATTTGATAGGTTTTTCTATGGGAAAAAATGTAGCTAAATACGTGGCCTAATTAGGAAAGATCCACAAATTTAACGTTCATTATCCCTGTGACCCTGTACAGCCCCCTGGGCGGACACTTCAGATGGATCCCTCCCGCCCGTCCCATCGAGATCACTACAGGGCATATCCATCCCATAGAACGGGCGGGTCTCGACGAGAGAAGTGTGCACACAACCACGCCAGCCATCATGATGGGTGCCCCTTCCTTCCAAGGCCAAGAGCCGGCGGGTGTGATGTTTGCCATTGGATGTTGCGTCATGGCACGGCCGGGATTCGGGACGATATCCATTTTCGGCGCGACAAAAGGACATAAAAGGTACCCACACCCAACGACCGTGCTGCGAGAGACGGTGGGGAACGGATGAAAAAAAAAAAAAAAAACTGGGAATGAGAGTCTGGACCCGGTCAACCGACTAGCGAGAGAGGCAAGCAGGGAGGCGAGCTCAGGATGGGGAATATCTCCCCTGGCAGGTCGGCCGTGCTTTGGAGCTCTTCCCTGCCTGCCTGTATTTGTATGGGGACCCCCTTTCTGGCGACTCGGGTCGGACGGTTGGTGAAACATAGCTCGTCAAGGTCCGGAAACCAACTGGTGCTGGCACTGCGAGTGGGCCACCGCTGGGTTGGCACAGCCAGAAAATAGGCATGCGGGTAGCGACCGTACCTCGTTGAATCATGCGATGCTACCGCCATTGAGCATATTTTGACAGCGCCCGGAGAGGAGCCAAACCATGTGGGCAGCCTCCAGGTCGAGCCCAGAGCTAGTTCTTTTTCCTTTTTTCTTTTTTCTTTTTTCGCCCTTTTTTCGCCCGTGTTGTCCCTTGCGTTGTGTGATTCCGTGCTTTGCGACCATGTGGCTACTCTGCCAAGAAGGCGTGGCATTATCGGCCCCCATGACTACCAGCCAGGCCACTGAGACGGACTTGTGAGGATAGCCGACACTGCTGGACTTGGTTGAACCTCGCCCGGCTGACTATGCTGGCGGCTAGTACGAATGCTCTTGAGGTGTGTAATATGGGTGATGGTCACTACGTATCGTACATATCGTACAAACAAAACATCGAGTGCGGGGTTGGGCTCGCCGCCTCATCAGCATGTCTGAACGAAGCCGGCTGTTAGGTGTGTCGTGTAGGAAAGGTTGCGGCGCGTAAGTCGTGCTGGGAGGTACGTGGGATCTGGCGCCAGCCGCGGGCTCGAGGACGGGGAACGCATCATGCCTTGGGAGCCGGGGTCGGATCGGGCTTGTCAACCTCGTTTCGACGACGAGAGATCTGGTGCGAGAGGTTGGCAGGCGGTCAGCGGGGTCAGGCAAGAGAAGCGACGTGCTGGCGACGCACCCAATTCTTTTTGCAGTCACGGTAGGCCTGGAAGTAGTCCTGGCACATTGTCCTGTCTCCGCCGTTACGGTTGAGGCATTGGATGCTCTTGGACGCCGCCTCTTGGCAAGGGTCGTACCATTCGCTCTTGTTCTTGCTGTAGGTCGGAGGCGACAGGAAGCGAGCGAGGTGGTTAGTTCATGCGGCCAGGATGCCGACGACGATGGAAGCGGCTACGCGCGAGAGGGAGGTGTGCATGGGTGGAGCTGTACCTGCGAAACTTTTGCTTATGTTTCGCGCTCCATGGATCGTTCTCGTCTGAGGTTTGCGAAGCCATATCTACGGATTGCGCGACAAATTGTCGTGGAGGTTGACCGCCGACGGGTGAGTCGGTTGGTAGGCGCGCGACTTTTTCGTGGTTGGGTCATTCTTGGATGGTCCCCGCCCCTATGCGACGAACGTCATGGAAGCTTTCAATCTCCAATTGATCACCGGAGTCAAACAAATCACGTGCTTGCTTGTCCCATGTCGTGCGACATGGGAGAAAAGACCCTGAATTTTCTCAGACGAACGTAGAACAAGAAGGAAAGAAATACATTCATCGAACCTGTCTGGTCAGTCCAGCCAATCGCTTGCAGAACATGTTTGCTGTCCTCGGCTCCGTGCATACATCGCTATTCCTGCATCCCTTGCTCCTTGCCTGATTCTCCTGGAGCTCCCCTTAGACGACAACCACCCACAAGTTGATCCATCCGAGGCACGCAAGGGCTGGGCGCGCATCCATCAAAGGTACAGAGAACCGCGAGATCCGAGGGTTGACAAAATTGCGAGAACCGAGTGCCAAAAGTCCGAGAAGATCCGAGATCCGAGATTACCACTACATACGAGGGCCAAAGGGACTATGGCGTTGAGGCCCGGTTTATAAGACTGAAAAAGATGCTCGAAGCGATGAGAGGCGCCCCACGGGTAGACCACTGTGGTTCGGCGCTCCGAAGGCGTGCGTGCAGGAGCGGCCTGAGCGCTGTTCAAGTCAAAGTGGTGGTCTTTGTGGATGGAGCACTGGGCCTGCCCAGCCCGGGTACTACTTTGATCCTCATACCCCCAAAGCGCGCAGAAGAGAGAGTAAGAAATCAAGCCATATGGGGTTGGGTATTTTGCCATTTTTATTCTCATTAGCCGGCCTGTGGCTGTCGTCATCGTCTATGTTATAATACAGCTTTTTCGAAAGGACTGCTGCCAGAGAGGCTCAACTGCTCGGGAGGGATAAACGATGGCTCAGTGCCTCTCCCGTCTCCGTGGTGCTGCCCTGATGATGTCATCGACCCTCAACAAAAGCTGAGCGCGCGTTGTCTGGTTAGCACTTGAGTATACGGATGGAACTGAGTACGAGTGACGCAGCAGGGGATGAAGCTTACCTCAGCCGCCTCGCTTGCGGATGACACCACTGCCTTCTTCAGCTTGTAGCTTTCAATAACGCCCACATCACGCATGTCCGCAATACCACCACCGGGCGTCATCAAGTCGAGACCGTATGTGGTCATGCCGTCGTAGATGGCCTTGCGCAGGCGCGCCACGAGCTCGCCAGAGTCGAGACCGGCATTGTCGGCCAGAATGGTGGGCAGCTGGCGCAGGGCAACGGCAAAGGATGCCACCGCCATCTGCCGCTTGCCCTCAACGCGGGTTGCGGCGCCCTCGACGGCCTTGGCCATAACCATCTCGGCGCAGCCGCCACCGAGTGTAGTGCGAGGCTCCTTGACCGTCTGTGACAGCACGGCCAAGGCGTCGTGCAAACTGCGCTCGGCCTCGTCCAGGAGCTGCTCGGTGGCGCCACGCAGCACGATAGTACAGGCCTCGCCCGCCGCCACGCCCGAAAACTTGATCAGTGTGTCCTCGCCGATGATGACCTCCTCGATCAGGTCGCACTGGCCCAACTTGACCTGGTCTGGGTGGTCGAACGTGGATGCGATCTCGCCACCAGTGACGAGGGCCAGGCGCTCGATGCCGTCAAAGTCAGCGTGCTCGATGGACATGATGCCGGCGTCGGTGAACAGCTGCTCGGGCCAGTTGTAGATGAGCTGGCGGTTGATGAAGCAGTTAATGCCGTGAGCTTTGATCTTGTCCACCTTGGCCTTCATCTTATCCTTCTCGGCCTTTTCCAACTCAGCCAGTTTACTCGTTGAGCCGACCTTCATGCGCGCGCCAAAAATCTTGACTTTGTCTGTGTCCATGGACGTGTTGGCCACGAGGATCTTGGCCTTCTCTAACCGCTTGGGCTGGTTGACACCGATCTTCTTGTCCAGGATAAAGCCCTCGTCCAGGAAAGAGTCGCTCAGCTTGCCACCAGCCTTCTTGATGATCTGGATATGGCTCAGGTCTGACGAGTTCTGCAGCCGCAGCACCGCCTCGCATGCGAGCTGGGCAAAGTGATCGCGGTCTTGCGCCAACACCTTGGAGCTTAGCGTCGTCCTGGCGATTGCGACGAGATCTTTCTTGAACGCCTCGGGATTCTTGCTGTGGTCGACCGCCGACTTCTCCAGGGCCTCGAGAGCCGCCCTGCTGGCTATCCGGTAGCCCTCGATGATAGTCTGAGGGTGGATCTTCTTGCTGACCAGGTTCTCGGCCTCACGCAGCAGCTCCGCGGCCAGCACCGACACCGAGGTCGTTCCGTCTCCGACCTCATCGTCCTGAACCTTAGAAATGTTGACCAGTACCTTGGCTGCGGCGTTGTCGAGGGCGATGGACTTGAGGATGGTAGCGCCGTCGTTTGTCACCATGATTTCGCCGGTGGACCTGCACTCACGGTGACGCCGCGGTTAGCGATACCACATCAGAAAGGCAGGGAGGATCGATATCGCAGCTGCAGGACACTCACGCCGATTGTAGGATCTTGTCCATGCCCTTGGGGCCCAGGGTGCTCTTGACCAGGTCGCCAACCGCGATGGCGCCGACAAAGGCAGAAAGACGAGCATTCTCGCCTTTCTCCTCTGTCGTACCCTCCTCGAAAATCTGGGTGGGACTGAAGGACGACTGGAGGATGAGAAGCGCTGGTTAGCTCGTTTCCCCAGCGCGTTGCCGAGAGGATGGTTGCAGCAACCAGAGAGGCATACATACCATTTTCTTTGTGTCTGCACTAGGACCTATACGGTAAAGGCGACTGGAAATGATCTTCGACTCAGAAGGCGGGTCGTTCACAGTGTTGCCTCGCCGTTGAAAGCGTCGCTGGAGCTATGAGATGCCAGCAGGAATGTCTTCGTGCTGTTACCAAGCTTCCGCTACCTACGACGATAGGCGGGGAGGAAAGAAAATAATCAAGCCAAGAAAACCGATCGTTCGAAGCGCCCATGACGGCCTTCATGTATGCAGTACTGCCCTTCTGCTGGGTGGATACACACTACATGGGGTAGCCGGTACCTTCTTAGCCCCTCATTGCAGTTCCGGCCCACAGCTTGACCCACTTCGATGAGCGCGGGCGGTGAGAGCAGCTGTTGCGCAGCACCCCATCGAGGCAGCCTCTCGAATCGCGGGGCTCGGAGCTGGAACTTCTAAATGCCGTCCCACACTCTACCAATCCGCAAGGGACGGAGACAGGTGCTGTTTGGTAAAAGAGCCAGACAGAGTACGTAGGTATCCAAAAGATAGAAGCAAATTGAGATACGGTGCTTAAACACGGGTAATTAAAACCTACCTAGGTAGCGACCGAGTAGGGGAGCGTTTATTGCTGCCGTTGCGCCGCGAGTCACCTAACCCCAAAAATTATACGTCGCAGCCCACTAGCCGCAGCCAAAGTTGCCCGCCTTGCGAAGAAACCCCGCTTTCACACAGGCGCACAATTTTTTTTTCGAATCCAGCTTGGTTCGCGACCCCGGAACGGCAGGCAGCACACAGCAGTCCAAAAAGAAAGCCCACAACCATCGGCCGCGACAACGGCAACCACCACTTCTACAACCGCCACTTCGCATCCAGTTTGCTGCTTGGGCTCCCCGGGAGGTTTAGCCACGACCATCTCACCTCAGTGACGCTAGCGGCTACTGCCCAGCATGGCGCCCTCCTTCGACCACCTCCGCGAGGCGGATCTCGACGAGGACGAGTTCGACGAGGATGAGATCGACGTCTCGGACCTGCGCGACAGATTCGAGGTTCAGCTCGAACAGGGATACGATACATTCGTCGTTATTGATGGCCTGCCCACCGTTACCGAGGAGCAGAAGCCCAAACTGGTCAAGTTCCTGCTGAGGAAGCTGAACTCGGTTGGCAGGACGAAGGAGGAACTGATCGATATGCCCATGGGCCCTGATGGCAAATCGCTCAAGTAAGAACGAGTTCTCCCGCCCGCGGCACGGCACGGCGCGTTCGCCCTACACTCCCGCACTCGGCCACAGTTGCGAACATGGTGATACTGATCGTCTCGTGCCGTTCCCGCGCTACAGTTTCGCATTCGTGGAGTATTCGTCGCCCTCCGAGGCCGCCGCCGCGGTCAGGCAGCTCGACCAAGTTCCTCTCGACAAGAAGCACACCCTCCGTGTCAACAAACTTATGGACATCGACCGCTACGGCCGCGAGGGCAGGATAGACGACGAGTACCATCCCCCCGTTATCGACGAGTTCCAACCCAAGGACCACCTCAGGTCGTTCATGGCCGACCCTGCCGGCCGCGGGCGGGACCAGTTCGTCATGTATCGGGGCGACCACGTTGGAGTCTACTGGAACAACGAGCGGGACGCGCCCGAGAACATCGTCGACCGGCCCAACTGGACAGAGAGCTTCGTGCAATGGTCTCCGCTGGGCACCTACCTGATGTCGATGCACATGCAGGGCGTCCAGCTCTGGGGCGGTCCCAAGTGGGACAGGCTAGGCCGTTTCCCTCACCCCTTCGTCACCATGGCCGCCTTCTCGCCCCAGGAGAACTACCTCGTCACCTGGTCGACCCGGCCTATCGAGATTCCCGACTCGGGCCACCCGGCCCTCTCCATCGACGACGACGGCAAGAACTATGTCATCTGGGACATTGCCACCGGCAAGCCCCTTCGGTCCTTCGCTAACCTGGATCTGCCCGCCGACGACGCCAGCAAGCCGCCACGCAAGAACCCCTGGCCTGCCTTCAAGTGGGCGTCGGACGACAAGTACGTTGCCCGCCTGACTCCCGGCCAGTCCATCTCGGTCTACGAGCTGCCGCGCATGAACCTGCTCGACAAGACCACCATCAAGATCGAGGGTGTCATGGACTTCGAGTGGGCGCCGGCACGGCCACAGCGCGAGGGTGTCAAGACATACGAGCAGCTGTTTTGCTACTGGACTCCCGAAATTGGCAGCAACCCGGCCAAGGTCGGCCTAATGAGCCTGCCCTCCAAGGAGGTTGTGCGCTCGCTGAACCTCTTCAGCGTGTCCGACGTCAAGCTGGAGTGGCAGTCCGAGGGCGCCTACCTTTGCGTCAAGGTCGATCGCCATTCCAAATCTAAAAAGTCCCAGGCTACCACGTTGGAGATCTTCCGCGTCAAGGAGAAGGGCGTACCCGTCGAGGTCGTAGACACCATCAAGGACACTGTCATCAACTTCGCGTGGGAGCCCAAGGGTGACCGCTTCCTCATCATCACGACCACGACGCCGACAGGCGAGGTGGCCGTGGCGCCCAAGACTGCCGTCTCCTTCTTCTGCCCAGAGAAGTCAAAGGGGCCCACTGTTGGTAACTTCAAGCACCTCCGGACCCTCGACAAGAAGAACAGCAACGCTATCTACTGGTCACCCAGGGGAAGGTTCGTTGTCGTCGCCACCGTGCTCAACCAGCAGAGCTCGGACCTCGACTTCTTCGACCTGGACTTTGAGGGCGAGAAGCCTGCGGCCGAGAAGGACCTTACCGCCAACCTCCAGCTCATGAACACGGCAGATCACTATGGCATCACGGATGTCGAGTGGGACCCCTCTGGACGATTTGTCGCCACGTGGGCGTCGGTATGGAAGCACACGGTACGTAATGAAAGCGCACATGGATTAGCCCTTTCCTGGCTACTTGAGGGGGGACAGGTTACGGCAACGACGATAAAGCTAATCAGATCATGCTTTTTCCCTAAATAGATGGAGAATGGCTACCATTTGTACGACTTCAAGGGCGAGCAGCTGCGCGAGGAGCCGATGGAGAAGTTCAAGCAGCTGCAGTGGCGCCCGCGGCCGCCGACGCTGCTCACCAAAGAAGAGCAAAAGACGATCCGCAAAAACCTGCGTGAGTACTCCCGCGTGTTTGACCAGGAGGACGCCGAGCGCATCGCGGGCGCGGACCAGGAAGTTGTGGACCGCCGGCGCCGCCTCCTCGAGGAGTGGTACGCATGGCGCGACGCGACCGAGGCCGGATGTGGCCGAGGAGCGCGCCGAGCTCGGTTTGCCAGAGAATCCCGTCGCAGAGCTTCTCAAGGCCAAGACTGCGGAGCTGGTGGCCGAAGGCCAGGAGGAGGAGCAGGTCATCGAGGAGATTGTCGAGGAGGTTCTCGAGGAGAACGAAGAAATCGTGAGCTAGATCTGGGGTTGAGAATCATGTGCATCTCTGACCAGGTGTGGCACCGGGATAACCACAAGTCCATATATGGGCTGTTTCATGCGGCGTTAATTTGTTTCTCTCTATTCATATCCTGACGGTAGAGCTAGTGATTTGGACTTGCATTTTTGGGCCTCTGGATGGGAGATTTATGCTTTATGGTGGGCGGTTGTTCTTGAGTTCGCTGGGTACGGCGTCCTGTTGCCAGCGGGCGATGTGGGAGAAAAGCTGGCACCCGGTTAGGTTTATAAAAGAGTTGAGGCATTTACACCGAAAGCTTTACCCATATTCTCCTCACATTTCCTTCAAGTCCTCCTCTTCTCTAACAGCCATTCCTAAAAAGTGAGTATGATGCGCCGAAGATGCGCAAACACCTCGTACCGACCATGAACCCGACTCTGACCTCATGGTTTACCTTGCACCGAGAGAAGTTCTTTGCGCTGGATTGACCCTGTTCTTGGCCGGTCCGTCGTTCACACTGTCTGGGTACCTAGGTACGCATGTGCCAGGTATCCCGAGGCTCATCCTCACAACAGTATTCGATGATGTTCCTCCCGGAGAAGCACGGTGGGAGATAAAGCGTGTGTTGAAAGCGGGGGACGGACCACCGTGCACCTCTACCAATTGGAGTTTTGTAATGGACTGGATCGAGGCCACCTTGAGTTTTTCGTGATCGCAAACTTTCCAGACTGCCGCGAAGGTTGAGATGATTTCGATGTCAAGCCATGGCCACACCTCGCGGGGGCTTGCGCCATCCCTACCTCAAACGCTCAACATAACCTACAATACGTGGCTGCCATGGATGATGCCTAGCATTACCATGGAAGGTACTTACAGCACGGCGTATGAGATGCCGAAATTCTGGGCGGGCGCCGAGGAGTAGGTCTGCGTGGTGGCGGAAGTTGCTTAACTTGCAGACCTTCCGTCGCCCCTCCCGTCTCTTCTATCTATATTGATGTTTATTTTGCGTCTTTTGCCCTATTTATCCACTGCCTTCTGCTCGGCTTACGAGCAAAGCAGCCGGCTAGCCTGTTTCCCTCCGTCCCCGAGAAGCTTGACTTTCCCCTGTCGCAAGACAGACTTCTTGCCGGCCTCGAAAAACTCCCATGCGCCCTGGCTCGGGTATTTGCTGTATACCTACCTAGCCAGGTGGGATTACATAAACCACGAGAGGCTAGAAAGAGACCAGGAGTGCTCTTTGACCCCTCCCCCCGGGTGCCCACGGCCGCGGCCCGGTGATGGGCAAGGAGCCAGGAGGGCTCGACCATGCTGACCTCGTTTCGCTTCCAACGGCTGCTTCCCCTGGCCGCCTTTCTGGTTTTTGGCGTGCTGCTCTTTTTGAAAGCGCCCCGATTTCGAACATCGTCGTTTCCCTCTCCGTTCCAGGGGGCCACAGGGCCTCTGTTTCCGGTCCTTGCGGCGGAACAGGCCGGCGGTGGAGGCTGCGACCCGGATATCGCACATCTCAGCTCCCTCGATCTCTCCGAGGAGATACTCTACACCAGACGCTGCATCAAGCCCGTCTTCGATTCGCACGCCGACCGAGATGCTCTCGGCGAGATACAGCAGCCCCTGATCGACACGCAGGCCGCCGTCAACCTGTCGTCCTGCTCCCATGACCGGCTTCCGCCATGCGCAGCTATAGACCTTCGCGTCCCGCCTCCGTATCCAAAGCGGATATACCCACACCTTATCTTTGGAATATCGACCACATATGACCGTCTCCAGGAGAGCTTGTCGGTGTTCTCGCATTGGCTCTCGGCCTCGGATGCCCTGCTGGTGGCGGTTGTGGTAGACGCGGATCCTCCAGGGAGCGTCCCCGGGACCTGCAGGCGCTGGAACGCCTCTACCGGGGCTTGGACATGTGGCTGCACTGCGTCAAGACTCGGAACTCGTCGCTTACCGTGGATCAGAACCACTTCACGGTAATCCTGGACATGCTAGAGGCGGTTACGCCGCAGACCAGATGGCTCGGTCTGCTGGACGACGACACATTCTTCCCCAGCCTTTACAACATGGACCAGGCCCTGGGCATGCACAGCGCCGAGGAGTCTACCTGGCTCGGGGCGCTGTCGGAGGACATGGAGGCGGTCCGGAACTGGGGAATCATGGCGTTTGGCGGGGCCGGGGTGTTCCTCAGCGTGCCGCTGGCGCGGGAGCTGGCCCCGCACGTGGACGACTGCATCGACTCGGCGCGGCGCAACACGGGCGACGCGATCTTGCGCGACTGCGTCTTCGGGCGGACCCACACCAAGCTGACGACGGTTCCCGGGCTGCACCAGCACGACCTCATGGGCGACGTGTCGGGCTTCTACGAGTCCGGGCCGCGCCCGCTGTCGGTGCACCACTGGAAGTCGTGGTACAGGGAGCCCGTCGACCGCATGGCGGCCGTGGCCGACGTCTGCGGCGACTGCTTCCTGCAGCGCTGGCGGTTCGGCGCCGACACGCTGCTGGCCAACGGCTACTCCATCACGCGCTACGTCGACGGCCTCGTCGGGCTTGACCTGTCCAGGACCGAAGTTACCTGGGTTAGCCCCGGCAGCAACGAAAACTTTGGCTGGAGCCTCGGCCCGTTCCGTGGCCGCGTGCCGGACGGGCACAAGAAGACGTACAAGGTGCCTGACGCCGTACGTGCTCCGGGTGTGCCCAGGGGCTGCGGGCTGCGGCAGCTGTACGTCTACCGTGGCAACCAGGAGCTCGGCGAGAAGGACGAGGTCGTGGAGTTGGTGTGGATGCCTTGAAGGTCGTCACCCCAGGAAGGAAAGGGGCAAAAAGATCCGAATTGTGCCGACCACGGTTCAGAGAACTATGTCACGGGGTAGAGAGTGACACAGACGGGGACCGTCTCGGGCCTCGCTCGTGCATGGAAATGGTCTAGAAGGGGAAGTATGCACCGCGGCGCGGGCATGATGCATGCTTCGTCTGTTCATGTCCCGGCGGGTTGCAACGATGGAAAATCTCCGGTGTGACGCAAGGGCTTGGTCCCGTGAAGCCGACAGACTGTCTGGGAAATGTTGATGATATGACATCGGGTTGGCCGAAATCTCCTGTTGTTCATTTCGGAGTTTGGGAACGGGTGTGTGTATATCAGGCGGTTAGGCTCGTGCTCTTTTTTTCGTTTATGGTTTGGCGCTTTGGCGCTGGTGGTTTTGGGGTTGATGGATTAAATGAATACGTCGACGGTCGGTTGTCCTTGCGGCCGATCTTGGTTTGACGTATTGGTGTATTATAAAATAACGATGACGCCCAGTGGTGATCGGTATCTGCCTGTAACTTGGAGCCACGTTGTCCAAGGGACGATCGGAGTCGGTGACTACCTAAGTCGGGAGACGATGTTCGAGTTAGCACCGAGCTACTGTAATTCAATCTATCGAGATTGACCACCTTCGGCGGAGAATCGTGCTAGTAGAAGTGGTCGTCTTCATGCGGCCACCGGATAAATTCGCTGGTCACAACCCCGCCGGCCTTTTCTGGAGAAGCACAAGAAGACACCCACCAAGAGAAAAACAACTGGAGGCCCAGGATCGGCATTGTACCAAGCCATGCAGAGCAACGATCCGCGGTCTCGGCCAGGCCTGCTCAGGGGTAAAGGCTGAGTTTGGCCCCCACAGTCGCAGTGCTCGCAGTGCTCGCCTTGTCGCCCTACGTTTTGCCTCTAATTGGCATTTATCTCGCTTCCAGTAGTCCCGATGCCTCCCGCCCGCTGCCCCCGGCCTGCGCTTGCTACAATCTCCGGGGGGTGCAATCGAGGGGATGCCGCGGCGGCACTGGCCGTGATTGGCTGTGTTTCAAGTTCGCGAAATGAAGACGAGTCCCCGAGTCCTCTTTGCTGTGAGAAACCAGCACACCGCCATCGGGACGGCCTCATGATGTCTTTCTCGATGCTGTAACCCAAAGCCAGCTAGACATTGATGCGCCGGGCCTCGCTTCAGGCCGCGTCAGTGTGCGACGTGTTTAGCGCCGGCGACTCTGAGCTGGCTTGAATGCAATGGAAGCTTGAGAGCAGTGGCGCGACTTTGTTTCGAAGGCTTGCGAAACGGCCCGGTAACACGGCGACGCCAGGTTTCAGAAGCAAGCCACCGCCCGCGTTTGGTTCTCTGGCTTGCGTGCGGTGTCTGACGCAGTGAGGCACTCCCAACGGTTTTTTTTTTGTTTTTTTCTCTGTCTTTTTCTTCGCTCGATCATGACCCCGTCCGTGTTCCTGGACAATAAAAAGAAAGGCAGCCAAGCTTTTTGTCTCGATTGCTTTTTGCATCATTCCCCTGCAACCTGCTCCAATGACAGGACCCGTGCGGGCTGTGCGCTCCTCCTCGAGTAAAATTGACTTTGACGCTTTTTGTTTTCTTGCTTTCCTGGAGGCGTCCAGCCATCTGCCCCTCCTTGAGTGCACGCTCGCTTGTGAAATAGATGGATGAATGGACTTGTGCCGTGGGATCCCCATCCACTCACCGAGTCGGACTCCCCACCCAACTGCCGCCAGCCCCTGGCCAGCAGCCCATCCATCCCGCACTAACAGCAATGCGCGCGGGCGGGTGTGATTGGCTGCGCCAGCTGGGAGTGGGAAAACCGGGCCAATTGCGAGGCTGGGAGTCTGCCCACACGCTGCTGCGCTGTGCGCTCCGTTGTTTTTTGTGGCACAGCCGAAGGTGATGGGTGCAGTGCCACCCCGAACCAAGAAAAA
Source organism: Gaeumannomyces sp. JS-464 (assembly GCA_002197995.1). NCBI lineage: Eukaryota > Fungi > Ascomycota > Sordariomycetes > Magnaporthales > Magnaporthaceae > Gaeumannomyces > Gaeumannomyces sp. JS-464. The sequence continues at coordinate 91,434 of NGZR01000009.1, forward strand.
ACGCGGACCATCCCATGCAAAAACCACAGTGGGCCATGGTCCGTGTTATTTTTTGGTCGGGGTGAGTGCGTGGGTGCATTGTCGCATGGAGCGTGCAGAATTCGAGTCGGGCCTCCCTTGTCAGCACACCAACGTCGTCAAGAGCAAGAGCCTTTTCCCAGCCAGGCTGCGCGTGGTTGGCTGAGATGAACGGCTGCCCCATCGCTGGCCCACCCTCGCCTAGGCCGCTCCTGCCCCCTTATCGCAGCGCAACAAGCCGGGCTGTCGGGCAACTTGCGTGCCTGCCTGCCAGCGAAGAGTGCGCCTGCCTGCACTGGTGCGGTGCGGTGTGCCGAATCTGCACGCCCACCCACGCCCAGGAAAAAGAAAACAAGGGGGGGGGGGGGGGGGGGGGTGTGGGCAAAGGACGCGGGCACGCTGAGCGGTCAATCAAGTCAATCACGTCGGCCACGGCATCATCTAGCCAAGTTTTTTTTTCTCCTCTTTCCTTTCCTTCACTTTTCCTTCACCAGCCGACCAATCCACCGTCATTCTTTTCCCTCCCCCATCCATTCTTTTCTGGTCGCGTCGCCATCGCACCCCGTCGCTCGCTCTGTATATGTTTTCCTTTTCGGCGTCGTCAATCGGCCGTAGATAATTCTAATCGCTCGTTTTGACTTTATCCCCGACACAGACACCCTCGCTGTGCACTATTTCTGTCTGCTTGGTGTTTGGGCCACCTCCCCGGCCTCCATCATCTAATCCCACCCAGACCCCCCTGTCGGCGTTGCTTTTGGCCGCTTGAACGCCCGCGACCACACAGCCCGACCATCTTGAGACGTTTGTCACGTCAGGGGCTTCGTCCAATCCTCCCCAAGCCCACGATCATCCCGTCTCGAGCCTCTGCAGGCCCCAAACCATCGCTGTCATCTACCGGCCTGTTGCGGCGGTCTAGCCCACACACGCCGACTGCAGGAGCTTCATTTTCTTCTTTTGTCTTCTTGGCCCTCCGTCCCCACACCCACCACCCGCCACCCGCCTTCCACCACATCCTCGCGGCAGCCACTGCGGATAAACAAACTTTGGAAACACGCGCCCGCCTCTGTTTGTCCCATCCCGACGTCGAACCAGAACCTTCGCCCGCCTCTTAAACCCGCGATCCGAAGGTGGCAGCGACAACCAAACAAGTCCCGCGACCGATCTGCCGGCCTGTTGATTCTGGTTGGAAGGCTCGACAAAGCGAGCGCCCTAAAAGAGAGGGCTGTAGATCTGCATGGGGATCCGGGAGAATGCTCATTGCGCACCATGATGGCCCTGGATGAACACGCCATTATCGACGACATCTCGGCGACCCCAGCCCAGGCTCGCCACCCGGCATGACCGCATCCAAATCCTCCAAATCCTCCTCCTTTCGTTCGCTTAATTCCGACGACGGGAGTGTCCTGGCCGACGCCAGCCACTTCGAAGACATCGGCTTGAACGACGACAATGTCGTCCACCGCTTCGACCGAGATGCGCCCTCCAAGGGCGCCCCGAATCCCTTCAACCCGAACTACCCAGCCGATCTTCGAGCCGCCTCGCGGAGGAACAGGTCGATGCCACGTCCCTCCAATGGCCCGAGAGAGCTAGGAAAGCCGCGTTCCCTGCGCGATATCACCCCCCAGTCCCGCCCATCCTTCCCTCCGATAGAGACCGACATTCGGAACATCAACGTGCGCAGCACCAACCTCAACACGCTCTATCCCGCCCCCATGACCAGCCCGATACGATCCAAGAGCTTCGGCCCACGCGGCGCCCCATTGCGCCGCCAAAGGAGCCCGAGCCCGAACTGCTCCATGATCCCGAGGGATCCAAACAGGTTACTCATCAAGCCGCGCAGGAGCAGCTGGCAGTCTACCCACGAACGCAAATCCGTCTCGGATCTCGAGAGGGAATGCGACGATGACGACGACGATATTCCAGACTACTTGATCCTTGACAACGTGCCGATTTCGCCCAGGCCGCAATCGGAGCGCTCGAGGAGCCGAGCCAGCTCCAAAGGCAACTCGCCAGAGAGACCCCATCCCCAGAGGGTTCGCAGTGTTGGAAATGGCACACCACCTGTCGCCATGGCCCATGGCTCGCTCAAGTCACCCACCTGGAAGTCAGACGGCCTCCTGACTACCTCGCCCACGGCCATGAATAGCATGGCCAGTCCCATGTCGACACCATCCAGCGGCACCGTGAGCCCCTCCAAGGCAAGGACGAAGAGCTGGACCGCGGCCCTGGCAGACCTGAACGCTGAGGCAAAGGCGCTCACGGAGAAGCTCGAAGAGCATGCCGACGAGCTCCAGCAAAAGTCGCAGCAGAGATGCAGCACAGGGTCCATGCCGACCGGCAAGAGTACTCCCGACAACGTTGAGAGCAAACCCCGCCACAAGTCGGCTCTGCCTGAACTGCCGCCCCTCCGCCGGTCGAACATTATGATCGACCCCTACCGGTATCTAAGGAGAAGGAGGCAGTGCTTTCGCGCACCCGGCCGTCATGGCTTCCCCCGAAGGATCCCGCTGAGGAGCGACGCCACCTGAAGGAGTACCAGCGCATGATGGCACAGAGCGCTGAGGCGGATAAGCGCCGCGAGACGGCCAGGAAGCTGAAATCGGAGTGCCGTGATACGGCGGTGGATTGCTTGATGCAGATCTGGGAACGTGATGTGTTGCCAAGGTGGAACGAGGCCATCTGCGAACGCCGCACGCGAGAGCTGTGGTGGAAAGGCGTGGCTCCGCGCAGCCGGGGTGCCGTCTGGATACGAGCCATTGGTAACGAGCTCGGGCTCAGCGAGACGTCCTACCGTGCCGCCCTCCGCCGCGCCGGCGAGGCCAGGATCGCGATGCTCTGGCAAGGGCACCACGGTGATCAGAAGTTCACCCGCTGGCTGCGGTCCATCCACCGTGACGTCGAGTCGGCCACCTGGACCGAGCTTAAGATCTTCCAAAAGGCGCGCCGCTGCACCAGAGCCTTGTCGATGTCCTCTCGGCCTACGCCATGTACCGAAGTGACATTGGCTATGTTCCCGGTTGTAACGTAAGTTTTCGATATCTCCTTCCAACTTGGGGCTGCCGGCTCTTGAATGGCCATTTATCTAACCAGATTCTTTCCAGACCATGGCTGCCCTATTGCTTCTCAACCTCCCTTCTGCCACCGAGGCCTTCATCGCTCTGGCAAACGTTTTGAACAGGCCACTCCCGTTGAGCTTTTACGCTGCCGATCCAGGGGCCAAGTCAACTGCATACAGCTTGATCCTGCAGACGCTTGCCCAAAAGTCGCCCAGCCTACACGAGCACCTCACAAGGCTGCCAGACCACGATCCGGACGCGTACCTGAGCGAGATCTTCACGTCTCTCTTCACCGGGTATCTTCCCCTCGACGCGGCCGCCAGGCTGTGGGATGTTTACGTCTTTGAAGGCGACAAGGTGCTGGTGCGGGCGGCCGTGGCGCTCCTCACTGAGCGGGAGATGTCCCTGCTGGGGGCTACGCGCATCAGCGAGGTTAAGGCTATCCTCGAAGGTGGCTCGCCCACGAGCTCGCCTGGTGTTGCTCCCCGGAAGCAACACGTAGTTGGCCGGCCTGGGGAGGAGGACGCATGGATCCGGGCCGTGCGGGAGGCCGGCAAGGTTTAGCGGCCGTTTGCCGTTACTCTCTCTACCTCGCGCTGCAGTTCTCCGACACAGCGTCTGCAGCCCAGCTACCATCATGTCTCTCGCCTAACTTACCGGACCGGGCACGTGTTGTCTTGCACAAAGGTTTGCCTTGGCGACTTCGCCCGTTCCATCCGTGCATGCCTTGGAGCTACCCCATACCATCATTGTTTGGGTACACGACACGGCATCTTACATATCTCCTCCTCCCCTCCTGGCTATCATTCCCAGCGTCTGGCAAACCGCCGAGTCTCCTAGTTGCTTCCTCTTCTCGCATCCAGCATTCATCATGGGCAAGCCCAGGACATTGCATAGCTCGGCAACTCTGCTATTCTTGCATCTCGGGGCGGATTTCTCACTTCTCTTTCGGTTCTTCGTCACGACAATTTCGCCTTCCATTCCCGTCTTTCTTCCCATCTACCGACATATTTACCTTGACGGGCACCCGTCTGGCCTGGCCCTTATTCTTTATATTCTAATTCTCTCCCGCTTCGCGACACCACGCAAACCGGGCCTCCCCCTGTTTTTACATGTGTTCTCGCCCCGAATTGCGAGCACGAAGCGACCATGACGGGCTCTCGCGAAGATTATGCTTTGCATGACATATTCTTCAGCCATTTGTGTGGATATCCCTTGCCCCTCTCGCCAGCGATATGGCTGCGCCTGTTTAAAGGCATTTCTCTTTATTGTATATGATGCTGTGATATTTTTGCTATTCTACATTTTCTATTTGTGTATTCATGATGGACTTGGCGCTGTAGGAGGCTTCACTTCACGAGGCGGTGATTTGATAAAACCGATATGGCTGCATGGGCGGGTATTGGCTTTGATCAATGAAAATCTGGACGTATCTGGAATCTCGCTCCCCTTCGTGACTCCTACGCGTCTCTTTGAGATTTTACTCGCTAATGTTCTACACGGGGCGGTGGGTAACCTTGCTGTCGCCGCAGCGAAAGTCAAGCCACGGCCAGGTCAGATGTGCTACTTGTGCGGGCTAAAAGCGCCCCGCACTCGATCGGCCGTTTGGGGATAGAGTGCGGTAGAGCGACTTGACGTTTTCCGGGCAACTTGACGTTTTTTTGGGACATTTTTCCCCATAAAAATTAGCGGTAATTCAATGTTCCCTCAAATCAGCGCGTGACCTACCCAACTGCATTTGCACGGGCCCATGCATCTTCGCCACCCCAGTGACGCGTTTAGGATCGGCAACCCCGCTCCTCTCGCGAGGCGATCTCGCTCGATTCTGCTGTATCTCGCTGCTTTTGAGGCCAAATCTGCACCAAAATGACCCGGGTCAACAGCGAAAAGGAGCGCAATCGAGCGCGGATAGCTGAAGCCAAGCGCAAAGAGGTTACCGACCTCGTGCGCCCTCAAGAAGAAGCCCTCGCCAACGAGGCCACCCTCTCGGCAGATATTGGCAACAACGCCGGGAGCGCAACGATCGGTTCATGCCCTGCAGGAAGTGGCTCTGCTTCTTGCCCGCCTACAATCTAGTAGGGGAGAAGACGACGTAGCCCTTCCTCCCAACTGGCAGCCTACCGAGAAGCTTCCCCCTACACGCCGTGGCGCCTAACGGCACGCGAGGAGGGCACGGTCCGGAAGGTACTGCGGTACTACTGGCGAGAGAAGTACGGCCCGGATTACGCCTTGGGGGTCTCTTTTCCGGGCAAATATACGGCAGAGGACTACGAGGTCTCCTCTCCGGAGGGCACAGATACGGAGGGAAGCGTGACTTCGGCTTCAGATATCGCTGATCGCGATAATCAGGACGAAAAGGCTGAGTTAGGCGACTTGATTGATCCCGGCCTCGTGTGAATAGCTTCATTTTTGATCAATTTACTGCAAAGTGCATTTCTCTAATTTGCACGAACAGGGCTTGGGCGCTGGAGGTGGCCCGTGCAATATGCAGTTGGTAGGTCACGCGCTGATTTGAGGGAACATTGAATTACCGCTAATTTCTATGGGGAAAAATGTCCCAAAAAAACGTCAAGTTGCCCGGAAAACGTCAAGTCGCTCTACCGCACTCTATCCCCAAAGGGCCGATCGAGTGCGGGGCGCTTTTAGCCCGCACAAGTAGTTGAAGCGGCCTGGGCTTCTCAGATAGGCTAATCAGGAAAGGCTCGTCCCTGGACCATGGACGTCATCCCGCAACGTGGTTCCATTGGGTGACGCACTCACAGGTCGGAGAACTGATGACGCAAGCCAAGACCTTTCCGATCAATTTGACCTGCCACGTCCTGTTTGCACCACCCCAGCAAGCCGGCTCCAGCTCAAGAAGTGGCTGGCCGGCATGTACTTTCTCTTGGCTCGCGGAAGCCCGAGGAAATCTTGCCGGCCAAAAGCACCACTTTATAAGCTGCTGGGCTGCTCGGTGCGTCCAAGAAATTCTTGTCTCGGCGTCTAGAACACTCCGCCAACCTGCACCACCAGTCCAAGCAACTCCGCTGAATAAAGATCGAGGATCTCTATTCCCGATACCCGCACAGCCTCAAGGTGAGAAAAGACCTTTCGGTTCCATCATTTCTCTTTTGGGTACTAACTACTGTCTCCACAGAACCCTGACGGTCCAGCTGCCGTCGTCACACCATAAACGCAACAAAAGACACCAGGCCTTCTACTTCAAAATGCCCTTCTTCTACAGCAAAGGTGTTGGAGGTCGCCACCTGGGCACAAGTATCCATGTTGATCGTCATGGTGTCCGCCGAGGCCCATGGAGGTTTAGCCTCGGCCGCTTCAACTGTTTCAAGCACCATCACTAAGGCGCTCAGCTGAAGTTGATGCTCTCTCCCGCAACTTCCCGTCATTTGCTTGTCAACAAAGATACATTCTGTCTTGAAGACGGGACAGCCACACGCGAGGGCACAACGTTCACCCGAGGCCTCACCGGCCTTCCAGATATAGCCGCCGACCTACACACTTACGACCATGATTCACGACAGCCCAGCTTGTCACTTGAATACCTACCTACCTATCTTCCTACACAACCACTACCATTCCTGCCCGCTAGGCTCAGATGACCGCCGACTGCGACCGGTCCTTGGGGCTCCTTCATTGTTTTTTTTTTTTTTCGCATCAGGTGCGGGCTAGCAATGCTTCTATGGGATCCTGGTAACGGCTGAGGGCAAGAAGCTCGGAATGTGGATTTATGCAGAGACGAGTCGCCACTATTAATACCATCTTGTTGCTTTGCTTAATTAGTCACTCCCAGATGCGGCGGCGCAGACTCCCTCTACAGCGACACCAGCATTCGCAACGGGCATGCCTGTGGTTTGGAAACGTTATTTTCCACGTTATAGACGCCTCAGGTTGCTCGATTATGTACATGCTAGTCTTGTATTGGACACAGGGCGACAGGGAAACCGAGAGCCACGCCTCAATGGGACTTGGCTTCCCTCTCGAGGATCTCACGCTTATTTTGCAGCACCATGCGGTCGAAGCGGCGAAAGGCGGGGAGGCCCTCGAAGAAGGTCCAGAAGATCCAAAAGAAGCCGGCAAAGGAAGCCGCAGCGATGGCGTGCTTGCGCAGGCGGGAGCGGTACATTACAGTAGATTCGACGACGTGGATGAGGATGACGGGGATGGCCAGCAGCTTGACGAGGCGCACAAAGACGTCGGGGCCTCCCGGGAACCGCGAGGCGGTCACCAGGTCCCAGGCGACGGTGCCGGGCTCGAGCTGGCCCGAGTAGACGAGGGCGCAGCTGACAAAGTAGAAGCCGACGGCGCCGGCGGTGAGCAGGTCCGGGACCAGGGCGGGCCAGCGGACGGCGTCGCCGGCGGACAGGTCCGGGACCAGGTCCGGGGCGGTTAGGGCGGCGCGGGCGGCCCAGGCCATGTCGATCAGGACGGCACGGCGGTCGTCCCAGGACGCCAGGGCGGGCCGCAGGCGGACGTGGTGGGTCTTGGCGGCGCCGCCGGGCCCCGCGGTGATGGTCATGCGGCGCAGGTCGAGCGAGACCAGGCGGGCGTTGGCGGCGTCGGCCTCGAGGACGCCGTTGAAGTGGCGCAGGTAGAGGGACAGGTCCGACGCGTGGTCCTTGTTCATGTGCGCCACGGTGCGCTCGTGCTCGGCGTGGGGGATGGTGATGGCCATTTTTTTTTTTTTTTGGTTGTTTGGGGTGCCTCTGTCTGCCGTCAGGGGCCAAGATGTGGATGTGGTTGGTGATGGCTGGGGTTGAGGGTTGGTTGTGATGAGGTCTAACGGGTCGGCTGATTGTGGTGATTTTCCTTTGCCGGGCAGCACGGACAGGACACGTGAGTCGCGCCTACCTCACCTACTTTCTAGGGGAAAATGTCAAAAGGTGTAGGCCCTCGGATCATGTCGGGCGTCCCTTTTTTTCCTTTTTTTTTTTTCTTCGCAGGTCCGGAGAGGTCGGGGGCTCCGACCACGATGCATACCTACGGTAGGTACGGAATGCTGTCCAAAGATGCTAGGCAGGGGTTTCTGGTGGGGCAGCTCCTGTGCTGTGCTGGATGCAGGAGCTCTGCTTGCCGCCGATGCTGGGTGCGGTGGTGACCATCTGTAGTGGGGCTGCTGGGGCTCGTCAATCTCATCTCAACTCACAGTGGGCTCCGACTCTCACACTCACAGGTCCAGAACATAAGCATCAATTCATGTACGCCTCAACACCGAACAAGCCACGCATGGCCTGCTGTTGCCCGTCTATCGTTCCGTTGACCCCCACGCCACCATCTGTTATCGTCCGTCATTACTACTAGTACAGATTCTGTGTTCAATCTGCAGGCCTGAGGGAAATAAGAAGCACCAGACATGAAACAAAATACAAAGAAACTTGGTGGTCCCCAGCCACCAGTCCAATCCAGTCCGCCCTGCTCAACCACCCCTTGCATGGCCTGGGCCTGTCCCCGTATGACCTGCGTTGTGCCTGCCCCGGTCCCTGTCCCCGTCCCTGTCGACCGAGGCGACGGTCAGCGTGGTAAACGACGACATGGTGAATTTGGTTGCCATCTGCGAGCTGCTGGCGGTGCTGTTGCTGAAGCTGGTCTCCTTGAGCTCGATGGCGCGGCTGCCCTCGGTCTGGCGCGACGCCCCGCCGCGCAGGTTGGGCCTGAACTCGGCCGAGCCGTTGACGGACGACAGCCGCTGCCGGAACGTGCGCCCCCTCGCCGACTCGATGGCCGGCAGCCCGCCCCGGTCCGGGTCCTTGGTCGGGAACATGACACGCACCAGCACACGGATCGCCGGCAGGCTGATGACCAGCACCGACACGGCGATCTCGATGCCCGACCAGATGAGCGCGTCGGTCGCGTCCCACGTCGGGTTGCGGCTGTCGCCAAAGTTGATGACGTACTGGATGCGCACGCAGCTCGTGATCAGGATGAAGATGCCCAGCCCGAACATGCCCGCCGCCTTGCCGCGGATCCGCCGGTCCAGCTTGGACACGACGGGGATGGGGATCGACAGGATGGCGAAGTCGAGCACGATGCTGACCCCGGCCACCGACAGCGCGAGCGCGTTAATGTTGATGCACCGCCAGTCGCCCGCCAGGGACGCCAGCCCCTCCGTCCAGCCCTCCCAGAAGACGCTAACGGGGATGCACTGGAACACCTGCATCAGCAGCAGCGTCGTCGTCGACACCACCACCACGCCCAGCGCCACGAAGATGACGCGCCGCACCTCGTGGTGCGGAAACACGCGCAGGTAGAAACATAGCATCGACGCCTTGGTCAGCCCCAGCAGCAGCACGTAAAACGTCTCCCCGGCGTAGAAGACCTTGAGCGATTCGGTGATGGCGCTCGGCTCCACGAACCATATATCGATGCTAGGTGACCGGCGTTCCATGTCAGTGCGAGTTTAGAAGCGGACGGCAGTGGCAGGGACTACGCACCCAAACGCTAGATGGCCCGCTAAGACAGACACTCACTCCAACGTCAGCTCTAATGCCTCGTCGATCTCGGGAGGCCCAAGTGTGGGGCTGGGCCATGGAAGCACTAACCGTAGTGGCCGCAAAACAAGAATCCCATGTACAGTGGCTAAGATGGATGAAAACTTTGTCAGCCTCTCACACAGGTCCAGCAACGCCCAGACAAGAAGCCCCTCCGGGACCCCCGCCGCCGTCCGTCTTACTAGTATGGCCACCGTTATCCAGTCGTCCAGCCCGGTGCGGTCCATGGTGTACCATCGCGAGAATATGCGCAGGCAGATGGACAGCAGCGCGATGCCGTGGAGGATGCCCGCGACGTGGATGTCGACCTTGCGGAGCCGGAGCGGGAGATCGCAGACCCGGGCCTGAACCAGTCCCGTTTCTTGCTTTTGCGTCAGCATTCCTCTGCCTCTCTTGTCCCCTACCCTCCGTACGCGTTCGTTGCTCTTACTAATGGCGTCTGGGCCGGTGCAGTTGGCCAAGACGCAGTCCTGGACCAGGCCATGCAGGTGCTGGTCGCCGCAGAGGCACGTCGTGTTAGTCACCGAGTTGCATGGCGAGCTGGGGACGGACTGCAAAATGCAGGTTGTCTAGAGGATTTGTAGTCGCAAAGTAAGCATCGACGTTGCCATAGTGGAGCTGGCTCTCTTCCTCTTCTCGCGTCAACGTACCCCGCAGGTTGGAAACTGTGCGATTGCTTGGCTGATTGGTATTCCCGCTAGACATAGCGTTGCAAAGGACGCTATTAAGGACAGGAAGACAAGTATGGGGGAGCCTAATAGCCTCATCTTGGTCGAGGGCCGGACACCCTATGTTGTATGGGGCGGGCCGTTGCCTAGCATCGGTTGGCGGGCTATCGTATCGTGGCTGCTTCTTCCTTCTTTTTCCCCTCCCACTTTTGCTTTCTCCTCTTCCCTCTCCTCAGTGAAGAAACCCAGTTGGTCGGCAAAAAGAGCACGTAGCCGGATGCGGGGGGCTCGGGAAGGGTAAAAAGAGGCGGGAGTTTGCTCGACGGCGGACAAGGAGGGGCGGTTCGTTACTATGACACGCGGCGGTTTGCTTGTTTGCTTCTTTGCATTTTCCCCGCCAGGACGAGGAGGAAAGGGTAGGTAGGGCTGGACGGTGGAGCAAACGAAGAGGACGGCCTCTGGACGGGAATGCTGCAAAGAGGACGCTTGCTACTAAAGGGAATCAATATGCAAGCGCCTGGGACATGGGTTAGAGTTGGGGTCGGGTGGCGTTCGGCGATATATTCGCATGAAGCTGCTGCTCGAGGAGGAAGGGTTGTGCCTCTCCACATGGCCTGCCTTGGCGTGGCGGACAGCTCCTGTTGGGCAGACATCAGATATCCAGGCTGGGACACGGCCGGGTTGACCGTGGGAAGCTTTGGCCGTATCCGGTCTGTGTCCCTTGGAGGGACACACGGGCAGGTTTTGAGTCAGACATCGGCATGAGGCACGCGCGCCTATGCAGCCGCGAGATGGGAGGAACAGGGCCCTCCTGGCACACGGCGCAGCCACCCACGCCTTCATCCTGCTCGCCGTCCTCCTCCTGCTGTTCCTCTCGAGCTGTCAAGCAATCCATGATAGGCCGGATCTGGAAAACCCACGCCACCAACCGGGCAGAGGCTCATTCCCGTCGCCGTGCCTGGCTAACACGCCGCCTCGTTAACTAGGTGGGCGCGTTTATACATACACAAAGCACGACCTCATCTGACGTTGTGTGTAAGGTACTGCACGTGTCAACCGGACAGCTTGTCTGCATCACTCTTAGCCTGGGGCAGCTGTCTTCCTGTTGGGGTGCTTCCATGCGTACCTACCGCATAAGAGGCTGGTAAGACGGGCCACCTCATGATGCGCACCGGCGGGTTCCCTCCACACGCAATAGTGGGTGGGCCTGGTTGCTTCCCCGAATGTGACGTGTTGGTATTTGTATTTCTTTTTACCTGGGGTTTGCCTGTCACCATGTTTGGCCATCACTCTTCTGTTGACGACCACCAACCACCCAAGCTTCCCGGGCAGGGTCTCGAGCTGTGCCGGCTGGTGAACCTAAACCGCCCTTGCTGGGTTCCCCTCTCGCAATAAAAAGTGTTGTGTGGAAGACCCGGCGGATGCCCACCCCAGACTAGAGAACCTCACTAGGCAGCTTCTGCACTAGCTTCAGACCTGGATGCTGTCGACTTCGTGTCAGCGGGAGAAGACGTGATTTGTCCCTCGGAGTTCCCGCCGAACAGGGAGGATTCGGGTGCGTAACAGCCCGACAAGGGGGGCTCGATTTTGGACGCTAGAGATTCACGAGGGTTCTATGGACCCCTGGAATCTTTGGAAGCTGCCGCCACCATTATAGTTGGCAGCAACCAAAGAGATAGCGAGCTTGGCCATTTCTGGGTGAAGATGCGGTGGAGCAGCGAGACTCTGCTTTTCCTTGCCCCAGCCGTCCCTCGGTGGCCTGAGGTCGGGAATTAATGCGCATAGCACTTTGTTTGCATTGAGTCCGGTTTCACAAAAGACAGGACGGTCTCGAGCCGGAGCTGGGTTATGAAAAACTGTCCGAGCTACTATGTAGCTGGCCAGCTAGGGTCTTGGCACACTTGTTCTCTTCGCTCAAAACATCTTGTCCGTCAGCAAAAGAAAAGAAAGAATGAGAAAGGAAAGACAACAAGAGGAAAGAATCAATCATCTGCCGCTGGCCGGCCGGGTATTCCGGCCTTTTCGTTGCCTGCCGCACGCCGGGCGTCAACAAGGAACACGAAACGAACGCTTCCGACTTGCGTTAGTGTCCTTGCTAAAAATTCCTCGCGGCCAAATCAGGTTCCGTGGCTGGGTGATCGGCGGCTGTGGTTGGGAGAAACACGTGTGTGTTCGACGTCGTGCTCGCGGACGATGCCGTCAGCCGCAAGGGGTGCGCGGGGACTTTTTCTTGTTTTTTTTTTTCTCTCCCCTCTTCCTTTTACAAATGTCCCTTCCAGCCTGGCTCGGCGGCTCGGCTGTCTATTGCGGCCAGCCCCTATGGCCGCATCCGCGCTCGCGCCCTTTCCCGATCCGTCGCATCTCCCTCCCATCGCTTCTCGCGCGTGTCTCACTCCACGCCGGCCTGGGGAGATGCACACGCCAATCACCGTGGCCCTCTAGCATCGCTCCTATGTCTTGGCAGACCACTGTAGACATTGGAGGTCTCACTCGTGGTTTCTGCTGATCGCTTGCTTTCCGCCAGGCCTTAGAAATGAGCCGATCCGAGAATGCGTGCCTTTTCGTTTTCTCTCCGCAGCTGCGTACCTACAGACGCGGTCTCCTCGAAGAGATACATAGGTACCCTGGTATCGAATCGGGCGAATCGGTGTCCCAACCTAAGTTTCGGCTCATTACCACTCCCACCCCAGCTACCACCCAATCACAGAATGTAAGGGTTGTAGATCTCGCCCGTTTGATCCGCCCTTTTCCTGAGCTTGCTGTTTTGCCACTTGAGGTACATCTTGGTGCTGATGGCGATGGCAAACGCGGTGGCCCCGAAAACGAGCATGAGCACAAACGCCAGGCGGTATACGGGCTGCTCCTCGGGACGGAAGAAGTAGGGGGACACGATGTTGCCCAGGTGGCCAAAGATGTTGACGATGGCGCCCGCCGCCGCCCGCTTCTCGGGCGTTGTGCTCAGCGTTGACACGGCCCACGTGTACACGAGCGCGTTGGCCGAGAAGGACCCAGGCGCGAACAGGAACGAAGCCGCGTACCGCGCCGCCACGTTGGGCGTCGAGATGGTAATAACGTAGCCGATGGCGGCCGCGCCAAGGCCCGCGCAGATGTGGTACCCGCGCTCGCGCGTCCGGTCCGAGTTCCACGACGCGAAGAAGGAGCAGGCTGCGCCCAGCAGGTAGGGCGGCGAGGTGAGCAGCAGAGAGGTGGTGTTGTTTCCTATCCCTAGACCGCGCACGAGCGTGGGGAAGAAGAAGTTGAAGCCGTACGAGCCCGTCATGAAGATGTTGAGGAAGATGAAGCACCAGGTGATGGGGTCCAGGACGGCCAACTGTGAAGCCCTGTCAGCAGCTGTTTCCCCTGCTACTCGGCCAGGCCGATCAGTGAAGCAGGGTGTTGAAACGTACCTTGACACCATGCCACACCTTGCCGGTTCCTCCGGCTCCCGTGACGCGGTCGGCGACGATGCGGGCCTCGGCGATGCGGCGCATGTCCTCGGTCATAAAGTACCTCTGCGCGCCCGTCTTGGAGTGTGGGTAGTCGGGCAACGTCCAGAAGGCGGCGATTCCGCAGACGGTGCTCATCAGGGCCTCGACGACGAAGAGCCACTTCCAGCCAGCCAGGCCCGCGGCCCCGTCCATTCCCGAGAAGATGCCGGCAGCCAGGACGCCCGACAACGCCTGCGCGAGCACCAGCCCAGAGTACAGGATGGCAGTGCGGAGGGCGATCTCCTTGCGCGTGTACCAGCAGTTGAGGAGGTAGACAGACTAATGGTTATGGTGCATGGTTTAGTCCTCGTTCTTCCATTTCTTCTCTTCGTCCTTTTGTTCAAGACTTACGCCGGGGAACAGGGGAGCCTCGAGAATTCCAAGAAAGAAGCGGACGACGATAAGTTCGGTCGAGTTCCTAACGCCCGCAGTGGCCGCTGAGACGGCCGACCAGACGATGGCGGTCACCAGGAGGTAGATGCCAGGGCGCACGCGCGTTAGGAGCATATTGGAGGGCAGCTGGGCCAGCATGTAGCCGATGGTCAACACAGCCACGGCATTGTTGTAGTCGTCGCCGCCCAGGCCGAGATCTTCATCGAACGTGCTCAGACGCGCCTGCGCAATGTTGGTCCTAATCAAGGGCGTAGGTTTGGTCAGTTACGTGGCGCGGTTTCTCCGGTTCACGGGGTATTGGCTCTGCGACCAACCTGTCTAGGTAGTCGTTGAGGTAAAGAATCCAGACGGGTAGGGAGCAGGGTCCAGTCTAGCACGCGCACCAGCTTGCGCTCCGTCTCCTGCCAGTCGGAAGGTTGAGGTCGGCAATGGGCTGGAAGTTGCGGTAGTATGCCTCAGCGCCGGCCCGCACCGTCCCGCCCTCGGCAGGCTCTTTGCTAGACTTCTCGAACTGGCTAACCTCGGCCTTCTCAGAAGCGCCTGGCGTCGCGTCAGGGGCAGCAGGGGAGGCGCTCTTCTCATCGCTGTTTCCGGCCATCTTCTGAGTGGCTTTTCCTCTCTCACTACGGGACTTGAGATCACTCAGGGGGACGATGGGTGGGAAGCGGCTTCGGCTGGCAGTCCTGGAGAGCCATATTCGAGACGATGAGGGCTTCCAGCCTCAAGATATAAGAATCTGGACGGTACCAGAGGGCGTCGAGGTTGGCTCCGAAGGATCACGGGTCGGTCAGCGTGTCATTGCCGATCGACGACGTCCCGAGACCAACCTTTTTGGTCCAAGTCTCAGCGCAGTGGACCTAAGCAAGGCTTCACCCTGGATGCACCGAATCCGGGCTGACCTTCCAAGACCAACGCGGAGAAGCCCGAGACTTTGGGGAAGGAGGGGAGTGGAGAAGATGAGCGGTGTCTGCCATCGCAAAGACATCGCAGAGGCTTGACCAAGAAAACCCGCGCGATTCAAGACACTCTGGGCGATGACGAGACCCTTTATTGGCGTGTTGGCAGCCCCCAACTGCCACACCGAGGAGACCCGGGGCATCTCTTGGACGAGCCGTGCGCAGTTAAATATGTCGCTTGGCTCTCCGCGGCGCAGCCTTCCGCACATTGGAGTTCACGTAAAACAAGACCGCAAGACGGGGCTCCCCGGGTCTTGGACAGGGCATATAGCTTGGCAGATGGCGGGGAGATAAGGAGGTCGCCCTCCTCAGGATAAAAACATATCCGGCACAGGGAATTGAGGTTGCGTTGTGACATACAACACGTCGTCGCCGTGATGCAGTCAGCGCCTGGCAGACCCAGCCAACGGCTGGTTGGCTCTAGCCGACGAGCCTCCTATTTTTATCCCCATGGGGCAGGCCTTGGCTAGGGCGACATGTCTGCAACCCCCGCGCCATCCCGGCAGGTAGTCAGCGACTTCTCCGAGTCTGCCCGTCCGCGCATCCCGCCCAGGACACCACGGAGGCTTCCCCGGACATCTGGTTGGCAGCAGAAATGGGCTGAATGCGTGAGCGCCTCTGGAACCTGTCTGGATTACTCCTTCTATGGGCTCGGCGGGCTGCGGGGGCTCACAGGATGACATCACAGTGAGCGCAGATCGTGCCGCCCAGGATGGCGTGATGAACTGTTCTCGGGGGCACCGACGAAGGCATACATATCTCTGGACGGCTAACTCTGACGGGAGCTAACCCCGGGTCTGCAAAGGACGGGGCGGGTGTATCTCCAAAGTAGGGACAGCCATGGCCACGTCGACGCCGTCTCGCCAAGCTGTGTAACGGGTGGTCTCGGAGTCCATCCCCACCAACAGGCGGTCGCTTTGCAAGAGGAAGGGGTTGGTCGATCAGACCTGGGCCTAGGTCTTGGCAGAGAGGGATTGCCGAGGTGTGGCCAGCAAGAAAACCGGGAAGAGGCGAGCGCCTCAAGAGAGGCAAAAATAAATTCCGTCCGGCCAAGCGGAAGCCAAGGGACAGCCAGTAGTGAAGGAGGAGTCTCGACCAGGATCGCGTACTGTACCCAGGGTCAATTAGTACTGTGCGAATAGTTTGGTTGGCGCTAGCGTCACGACCAAGACGCCCAGGCCAACACTGTGGATTTTGTGATTTTTCAAGTGTCGTCGCCAATGCTCTTGGCCCGCCTTGCCAGCAAAGCCAGAACGAAAAAGTGCGGGAAAGGCGACGTAGGGAGCCACGGAGCTTTGTGCCAGACTGGCGACGAAGAAACTGGTACCCGCGCAAGACATGCGGCTTTTTTCAGCGCCGCCCTGAGCGAGCGAACCACCTAGCCGGCAGAGAAAAGGGGGAAGAAGTCGTCCCCTGACAAAACAAAGATGGACGCCGCCAGCGGATACGCGCTGGGCGCGTCTTGGCGACAGCTCCTGCAGATGGCGCTGTCGTCAAGCTGTAGCGGCGTGGCCCCCAGAGGCCAGTCCCGAGCGCTTGGCCGCCCTAGTCCTTGGGAGAATCGCCCAGTCGGCGCCAGCCACAGCAACCGCGCTTGCGCTGGAATGATGCCGGCGCTGGCAGTGGCGTCGCAGCAGAGCCGCATCAGCAGCAACAAGGAAAGCTTGAGCTTGAGCTTTCTCGCCCCACCGTCCCGAGTGCGGGGTCCCTGCCCATCGTCTCCGGGGGTCCAGCTCCCACCCGTCGTCTTCCCACAAACTGCCACCACAGCTCGTGCGTCGCTGGCCCCTTGGAACAAGCCGTCGTCAGCCCCTTCGTCCCGCTCCCTCCACTCGGCAGCCCCTCCTTCTTTTGCTTATCCGTCCGTGTATCGTCTCTCGCGCCCTAAAAATAGCTCTGCCCGTGCCACTTCCATCGCCTCGGCCCCGACTTTGTCGCTTTGGGCCGACTCTCGTCTCGCGCCGATCCGAGGCTGTGCGTCTCTGTCTGGACCCTTGTCCGCTATCATGGCTGACCGCGACACTCTGCCGGCCGTCTTCCGGCCCAGCCACTATGACTTGTGCCTGGCCAACCTGGACCTGAAGAACTGGACCTACGACGGCACTGTCGCGTACGTAGCATAGCATCCCGTGGCCTTTGTTGTTTCCGTGTCTTTTCCCGCTCGCTAACACGTTCGGTGGCCACCAGCATCGAGGGCGAGTTGACCCAGGAGACGGCCGAAATCACCCTGAACACCCTGGAGGTTAAGGTGACGGAGGCTCGTTTTGACTCCAAGGTATGCGAGCGCGCGCTTCCGTCCCATGCGCCTTGACCGCATGCTCACACTAGAAACAACTAGCATGCCAAGGCCGCCCTGTCCCAGATCTCGGACAAGTTCAGCTACGATGAGAAGAAGCAGCGCTGCACCATCACGTTTCCGGGGCCCCTGGCCCCTTCGCCCAAGGTCACGCTATTCCTCAAGTTCACCGGCACCGTCAACCATGACATGGCTGGGTTCTACCGTAGCCAGTACAACCCTGCTGCCCCTGCCGCCGCCTCTGTTCCCCGGGATGACGAGTACCACTATATGCTGAGCACTCAGTTCGAGGCTTGCGATGCCCGTCGTGCGTTCCCCTGCTTCGACGAGCCGAACCTCAAGGCCACCTTCGACTTCAGCATCGAGATCCCCAGCGACCAGGTTGCACTGAGCAACATGCCCGTCAAGGAGAGCAAGGAGGCTGCACCCGGAAAGACCCTCGTTTCTTTTGAGCGTACCCCTCTGATGAGCACCTACCTCCTTGCCTGGGCCGTTGGCGACTTTGAATACACCGAGGCCTTCACCGACCGCCGCTACAATGGAAAACAGATCCCCGTCCGCGTCTACACCACCCGCGGCCTCCGCGAGCAGGGCCATTGGGCCCTACAGCACGCGCCCAAGATCATCGACTACTTCAGCGAGCAGTTCGAGATAGACTACCCGCTTCCCAAGTCCGACATTCTGGCGGTGCACGAATTCACCCATGGCGCCATGGAGAACTGGGGCTTGGTGACGTATCGGACGACGGCTGTTCTGTTTGATGAGAAGCTTTCCGACGTGCGCTTCCGCAACCGCGTCGCTTATGTCGTCGCCCACGAGCTGGCTCATCAATGGTTCGGCAACCTCGTTACCATGGACTGGTGGGACGAACTCTGGCTCAATGAAGGCTTCGCCACTTGGGCTGGCTGGCTAGCTATCGACCACCTTCACCCCGAGTGGGATGTCTGGGCCCAGTTCGTTAATGACGGCATGGCCCTGGCCTTCACCCTGGACGCCATCCGAGCCTCTCATCCAATCCATGTCCCCGTCCGCGACGCCCTCGACGTCAACCAGATCTTTGACCACATCAGCTACTTCAAGGGCTGCAGCATCATCCGCATGTTGGCAAACCACCTTGGCGTCAAGACCTTCCTCAAGGGAATCGCCATCTATCTCAAGAAGCATGCGTACCACAACGCCAAGACTGACTCCCTTTGGGCCGCTCTGAGCGAGGCCTCGGGCGCTGATGTGAAGACACTCATGGCCCCTTGGGTCCAAAAGATTGGTTACCCGGTCGTAACTGTCACTGAGCAATCTCAGGGCATCACCGTCAAGCAGTCGCGTTTCCTATCCACCGGGGACGTCAAGCCCGAGGACGACACGACTACATGGTGGATCCCTCTGGCGCTATCTGGCAAGATAGGCATGGCGCAGGGCGAGGTGGATACCTCATCCCTGACGACCAAGGAGGAAACCATCGTTGGGGTCGACAGCGAGTTCTATCAGCTCAACAGCTCGGCGAATGGCTTCTACCAGGTCAACTACCCTCCGGAGCGCCTCGCCCAGTTCGGGAAGCAGCTTGGCAGGCTTAACGCCGCCGAGAAGATCCGAATCGCGAGCTCGGCGGCTGACCTGGCCTTCTCCGGCTACGGCAGCACTGCTGCGTTGCTGTCGTTTCTCGAGGGCTTCAGCAGCGAGACGGAGTACCTGGTGCTTGCGCAGGCTCTTGACGCAGTTGGCGTACTCAAGTCGGTGTTTAGTGACGACGAAGAGATACGAAAGGGCCTGAGTGCCTTCACGCTCCGCCTGATCGAAGGCTCGCTGGCCAAGGTCAACTTTGACGTTCCGGCCAATGATGAGTACAGCAGCAGCATGCTTCGGAAGAGGCTCCTGGTGGCCGCCGTCGCGAATGGACACGAAGCGTGAGTGGTCCAGGCCATATGCAAACATTAAATGCGACAGCTGGGTGGCTTGCTTTTAGACTGACCAGACGCTACTCGATTAGTACCAGGCAAGAGGCACAAAAGAGGTTCTCCGCCTATTTCGAGGATGGCGACAAGACGGCCATTCACGCCGACCTACGCACTGCAGTCTACCGCGCTGGGATCCTGGGCGACCCGGTCAAGGCCGCCCAGATCCTGAAGAAGGAGTGGTACACTACTTCAGCTATCGATGGCAAGGACATGTGTCTTGCCGCCCTAGGACACGTTCAGGATCCCAAGGTCGTCGAGGAGGTGCTCCTGCCGTTCCTCCTGTCAATCTCGCCGCCAGCCGCCGCGTCAGAGTCGATCCCAGCGGGAGACCTGCACATGCTGGTCTCTCCTATGGCAGGAAACCGGATGGCGAGGCCGCTACTGTGGAAGCGCATCCGGGAGGGGTGGGAGAGCGAGGTGGTGGCTAAGATGGGCGGGAACCCGGTTGTGCTGGACCGATTCGTTAAGCTATCGCTGAGCAAGTTCACGGATGCTTCGGCGATCGACGAGATCGATGCCTTCTTTGCTTCCAGGGACACGTCGAGCTTCGACCGCACACTCGAGACCGTGAAGGACAAGGTGCGGGGCCGGGCGGCATATCGGTCTAGGGACGCCGAGGCCCTGCGAAACTGGCTCCGCGAGAAAGGCTACGCCGAGCAATAATTGGCCTAGCTGGGTTGCACATTGGATAGGCGCTTGCTTGTCCCAAGCAACCAATATCGTACAAGGCAAAACATCATGCCGTCCCTCCTGTGATCTCGACTGATGACTAACTAAAAAGCTAGGTTCCTAGGTAGGTAGAAAGTGGCTGGGGATTTTCACGATGTTGTTTTGTGTCTATGTGGGAGGTTGAACGTGACGAGCGGCTGCTTGCTGACTCGGGTTTGTTGCCAGGAGGCTGCTCCTTTGATACAGTCTACGTAAGGCGTCTAAGACCGAAATGGGCAAGTGCCGCGACGGGATACTCGAGGTGGAGCCTCGAGGCTTGCACCTGGTGCGAGTTAGCGCTGCATCCTGCAGCTCTATGTCTGCATGTCACCATCACGCCTGTTGTTACTATGCCTAAGCTGGGCAAACACGGCTTGGTCATGACTAGAGGTAAGCAGATACAGGGCTTTCGCAGGACTGGTCATCTGAACCCGTGCTGTGGGAAGGGAACCCCTCGTCATCGATCGATGCCAGCTGTAGAGGGTTGGGCGCAACCCGGCATGGAGAGCGACTGGAATCGACTTGGGTTGGAGCCAGCGGCGGTTCACAATAGACACGGATCAAAAAATATTGAAAGGACGTGGGGGAAAACAAGAAAAGGGGGGGGGGGGGGGGGGGGGGGGGGGGGGGGGGGGAAAGATACAGGAAAGGAAAAATATACATAGAGGAACAATTGGGTGAACAATGGGGTTTCCAATTAGCGCCCTCGACGGCAAGTCATCACCGAGTCGCGCTGCTGGGCGCGGAGGCTTGCCTTGTTTTTTTTGTTACTTGGTCCACAGGGCGCGGGCTTGGGTGGTTGGGAGCCGTTGGCAGGCTGACATAATGGAGTTCCAACCCGTCACAGGTGGAACCCTTGCTCCCGAGGGCGAGCAGGCCCGCCGGACCAGCCAATCTGAGGGGCTGGGGGTCGGGGCTGCAAGCGCACCCAGGAAAAGCGATGCTCAGTCATCATTTCGAGTATCGTCGGCCACGACGGATTACCTAGATAGTCTGGTGCTCACCTCGCCTTACCTGCGGCGCGCTTCCGTGTGCTTCCATCGACTCGGTGGCCGTCGACGTTACAAACAAGTTGTCCCTCGCTTCCCCCTTGCTTCATTTCTTCTTCTTCTTTTTTTTTTTTTTTTCGCTTCTTTCTTTTCTGTGCCACACCTTCCTTACCCTGGGACTCTTGCCGCGCAACTTTGACGCAAACCCCTCGCGCCTCCTGCGCCACGTCGTTTTGAAGCCCTGCGAAGACCGCCAACTCCGTCATCTCGACCACGGAAACCCCAGCTGACCTGTCTCACGCTGCCCTCCCACCCCTGACGCTTCCGCCTGGGAACCTACTCTAACTGATCGTTCGCATCAACGGCCTCCACCACCTGTCAC
Source organism: Gaeumannomyces sp. JS-464 (assembly GCA_002197995.1). Taxonomy (NCBI): domain Eukaryota; kingdom Fungi; phylum Ascomycota; class Sordariomycetes; order Magnaporthales; family Magnaporthaceae; genus Gaeumannomyces; species Gaeumannomyces sp. JS-464. Next base: position 112,825 of record NGZR01000009.1, read on the forward strand.
ACGCCCTACCTTCGTTCAGCCTCCCTACGCTTCTGGTGCTGATTGACTCCCTCTTTGTTGTCTCCCCTCATTCCTGGCCCGCTATCCCTCATACTTTGCACATTTCGACACAAACAGACGGGAAACTTGCCTTTTCGCGCGACCCGAATAGTTCGCGGTCCTGGGCTGTGGCGCGAAGCCGGTCTTTTTTCTTTTCCCCGACGCTCGCTCGCCCTCCGGGTCTAGTAGTCTGCGCCAACCTGGTACTCTACTGGACACTAAAAACCCGATCGCCGTTGCAACGTCCCACTCCACGATCCGCCCCGGTTGCCCGATATGAGACGCTCGTCGCTGGATCTCAGCGAACCCTCGCGGGCCCTCGAAGAGCCCCTCGGCTCACCATCACCCGCCTCGCCCATCGACCACCCCGAGATGGCGCTGTCGCTGGCTGAGGCCGTCGAGGCCGACGAGGAGCTCGACACCGTCTCGGACGGCCCTGGCGCCCCCCGCATCTACACGCCACCCCCGCACATTGCCGCCCGCTTCTACAGGCCGTCCCAGGCCAGGCGGAAGGACTCAGCCGCGTCCTCGCGCCGCAACTCCATCTCCTCGGCACACTCGCTGTCCTCTGCCGGCTGTGCCCGCCAGGCTGGGCCTCAGAGTAAGCACATCGCTCAGCATCTCCGGCGCGCCTCCATCCTCGAGGACCGCAAGGCCCGCCTCGCCGACCGCGCAGCACACGCCGAAAAGGTGCGCCTGAGGGCCGCCCTCGCAAAGGCCACCATCCGCGACACGTCGCTCAGCGAGGAGCGCGCCCTGGCCGCTCAGCAGGCCCGCGAGCGTAACCTCGCCGAGATCGCGGCCGCCTGTGCCGAGGAGGTTAAGAGGGCCAAGGCGGTGGCTGAGTCCACAAAGGAGAAGCGGGAGCAGGAGATCCGCAAGCTCAAGATTCAAATGGAGGAGCGCATGGCCGAGGCCAAGAAGCGACGCGATGAGTTGCGGAGCCGAAATGCGGCCAAGACGCGTTCCAGGGGCCACAGCCAAAGCCTGGGTAACATCCGGAAGGCCGCCGATATGCTGCCCGACGTCAAGGAGGAGAGCAAGGAGACGGATGAGACGAGGCCCATGACGCCAGAGTCTGCCGCTCGGCAGCTGCAGTGGTGGTGGAGGGCCACCATCAGACGCCGCGCCGTGGCCGAGTTCCAGGCCCTGGGCCTCAACATCGACGGCGTCCGGGAGACGGCTTTCGAGAAGGTCGTCCAGCTCCTCGCCCAGGAGTCTGTGCTAACCGCCACCTCGAGGATGTTGAGGATCTGCGGCCTGCGCGAGGGCGCCGTAGGGTCCGTCAGCGAGATGGCGGCCGTTCGCACTTTTCTGAGCGCCCTGCTGATCCTCGGTCACCCGGCCCAGGTGCTGAGTAACAAGGACAACAAGGGAGAACAGGAGCAGGTTGGGGCAGCTCTAGCGCACCCCCTCTCCAAGGATGACCTGGCTAATCCACAACTACAGGAGCTCGTCGGCAAAGCGAGAGACCTTCTCATCTGCTTTGAGAACATACTGCCGCGCCTGACCTCGATGAACGGTTACACGCCCCCTCCGGGCCTCAAGGCCCAGCTGCCCGAGACGTATGCGGCCTTTCATAACACCTTCATTGCGTGGAAGGCCCGGGACTCGGGCGCCCTTATCGATGTCATGCTCATGCAGTTTGTCGAGCTCGACGCTATCTGGCAGACGGTCAAGGACAGTACGGACCCGTCGGTCACGGAGTCTTACCGGCAGAGCATCCAGGACAACCAGGTCATGCTCCTCGTCCGTATCAAAAAGCTGGCCGGCCCCGAGCAGGGCAAGAAGATGGTGTTTGAGGCCGTGCGCAAAGCCCGGAAGTCACGGGCTGAGATCAAGCCTAGCGGCGACACGAAGCCGCGAGAAGCGGCCGATTACACCGTTGAGACGGCCATGGGCGATTTGGGGACGCCCGAGCCGTCGGAGCAGAGGGATGAGGATTCGTCGACCCAGGAGCCTGAGCCTTCCGAGGAGGCAAAGCACATGACGGTCAGAGTCCGCATTCCTAGGAACCGCCTCCTCCCAGACAACCGCATCCTGGTCCACGAGCTGTCCATCGACAAGAACTACCGTCTGTCGGCGGAGGAATACAGGGAGCAGCAGGCCCTGTTCTTGGCGCCTCTGCTGCAGCGGATGCGGGAAACGATGCAGCACGAAAGCCAGGAGGAAGAGCACTTCAGGCTGCTGCTCGAGGTGGCCAAGGAGCTGCGCGCGAAGCTTCAACGCCTCGTGCAGCAGGGAAAGTCGATGCACACATTCATTGGCGAGGTGCTGGACACGGATGTGGCCTACCAACAGTTCGTCACGGGAAGCTTCTCGTACGAGAAGTTTTTCTCCACCATGGGCCAGCTCCTGCCCAAGCTCTGCGCGCCCGTGCGCGACGATGAGGTCAAGGAGCTCGTGGAGCATGGGCTCCGGAACGGCACCTACGTCGACAGGCTCGAGGCATTGATGAGCTTCATCGATGTCATGTCGAGCGACCACGCCAACTACCTCTTAAGCCTCGTTGCGCCGCAGATACTGACGTCGGCATCTCAGTACGAAGCCAAGTGTTTCGCGCAGGCTCTGGAGCGCAAGGAGCACGGGCTCGAGGCGGCCGAGGCATCGTGGCGGTCCGCACGCGGCAGGCTCCTGGCCGAGGCGGCGCGGCGGGATCCGGAGGGCATCAGCCACCCCAAGTCGCGCCCAACGCCGGATCGCATCTACACGCAGGTGCTGGTAGACCTGTTTACGCGCCTGGGGCCCATCTCTCTGGACGATATGCCTGAGACGCTGCGCCTGGACCACCGGCGGGCCGTGCGGTCCGGGGCGCTGACGCGGCGAATCGTCACGACGGGCGCTATACTGCTTCAGTGCAAAAACATGCTGAAGCGAGACGTGCGGGTCCCGTGGAGGACTGAGGCCAGCCGCATCATGACGGTCCTCGAGGCTGCCGATGAGAGGCGGCTGCTGAAGCAGAAGGAGGGCGACGACTCGTCCACCGCTCCCGGCAGCGAATCCTCATCCCAAGCGGCCGTCGACGGAGTCATGGCCGCGCTCGAATCAGGCCGTTCCATGCCGTCGGCGACCAAGGCCAACCTCAGGGCGCTTGTGGGCAAAATGGAGGCTGCGGCAGCTGAGTCGGGGCGAACTGGCTGCGAACCGAGCGAGCCGGTGTTGAGGCTGCTGCTCAACCGGCTGAGGACCCACGTGCTCTCGCGGCTGGCGGCCGGATCGGCGAGCGAGAAAGTGCGCACGGCCAGCACCGCCGGCGAGAGACTCGCGGGACTGGGCCTGGCCGAGTTCGTCGACCGGGTCAGGGAAATGGTGGACGAAGTCTCGCGCGTGGGCGCAGTGGACCGCGAGGCGCACGGCCCTTGGTGGGAGGCCGTTGCCGAGAATGTTGACAAGGAGGGAGGCGAGGATGCATCGTCGTCGTCGTCGTTTGCTGTCGCCTCCTCGTCGAGGAACTGAACGAGCAGTCGCAAGATATGGGGAAGATCGTTTGACGCCCCTCTGATTGCACCATACGATCCAGAGAAGAGGGGCGAGAAAGTCGTGATGAGCATGATTGTATGACGACGTGTGAGATGGGCCTTTCCTTTTTGGGCATTTGACGGGACCTATGGGCGTTTAGCGATGCAGATTGGTTTTTCACTTTTCTGTTTCTTGTTCTTCCCTTTCTTGCTTGTTGTTTCTTCCCATTATTTTTCATTCCGCACACTGAGTGCCCGATTTATGTTGCGCGTTGTCAATATTGGGGATCTTGGGCGGGCTTGGGCAAGGTTATCAGGCAGGCGTTTGCTTCCATTACTTATTTCTTTGGATTATTTTATATGGTTCGCCGCATACATTCCTGTGTATGCGGTCACTGGATGGCGAGCAGCGCCCGTCAAGGTGTGGGAACGGGATGACTTCGGTATTTCTGCGTCTTCCATCACTGAGCATCCGGACTCGACGAGCGGCTACCATTAGCCTCGTGTGGCATATTCGGAGCCACTATTACCCTACGTATATGCTACTAGCTGCATTATCACCATTTTTACTCTCATCACCACAGCGCTCTTCTGCTGGCTGGTTTGTCCTGCATGCTGGGTTCCCCACTCGACATTCTGGCCCCTTAGGTGACACGCATGCAATGAACCAGAACGGCGACACGTAGATACTGATTTCGGCCAAGAGAGAGAAACTGCGAAAATGGAAAATAACAAGGTCAAGGATAGACGGTTCTCTGTCTTTCCGTCTCCTCCCAACCGTCGGTCCCAGGGCAAAACAAGAGCTTGTGGTGGGAATCAGAATGGATGTTCGTGAAAGGAGTAATACCTACCTATTTACAGGCTTTAAAATCACCCCTTCCTGCTGCCATCCTTCCTTCTAACGGCCCGACCGGTAGAAAAGAACAGCCCCAGCCAATGCCGAGGGCGCCGGCAGTGTACTCGTCTGGATTGCACACACATCATTCAACGACTCTAATCGTTTACGCCTGTCCCTGCCTCGGCCTGCTCCGCCGACAACACATTACTTTCGAACCAGGGCCAATACACCTCCGTGGAGTATCGTGCAAGCCGCCGGATGCACCAAACTATCCGGTAGATGCCTATGATGCCGCTAGTGCTGGCTATTGTGCATTCGGTCCAAAGGGTCGTGTCCCCGGCAGCCCGAGTCGCCGCTGCGAACTTCCACTCATGCCCGACAATGTATATGGAAGGCAGGAAGTTGAGATACGCTACAGCGGGTTCGGACGCCAGCCACTCCAGCAAGTTCCAGTGCGCTGCTTGCCAACCGGGCCGGGGGGGGGCTGCGAGTTTTTATCTTATTCCGCTTTGCTTTCACTCTCGACTACTGGCGCGTAGAGAAACAACAAGGAGCGAGCACAACCGCAATTGACCAGCGGGCATGTTTTGGGATTGGTGGGAGCAGCAGGAGATGAATGATAAATTGAGGGCTGGGGTGTCGAGGTTGTACATCCCAACGCAATGGCACCATGACTTGACTCGTTCGTGCTTTGACAGACAATGAGACTTCGGCCCTATTCTCGAGGTCCGGCGGGGATTCTTTTCCCTGGCGATCTACGTAGTACTGTTAGACCCGGCTGTTTTTCCTTGTTTTCTTAGCGGCGGCAGTGCCATGCTGAGCGATGGGGCGCCAAGACGGGCGGCCAGCGCTAACAATGTGTCTCTCAAAAATGACGCTCACGGACAAACGCCTCCTTTTGATTCACATGACGAAGACAGCAGGAGCCCAGCGACGCAAGGCACAGAGTCTATCCACTGACACCTTCTAGCGCCAACAAGGGCCGAAGGAGACCCGTCGGGTCCGCCAGATTTTTAAAAGGCTGGCTATTCATTTATCCGCACAGCTTTATCTTGAGTGTGTGTCTGGCTGACGCGCAGCCGACGGGTTTTGGCGGCGACAGGGATTGTGGGATCTTGGCGCTATACGTACTGCTGCTACGTAGTATGCCAACAACAGCAAAAGGGAGGGGAGTGGGTGTGCATCCGCCTGCTTGGCCCGGCATCGAAATGGATGTGTCGGGGGAGGAGGGCATGCCGAGGGGAGGAGGGCATGCCGAGGGGAGGAGGGCATGGTGGTATTCCACGGCGGACATGGCAATTTGGCCGAGAATGCTGGGCCTGCTGCTGGCCGTCTGACGGGTGCTGGCTGGTGCGTGATGAAAATGCAGCCGCTGGGCCGCGCTCTGTTCTGGCCACTGTTCTTAACGAGGGATGTAGGGATTTTTCCAATTCACCATGTGTTTTCGCCGCCGCTCGGTTTTTACCACACGTGGAAAACAATCGCTGAAGATGGATCGTCCGCGTGAGATTTCGAAGACAGGAGGAGGAACGTTGGAAACGTCAGCCCCCACATCTCCACAGTCCGGGAGAGAAGAGCACGAGAAACGGCAGCCAACGGCCCACTGGGAACTCCGCTCGGGCAAATGATAGGGTCAGTGGGACGGCTTTTTTTATTGCCGACCCATCTTGGGTGCTCCCTTGGCCGGGCTTCTTCCCCATGGGCTGCACTCCACCTGCAGCTTTCTCGAGCGCCCACTTCTTTCCCCAACTTCTCACCCGCCACCCCGCAGATCGCCACGAATTTTCTTGGCTTTTTCTGGTTGACCTTTGTGGGCAGCGTCGCAAATCTTGGGCCGTTGAACTTTTCCCACTTTGTTAATTGGCTTTCCAAGGATGGAGTGACGTTCGTGCATATGTGGGCAAATGTTTGCATGGCTTTATGACCAAGAAGCCAGGCTAGCAAGTGTGCATCATGTTCTAGAAGAAATTAAAGAAGCGCTTGGAAGAATCTTAAGTTGGGGCCGGGCGGAGCGAAACCGAAAGGGCCGAAAGCATTCCCCGGGCCCTCCCTTGGTCCCTTGGAGAAGCGGGGAGGGCGAGACGACCGCAAGGAGAAAAGGCCGCGCTCCAGAACAGATGAGACCCCCCATGGGGTTTGTGTGTGGCTGGTACGCGGAGAACAGGGCGTTGAACGGTCAGAGACGAGGTTCCACGTTTTAAGCTTTGGCCTGTCCTTTTGGTTACCAGAGGTACATAGGCACACGAGTGATGTGAGCGAGGTATACATACTCTCGACGTTGCATCCAAGATCAGACCGTCGGCTCCCCTCATCTCGTCCCTTCTCTGCTCCTCCCTCTCCCCATCTGTCTTTCTCCCAAACACTTTGCCTCCTCTCCAAAAGACAGACCGGAGCCGCCTGGACGGAGACACTTTATTAGTGTTGGAGCATCAGCCCTGCTGGCTTGGCACAGACATTGATATCCAGATCAACCCAGCCTGCACGTCGGGTCGCCCGCCGTCGTCATCATGTTCACGCGCGAGTGGTGGAGCAAGCGCCGGCTCAAGGTCAAGGATGACCAGCCGACCAAGGCGGCCGAGCTGACGCTGCGCCAGTCCATCTTCCCCATCTTCCTCGTCACCATCCTCTTCTTCCTCTGGGGCTTCTCGTACGGCCTGCTCGACACGCTCAACAAGCACTTCCAGAAAACGCTGGGCATCGACCGCGCGCGGTCCACGGGCCTGCAGGTCGCCTACTTTGGCGCCTACCCGCTCGCGTCGCTCGGCCACGCCGCCTGGATCCTGCGCCACTACAGCTACAAGGCCGTCTTCATCTGGGGCCTGTTCCTGTACGGCGTCGGCGCCCTGCTGTGCATCCCCGCCATCCTGGCCCGCTCCTTCGCCGGCTTCTGCGTCTGCATCTTCATCATCGGCAACGGGCTCGGCTCGCTCGAGACGGCCGCCAACCCCTTCATCACCGTGTGCGGCCCGCCGCGCTACTCGGAGATCCGCATCAACATCTCGCAGGCCTTCAATGGTATCGGCACCGTCATCGCGCCCGCCATGGGCTCCTACGTCTTCTTCACCTTTGAGGACGACCAGGCCCTGGCCAACGTCCAGTGGGTCTACCTGGCCATCGCCTGCTTCGTCTTCGTCCTGGCCGGCATTTTCCTCATGAGCAACATCCCCGAGATCACCGACGCCGATATGGCCTTCCAGGCCGCCGAAACCCACGCCGGCGAGTCGGACCTGCCGTTCCGCAAACAGTACCGCCTGTTCCACGCCGCCGCCGCCCAGTTCTGCTACACGGGTGCGCAGGTTGCCATAGCCAGGTGAGATTCGCAGTTTTATGTATCGGTGGAACAACGGGCAGGAAAAAGCTGACTCTCGCCTCCCCCCAGTCTCTTCATCAACTACGTCACCGAGGCCCGCGCCGGCACCAGCAACTCGATGGGCGCGCAGCTCCTCTCGGGCGCCCAGGCCGCCTTCACTGTCGGCCGGTTCGCGGGCGTGGGCTTCATGCACTTTGTCAAGCCGCGCCTCGTCTTCCTGGCCTTCCTGTCGCTCGTGTGCGTCTTCCTGATCCCGGCCATCGCGACGCGGGGCGACGCGGGCGTGGCCATGATGTTCGCCGTCCTCTTCTTCGAGTCCATCTGCTTCCCCACCATCGTCGCGCTCGGCATGCGCGGGCTGGGCCGCCACTCCAAGCGCGGCTCCGGCCTGATCGTCGGCGGTGTGTTTGGCGGCGCCGTCGTGCCGCCACTGATGGGCGCCGTGGCCGACGTGCGCGGCACCCCGACCGCCATGGTCGTGCCGCTCGCCTTCATGGTCGCCGCGCTGTCGTACGCCGTCGCCGTCAACTACGTGCCCTGGTACCGCGACACGGCCGACGCCTTCACCTTGGCCGAGATTGGCATCGCCAACGCGGGCGCTGCCGACGAGGAGAACAGCATCAAGGGCGAGAAGCGCGTGCTGGAGGAGAAGAAGGTCGAGTCTGCCATGGCATCGGGTATCTGAGGGAGGATTTTTGTCATTGGGTGGGTAGGGTGGTTATGTCCACGGCGGATAACAGGCGCAGCTAGCACGCCACTCTGATTATATATACCCAGCACTTGCATAGGTAGGCAGCCCAGAAACGTCGAATGATTGTTTATGTCTGTGGGGATGACATCAAAGACTGCATTCGCCGGCAACCATCCAATGAGCGCAAATATTAATTAAGATATAAATACTAGCTAGCTAGCTACCCTTTTTATGCAAGTATGTGTGTTTCTTATGTGCAGCCGCCTCGTCTCCTCGCCCACAACCGTCTTATTACCGTCCCATGTAGGTGGCCAAGATGACTGAACCAAATCAAGTGGCAGAACTACAAAGTCCGGGGCTTCAAGGGCCGTACTGGCTCCAGTCGATCGAAGCCACGTCCTCGTAGCACTTTTGGTCGAGCGCAAACTCGTGGCTGGAGACGGGCGTCGGCAGGCAGGTCGTTGAGCGCGGCGCACTGCGGGATCAGGGCGATCGGGGCGCAACCCTCGGGCACCTCGACGACGGGCAGCGACGTGGCCGGGTCGATGGTCGAGTAGGCGTAGTCGACCACGACGAACGGGCGCTGGTAGTAGGGGACCTGGTGGTAGCAGGCCACAAAGGTGCCGCCGGGCCCGTCCTTGCGGTTGGTCAGGACGCTGTAGGGGTCCGGGAACTTTGTGATGCCGACGTCGGTGGTGGAGCCGCCGTTGATGAAGGTGGCGTGCGAGCCCGGGTTCGCGGGCAGGTCGAACTCGTCGCGGCCCTGCACGTGCACGCCCCAGGGAAGGGCGGGGTGCCGGCGTCGGTGACGATGCGGGTCGTGCCGAGGGCCAGGTCCGAGGCGGTGCCGTTGAGGTAGAAGACGCGCGAGGAGCCGTCGGCCTGCGGGGAGAGGACGCTGCGGCTGTTGGGCGGGCCAATGTGGATGCCGCCGAGGGCGAAGCCGTTGACCGGGGGGCTGAGGTCGCGCGACCGGTCCGTCACGTTGGCGATCAGCCGGAAGCCCCTGGACACGGAGCTGGGCGGGTAGTGCGGCACCACCTGGCGGGGCGTCACGGCCGGGGCGGCGGTGGCTAGGGCGGCGAGGCCGAGGGTGAGGAGGGCGGTGTGCATGGTGGGTGTTGCTGATGCTATCAGGTCGGGGCTTGGGAGTGAGTAGAAGAGCTGATGGTTGATGATGAGGAAGGAGGAGGCTGGTGTGTCTTTCTGCGATGGTTGACTGCATCGTGTTCCGTCGCCTGCCTTTTTATAAATCGTCCCGCCTTCCCCTCTTGAGCCAGCCGTTTGCGGCAACACTGCGCAGATCGCTTGTCGGCGCTCGCCACCGCGGCGACGGGTTGAATGCATCCATCGCTCGCATCACGGCTCAGGCAGCAACCCGTCGCTCGGAGGAGCTCACCGCTCCCCGTCCAACACGAGGTTGCACCAGCAGCACGGCGGCATCGCCAGAGACAAGGGCGACCGAGCCCATGCGATGTTCCAGATGGGATCAGGCGTCTGCCGAATCCCGGAGATGGGCGGTTGGCCTATTCCAATTAGAGTGGGTGGGCAAAAATGACGTGACGTAGTGTTTTTGTTTTTTTTTGTTCCTTTTTACGAACGGGCGAATGGCGTCGGAGACTGGCCCAAAACATAGTCTCAGTCGATTCGCCCTCCGATGTGTCGATTTGAGGGAATGAAAATCACGGGGCAATGTCATCGGCGCGCCGGCCGAACCGCTCGCCCGCTCTGGTGCCAGCTATTTTTGCCAGCATGGAGAGCCTCGTGTCTGCAGAGCGCACCCACGGTTTCGATCCTGGGGGTTACATTATCTCGTATGCGAGCCCGAAAAAGCCATGCGTTTGCAGATTAGCAAATGCCTGAGTGGATGGCCATGTGCTTGGCCGTCTTGTGCTACGGCGACACATCGGCGAGCACCACCTGGCTAGGCTGGTCTACCTCGGCGCATCTCGGTCCATCTCGCCGCGACGGCCACCCCGGGTTGTTGTATTACGAGAATATCCATCATCCCCTACAGCGCGGCTCCAGAACCTTCTGCTTTGGCCATAGATATTTACCTAACCTTTGCGTCCGCCTGCGAAGCCCCCAAGCGCCGTCTCCCGCCGGGCCTTTGCGAACCAGAATTCCTACAAATCGATCGTCACGTCATATGCCACACACGGCCCCGGAACAGAGACGCAGATACCTCATATTCCCGGCGCGGGCCGGCTTTATGCGCCACTCCTGGGAGAGGCTCGGGAGGGACGCGATCAGGCCCCGCCGAGAGCCTCCCCAGTTGCCCGTTTCCAGAGGTGCTCAGCTGGTCGCCGTTGGGCGTCGGGCGCGTTGCAAACTGCACAGGAACCGTCGGCCTCTCGGAAAACTCGTTGAAAGAGGCAAGCAGAATGACGAGCTCGACAGGGTCTCGCCCCATCAGGTGTGCGATGGTGTCGCTCTCGCTGTGCACCAGGCAGAACCGCCCGACCATGCGGTCTTCATCGTGACCAGACAAGCGTTCGCGTAACAATAGCGTGACGCCTCGCTTCTGTTTTCCATTGACCCCGAAAAGTCGGCGAAGAAGCTGTCTTTCCAGCCGATCTCGAGCCGGCTGATCTCGAGCTTGGCAACCACCGAGTCGAGGCGAACTTGAAGCCCTCGGGCTGAGTGAGCCATGACCCTGTCATGGAGGAACCTCGCCGGCTCGACGATGGATCTCCGATCCATGAGAGTCAAAGGAGCCCAGCGGTACCCCTCGATGCCCAGCCGCTCTGTGGTCCAGAACAGCATCGACGGGTGGTACGTTGGCTGCCGGGGATGCAGCCCCACGAGCTTCCAGAGCTCCAGCATCCTGTCCTCCCTGGACTTGGCCGCAACGAGCGGCCCCGGGTCGACCCCCAGGATGTTGCCGAGGCAGAGGCCCTCGTCCTCCGCATGGCTGGTCTCCCGGAACGTCAAGGCCTCCTTCGCCCTGACGACGTCTTGCGACAGGGGCCGCGTGTTGCCCCAGTCGCGGTCTCTGATGCTTTGGAAGCATTCCATAACCGGCCTCAGCTGACGGCGATCGAGAACGGTCCGGGCCTCGACCTGGTTGTTGACAGCAGAGTACCAACGGAAGATCACGTCGTCCGAGAACCTGACGTTGCGGAACTGGAAATGGAGCTTCCCCTGCCGTGTGAGGTGGGCCTCCTGGTAGGTCCACAACCTGCGATTCCAGGGTGCCACCACAATGCGGCCGACAACTTCGGCCACTCGGCAGAGGGTGTCGTGCTGACCTGTCACCTGGTCCAGACGGAGCGGATGCGTAAAGATATAACGATCAAGAACCAAAGTCGTGTGCGCCATCTCGTAGCTGTCTTTCATCCGCTGGAGCGCCAGATCATAGGCATCCTCTGGGCCCAGCGGGAAAGCCAGGGTGTCCAGCCAAAAGGGTCGCAGGTCGCTATCCGTGTCATCACCCGAAAGCTTGCAAAGCCGCCGAAACTGACACAGCGGAATCGCATTCTCCTTGTTGTTACCCAGTCCGTCGGACCAGACGTGGGATATGGCCACGTGAGCGACCGAGCGCTGCCGTCTGGGAGCTTGGATGGGACTATGGAGGCGTAGAGCTTGCCGTCTGAACCGTTCCGCCGAGGCTCAACCGGCATGATCAGCGGGATCTGTTTGATCGGGTCTCGGAGGATCTGGGCCAGCTCTGACTGGGAGGCGTGGACAAACTCGCAGTTGCAGCCGGCTGTGGCATGCTTGGTCTCGTAGCCGTCCTCCTTCATCTGGTAGGCGAGGCATCTGTTTGCCCCGCAGGAAGAGTGGCCCTTTTCCGGTCGGGGACGATCCAGTTGGCTTAGAAACCACAGGGCGAAAATGTCATCCTTGACCATCCTCTTCAGCATAAAGACCTCGGGCACACACCAGCCAAGTTCTCTCATCTGTTGTTCCAGAAACATGACTGGTCCTAGGAACGAGTAGGAATAATCTCGGCCGGGGGCGTAGACGATGGAAATGGCATGGAACAAGTAGTTGTACAGCAATGCCACCGAAAGCACAAACTCGCAATCCGGGCTTCGAGATTGGATCATCTTTTTGCTGAGCCCAACAGGGGTGTTGTCGTACACGACGTCAGGGTAGTGGCCTGCGTTCCCAAAAAGCCAGTCATAGACTTGGCCTGTTTTTTGGAGAAGAGCGTATGCGTTGCGAAACCGGCTGAACCTCTCATCTGCAGACAGGTTCGCGCTCATCGTTCTGGCCATCCACTCTGGGATTTTCTTTGCGAGGATCCCAGTGTCGAGGATGAGCCGTTGTCCTCGCTGCACGTAATGCCAAGGGGATCCGATCTCGCCCCTTGCGTAGCGCTCGTAGGGGTGCGCGAGTGTCGGATCTTCTGTCCAAGAGCCCTCCTGCTTGATAAAATGGCGCGTCGGCATCGGGTCGCCCGTCACTGCCTCGAGGACGCCGAAGAACGAACACATCTGCAGCTTCTCATGTGCCTTGTGTCTGTCAAAGGCCGAGCTGGTGCTTTGGAGGCCTGCTCGAATCTCTTCCCGCGCAGTGGCGTCGAGGAGGCTGAGGGGATCCGTGACTCCATGGGTGCTGCAAGTCGCAAATGTGTACAGGGACACCGGGCGAGCCTTCCACGAGGGCTTTTCTGGGGTGGGAAGGTGATCCATGGTGGGAGACGGACCCAAGTTGACACTTCAATCGAGGGGAGCAAAAGGGGATGCGTTCAAGGCATTCGCTTAGATAGAATTTTTCGCAGGGGAGATTTGACGGAACGGCTCACAAGACTTGGAGACGGAAGTGCCCGAGGGCACTCACTCACTGGCTGGCTTTTTATAGGTGCTTGCTTATGTGTTTTGTGCAATCTTTTGAGCAAGTCGCCGCCCCGCGTCAGGAAATTCCGGGCTCCTCCAATCTGGTGTGGATGGAAACTGCAGGGGGCTTGGGCTGAGAAGCAAAAGAGGCGGCCGTGTAACAAGAAAATCCCGGAATGGCGATGCATGAATGCCTGCATATGAATGGCGGGCGGTGTTGGTGACCGCCCCTTGCCGCCAGGTAGGCAGGTAGTACTTACGCCCTGCCTCCTGTCTCGCCATGCCATGCGTCGAAAGACGACTGGCGGATGGCGGCCCTCGGCAAACTCCCAACCCGCCCTCGCGCACCTCTGTCCACCTCGGGTTTGCACTCTGAGCATGCCCCAAATCGTATTGGGAACCGAACCTCTAATTCGCATCCCCCTTCCTCACCCAGAAAAAGAGCATTGAGATTAATTGAGCTTCCTTCCTTGCACAGTTTGACCGAAACAGAGACGCTGCTGTGGTAGAGTTGATGGCCTTCCTCGCTGTTTGGGAATGCCACCCACATTTTGGGCTGACGCACCGACTATGCTTGTTTTATCGCGATATCCGAGTGTGCAAACTGAAAGGATCTACAATGCCCCTGTAGTGATTCCCATGTACTCCTTGTCCGCCGCCCGATGCCAAAAATACACATTTGCATTTAGGCTTGGGGCTTCATGATGCGGCCCAACACCACCCTACCTCCGTTTCGTTTTCTGCTCTTTCGCGATCGGGGTCCTCTCAGGCGCTGCAGCAGCGACCCAAGGTATCCAGGGGGCCTCTTCGCCTCCTGGGGATTGATCCTGTTGTCGGTTTGGAGGGTGTAGGCACGGAACTTTTCGAAATCGGTCCACACCTTGACTTTCTTGCCCGTCCGGCGCGTGTCGATGAGGTCGACGATGTTGACGAGCGTCTTCTTCAGGCTCCGCTTGCACTCCGCGACGTCGTCGCTCGGGTCGATGCCGACCTCGCGGCACAGCGCCTGGTAGCCCTGGAGCGCGACCTCTTCGGCGCTGAGCTCCTGTACCTCCTCCTCCTCCTCCTTGACGTCGTCGAGCTTTGGTGGCGGCTGCGAGAAGAAGTGGAGCTCGAGCTCCTCCCTCATGGCGATGGTGCGCTGGCGCGTGTACTCCTGCGAGCCGGGGACCCACTGCTGCGACGACGCGAGGCGGGAGAACTCGTCGTCAAATGGCGCCGCATCGTCGGGTGTGAAGTCCTCAAACTTGGCAAAGTGGGACTGCGAAGGCGGAGGCCCGTCGTCCTCGCCGTCCGGCGGCAGAAGAGGCATTTTGTGACGGCAAGACCTGGAGGTTTTGTGCGCGTGGTCGTCCCGCGTTGTTTGTGTGTCGACTTTCCTTGGTCGGGCGCGGGCAGTATAGCAGCTGGGAGCTGGAGGATATGACGCCAAATCACGTGAGGATAAGAAGGGACACACGCATGCCTGGGCACCTACATCTGCCAGGCCTGCGAGCGAATCCTGCGCCCTCTGCTAGGAGCTGTCGTAAAAGTAAACGAATATGGCGACAAGACATGGAAGCGCCAAGGCACACAGGCCGAACTGCCATAATCTGCCACGGAGGATTCTTCTACCTGCTGGTGCGTTTAACGCCCTTTGCGAGTCGCCTCCGTCGCTCCAATCGTCCGACGGGTACTGTTTTCGACGGCACCTAGCCACCAGATTCATCGCCATAGGGGGCAGGACCCGTCGTGGCGAGCAGAAGGACGAGAAACGGGCCATCCCGCTCGAATACCTAACACACCGTCGACCGTGGGCATGTATGGCGCTGATGTTGCCAAACAGCAGGCTTTAGGGCCAGATGATTGGCGGCGCGTATGAATGGCACGTGGGTTAGGGGCATGCGGAAGCGGCCCCTGCATGGGGCTGGAGCAGCAGGACGGGGCGTCAACTCAATCCTGGGTGACCGTGACCGGGGACCACACGCAGCGCCGCCGGTACCCCTCGATGACGCGGGCGCTGCACATAAAGGTCGAACTGTGGGACTGCTGCCGGCGGCGTACCGCAAGACACCAGGGGGCGAGGCGGCATGATTATTACGTACAGAGTATTGCGGTATTCGATTTTGGAATTAACGAACAGTCCCCAGGTACACGGGGTAGCATCGAGACCAGATCGGACGGGGCATCGGGGTTACCGGAAGAGGCAGGAGGTAGGCCCGCTGGATCTAAGCGAACCCCCCGCATAAAATCAAATCTGAGGCCAGCAGCGCCAGCAAGCAAATGGGCAGAGCGCCAGTACATAGTGCGCTCTAAGTAAAAAGATGCTGTTGATAATTTCAAAATAGCCATGACCGACCTTGGCGGCAAGGTATGGGGTATATACGAGGATACATATACACACATATAACACACATCCCCAGCTCGTGTAAATGCTCTGCCGGCTTCTGCTCTTGTTCTCCATCCACGCAGCCTCCGCCGGAGACATCGGCAGAAAGCAGCAGCCATGCCCGCCCCCATGATGCTCTCCCGCCTGGCCGTGCTGCTCTCGCTCGCGGCCGGCATCGGCGCCCAGGCCCCCGTCCAGTCCGACCAGGCCGAGCAGCAGGCCCCCGATTCTCAGCGCTTCATCGTCGAGTATGCCGAGGTGAGAGAAAGAGAAAGCTCGCCTGGCCAGCGCTGCTCCGTCCTCATATCCACTAATCCCACGCCAACAAAACGCAGGGCCGCGCAAATGCCCGCCGCTCACTGATTGAGGCCGAGGTCGACGTGCTCAAGTCGTGGGAGTCGGATCTATTCAAGGGCGCGGCCGTCCAGGCCAAGAATCAGAGTCTTGAAACCCTCCTGGCCCTGCCCGACGTCAAGCGTGTGTGGCACAACCGCCAGATCCCGCTGGGCCCCGTCGCCGTCAAGCAGTCCTTCAGCGATGACGCCGCCTCGGCCAACTACTCGACCCACCACACCACTGGCGTCTTCGCCCTCCATAAGCAGGGCTACTTCGGCGAGGGCGTCAAGGTCGGCATCGTCGACACCGGCGTCGACTACAGGCACCCTGCCCTGGGCGGCGGCATCGGGCCCGGCTTCAAGATCGCAGGTGGCCACGACCTGGTCGGAGACGGCAGTTGGCCCTCGGGGCCCAAGCAGCCCGACGAGGACCCCATAGACAAGCTCGGCCACGGCACCCACGTAGCCGGCATCCTGGGCGGCCAGTCCAAGTGGTTCACCGGGGTGGCCCCAAGGCCTCGCTGTACGCGTACAAGGTCATGAGCGAACGGGGCTCGACCGACACGGCCACGCTCATCGACGCCTTCCTGCGCGCCTACGACGAGGGCATGGACGTGGTGACGTCGAGCATCGGCGCCAACAGCGGCTGGCCCGACGACCCGTGGGCCGTCGTGGCCTCGCGCCTGGTCGAAAAGGGCGTCGTGGTGACCATCGCGCAGGGCAACTCGGGCGGGGCCGGCCCCTTCTTCGGCTCGACCGGCTCGTCGGGCGCCGAGGTGCTCGCCGTCGCGGCCGCCAACTCGGAGTCGGGAGCCGTGCTGGCCTTCAAGGCGACCTTCTCGCGCGAGGGCGAGGCGCAGAAGAACACGAGCATGATCGGCTACATCAGCAGCGGCATCTACTGGCCCCAGAACATCGTCGACTGGCCCATCGTGCCCATGACCAACGACACCTCGGTCGTCGACGACGCCTGCACGCCGTACCCGCCTGGCTACCGCAACCTGACCAACACGGTGCCGCTGGTCCGCCGCGGCACCTGCTCGCCCACGGTCAAGCAGGCGAACCTGTTCGCGCTCGGCGCCCCCAACGTGCTGATTTACAACGATGACCGGGAGCTGGCCGTGCCGCCCTCGGGCAACATGGGCTACACGGGCCTGATCGAGAAGCGGTCGGGCGAGGCCATCGTGCGGGCCGTGGCCGCGGGCCAGCGCGTCACGGCCGACTTCTCGGGTGGCTATATCCCCCACGTCAGCATGCCGCGCACCAAGGCCAGCTGGCCGGCCCCGTTCACGTCGTGGGGCGGCAGCAACGACATGTCGCTCAAGCCCGACGTGGCCGCGCCCGGCACCGACATCTTCAGCACGTACTTGGGCGACTCCTACACCGTCATGGACGGCACCAGCATGGCGACGCCGTACGTGGCCGGTGTGGCGGCGCTGTACATCGCCAAGCACGGCGGGCGCGCTAGGCACGGCCCCGGGTTCGCGAGGGCGCTGTCGCGCCGCATCGTGGCCAGCGGCGAGTGGATGCCGTGGCACGACGGCTCGTCGGACCTGCACGCGCCGCCCGTCCAGGTCGGCTCGGGCCTGATCAACGCGACCAAGGTGATGGAGGCGACGACCTTGCTCGACTTCGACCTCATGGCGCTCAACGATACGGCCAACTTTGTGTCGACGCACAAGGTCACGGTGCGCAACGACGCCGCCACCGCCGTCAGCTACACCTTCGAGCTCGAGGACGCGGCCGGCGTCAACATGCTGCACCCGCTCGACAGCAGCAGCAGCTCCCCGCGCGTCAAGGCCCTGGCCGAGCTCGTGCCCGTCAAGATGGCGGCCAAGGCGGCGCTCCGGCGCCCTTCACGCTGCAGCCGGGCGAGGCGAGGCAGGTCGAGGTCGTGTTCGACAAGCCGCAGTTCGAGAGGCCCGCGGACCTGCCCCTGTACAGCGGCAAGGTCGTGGTGCGCGGCAGCGACGGCGTCAGCCTGGGCGTGCCGTACATGGGCCTGGGCGCGGACCTGAAGCACGAGATGTCGGACATGTTTATGGCCAACATGCCGCAGACGAGCTCGACAAACCAGCTCCTCAGTATCCAAAAGAAGCCGTGGTTCAACTTTACCATTTACGGCTGGACGCCCGACTTTTTGACGGTGCGGACGCAGCTCAAATGGGGCACCAGGGAGCTGCGCTGGGATATCTACACACCCGAGTACAACGAAAGCAAATGGTCGTACCCGCCCGTCGTGGGCCGGAACGGTTACGTCGGCTCGGCCGCGTACTGGTACGGCTCCGGCTTCAAGGCCTGGGAGGCTTACAACAGGGAGGACCCGTACCGCACCGTTTCCTTCCCGCGCCAGGACCTGTACCGCAACGCCGTCACGACCGCCTACCGTTACGAGGCGCTGT
Source organism: Gaeumannomyces sp. JS-464 (assembly GCA_002197995.1). Classification (NCBI taxonomy): domain Eukaryota; kingdom Fungi; phylum Ascomycota; class Sordariomycetes; order Magnaporthales; family Magnaporthaceae; genus Gaeumannomyces; species Gaeumannomyces sp. JS-464. The sequence continues at coordinate 131,050 of NGZR01000009.1, forward strand.
GGTTCGGCATCCTGGCCAACGGCACCCGCCTCGAGCTCGGCGACTATTACATGAGCATGTTGGCCCTCAAGCCTTTTGGCGACCGCGCCAACAGGAGCGACTGGTCCGTTTGGAACTCGCCCAAGATTTCCGTCCTGGGCAAGTTCGGGCCCAACCCGTTGGCTGGCAGTTAAAACGGATGGATGTGATGATGATGAATAAATGCCCGGGCGGTGTTGGCGCCTACGATGTCCTCCAACTTAGACATGCACCGTAATTTATAATCTCTTAGCATTTTATTTTAATAATAATGCATAATGCATAATATCACCCACCCACTTCGCCAGATGCAACAGACACCCTCAGCAAGCATCGCTTCCGCCCTTGTCTTGTATTCCCGAGTCTTCGAATGGCATCGACAAAGGGAGATCGGCGTTTGGGGACAACCGACGACAAACCCCCCTGCCTCCCAGGGGCGATATAATACTAGCATCCAGATGGCAGCGAGAACATTGATTGGGCGGCGTGCTGGCCGGGGTGTGCAGTGAAGTTGTAGCAGCCGGCATCGCAGACTTGGCCTTAATCCTATCTCGTTCAGCGCTCAGCCCTCACACTGACCCGCTTCGCCTCCAGGCAAAGCAACTACTACAATCACCATTTCCGCACACTTCATGAACACCACTGCCTCGCCGCCACCTTCACCTGCCTCCCACACGCCGACACGGCCGAGCTCATATCCATAAACCCGTTGGTTGTTTACATCCGCAACTTCACCACCCCTGGAGCACGAGCCATACCAGGCTACCCATCCGTCATGCATACAAGACTACCTATGACCTCCCCTACCTCACACAGACACGCAGAGGCTCTCTTCTACCTAAGACGTAGGGGATCTTAGACCATGTCTCAATACATTTCAACACCCAGCTCCAGTGTATCCCACAATGGCGAGCACGTCTTTGCTTATGTCAACCCAAACAGGTCCCTCGGTCGTCACAATCAAACGTCAACCAATCTGAAAGGCGACTGGTCCAGGGACCGTCCCATGCAGATGTACCCCATGGGTGTGTGCAGAATGTCCTGCGTCGGATGGCGAACCGCAAGCCACGCGCGAAGGAAGCCGGAAGGGTCATCCGCACATATCCTCAGCTTGCCGCCACCTGCCGCCTGCACGCCATCGTATGACCCAAAGATGAGCTCTGAAGGCTTCGGCCAGACGAAATCCTTCAAGGCGTCCCACTCTTCTGCGCCGACGTACAGCCTACCCGCGACGAGGCCCACCTCGAAGCGAAACCACTGCGGAAAGTCGTGGTCGGCCGGAAGCTGTGGGATAGTGTAGTGCCGGAAGTAGTTGAACGGCAGCAGCATGGCCTTTGTAGTCGGCGCCGCGTAGGTGACCATGTGCACATGATGCATCACAGCTGCGGCGGTGCGGCGAAGCATGGGGATGATGAGCTCGATCTCCTCGGGAATTACGATGAGCGCAGTTTCGGTAGATGGACTCCAGAGGATCCACTTAACAGGTCGCTAGGGAGCCGCCACTGTCAGCACGTTGAGCCTGGAGAGAGGGTGCGCTTTGATAGCCGTTCGAGTGCACTTACCAAGAAGTTGTCTGCCACACTCGTACTCTCGGCGCCGCGTCCAAACTTGACAGTCCTGCCAAACTCGGCCGATACGAAGAGGTTGGATCCAGTGTCACATACACTGAACCGCCGGCCCACCTGTGTTCTGCCGACATAGGCGAACGCTTGCTCGCAGCATCCTGCCCGTGGCAGGAACCCAGTGCGTACAAAATGCTCAATGTCGGGATGGAGAGCGAGAAAGGCAAGAGGCTCGTGACGTAGGCGCTTTTGCATTTGGCGCACCTGCTCAACCTGGACCTGGACCTCTCGCTCCTGCTTCACCTCCTGCAGGGCGTCCAGATCAGTACCGCCATGGCGGCCGACGTCATACCACTCGAGCTGGCCCATGAGGCTTTGAAGGCGAGGATTCATCGCACCGGAAGACACAGAAGACAATTTGGCCGGTCCTGCTCCGCCGTACAACTGCTCGAGGGTCTGGCGTTCGGGCTTCTGGATGATTGCGAGAACCTTGGCTCGCTGCTGGTCTCGGTTACCAGCTGAATCCCGCTGGTATTCCCATGCGGCGTCTGTGCGACAGCAAAAGTCGACGCCTTGTGACACATAAAGGCTCTGAAGATCCTCGTGGCCGCGACATGTCTGCTCGAGAAGCCACGAGATGACGTGCGCCGAGTCGATCTTGAGGCCTTTACCGTTGCTAGCCGAGAAGTGGTCGCGGATGCTCTGATCCACGTCGGGCGGGGCAAGAAACACGACGGCCTGGGTTGTTCCTAGTTGGCGGAGGCGCATGGCCGCTACGTTGAGAACAGAGGAGACGCGTTAGCTGGGCATAAGTACTCCGGCTTAGGGGTTCAAGCTATTCTTCTGGGTCTTACCTTGCATCGTAAAGTCCTTGGACTGTCTTAGCGCGAGAGTCAGCGCGCCACGTGCGTGGGCGGGCAGCTTTAGATCAACACCTCGGGTGTGCGCCTCGTCAAAGTAAACAAGACACTCGTCGAGGTTGTCGGCAAACCGGCTCGCCAGCAGCGGCACATCGTTCTTGCCTTCATCCCGATGGTGCACCCAGGCACGGTCGTCCTATCCAAAGTAGATGGTTGCCCTGGCTTCGTTGTCAACCTTGAGCCACTCCTTGGCCAGCGTCTTATTGCCCATCTCCAAGATGCAAGCACCCGCATCTATGAGGATCTTGATTCCCGAGGCCTTGAGCTTCCTCAATAGACCGGTTTCAGACAGTCGCTTCTTCAAGACGTCGTCTATAGTGACGTGGTAGGCCCGGTTGCGTGGCTGCAACAAGTACGTGAGAACCTCGGCGCTTGTCTGCCGGAGGCTGGGCAGGTCGTCCTGTCGGATCGTTAGAGGCAACATCGTGCGATTGTCGTTGGTCCCGCCGAAGCCTGTCGTGCGAGCACCGAGGATACTGTCGGCCGCGGGAACAAAAGGAATGTCCCAGCCAGATGCCTGCAATTTAACATCGAACTGCTTAGCATGGGCAGGAAAGACGAAGTGGTCAAGGTAATAGTTCACGACGGTGCGACTGTGCTTCAAGTGTGCCCACAGCTCCTCTAACTGAGCGCTGTTTTCCACGTTGATCACATCCCAGTGCCGCAAAGTCTCCGGTAGCTCGTGACAGCCCATATTCCACGCTTCGTATTGCTGTGACGGGTCGGCGGATTGGAGCAAATGCTGTAGCCCCTGGAGGAGCTGTGGTTGAGTCAGGCCCTGGTAGTAGAAGGCCAAACAGGTGAGCACGATGGCAACGTCTGGATGGCCAAACTCAGCATGCTCCGACGGGGTGCCCTTGGCCTCGAAAGGAACAGCCAAAGGGTCGCGTCGTGGGTGCAGTCCGTACTGGACATTCCAACGCTTTTCTAGGCAGGTAATGAGAATTTTGTTAACGAGCAGACCACGTATCACCAACAGGCACTGGGCATTTGTCTGCTGGTCTGCAAATGCTCTGACGGCTTGCACAAATACGTCGTGGTCGAATTCCTCCTCTGTGAAGAGCCGGCGGATGCTCATAATCTGTGGGCCTCGGGCGACGCCAAAGCCGAGTCTGTCGGGCGTATGTATGCGCAGCGGCCGCCGCAGATGCTGTCGATGATAAGCTGTGTACGGTGGCCTCTTCAGCCTCGCGCCTCAAGAACCGCACCATAGGGAATGATCCGGGGCGCTCCAGGACATCCACGCCATGGGGGTGCTTTCGGCGAAGTGTCGGCACATGGTCAGCCGCCAAAGCCAGGAGCGCCTCGGCCACTTGCCAGCGAAACGGCTGTCCGTCGACGGCCGTTTGGCTGCCACCTGGGTAGTTGAGCTGTGTCTTGACTGAAAGGGTGAAGTCGCACTCGTCGAGCACGTCGCGGGACTGGCGCTCGAGCCATAGCTGGAACTTGAACATTTGCGCCGCCACGTGCGTCTTGCCATTTGCCAAGTGCTGCCATCCGCCCAACTTGAACGAGAGGATGTGCTCGTGGCTGGTCAGAATAACACCGCGCGTGTCGCGCGTGTTAAGGTGCAGCTTGGCATACAAGTCTAACATGTCGGACGTGGTTTTTGTTCTGCGCGAGAAGGGAATGTGTCGAACCGTACGGCCAACGAGGCTCCCAGTCGGGCCTGAGTGACCTGTACCGTAGCCATAAGCAGCGCCTTGGGGACGATCAGGCGCACGAGAGCCTCCCCATCGGCAAGGGCAGCCACGACCATGGGCACGATGACCGAAGTCTTTCCCTTGCCCATGTTCATCTGGAGAACGCTGTTCTGGCCCGAGGCTGGCGCGATGATGGCCCGGGCGACGTCGACCTGGTCCGGCCGGATAAGCAGGTCGCCGTCGATCTCGAGCAGGAGCCAGTCGGTGAATTCGTGATGGGGCGACCAGGATTGATGGCCTGGGTTGCTGAGCTTATCGTTCAGCGCGCGAGTGTTGTTCCGCTGGATCGCGCGACGGAGGCGCCCGAGTCGCTGCAGAGCCGTTAACTCAAGCCCGTACTGCACTATAGCTTTCTTCATGGCTGAATCGCAGCGGCTGGTCTGCAGGCATGACGACGATCGTAGGAGTGCGAGCACGGCTGCTTTGGTGCAGGGCCACATGGCTCCCAGCTGAAGCCAGACGGAGCGAGCATCATCGGCAGCGAGCGCATCGGCAATCTCTCTCAGATGACCCACGATCACACGACGGCTTTGCTCGATGCTCCGATCTATGTCCGTAAGGCTTGGTGCTTCGAGCTCCTTATCGGAAGGGCGAGGCGCCTGGCCCACGCCGGCTTCGAGAGCCTCCAGGCTTTGGAGGAGGTCATTGCCATAGCGTTGACGTAGCTTGTTGCCGATTACCGTGAAGTTGTCAAGGATTTTGCGCAGTTCTGTGGTTTCGGTGCAAGGGGGGCCAGCAGCGCCCTTCTGAATTTCCCGCGGCGCAGTGCCCTGCCTGCCTGGTGTCAGTGAAGCTGGAGTGGTAAGCACGGGCCCGGGCTTGAGCACGAGACCCCAAGCTGAGGAAGGAACGACGGCGTGCGGCAGCTGGGGTTGGTTCGTGATCTCGACGCTCGTCCATTTGGCCAGCCTGGCAGCGTCGCGGGGACCTTGGTGCAAGTCAAGAACCGCCTGCGCCCGATTGACAAAGTCGGCAAGCGCATCGTTGTCCCGCCTGCGCTCCCAGTCTGCGGCCAACTTCTCGAGTGCCAGGTCGCAGTCAAGCACTGATTCGGCGCAGCCAGCCGTCGAAAGCTCCCAAGAAGGTGCAGGCCACTGCTCCATCAACCGCCTGCAAAGTTGTGCTGTCTCCTGCTCGCATAGAGCGTTGTGCTCCTCCTCAGTGCGGCCGGCCGCGTCGAGCATTCCAGGCTTACCCCTCCGGCCTCTCGAACATGTCCAAGCAGAGCACGCCGAGATGGTCAACTTCTTTAGCTCCCTAGAAGAAGGTCGGCCTCGAGAGCGGAAGTCATTGAAGTGGCCGCGCTCCGGTGGCTGAAGCTGCTTCAGCTGATCAATGCAGGCAAATGCCGCTAGTGAGTGGACGACGTTCATATCGACCGGACCAAACGCCAGGAGCCCGAGTCGAAAGATCACCGAGCTCTGCTGCTGCTTAACATCGACTGTCTGGCAGAACCGCACGAGGTGTCCCCATTTCTCCTGTATGGGACCATCGGTCTGGTCAATAAGTGGCGATGTGTCAGGACCCGTCGAGACGCCCTCAGGTAGTGGCGGGAACCCTCCGATCGGGTTGCTCTCGTCCCAAAACTCGAGCATCGCCACCAGCCTGCTGCTCATGTGTAGCCCTGCACCTCGTCGGACGATGAGGCGGGCCGCTTCAAACACCTTTGCAGCTTTGTGTGTTATGGAGCGGTTTCGAGACGTGTACGGTACCAAGTCATCTCGACCAGCATTGTCATCACTGGTCCTGCCCGCGTTAAGAGACGGGCGCTCGTACAGCCGCCGTTGCACTTCGCCGCGAAGGTCGAGGTGCTCTGCTGGCCGAGACAGACGCGACTCATTCACAGTCTGTACAGCGGCAAAGTCACCGAGACGGTTGGACTTTTCAATTATGTCGTGAAGAATGGCCCAATAGCCATCGTGCTGGATCGTTGTGGTCAGGTCGTCGCTCCACGTCACCCTCTGGATGCGCTTCAGCTTTGGCGGATAGTACTCCCTGTCGGGAAGCAACCTCGAAAATTTCTCGAGGAGCAGTTCCCAAGAAGGGCTGATGGGCGTCCACGGCTGGGCAGTGCCCGAGCTGAGGATTGCGAACGCCTCCTCTGTCCCAGTTCGCCCCGTCAGCGGATCGGGGAGGCAGAAGGATGTTAAGCCATGGCAGAGTGCCTTGACAAGGAGCAGGCGTGGTTCCGGAGCACACGTCAGCCGGCCCAGGATAGAATCGATTACGAACCGGCCATAATTTTTGGCGTTGAACATGCGTACTTCCACATGCATTCCGTTTCTCCTCCAGCAGGGCTCGCCCAGCGGCAAGAGAATGCTGCGCTCCCGGGTAGCCACGTCTCGCACGACGATCTTGCTCGCCAGACCGTACCAGGTGCCGGCGTCCTGGTCCGGGTTAATCTCAGCCCCGAGCTGTCTGCAGTGGAGACGGCCGTCTTGGTTGACGTAGAAAGAAAGGTCCAACCGCCGCATGTCTATTGCGAGCTTTGCTTTCGCAGGCTGGTACACAGTCAACCCGTCGGACCGCTTAAAATGCGACAGGATGCTGTTGATCGAGCCAAAAACTCCTGAGAAGGGGTCTACCAGGGTTACGGTGCCACGAAACGCCTGCCGTCTAGTAACATTGAGCGTCCAGTCACGCGGCCTCTTGTACCAAATCTCTGGCTCGCGCCGAATCTCGAGACAGCCGCTTCCCAGGTTGAGCCAGTGTACACAGCCTTCCACCAGCTCCAAGGGGAGGTCAAAGGCGGAGTTCGGCCGGCTCTCATTGGTAAAGATGCAACGGGGCACGAGCTGAAGGCGACCATGTTTTGATATCGACCGAATAACGACGTTTTTCTGCTGATCCAGGCCGAAATGCACCTTTTGGTCGTGAATGCGGGTTGCCAGTCGGTGGGTCATTCCGTGCATCCCCGACGGATACGTCAGGAGATTCTGGTTGCCAAACAGGGCCTTAACATCCGGGCTGTTGCGGATCTCGCGGGGCAGTTTCCCACGGGCCTTCCCGTTGACCAACAGGTGGCCCTCGACGAAGTTGCAATGAACGGCCTGGCTGGAGCCGAAAGAACTGCGACTGCTACTGTCTTCCTGCACCGACGTGCAGCCGACGGCCCAGCGATCGTGAGAAGCGAGGATCTTCCACGAGGAAATGACATTGTCGTCGCTGGGAGCGTCGCTTGCGGCCACTAGCCTTCCTGACCAGCTGGCATCGACACCTCTGCCGACGGCGGCAGGATGGGCCACGACGGATCGTCGCAGAAGAGGTGCGAGGTGGTATGCGGCCTTAGCATCACGCATAAGCGCATGCTTTTCCACGGGAGGGAGCTGCTCGATGTCGACACTAATGCTTCCCTGCAGGGCCACAGATGCCTGGATCCAGAATGCCAGCTGCTCTGGCTTTAAGGTGTAATCTCCGTCGGCTGCCAAGTCGGCATACAAGTCAAACGTGCGCCGGCACAGAAGGCCTGCCCACAAGCAATACCCCAACGCCCGCTGCGCTGCGCCCGCGTCTGTTGTTGTGCGGACTTGCTCGCCAAGCTGGACGGTCCACCCAAGGAGAGCCTTCCTCGCCATCTCGAGAAGCGCCTGCGCACGTTGGCGTCCTGTATCATCTGGGGCCAGTTGGTAGATGCGCAAGCCCAGCGTGATGAGCAGCTCCATACACTGGTGCTCCCTCCAATTTGTCAGGATGCTGATCATGCGCTTCTGGATGTACTTTAAAAGCCTCTCGACAAATCCGGGGTCCCTGAAGCATACGTGCACCTCCCGCAAAACATTATCCCCCAGTCGCGGGCCGGCCTGGATGGCCAGCTGGGACATTAGCTTTGTTGTGTCCTCGCTGCTGAAGTTGAGGCTTGACGAGCCGAGCTGGACCAGCACCTGGGCCCAGCGGCGAGTCGTGCCGGATAACAATTCCTGGTGCGCAGCAAACTCGTAGCTCGATAAGTCGGGTGGGCACTCGCTCCGGTTTGCCTGGACCTCGTAGGATAAGGGTCCGTTGACATGTGGTGGTGGGTGACAAACTGTCGGTAACACTGTCGAACGGAGTGCCCGAGGGACATGAACGCCGCAAAGGTGCTGTAGCGTCAACACCTCGGTCAGACCCTTGACCCAAATCTTGGAGCCTCGGTCGTACAGCTCGAATCGGGCGCCTAGGGGGAGTAGCACGTCCTGCTTGGCCACTTTGCCTTTGGAGAACTTGTAGTGCGTATCGGTGAAGCACTTGATAGGGGACGCAAGCGTGATCTTTTGGGTCCGACCAGTCATATGCTGCCTAAGCGGTGTTTCCTCCAGCAGCTTCTCCGGCTCCTTGGAGACTATGGTCCGACTAGGGTGCGCAAGCGTGCTGAGGATTCGCCAGGTCGCGTCCCGGTAGATAGCGAGATGGGCCGGGATGACCAGTTCAAACAGCACAGTCGAGCGGGCCGGCTCACGCTTGGGGAGATGTTCCTCGAATACCTCGAGTGTTAGGCGTTTCCGAACCCGCCCGTGCCAACACCTTTTGCAACCTCGAACGTCTCGCTGGCCATCGACATACGAGCACCGGCAGGTGCCATTGGAGAACTCCGAGGTATGCTTGTCGTACTTATGGCAGAGATTGGTCCACTCCAGCTCCTTCTTTCGCTTTCGAGCGTCTGAAACAGACTGGACGTAGACACCATGGGCTTGCGCTGCAGTCGATTGCGACGTATAGCGAACTGCAAGGGATTTCTTATCGACAATTTGAAAGATATCGCCGAGGCGAGCTTCCGAGCGTCGACTGTCCAGGTAGGTCTGCATCTCCTGCAGGCGGCGCATGTCGCACATGTTGGGCAGCTGAAGGACGTCAAACATCTCGGGCTCAAAGACAGGAGCATAGTCCTTGAGCAGTGGGCACGCCGTAATGGCAGCCTTATCGAGCTGTGTCCATAGGTAAAAGACCGCCAACGCCCTGGAGCTCTGGTAAACGGGATCTCCATCGTACAACGCACCCGTACTTGCGAAAAGCTCGTCGATTAGCTGAGCAATATGCTGGCATTGCGCCTCGATGCTTAAATGCGACATCGCCGGCGCTTTCTGGCCACTCTCGATAGCGGCAAAATGGAAAGCCTTGTCGGTGAAATCTTGGGCTCGCTGGATAGCCGCGTCGAGCGGACGAGGGAGCTCTAGCGACGGGGCAGCGGCTCGGGGCGGGGCCTGGAAGGCCAGCAAACTGTCCATGTACGCCCCGCTGTTGGGTAGAGAGAGCCGAAGAGAGCTTTCGTCAGCGTAGCTGGGGAGTCGTGGGGTGACGAGCTTCGTCTTTTGCTTGAAAAGGCCCCAAGCCTTCTCGACCTGACTGGTGGCACCTTCGACAGCGCTTCGGACAAGATGGCGGATTGAGGCCAAGTGAGCTTTGCACGCCTCTATGCTTGACGGCTGCGTCTGCTCCAAGTCCATCTCTAGCTTAGCCATACGCCGACACAGCTTAGCTCGGAGGGCGATGGTCAGGTCAGGCGGGAGCGGACCAGCCGAGTCCTTCAGGAGCTGGGCCAACAAGACTGCCATGAGGCACTTGTATGCAAACCGGCCCTTGCTCTCGCCAAGGACCAGGGCCAGCTGACGCCTAGCCGCAACGCGGAGGACAAGCCAAAGGGGCAGTCGACGCCAGGGTTGGTTGGAATCTTGCATGTTCACGTCGTCTCGCACGTGCTTCCGCAGCAGCCGCGGCGGCTGCCTGGCTTCGCCAACGGCCTCGAGTATCGACATCAGCATCTCGGTGACGAGCGCAGGGTCGGACGTGTCGCGCTCCTCGGCGACCAATTGACCGGCCTTGGTCGCCTGCGCCTTGAGGGTGCGAAGCGACTCCACGCTGGCCTGCTCGAGGAAGGTGACCAGGCACTGCTGGAAGCCAGGGTCGTGGAAATCCTTGGGGGCGAGGCGGCACGAACGTCCAGGAAAGTCCCATTCGAGCACTCGCGGGGTGGCGAGGACGGCGGTGGTTGTCGGCGAAGCCTCGAAGCCCTCGATCACGATCTCCTCGTCACCGTTGCTGGTGGTCATACTGGTGTCAATATTGCACACAGGGAAGACCGTAAGGAGATACAGCGCTTGATCAAGAAGTCCAGATGGCGACAAACTTACTAATTCTTCTCGGCCCAGATAAGAAGGGCCGCGTTCTGAGGGGCGAGATGGAGTACGAGCATTTGGCCGGGCTTGAGTTGTTGGAAATGGGCGAGCAAGACGACCCGATCGAGGCTCCCCGACTGGTGCAGCACCTGGCAGGCGTCGAGCGAGGCCTGGAGCGTCCGAAAGGCGTCGGACCAGGGAGGTTGCGCGTGCGAGGATGTCGTATAGCAGCCATCACTCATCCGAGAGAGCACGTCGTACGAGACCTGTGCCTCGTCCTCGTCCGGTCCCCCAGGCACCCTAGGAGGGAGGACGAGGTGGTTGAAGACGGCACGCAGAGCCATTTTGGCTGCTACGGCTCGCTGAAAGTCGGTGGCTGTGTTGATTTGCCAGGTGATTACAAGAAGTACAGCAAGTGGTAAAGTGGGTTGGTTGTGGGAGACAAGCGCCGTATCAGACGGGAGGGCGCGTGAACGGAAGATGGAAGGTGTGGGAGTGGTGTGGGTGGGAATCCAAGAGCGACCGCACGGGTAGAAAAAGAAAAGAGGAAGAAAGAAATAGAAACCCATGGCAGACATCAAATTTTTCCAGGCAGCAAGGCAGGTCTGGAGCCGGGCCAGCGTGAGGACGAGTTGAGGACGGAGTGAGGGCAAACAGACCCACGACGGCGGAAGGCTGCAGGCCCGGTCCGTGCTGTGCTCCTTTCTCCGTTCTTATAATCACATGGCAACGCTACACAACCCGCAGCCGGAGCAGCCGTTAAAGATACGTCTAGAAAGCTACCCAGTTGCTAGTCCCACCACCCTTGGCCGTATCAAAGTCCAACAAACGCCCGTCACCTCAACGCAGCTTCTAGCTTATTTGGAATACGGAACCCGAAAGGCCACTGCCGCAAGCGACGCGCCGTCTATGGTAAACTAATACAAGCAACCAGCCCTTGGTGAGCGGGTATAAGCCTCATATGAGCTTGGTGTTGAGGTTGTCGTATCTTAGCTCCTGGAACGGGTGGTCACGTCGGAGGTTATCCTATTTGTTAGAATCCAACCGAGAAGACCGTCTCCCAGGGCCGCCGCCTTTTTTCCCTCCGGCCCAGTCTCCCAGTCTTAATGGCTTGAACTTATTAGCGGTTGCGCAAGCTTGTAGTGCCCAGGTGGCGTTGTGGCTGAAAGGTTAAGGAGGTACTTTCGGCTGCGAAGAGCTCACATGGCGGGCTGTCGGTTTGCCTTAAAAAGCGGAGATAATTCATCTAACCTTGCCTTAGATGTATAAAGCAGCAAGGGACGGTCAAATAGGTGTGTGCTGACTTCTCCTGCATCGGCGCGTCCTCCCCACCCGTCGAAGAAAGCACAGCATGGCTGCGTCGCCAACAATCCCGGTCTTGCGTAACGATGGCCCAGGCTCTTCGTTTGCCCCATTTCCCAAGCTCCCACCGGAGCTCGGACAGCGGATTTGGGAAATATCGATGCAGTATCACCGCATGATGATAATCACCATGAAAGAGCCTACCGTCGCCCTAGGCGATGTGCTGGCCAGCACCTTGGGGCGAGGGGTGCACAGCAAGCAGCTGCGCGTAAGTCGCGAGTCCCGTGCCGCCGCGCTCCGCTCGTACCGCGTCCACATCCCTATCCGGTTTCGCAAGTCGACGAACCCATTCGAGCTTCCCGGGATTCGAGGGACGCTCTACTTCAGCCCCGAGGACGACATGGTCGAGTTTCGATTTCCGGCTATAGGGAGGCGTCCTCGGGATGCCCAGTAGGCGAGTTTCTCGTATTCATCAACAGTTTGAAGGCCCACGACCCGCGGCGCGTTGGGCTTCTTAACCTGGTCGTCAGAAACCAAGCAATTCAGGAGATCTTGCTTGCCTCCCAGGCGCTCACGACCGAAATAGCCGTCGGCGACGCCTTGGCCGAGTTTGCGGAGACGCTCTCGCGACTGCGACGAACCATATTAGCGTCGTTGTTATCGGAGGGAAGCACAGGTTTAGCCACGCTATGGCAGCCAGCGGCGAAATGCTGCGCTTCGACCTGCTCGTCCGAGATCCGCGGCCCCTGGCGCGCGAGTATTTTAAGTCCGCGACAATTCAAGGGGACGTATACACGCGCCTGATGCGCGTTTGGTGGCGGCTGCTGATGGAGGTGTGGGGGATCGGCCGCCGAGAGAATCAACCACCGACGCAGGAATTGGTCCTGTTGCGCGCATACCCTTTCCCACCGACGTCCTGGGAGAGCCGGGGCAGGGACCAGCAGGCATGTTGAGAATGTCTGACCTGACGAACCAGTGGCCGCAAGTGGCCGCAGCTGGCCGTGTCTCGGCTCCTCTAGCCTTGGCTTTCCTTGTCCGTTTTGAAGACCTGTCACGACAAACAAGATCGATATCACCAGACGAGCCTCGGGTTCCCAGAAGTCCTTCCTCCACCCTTGCCAAATGTAGGTTCGGAAAGGAATTTTGCTAGAAAAAAACAGCCAATCTGATATACCTCAGTAAGCCGTCAAGCTTAGCTGTGCCGCAGTGGCGGGCTTACGGCGTGCTGGGAAGGATCAATTCTTTGCACCATTCAGTCTCCACATTTACAGGCGTGCGCCTCGTTGCACAGCCGATTGCGCAACGAGCTAATCGTTCCTCCAGGGGAGGTCGCATCGAAAGGACCAGGCAGGCGCATTCAAGCTCAAGCTCCCGTCAGTCTGGGGCCGACCGATTCCTTCCTTTTCCTGTCAGTCGGGTCCGAAGGCGGCGTGGTGGGGGCCGAATCGGTTGGAGCTCAGGGCAGGGGACCCCGAGTCAGCCTAGCCTGACACTGACACATGGATTGATGCTCTGGCCTCAACTGCCACGCTCAGGACACTGGCTGCAAGAAATTGAGCACAGAACCAACAACAAGTGCCCTGGTCTGGCGATCCCATCATTGCACGCAACATGGAATGAGTCTAATCAATTTCCTAGGATCCCAAGGGAACGCCGCAGGCGAGACTCGATCTTTTGGAACGCACCGACCGCCATTGCCGACGGTGTCGCGGGGCTTTTGAGGGAAATAAATCTAGCCATGACGCCCGTCTGCGGCACAGCTCGAAATGGCCGTCGTCGTCGTCGGCTGGCGGCTTGGCCACACTCCTCCCTCAGTTCCCCTCCCGCCATCTCGCATTCGTAAATCTCCTCCACTCACGTCTCTCGGGCAGGCGGGCGATGGCCCCGGCGCCGGTCGGGTACACGGGGCGAGGGGGGTCACAATGCTTTTGTGCGCGACACCGAGGTCGACAGCCGACAGAGCCTCCTGGCTTCGTTTGGTGGCAGCCTGGAACCGCGATCAATCTACTGGCCTAGGACAGATGCGTGCTAGGCCGGCAGTGAGCTGCTAAGTTTGGAAATCCCGCCCAATAGTGCCACCGCAGGCTTTTCATGGCCCGCCCGCCCGCCCACGTTGCACTGGCCTGAGGGTGTGCCGTGCAAAATGCCCGTTGGCTGCCCACCCGGGGCTCTCGCTGCTTGTGGCTCTTTTGGCATGCAGCCCGTCTTCTGCGCTGTGCCCAGCCAATCACCGCATTTTCGTAACTCTCACTCCCACCCCGTGATTGGGTCCTGTGGGGAAGGGGAAGACCCTTTGGGAGGGTGGTGCGTGAGAGCGAAGGTCTCGGCGGCAGTCTTGTCCTTCGCTTGTCCCTCGCACCCACAAGCCGGCTTTTTTTTTTTTTTTTTTTTCTCTCTCTCTCTCCCTCTCTCGCGGTGACAGCACAGAAAGTTGGGAGCAACTCCCTGGCGATCTCGCTCCCGACGCTCTGGACTTGCTTCAGCTGCTCCTCCTGCCTGTCCCCTGTCATTCCCTGCCCCTTCAAGTTGTGCCGGGCGCTGATCTGACCATCACCCAGGGCATGGAGGTGATCGACCTGCCAACATCATCGCGATTCAGCTTCATGATCCGCAGTTGCGCGCCATGAAGAGTTTCACGGCCGATGCACTGGCTGCATTTTGCCTCAAGTCTCAGCACCACCACACGTTGTGCCGCTGTTTCTACGTGGCAGAATCCTCTCGCGGGCGCCGTCCCACAGCCTTACACGACACATGAGATGTCCTGCATCGAGTGGTTACATTGGCAGTGTCCGTTGGTTGCAAGTGTGGGCTGCCGCGACAAGGTCTCAGCCATTAGCCATCGTGCCCCCCTGCAACCCTGCGCATAAGCAGTGTATTACACTCCACCACCCTCGCTCCCCTCCTCCCTCTTATCTGGAGCGTCCGCTCCGAGGGCCCCGTTCTGCCCAGCCCGTTTTTGTTCCGCGCGAGGGGTGCATCTGTTGATCACATCTTCGTCCATCGCATCGACCCAAGGGAGGAAGAAGAAGAAAAAGAAAAGGAAAGGAAAAGAGAGAGAGCAGGGAAGCCACCCACGTTTTGGGATCGCAAAAGGGACCTTGCACCTCTATAAACGACACCGGATACCTGCTTGCGTTTCCGCCTGACGGGACAGGGATAACGATCAGCTCCTCCTGGCCGGGCCACCTTCAGCGACCAAAGGACCCAAAGTCGGTTGCCGCCAACCACCTGCCTCCCCGATCATCCATCCCAAAGAGAGCTGCAATGATGCAGCGAGCCGAGCTGGGCGGTGCTCTCACCGCCGCCGCCTTGCTGGGAGCACTACTGCCATGCGCCGTCGACGCAACGCTTCTCGGAAGGGAGAGAGATATGGTCCAGAAGATAGAAAAAGTCCATGTCACCATGGTCCACGAGCTTCATAAGCGCGAGCTGCGATGCCCGGCTGGCAACTTCATGTGTGCCGAGTCGCTAGGCGGCGCATGCTGCCCAGACTCATACGCCTGCGCGAAAGACCACTGCTTCGCAACCACGGCTGGCGGCGGCAGGACATGTGCTAGCCTCAAGGGGTACTACCCTTGTCCCCTCACATTGGGAGGGAATTGCTGTCCCGAAGGTTGGTCCGCTTGTTAAACCGCTTGATTGTGCGACTGGTCTGACCGTTGGAATTCTTGGGTAAACAGGTTATATATGTCAGACCGTGGGATGCGGCGTACCGGCGGGCGCTACACTGCCAGACCTTCCTTGTCCCACTGGCATGTTTAGCTGCGCTGCCAGCCTTGGTGGCGGATGCTGCCGCAACGGCATGGGCTGCGGGCAAAACCAGTGCACTTCGACGGATCCTAAGACGTTCACTTTCACCAAAACAGATACTTTGACCGAAAACTCTCGGGCCACCACTAGGACGACCACGATAACAACGATATCAATACCGCCGTCGCCCACCGGCCTCCCAGATGGTACCACCGCCCTCCCGAAACTATTTGTCACGGCGTTGGACAAGATCCAGCCGTCCGAGGTTCCCACCGGGGGCTCGGGCGGGCTCACGACGGCGCAGATCGGCGGCATTGCGGGCGGCGTCGGCGGGCTGCTTATCGCCGTCCTGGCCGCCACCTTCTTGATCATGCGGCGGCTCAAGCAGACACAGCAGGCGGTAGACGAGTCCCGTCGCGGCTCGTCGGCCGCCACGAGGACGAACCGATCGCACAAGCACATGACGCAGTCCTCGTTCGGCGGCGGCGTCGCCGGCTACCCCAAGCCCACGCCGTCGCAGATCGATGCCATGGAGTACGATGACCTGCTCCAGAGCAACGCGTCCACGGCGCTGCAGACGCCCATGCAGAGCACTGGCGCGCCCGCCTCCACCATCGGAGGGCGCGTTTCGTCCGAGATCACTCCCTCGTCTCGGCCCACGCCCAACCCGGACGGCCGGCACACCAGCATCAGCGGCGATTACTTTGACATGCCCGAGGCTGTACGGAACGGGGCGTCGAACCCCCGCCACTCGGTAGGGATGAGCACCAACTTCAGGTCCAGCATGGACTCGCAAGGCACCGCGGCAGCGGCCGAGATGATGGGGTCGCTGGGCCCGCCCGCGCCCCTGACAGCCGCCGCCATCGCCCAGCAGCAGCGCGCACAGCAGCAGCAGGACAGGTCGCGGCGTCACCACAGCAACAGCAACGTCAGCGTCCAGTCATGGGGCAGCCACGAGCTCGCGAGCGACAACGGCCTCGGCTCGCCTGGCCTGCCCGCCGAGCTGGTGGGCCAGGGTTCGCACGCCTCGGAGCTTCCCGTCGAGCAGACCAGCAGCGAGCTCGCCGGCAGCAGCGTGCCGACCCAGCAGATCAGAAGGCGGTCCACTGGTGACGGCGGCAGTGGCCCCGGACCCGTGTCGCGGCCCCCGGCGACGTACCAGAGGGCGGCGGCCACGGGCAACCTGGACGTCGTCAACGAGTCGGCCGCCGAGATTCACGGCTACTACGGTCCCCCCGATGCCGTATCGGGCCAGACGGATGCCGGGCTCGCAAATGCCCCGACCGACCTCAGTTCGCCCGTCACCGTGCCCTTCCAGCAAAGCCAGTCGCCCAACTCCCCTGGGAGCGACCCGAGCAATCCTCTGCGAAAGTAACGCGGCGAGAGGCGTGTCCCCTTGTATTTATTAATGATTGTTCCATATAAGCCGGCTCATTTGTTTTATCTTCCTTGGCATAGGTACCTACATAAAGGTTTAAGTTTTATTAGTAAGGACGGATAGGATGGGATATTTGGTAAACCACGGGTGGTCGGACATATCGGGCGACCCCATACTGTTCGGGATTTGGGCTCAAGCGGAATGGACTTTGGGCGTCCCCTCGCTATTGCATTCAAGCGCTTTGCAAGCACTATTTCCTGTTGACGTTTGGCCTGCAATTTTTCTTTGTGACACGGCGTTCCGGTTCGGAACTGGAGCCTTAAAAGAAGATACTTTGTTTTGTTCTGTTCAAAAAGAGAACATACTGAAGGGACCTAGGTGCGGAATGCCGCCCTCGCAAATAACAAATAGTGTTATTAAGATTATTCCCGACAGCTTGTGTTGAACTCTCGCAGTTAAAAGGGGACAGGACACACCAGTCCTTTCGATACTTGGATCTCGTAACGTCGTATAAAGGATGGCGCAATAAGATCCAAATCAAACAAGGAAACATTCGAAACCCTCCAGGTGTAGTAACGATGAGGCCGTTTACGCCAAAGACACCCCTCTCCATGGAAACTCATCTCCCCAGTTTCGCCTTCCTCGTCAGAAGTCAGCGACGCGCACCGGCTGCCTCGCGGGCAGCGTCTCCTTGTCACACATTTCCGCCGGCGGCAGGGCAACACCTCCCCTCATATCGACCTCCCCGCCCGACGGCCTCCCCGCCAACGAGGACGCGGCCGACGACGACGCAGTGAGCGACGGCAACGTCTCGTCGCCGCCCTCGCCGCCTTCGACAAGCGGCGTGGGAGTCTCGGGTATGCTCTCCAGCGAGCAGCGGGATTTTGATGTCGCCGCCGCGTCGATCGGCCGGAGCGGCTCCTGCTCCTCCTCCAGCTCGTCAACCTCCATGATGGGCTCCGGCACGGGCGACCGGCGGTAGCCGCTCAGGGGGCTATCTGGCGGCACCGTCGTGACGGGGCTGCCGCTGCCGCCGCCGCTCCGGCCGCCAGATGCAGGGTTCGCGGTCGCGGCGCCCGCAGCTGACCGGGGTGGTGACCTGGGCGGGGTGAGCGGTGGTGGCCTCTTGTTGCTGCGGCCGCTGGTGGTGGCAGCGGCGTCGCGGCCGTGCAGGGATTGCAGAAGGTGCGCCGGGGGCCTGTCGGCGGCGAGGCAGACGGGGACCTCCGACCTGCCGACCATGGCCAGTTCGTCACTGGGGTCCTCGTGGAGCTGGTGGTGTTTTGCAGGGCCCCTATACTCAAGCGTGTCAGACTCCGCGGGTTCCATTGTGCCAGTCCGTGTGCGGCAAGGAAGGGAGGGAAGACATACACAAGCTTCCTCAGCGTGTGGAATTTGGAGCTCCCCATGTTTCTGTCTGGTGTAGTGTGGCCAACTAATCTAATCCGGTATGACTTCTAGGTGTCCCAACTGTCGCGGAGGGGAGGCTCTGTACTCGAGGAAATGGGAAGGGTTTTCACACAAGAAGATTTCTAGAATGTGGATATATGGTCAAGGGAGGGTTGTACGCAGAGACTTGGCCGCGGGCGAGCGAAAAGGGGAGATGGGGCATCTTGTATCGAAAGCGACTAGAGAGAAGACGTATGCGGCGATAGGAGTGGAGTGTTATAGGGTCCAAGGACGGCTTTGTCCAGGGATGCATCGAGATCAGGGCTTCCAGGGAAGGCGGGCTAAGGGCGCCTGGGGAAGATGCAGATTCTGTGTTGGCCTGGTTGGTGGTTGGCGACATTTCAAGATTTGGGGAGCCCATGACGTCAAGGGCTGGTCCGGCGAAACTTGTCGCTTGGCCCAATGTCGCTTAGGCCGACCCATCAGCCTGGCAGCGTGACCTCCGAGGAGAGAATCCGCAATTGGCTTTGTTTTTTATTTTTCTTTTTTTTTTATCCAGCAAGCGATCGCCAAGTTGCGTTCGCATGTTGGTTCAGTTACTTTCTTAGGAAGCCTGTCACTGCAACCGGGTCATTCAGACTCAGGGTTCTGCGTTCCATCCGACCAACTCGATCGACGGTCCTGTCGCAGCTTCGTTGACGACGTGGCTGCGTGGTCGTCGCAGAAAATCCGGGGCGGTTAAATGATGATTGTCGGAGATGGGCCCGTGCTCGACAAGACCATGACGCGCGATCCAGCGCGACATTGTCGATGCTTGCGCGTCTGCGTTGAAGCATGTGTTTCCCGGGGCCCGCCCTTTGACTTTGTGCTAACGATTCCTTGGGGACTCCCACGACTCCCTAATAAGGGGTTACGTGTTTGCGAGAGGCATATCTTGGGGGAGCTTGAACGCGCTAGCAAAAGCCAATTGCCATGTGCTGGGAGCTTGTGATTCTCGGAAATACAAGACTTTGCCGATTGACAGGAGGTAGTTAGACAAATCGGCGAATACGACACGTCGATATAATGCTTTCACTCGGGAGCGGCTGAATACAAATGTATGACAAGACACGATAATTACGACTATGAGAGACGGTAGGTAGGGAAGACCGCCGTGATGTTGTGGTTCCACAGATTTGCGGCGCTCGGATGACGCACAAGCTCGAGCCGAGCCCCTTTGCGTTCTCGTCTGGCGCGAGCGACAAACACGTGGGCCTCGAGCTCTCGCCTGTCCCACTGTCCCAGGCATTTCTCCTCATTCTTACCACGCCTGGATCCAATGCGCAAAACCCCGACTCGCAAAATGTTTGGGCGACAGGGCTGCCGCTGCTTGCACCACGTGCAATCAGGAAGGTCGGGGGACTGGTCCAAAAGAAATCGGCTCCAAATCCGTCCCTGGCTGGCGGACCGGGGTGTCGCCTTGGCATATTAGATATGCTGGGAGGGACCTGGCTCTGTTTGTTCCTTGTCAACGCACCTTCCGAAAAGGATCATGGCTGTTTGGTTTGCCAGAATATTTTTGATGAGCATAGGTCCATTGCTGACCACGGCCCCATCATAGGGGAAGGCGCACCAGCCCGACCTCGGAACCTCAAGATGCACCTCAGAGCAGCTTGATAGCTGTTGGTCGAGGCGAGGAGCTACACCTACCTACGGTGTGACGAAACATTAATAGAACATGCGCGGATGGATAGAGCAAAACGCAGGTACGAGAAACAGCCCAACATTTGTCGCTTGGATAATAAAACAGCCCGAAATTTCGATGGAGCTCGTACCGCGCAACCGGGCCACCAGCAAGCCACCCGGCGGCTTCGGAAAGGCGCTCTCCGAGCTGAGGAGCCGCCCGCTTTCAGTGTGGATGGATGGGAATCCCTGTTTGTGTGGCTGTCTGCCCAGCTCGGTTTTATCGACGCGGGAGTGCTGGACGGTCCGGGTAGGTGCTTGCACGCAAATGCAATTTGTCTCGTCAATCCCGTGACGGGTCTGGAGCTGGTTATTCCATGGACGGGACGGGAGTGGCCATTGACCGGTACGGGAAAACAAAAACCACCTAGCTAGGTAGGTACTGTAGGTGCCCAGCCAGCAGCGCCTTCCCCGTCGCAATTCGATAGCGCCGACCTGGTGGCGGCGGGCTCGGCTGGATGCGTTGACATCAGCCCACCGGCGCGCCTTCCTCTTTCCGGAAGCTGGCTGAGGGGTGAGTCGTGCGTGCCCGCTCGCCAACGCGGACGGCTAAAAAGAGAAGTCTCGGCACCAAGACCCACGATAAGCCAGCCACTCACATGGCGCCTTTTCCTTGACCTCTGTTCTTCCTTTGGTACCACCACAGAAGGAGAAAAGTGATAGGCTGAAGTCGCCTGGCCGTGAGGAGTAACCAACGGCTTGGTCCTTTTCCCCCCATTTTTCCCTCCCCCTCATGCCATCCCCGCCCTTCAAAGCTTTGCCAACCCCTGGCGGATGGCAAAAATATCGAGCCGGGTGTCGCTCGCATCTCCGAGTGGATGGGATGGGGCCCCGCTGCCGCATGGCAAGCTCCCATAGGTGGATTTCTGCTTTTCTACGAGGCGACCGTTGTCGATTCGATTCCCTCAGAACGGGACGTGAACTTCAACCAAGCGAGTCCTGTCTCTCCACGCGAGGGCTGGGCTGGCTGCTGGTCAGTCAGTTTCCCTGCCGTGGTTGCGCAATTTGCTGGCCCCTGCCCCAATGTTCCACTTTCCAGGCCGGCTCCCCCTTGCACGCTCCCACGCTGGGCAGGGCCGGCAGCAAACAGCAAACGAGGGCCTCACCGAATCCGCCTGCAGCCTCTGCCCACCACCACCACCATCGCACCCTAAGCTGACCCCAGCCTTTTTCACGGCCCGGATCAATATTGGCTGTGGGGCCCCCTTTCTTTGGCTTTTGCCCTTCTCGGGCAGGTCCTCAGCGCACGCCTGCAGCCAAAATTGCCCAGGCCCAGAAGATACCCGACTTGCGCCCACTACCAAGACTTTTCGCTCCCACGCGATGGATGTCCACTGTCCCGGGGGTTGCAATCGTTTTTCTCCTCCGTCGGGCTGAGCGGCCTGTCAGGGGAGGAGGGTGGTATGGATGGCATGGGACGGGGAGAACCAGGCCAGGTACACACACCATTCCCATGTACCTACATATATCGCCAGGCACACCCTCTTCCCCGTCACTCCTCGCTCCTCTCCTTTTTTCCCTCCCTCAGCCCAGCTCAGATCCACGGTTCGCATCCGCTAGATCCCGTTCGACAGGAATCTCAACACACCGAACACCTTTCAGCCAACTCCCCAAACCTCCCTCACAATGAAGGTCGCCGCTGTCCTGTCCCTCGTGTCCCTGGCTGTTGCCAGCGTCATCGAGAAGCGCGAGTGTGCCGGCAACAACTGCAACCGTGCCATCACCGGCACCCGTGACGGCCTCCCTCCCATGTCGCTGCGCTCGGCCGACTGCTCCAGCTTCATGAAGACCACCGTCACTCCCAAGGCGGCGTAAGCTACAATACCCACTTGCGCTTTTCGTGTTTGCAACAACAACGCTAACTCGCCCTCCTAGCACCGTCACCGTTACCGTCGAGGCTGAGGGCACCCTCGCTGCCAAGCGCGACGCCGTCCTGGAGATCCGCCAGGCCACCGTTGTCCCCTCGGTCCTGCCCACCTACGCCACCCAGTGCTCGGGCGCTCCCGCCTACTCCTCGGCCTGCAGCTGCTTCGGCATCACTGGCACCGTCACCACCGCCCCGACCCCCACCGTCACTGTCACCACCACCATCGACTACTGCGAGGACCTGTAAACGGTTCGTCGCTGCGTTTGGGTGGGCGAAGGGCGGAGGCTGGGGGACCTGGTCTTGGTCTCTTCCACATCTCATGGATTATGTCTCGGGAATCGGTCTGATCCGATCTGATCTGATCTGGAAAGTGGGTAGGGGAGAGTAACTTTTTTCGGAAGGGCGGGTCTCTCCCCATGTACCGTGGGACATGGAACCATGGCTGCTTTCATCTGTCGGGATCTTCATCCCACATGGAGCAGCTGGAGATATCGGCCGCTGACGATCCTTGACCCATCTCAACCCATCTTCTGGCGACTGGGATTTCTCCACCCGAGTCTTGCCGCGAGGACCAACAGGACAGAAACACAAGATAAACAAGAAGGGTTCCCACTTTCCGCAAACAAATAGCCATGGAATCAGCCCTCGCTCCAGTAGGCGCCGACTACCTACCTAATCATAGATGACCGTGGCCGGGGGGACTTTGGCTTTTAGAGCGTGCTATTCTCATGATGGATGATAATTGAGATAGACTTGTGATGAAGGAAAAGATAATTAAATTCGATGTAAATGATAATGATTGAATACACTTGGATCCATTATTCTTTGGCTCACGCCACTCCCTTTCTTCTCTTCTTAACTGTCGTGGTTTTCGTCAACTCGGTCGTGGCCAGCCCTATCACCACTGCAATGTCCGAGTGCCTCGAGAACATAAAATATACAGCGGGGACAAAAACACCGACTGATTTTGGTTCGGCAAATTGATCCACTCGTTTAAGGATTAACTTCACGAAAGCGCTGCGCGAGCAAAAGGAGTTAAAAAGTAGCAGAAAAAATATATACGTAATTTGATGCTATCGATTTACTTAATAGCAAAAATGTGTATAAATTGAAGATGAATTGATGATGTAGGAATGCGTTAAAGTAAAGGCGTGATTTGCGGCGTGGTGGGGAAAATGAAAAATCCGTCGATACTTTTGTCCTCCGACTGTCTGTCGTATAACTTAGAAAGGAAGTAGACGACCAAACTCTGGGTGCAATGGGTTGCAGTTGCCAAACAGTACTGGATAGAAGTAAACCAGCTCGGGTGGTGCCTTTGCATGATCTGGCAGATATCCTCTCGTATGCAGCTAGGAACCCGGCCGGAGGTTCTTTTAATATCACCCAAGCAAATGGCTCGATCGGGTCGACTTCCCGTACCTGGTTAAATAAGACAACCAACTAGGGAGAGGTGGGTCCCTAGGGAAATGCAGCCATCCCATAATGTGACGTGATGCGAAGAGTGGCAAGCTTGAGCTTGTCAAGTCGCCGAAATGCGCCGCATTGCACATGTTTACATCTCCCGTACCGATCGTCCCCATCCTTTCAACGCCCTCGCCTTGAAGGACGGGCACGTCGGGCAACAAAAAAAAAAAAAAAGCAGTTTCGAGACTTGTTTCCACAAACGGCTACAAAGTGAACGTTCGGTTTTCGCTCAACACAATAGTTGCCACGAACGCTAATTTTTATTTTGAAATAACCGGTGACAGGAAAATGCGCTCAGCTCATACTCCCTGGGCCGGGAAGGATCCGTCACCGATTAAGGGAATCCTGTCATATCTATCGACAGGTTGGGGAGCTCGGCTTCTATAATCCTGAGGGTTTCCATAACGGTAGCGGACAGCTCGCCGGTTCTCACGGCCCAGAGCCTCCTCATATCTCGTATAACTATGTTGCACTCGTTCCGTATGTGGTTAATCAACCAAGGATAGAAGTCCCGGATCCACTCTCTCCAGAAACCGGCCATGTCGATCTGGTCGTTGGGGTTGATCTGGTTCCAGGTGAGGTCTCCATGCTGCCACTGGCTGTGGATATCCATGAGGACGTTGGCCAGGAAGCTGTTCACGTCCCTAGGGGCGCGCAAGTTGAGGTACTTGACCACTGCGATAGCCTCTCTGATTCGGACCAGGAGATGGTTCACATGCTTCGGGTCGAGGCTCGCTATCAAGGCATTATACTTGCCGTCATGCACCAGCTTTTGCCCCCTCGATAACTAGCACCGCACCGGCAAAGGGCGAGGTTGTTAGCGATTGAGGGACATTAATGCCAAGGGAAGGGAGAGGCTTGTTGCGCCTCATATTTACTTACCCAGCCCTTTATGGCGTTGATATTCTTAGATAAGAGGGAGAAGTTCCGAGTGTTAGATATGCTCCCCAGACATTCCATTACCCTTTGTAGCAACCGGTGGTCTTGGAAGTCATCGGCTATGGGTGGAGGATTTGATAGCACATGCATGGTCCGAGCCTGTCTGAAGAAGCTGACAGTGACACTTCCGGTTGTGGCCGTGGCTCCGCTCCGTAGTCTGGTTGGTTTATCATAATATTAATCGCTTGGCTTGGCAGCTTACAAGAATCCTGCCATACGTAACAAGACTTTTGGTGGGAGAGGGGCGGGCCGTAATGCTCCGGGTATGTCTTACACTCCTGCAGCTGCATTCTCGAGGAAAGTGGCGATGAGGTTGCCATCAAAAGGATGTTCGACTTACGAATCCAGAGTTAGCGATGGTCACAACGGAAGGCTGGGAAAAGCGAGAGAAAAGGCTACGCTTGCTGTGAGGTCCAGCACTCACCTTCGTAAACACGGACGCCGTCGGTTGCTGCGGTTGCTAATTGAAGGTTGGTGCAGTCGTCGGGGTTTTCGAAGCCGATGGCTTCAAAGAATATCGGGTGGTTGTAAGGCCATCGACTGGGCGGGTCGTACTTCAAACGCATGCAAGCCAGTTAGAAAAAGGAAAACGAAAAAGGAGGGGAAAAAAAGGGAGGAAAAAAAGGGGGAGGAAAAAAAAAGGGGGGGGGGGGGGAAGAGGGAAAAAAAAACAGGAAAAAACAAACAGGAAAAAGAGGAAGAAAAAAAGGGAAAGGGAATAATAGCTCGATAGGTTGGACTTACTGGGGGCAGATTGAGCTCTATGGTGATATATCCTGATGCGGCTTGCGGATCCGGAATCTTCGCACGATATTGCCGACGTGTTCTCTTCTGCAGAGTGCCGGATGTGGCGTCGTCCAGGAGCAAAGGGACCTCCCGCCTTTGAAAGATGCTAGCAGGACCTGGAGCCGCCTCGCCGCCGCATTCAAGATCTCCCTTGTCCAGGTCCCGCTCGCAGGACCCCTTGGCGCAAGTGATCTGCCTCGAGCCGCCGGCTCGGCCATTCCATGTGTAAGGGCTACATATGATGTCGTGGCATACGTCGATCGGACCCCGTCGGCGCCATTCGGGTGTCTGCTGAGCGAAGGGCTTCAGTTTTGATATCCTGAGGTTCGGCCACTTGTCTCCGATGGACTTGTCCCAGATTTCCTGCAGCGCCTCCTGCAAGGCCGAAGTGCCCACCGCGGCGAGCAGTTCCAGGCAAATGCCCTCAGTTTTCTCCTGGCCTGGCCTCGTCGCCCGTCCGACCAGCTCGTGAGCCCCTGCCACGCTTGAGGAAGAAGCCGTCCTGCTCTACAGGAGGGTGCCAGGGTTGGCGCAGACCGGGTTCTCCATGAAAAGCCCCAGTGCCTTCTTATACTGTCCAACCTTCTCGTCCTCGAAGTGGACGATGTCGTAGTAGCTGAGCACGCAGCAGTAAGCTTTGGCACCACTTTTGCAGCCGGGAGCCTTGGTGTCAAGAGTGACGAGCACGCGGTCGCTCGGGCAGTTGCTGTGGCAGAAGCCATCGCTGGAATCCCTTAGGCCGTAGTCGAACCATGCACAATCGGAAAACGTGGCCTTCTTGTAACTGGCGTCGTAGCATGTGATTCGGTTGTCGAGCGTAACCTCCGTGTTCCACGACAATGGGGGCGTCCCGTAAGCACATATGGCACCCCCGGTAGTACTGGGCGACCACATGGCGGTACTTCCGGCAGGTCGCCTTTCCGTTCGAGATGGGACACTCCTGGTTGTCGAGGTAAAGGGGGTATGACACGGTCTGGCGCGGCCTGGTACGGTCTGGCACGGTCTGGCACGAGTTGGCACGAGCTGGCCTTCCTGTAAAGTATCATGGACGTCGTGTCGGTGGTGTAGCAGGCCGACTGGATGTCAAAGTTGGAGCAGAAGTCCGAGTTGCCTGCAATCTCGACCTGCCCGCCAGGGACAAGCTGGGGCCGCGCATGACGTTGTTGTGGCCGTACCACCCGCGCTTGAGCAGAGTTTGGCTAGAGAGACAGCAGAAGGTGCGGCCTCTGCCCCAGCAGGTGGTACCGTCGTACATTCCCTCGCTATCACGCGCGTCGCCGTCAGTCCGCCGGACGTAGATCCAGCCGCTGGGGGAGGACTCGCCGCAGTTCATCCACCTGCACTGGGGGATCGTGATTTCGTCTATCCTATAGGGGTCGCTCGAATCGTCTTTGGCGGGGAGGGGCAAGATCTTGCGGTTGGCCACCCTGCCGAGCGCCTTGTTGTACTTGGCGTCCTTGGTATCGTGGCTGATGGCCTAGACCATGAGGCCGCCCAGGCCATGCTCTGCGCGTACTCGGACTCGAGCTTGAGCGTCTCTTCATCGCCACGCGCCACCCACTAATGACCCCAGACGGCAACCTTGACGGCCCCTCCTTGTAGAGCCTGGGAGCGACGCCATGCTTTTTGACCAGCGCGTCGATATTTGAGTTGAGCAAGATGCCGACCTCGTTGCTGCGTGCGCCCTGCTCTGTCCCCGACTCGAAGGTACAGCCGGGCTCAACACGAGACGGATTCGTGATGGTGAAGAAATGGCCATAGAAGCCCAGGCCTATGATTAACATCCCCGGATCAATGTCATTGCGCCAGATGAGGTCCAAGGCCTGGTCGATCTCGGTCAGGTTGGTGTGTGCGTTCAAAAAGGCGCCTGTGAATTTGTTGCCCTTGTCCCATGTACCGTGCAGGTCGTAGGACCTGTTGTGTCGCGTTAGTTTCTGGACTGCGTGATGCCTGGATGGCCAGCGAGGGGGATGGCACTGACATGACGTTAAACCAGTTGATCGACTCGGACTGCGTGTGCGTCATGCGCTTTTCAGTGGCTTATGTATCGAGGTAGGGGGCTACCTAGGTAGGTTGCTTGTACTAATCAACGCTTTGAGGTCAAAATGCTGAAGATACCAGAACGATGCGGGGATTGTGATGGAGATCCCCTTGTTGACAGCCGACAGGGAGTCTCGAAGACGAGCAATGAACTTGGGGAAGTTGGCAAAGTCCACGCCTTGGCCACCCCTGTCATCCGCCCCTGGATATTCCCAGTCCAGGTCCAAGCCGTCGAAGCCGTATGTGGACATGAACGAGATCAACGACTGGATGAAGACTCTCTGGCGGGGGAACGAGGCTGCGAGGACCGAGAAGGTGGTGCGAGTGGGACCGGGGTTGCTGAAGGTCCAGCCTCCAAGAGCCACAAAGATCTTAAAGTCGGGGTTCTTTCTCTTGAGCAGCATCAGGCGCTTGTATATGTTGATGTCTGAGTCGAGCGTAGGAGTGATCCTAAAGGCTTTGGGGTCGGTGGTGGCAAAAGCGAAGTTGATGTGGGTGTAGACGCCGGCGGGTGTCTGCTCTGGCCCAAATGCATTGCACGCCCGGCCCGACACCGCAGTATCCGATGACTCGGCGGATGCCGTTGTTTTTTGGAGCAGGTCTTGTGCTCTACTTTGCGGTCGCTGCAGAAGTCCTTGGTTGTCTGGGAATCTGTGGGTTAGCGAGATGGCTGACGCGTCGAGGCTGTCGGGAGCAACATCATCACCTACACCATTGACGAGTTCTCCCTCGTCGGCTCCTACACAGAGATGCCTCGGAACTAGCTATGCCGCACCAGCTACATTCGGCGCCCAGCCTTCATGCAAGCCTCCCAGTACTCTGTCTACAAGAGCTACTACAAGGAGTAGCTTAAGTGTGTCTACTCCAATTGCGGTGGCTCGGGCAATACTACGGTCCCGCCACCGTTGACCATGGGGAGTCCTCCCGCCCCCCGTACTGCGTGTCCGGGAAGGGCTACACGGCCAAGGCAGGCGACACGCGCGAGTCTATCTCGGCGGCCAACGGTGTCTCCTCAACCTCGCCTTACACGGGAAACCAAGGCCTCGTCCCGGACTGCGGCAATATTGGCGCAGGCGTCTCTGTCTGCATTCCGCTGCCGTGCAGCACGTACAAGGTCCTCCCGTCAGACACATGCACCAAAATTGAGTCCTCGCTCGATCTCGGCTCAGGCAGCCTGCGTGATTACAACTCATAGACCAACTTCGACTGCTCCAACCTCCAGTCGGCGACCGACGTATACAGCAAGACATCCGCGCCGGGCCCCAAGGTGGAGCCCTCACAGGAGCGGCGCCTGACACCGTAGGGCCGACGCGCGGGAACCCAGGAAAGGAAGTTGAGGCGACACCGAGACACCTATCCCTCCACCAGCAGGGCTGCGGTGGCTCACGGCTCCACCATCAACTGTGGCAAGTGGCACGTGGTGGAGGCTGGTGAAGCCTGC
Organism: Gaeumannomyces sp. JS-464; assembly: GCA_002197995.1. Taxonomy (NCBI): domain Eukaryota; kingdom Fungi; phylum Ascomycota; class Sordariomycetes; order Magnaporthales; family Magnaporthaceae; genus Gaeumannomyces; species Gaeumannomyces sp. JS-464. Next base: position 159,420 of record NGZR01000009.1, read on the forward strand.
CGCGTCATATGCGTCCAAGCAAGCATCACTATCGGCCTGCTCAAGGCGATGAACCCATCGGTGGCGGTAGATTTGTGCTCGCTTTGCCTGCAGCCTAGGAGGCGACCATACCCCGGTTTAGGGCACCGCTTGTTCCCGCCTTGGTTATGGGGGAGCCTGAGAATACCGCAAGTTCCAAGACAGCAGGCACTCCTGTAGCGGAGGCTACAAATGCCCAGGTAGGTAGATGGGCATGGAGACAAGAAGAATCGGATTCTGGCCAGTGGGAACTGTCAGGGGGTTGCTCGACCATTTTGTGATCTGGTAGAATGGGATAGTGATCGCCGAGATAGTGGAGCCAGCTAGTGCATGTTTTCCAAGACTGACCGAGCCAGAGAATGTTGTATGTCCGCAGCAACTCAATATATCGTCGGGTGCGCCAACCGGGAGGCAAGGAAGCCCATTGGCCAATATAGGACCGTTGGAAAAGTTGTCACCACTACCTAAGCCGATGAAGCACACCCTCCCAGAGGCGCCGCGACCAATCATACCTCCCGGGTAGCTCCGCCGGCGAAAGCGGACAGAATTGAGATGTTCCACTCGCTCACAGTATGCCAAGCTGCGAGCACTTGCGTACTGGGAGCATTTTATGGACACGGTGCGGAGGGCCATATCGTGCTGCGGAGATGCCATTTACAAGCGAGAGGAAATGACATGCGGTCACGAGCAGGCCTTGGCAGGCTGCTTAAATGTTGTGTCTACCTCTCGGGCTCCTCTGCTTGCCCCAGGAGGTAGGTATGTAGGTAGGTAGGTGGCTAAGTGGTGACGAAGGTCCGGTGAGACCAGGGACCTCGGGTTTCTAGCCGCTATTCGGACCGCCTCGGTACCTATGGGCTTCAAACAAAAAGCCGCGGCTTGGACCACACCTAAGATACTCCACATTGCAAGAACGCAGCCCTGAACCAACAGCCAGAAGTGGGATTGCGGCAGTTCATCTGCCGACTTCTAACGGCGGAACCCCAACGTCGGGCTGGCATTCACGACCCTTGTGGCAACGTGTGCGTCGCAGCCTCGGCAGGCGACGGTATTATCGGTCTCTTGATAGTCGCGTTTTTCCATGTCCAGGGGCGGGTCGCGAAATCGCCTGCCAACCTTGCGGCCGACAGTGAGCAAACGAATGATAATCGCCCAATATCCTCCATATCAATGCATCTGCCATGGCCGATTGTCCCTCGACGCTCTTTTTTGTGTCCTGCAGACTTATTGAGCTGCCACAAATCTCCGTTTCTCCAGGGCGCAGACCCTGCGCCACATCATACCTCAATTCCATAAACGTCCCAGACACCAAGATCTCGCCGTTCAGGGTCGAAGGAAGATGGGATCATGTTTCCGACCAGGTCCAGGATTCCCATTTGCCCCCACAAGAGCGTGATGCTTTCCGTCGATATTTTGGTCCAGCCAAAGTAGGACTGCGGTCCGAGGCGCAGATGTTGGGGCACGTGGTCGGCCGCGACATAGTCGACGTCAAACATCTTGACCCACCACCTGCCCTGGGCGGCCGCGGCCAGGACCTCGGCGTCGGCGACCAAGAAAAGCCGCGGCTCCCAAGGGTTGCTTTCGTAGCATGCCTTGTCCGTCGGGCGGCCCCACTGGTTCGATTCGAAGCCCTGCCTCTCGTAGCTACCCATGCAGTGCAGCACGGGCGGCTTCCCGTCCGGGCCCGGGTCGCCCCGCTTGTAGAGCTCGCGGAGGCGGTCGGGCGAGGCGCCCTCAAGCAGGGCCTGGTCCGAGCGCGGGTCCAGGCGGAAGAGCTCCCGGACCTTGGGCGCGGCGGCCCAGGCGTCGGGGTACTTGTCTTCGGGTAGTACTTGGAGAAGTGTTTACTATCGGTTTGTTGTAGCACCTCGTCGCGGATGTTGGCCAGCAGCGCGTTCCACGAAGCCTCGGTGTCGCCGCCGTAGGCCGTGCGGTAGATGGTGAAGCCCCAGTTGTACTCTCGCCATTTTGTTTGGTCCTGGCCGGGCAGGGCCGGTCGGGTAAAGCGTTTGAGGATGTCATCGAGATATTCGGTCATGATTGTGGAAAGGAGATTGATACCGTTTTATGGGTTGGCCGCTTGCATAAATCTGCCGCGCGATGCGCATGTGATGGGGGGTTGAGAAAGAACGCCGATTGTCGAGGGCCTGGGGATGGCGTTCCCCTCTTATACCTGGGGGCAACCCGAGCGTCATTGATGCACGGCGCGCACCCCACAATAGCGGATATGCCTCGCACTGTGGTGCTGCCCGCCCACACCAGTCACCCAGGTACCTTAAGACCCGTGCTGTGTTTCTACCTCTAGGTAGGTGGTGCCTATGTAGGTGGGTAGGTACCGAGATAGCTAGAAAATGGCTTGAATGAAGGCCTAGCCGTGGCTGGGGTGGCGGGAGTTCAATGCGCCAGAAAAAAAAAAGTTTTGGCTCATTGGCAAAACCCTCAAGCTCTTCGTCGAGGCGTGCTTCGACCGGCAGCTTGGCCAACCTCATTAAACGGAAGGCTGCCGCCAGCTTCCCGTGCCCACTTCTGCATCGACCGGCCCAACTAACGCGCGCACTTTTACTTCCAAGACAAGGCCAGTGCCGCGTTCTGGCGAGCGGACGCATCCCCCGAAACGGCGTCTCGGCCTAAACTTCTACGCGGGTCGGGTACCTACCTAACTACCTACCTACCTAGGTACCTAGGTAGTTATAACTACTGAGCCAGTTTTAGGCTGGTGATTCCGGCGGGTCGAGCGTGGCGCTGACACGGCTTATTACAACAACGGCCAGCTCGGGGCCGCAGCAGTAGTAGCCGCCGCCGCCGTGACTCCGAAGAAAATCCCGGCTGAGCATAGGATTTAGGACGAAGAAATAGATGGGAAGAGTGTTTCTGAGTTACGTAGGAGCAAGCTAGAGCGGTGCTGCTTGCATGAAAAAGGAGAGCAGAAGGGTATCATAGGTCATTGAGATGATATACGCTTTGTTTATAGTATCTGTAATCTTGCGAGCCCCTCTAAGACTGCGAGGCTTACGAGAAAGCTTTCTCTATGTACAAGAAAACCGTGAGAAGAAAACACGAAAAGACCAATGCCGGAATCCCCTCGTCGAAAAGATGAGTGATCATGAGGTTTTGTTCCGTGCCCCTTTAACGCCATTAAATGCAGGGAGAGTCGAGATATGCTCGCCCTCCAAAGGTGCGCCCTGGCATGTTCCGTTTCCCTGTACCCTACGAGACACATCATGAATGAATGGAAAAGAAATGGGGTTCTCAAAAAAGGAGTGTGAAAAGAAGTGAAATGTGAGGAAGGTCGAGCCTCAGGCCCAGTGTCCTCAATCCCAGTCAGCCCGAAAAAGCAGGCCACCGAGACTATTCCCTGCTACCTCTGTGCCGGTGGAGTCCGTCCTCTTAGTCGGCACGCTCCCAAGCCGAGTCGACCCGGCGAGCGCCTCCGCGGCGGAAGCGGCGCTTGGCGATGGACAGGGCGTTGGACTTGCCAGCGGTGCAGGTCGTGCCGGGCGCCATGGGGATGGGCACGCTCCAGCTGCCCGAGGCGCAGCGCTGGAAGCTGGTGCCGCCAATGCAGTTGTAGGCACCCTCGTCGTCGCACTTGCCGCTCAGCTGGCCAGCCGAAGAACCGCCGCCGTTTCCGGTCCCGGGAGCAGGAGCGGGGGCGGGGGAGCCCGTGGGCGCAGCCGGCTGGGCGGGGATAGCGGGAGCAGCCGTGCCACCAGCGGCCTTGGAGGTCGTGGCCGAGGGCGTGGGCGCCGCAGTCGGAGCCGCAGAGTTGCCGCCGCTGGGAGAGGCAGTGATGAAGACGCCGCCAGGAACGCTGGGACCACGGTTGCCACTGCTGCGAGTTGTCGTGTTAACAGGGGTGAGCACGATAGACGTTGGGTTCGTGCCTGGGAGGGACGTGCGAGTGGGCAAGGGGGAAGAAGTAACATACCTAGAAGAAGTAGTCGGCTTGGTAGGAGCAGCAGAAGTCGGGGCGGCGACAGGCTTGGAGGCCGGGGGGGCGCCAGCGGGAGCAGAGGGAGCACCCGAGGGAGCGGCACCACCACCGTTTCCGCCGCTGGGAGCAGCAGAGGGCTTACCAGATCCAGCGCCGTTTCCAGGAGCACCGCCGTTGCCACCGTTACCGCCGCCGGGAGCACCGCCGGGCACCGCCGGGAGCACCGCCAGGGCCCTTGCCAGCACCGCCGTCGCACGAAGGAGCAGTCGCCTGTCCGTTGCGGGTCACATCCGGGCCGGGGTTCGGGTAGTCGACGACCATGTTCTCCGTCTTGCAGCCGTTGCCGATGTTGGAGACGAACATGGCGGGACGGGCAGAGAAGGCGACGGCGGCGCGGGGACGGGGCATGCCGCGGATCTTGTTCTTGGCGCTGCCGATGGTGACGCTCGCGCAGTTCATGTAGAACTCGGCGTTGCCGACCTTGTTGGACCAGGACCAGGCAAAGACGGCCTCACCAGCGGGGGCGTCATCGGGGATGGTGAAGTCGAAGCTGGAGCCGCCCGTGACGGGGCAGTCGCCGATGATGGACTGGATGACGGTGAAAGTCTTTCCCTTGTCGTACGAGAGCGAGGCCTGGCACGAGCCGCCGTTGTGGGCAGCGCCGCCGACGATGGTCATGTTGCTCTTCTGGCCAGGAGTGAAGGTGACGACCGACTTGCCGCCCGGGGTGCCAAGGTCCGAGAGGTAGCCCTTGCACGGGTAATTGGCGCCCGAGGGCGAGAGAGGGGCCGTCATGTCCGAGTCCTTGGTGGTGGCGAACGAGTTGAACTTGGAGCGGAGCGGCGGAGGGAACGACATCTCCATGTGGCCCTGGACTACCGTCGCGGCCAGCGCGAGGAGTGTGGCTGCTGTGAAAAAGGAAGTCATGGTGATGTTGTGAGTTGAGTCTGATGTGGTGATGTGGTGAGTTGAAAGCTGAGACGACTCTTGGGTCTTGGTTGCCCAGGTCAAAAGTGAGTGTGGAAAGCAGCCAAGCGTCGTTTATATGCGACAGCGATGGGTGGGTCTCGAGGAAGAAGGAAACAAGTCCAAGTCGCGGAATGGGACGTGTGACGACGAGCAAACCGGGCTCGATCTCTTTGTTCAGGGTGCACAACAATAGGCCCGCTGGACAATCAATAGAGAAGAATAGCAAGAGAGCGTTGTGTGTCGTAGGACAATAGAGCCGAGAAGAATGGAAAGGGCAGAAACCAAAGGGAAAAGATGGAAAAAAGAACCCCGCGAAAAGTTGGCCACCGATGAATAGGAACTTTCTATCCGATGTCTCCTGGAGAATAGACAAGCAAACAGGAGGGAGCAGAGGAGGAGGACCGCGCTGGTTTATACTCGCTGTGTCCGCCATCTCAACCTCCGAGTCCGCATGAGCCAACCAGATGACTCCTCTGTCGGCCGGCCGGTGCCCCTCTCACCGTGGTCCAATAGCCAGCCGCAGGTCGGCATGTCGGGCTGGCGGTTGGAATGTGCCTGGCCACGGCACCAGCCAGCCCACCACCCTGGGCAAGAATGGCTAGCCCCGCTGAGGAATCCCAGGCTGCGTGTGGCTGCCTCCCGTGCCCGCGCGAGAAGGGGTAGGGGGACGGGCCACAGGGACCCGCTAAAAGAGACAAGAACGCTTGCCCTTGTCGCAGCGCCACTCAACGCTCGCCACTCCCACTGCGGTGTGCGGAGCGGGAATGTGTGCATGTGTGGATGGATGGCGTGGCATGGGAGGGGTGATGACGGGATGCATGACGGGCTAGCCAAGGGGGTGGAGAAGCAACGACAAAGGCGACGGAGGCACGGAGGCAGAAGGGCAAGGACGACGATCGGGGCGGGTCGTCCAGTTGCATGCCGCGCGAGGGAAACAAACTCGTTTCCCTTCTTCGCTTTTCTTTTTTTGTGCTGTGGTCCTGCAGCCATCGACGGGGAGAGACAAAAAAAAAAGGCGGGATGTGGGTTGCCCGCCCGTTGAGCACAGCTGTCTCCTGTAGGCGGTGAACTGGGCGTCCTCCAATGAACCGACCACAAGAGGCTGGTTTGGGAAGGAGCAAACAAGAAACGTTGCCTGTCACTTCCACTTTGGACCATTCGCTCGTGCAACCAAACCCGATGGCGGCGCGGGTGTAGCGCCCAGATCGACTGCCGCCGATTCCATTGGAGCACAGCGCACTCGGCCATCACACACGAACAGTCATTTCCAGAAGGCCCTGGTCGCTCAAGATCTGCGGAAACGAAACATTTTGCTCTGCACGCATAGCAGAGGGGCAAGGGGGAAATGGCGATAATCACAGGGTGAGGCACATTGTAGGAGATGCAAGCAAGCAAAGAGGTGGAGGAACAGCAAAGAAAATCCAGAAGCGTGTGCTGCGCTCCCTGCGTCGGACAAAGAAGGAGCCACTCATCAGCCGCGCCAGAGCCAGCCACCCGGCAGTCTGAAGCGGGCGGGTAGGCGAGAGGGTGGTGCTTGGCCGGCTAGTGCGACAAGCACCCGATCGCTCCCAGCCAATCACCTGGCCCTCGTCCCTGGATCCTGAGAACAGCGCTCCTGCTGCGTGGGGCGCCAGGTGTGGGGTCCGCTCCACCACCCCCCACCACCCGTGCTTGCATATTGGCACCGTGAGGCTCATTCAGGGGACAATGGACGACAGCACCTCGATTGGCTGGCGGCTGAGCCCGGCCTTTGGAACCCAACTCAAGCTGCGACAGCACACACTGACGCGCGCGCGCCCGCGGCACATCCAATGCGGCCCCTCTGATGAGCTGTGTGCCAACTCTGGCCCAAAACCACAAGACTGCAAATCCCAACCTGCCCCAAAAACTCAATGTGAAACAAGAAGAAAACCCCTTTGGCTCGGTCCAGGTGGCTTGTTGGGAAAGGATGGGCGGGCTCAAACAACAACTCACATGGACAACCCCAAATCCAGTCATCCATGCCGCATGATACTACGTTACCTGGCTCAAAAAGATCTTTATTGTTCGGATCATCAAATCACTCACCGGGGTCCCGGGAACAGAAGAAAAATCAGACGTCGTCATGGGCCCGCAAAATAGAGGAAACCCCAGCTGCGCATGAAAGAGCTCGGGTGGAAGAGATGCCTACCACCCAGCACACAGCCTCAATCCGCGGCCATGGCCAGTGGACCGCCAGTTCGCGTTTCCGTTCTCCCGCTTGCCGACTCTTACCCGTCTTGCCGGGCTGTCCATGTCAAATCCGCCGCCACCTCACCTTGCCCTTGCTTACCCGCCTTTATTCCCGGAAGGCCCTCGTTGCGTGCCCAGCGGCCTCTCAACTTCGACTCACGAACCACAAGCCGGGGTCCCCGACCGAGGCCGCCGACGGGATCTCCAGGCCGATTTGCCTCTTTTCCGCACACACTCACTCTCTTTATCCATAGTCTTTGGTGGTGATCATATGATGTGCCCGGAAAAGAAAGCGATGGGATAGAGCATGGATGACGTTGAAAGTAAAAAAAGAACAAGATCCAGCGTCAGACGGCGGCTGAACTCTGCCTACCACAATACCAGCAGCAGCACACGGAATCCAGGGATTTCCTTGGTCAGACAGACTACATACCTACTAGCAAGAAGATGTGAAAGAACAAAGAAAAAAAAAAATCCCGAATTCGAAGTAGCGACGGGCACGTGCCCGGACTCCCTCGCCAACAAGGCGTTCATAATAGGGGGTGGCCGATCTTCTTGGAAGAATGCCTCGTCCCATCTTTGCACCAGATGGCCTCCCCCGGACGACCCCACCCACATTGCTTGTTTTCCTGGAAGGAAACAAGGGGCTCCATGCCCCTCTCCTGGCAATACATACCAAAAAGGTGGCAAGGCAAAAGAGGATGCCATCTCCACTCCGTTTGTGCTGCTCCGCGGCATTTGGAACGCGTCAGTGCGCACCTCGTGGCTGGTATGTATGCCGACATGCCGAAACCCCGATATGCCTGGGTAGGTAGCAAGCAGAAGAGGAGAACAAGGAGCAAAGCTGCGTGACAAGAGAAACCCCGCATAGGATTCTCTCTATTCAACAAACCAGAAGAATACGAGCGGCCGCCAGCGCCGAGGGTGGCGTTCAACTGCCTGCTCGCTCGCCTGCCCGCCTGCTGGGTTCCAGCCCCCATGTCCCCCAATCTATCAGTTGATGCCCATCAAAAAGAAACAAGACAACAGCACACGCAAGCTCCTCGCCCCCGAGCGCCGTGTCCAGCATGGGACGAATACACCACCCTCCACTGGCCCTGTGATTCGCCCATCCCGCTTCTCCCCTCTCATCAACCATTGCCTAGGTGCTCGTCTCATCGCCCTGAAACCGCCATTGTTCGCCGCCATGTGTTGGTCAAAAGCGACGAAAAAAACAGCCGGCGTGCCAGCCGCCCCCAAAGCATACCTTTTTATGGTCGTGCCACATTCCCCTTCATCCAACAGGTGGGTAGGTAGGTACCTTCTTTTTCCTGTCCTTCCCACCTCGAGTCGTGCAAACATGTCGTGACAAAACGCCGCCTTCAGAAACCTCCCAGATCGATTCTACCACTCACCCCTTTTCTTGTTTCGACCAAGTTGACATACGCACGGAGGAAGAACGGAGAGCCCACCTGGCAGGTAGTTGGCGAGCCAAAATGTAGTTACCTTGAGGGGGAAAAAGAAAAAACAAAATATTTTCTGATTTTTTTTGTGATTTTTATGTGGGTTTTTCTCTGAAGTTCGTCTTATGCTGCTACCAAACACCTGTCAACCATCCCCTCTTCCCACATAACCCCCAACGCCAGTAGCAGCTCCCAAATGATGCCAATGGGTCTGCCAGTGCTGCGAGATCCGATCTCCAACCTGAGACGGTAAGCGGAAGGGGACTGGGTGATGGCTTGCCAAGGTGTACGCCACGGGGCCCATATATACACTGCATGTCGATAATGAGTGATGTATATGTTGGCGGATAAAGGCAGGTAGTAAAAATGAACAATAGAGGAGGGGTAGATATATGCCTCTCGACGACCTAAACTTGCCAAATCCCTTTGGATGGATAATCAAAGTCCGAGCTCACCAAGCTAGAGCTAAGGTATATCACCTTGTCCCACCCTCCCACCCGTCGTCCTCGAGAGCTCCCTTCCCTCCCACCTGACAACAACCAAAATCATCTCGTCGTCTTCCGCCACATCTTTGAAGTTGCGGGGAAGAACCGGGGGCTTGAACCACTTCTTGTCTAAGGCTACCTGCCCCAGCTCCCATTCCACAAGCGTTTGATAAGTCAGCCGGCCTACCAATGTTGACAGCGACCAAAAATAAGTCAACATCAGATACAGATAACAGTGACTGGTGTGCTCCTGGGAATCCAAATGCGTTCAGCAGGTATGGGGGGTGGGAAAGTCTGTGTTGGGAAAGGCTGGGTAGGGAATGTCTGCCTGCTCAGGTAGCAGCATTTCCATGTTGAACAAAGATACTCTCCCGCGTAGCGTGCAGTTGACGAGGGGCAGCTCAGACGAGCACATATTGGGGGGTGGCAAGCCGACCGCTCCATCATTCGCGCTCTTCTGTCCCTTTAGATTCGCGACGCCACTGAGCGGCCCGGCGCAGAGCCGGATCGAGTTTGGGATGTGACGTCCAAATCAATGCTCAACATAACTGGATATGTGGATATGGGAGGGCGCGGCATCCGCGCCATGCCCGGCCGTCTTCGGCCTGCGCGTGACCTTGGAGAGAGAGGCAGGGTCTTTCATTTGGCCTCCTCCGGGCCGTCCGCCTGGCGGCCCTGAGGCCCAGACGGGATCTGGTGAGCCTGCTGAGGCCCTTGGCCGTGGCCTTGGAAGTTCTTGTGGTTGTTGCCACCATAGCTGTTGTTGCGGTGCTGGTTCCCGTAGTTGTGCATCTGCTGAGGGCTAGTCCCAAACTGCTGTGGCCCGGCGCCATTGTAGCCGCCCCTCGTGTTCACTATCGCCAATCGTCAGCTTGTCTGATAAACCACCATAGACAAGGAAAACCGGTTATGTGTAGCGCTTACTGTGACCAGGGTGGCCTGATGGGAACACGGGCTGCTGGAACTGCATGTTGGGGCTGACGCCGTACATGGGCTGGCCCTGCTGGGAGCCCTGCTGTGCCATCATGGGCGCAGCCGGCCTTCCCGGGCTTGGGTAGCCGCCAGTAGATCCAGGGATCGGCTGTGGCGGGGCCGCGCCGCCGTGAGGGACGAACTGCTGGTGTGCCCCAGCATACATTGGCATCTGTGGGCCGCCAGCCACAAGGCCGTTCGGGGCCGGAAGGAACTGAGAGGGCAGAAGCGGAACGGTCATGGGGCTGTTCTGCTGCGGCATGTACTGCGGGTTGTTGGAGAAGGAACGGAAGTTGTTCATCTGAGGAGTGCCTGGCATAAAGGGCGGCATCACCCCCTGGTTATAGGGGAGCTGCGCCGGAGAGCCCATGGTCGGAGGGGGGTATCCAATAGGAACCTGGGCTATCCTGGGGGAGGCGTACGACTGTGCAGAGTTGGAGTGCATCATCCTATTATGATCGTCGTTGCCGCCGTTGAAGGGAACATGGGGCACATGGCCATGCTGACCGCCGTGCATCTGCATGGGCGGCATGTGAGGTGACTGCCGAGGCGCTAGGTTATGAGCACCGTGTTGCAGGTGGAAAGGCAGCTGGTGTTGGTGAGCCATCTGCGGATACGAGTGCGGGGGGTTGGGTGTGGACAGGGCGCCGCTGGAGTAGGGCAGCTTCTCGAGATACTCCGAGTACGTCATGTGCATCGTCGAATCACTCTTCTCATCGTCCTTGAGCTGGCGCCAGGTTGGGAGCGTGTCGTAAGATGGACGCAGGCCCTCGTTCTCATCCCAGTTGCGGGCCTGGGGCGGCGTGAAGGTCTTGATGTGTGAGAGGATATAGCACTTCTTGGCGTCGATAGCCTTGGTCTTGCGGCGGATCAGCTGACCGGCAATAGGCGGCGGCGCCTGTATCTCGGGGCGCGGGCTTGAGCCATTGCTGGGGCCAGCTATGTTCGGGTTGAAAGTCGAGGCGAAGGGGTTAGGCCGGAACTCGTGGCTGTTGGGATTTAGCTTGGGCGCAACATGGCCTGGCTGCATCGCCGGCATGCGACGGTCGTATGGCATCGTGTTAGCCGGGCCTGTCGGGGGCTGGCGCTGGTCTGGGCCAGGGTGCATCACCGGGCGCGAGTGCCTGTCCTGCTCGACTCTTCGGAGACGCTCGCCGAGGTTTCCTCCAACCTGGCGGCCTTGGCCAGGGCCATACTGGCCCGAGGACCTGTCGCCGCGGAATTGGGGGTTGCCGCCATATCCGGGGGCGAACGGCTGGCGGCCGCCTTGGTGACGTTGGTTCGGGTTCGCCGGCGACGGCGCGTGCTGCGGGCCACCGGGCCTGGCTGTGGCACGAGTGTCTGGGCCCGCGTGGGGGCCGAGGTATTTCCGGCAGCGGGTTGCTCCTTGGCCGCCTTGATCGGCTCCTTAGCCGGCGTCGCCGATTCCTCCTTCGGGGCCGTCTTGGACTTTGCTACCTCCTCCGCATTCTGCAAAGCCTTTTCCTGGATCGCCTTTTGCTTCGCCGGGTCCTTGGCAATGATGGAGATGAGGTCGCTAGGCACGGGCGTGGAGAGCTTGAAGGTATTCGCAAACTTCTTGAGCTCTTGAAGCTTGACGTGAGCGTCGGCCTTGGCCTTGCTAGTGCGGACCTTCTCGGCCTGGACCCGCTGTTGAATAGCAAAGTTCTTGAACTCCTTCAAGACGTCGTGCTCGACAGTCGAGGTAGCGCTCGGTGCGGCCGCGCCTGGCTTGCCTTGAGGAGAGACAGTCCTGCCCGTGGCAGCAGATGGACGTAGCGAAGCTGTTGTCTTGGCATCGCCCGTCTTATCCGCAGGCTTCGTCTCGGAGGGCTTGGCCTCTGCCTTGGGTTCAGTCTTCGGTTCGGCCGCCTTCGTTTCCGTGGGCTGGGCTTGAGGCGTCGGGGGTTTGGCAGCGGGAGCGGCCGCGGCCTTAACCTCCTCCTGCTTGTTGGCCGGTGCCTTCTTCGACTGACCGCCCTTGAGCTGTGCAGAAATAATGGCCGGGTCTACCGGAGCGCCATACGAGGTTGCTTGGGCAGCAGGGGCACGCCTCGCGGGAGGCGTGTACTTGTTTTCCCGGCCCTGTAGGGGAGCCACGTCCTGGCGGCGAACACCGCTGTATCTGGAGAGAGAGAGAGTTAGCTCGCGAACGTGCTTGGCGGTGGGGGAGATGGATGGCGTCAACAGCTTACTTGTCCTCCTCGTCACCCTTTTTGTCGTCCCCGCCGGCATAATCCATAACACGCTCTTCGGCAACATGCGCCGTGGCTGGCGCACTGCGCTCAATCTCTCTGGCCTTCTTGTCCGCAGCAGCTAACCTCTCCTTGTACTGAGGATGGCTCTTGTCGATTGTGGTGGTGTAAATGCTCTCGTGGTAGTTGGTCTTGACGTTAAACAGACGCTCGTTTGCGGCGAACTGGTCCCACGGACGGCCATCGTTGGAGGAAGACTCTAGACTCATGTTGACATCACTTCCGCCGTCAGGCTGCCAGGGCTGGAGCACGCGCTCGCCAGCCTGGCGTGCGTTCGAGATGGCACTGTCCGTACGAAAGCCCGGGCGGTTTCCTGCTGAAATGTCAGAATGAGTCGCATCCCGCTCATCTGGGCCGGTGGCATCATACCATTTGCAACTTTGGTGTCATTCTTGTTTGCATTGCCACCCACAGGGCGGGCATCTGCCACATCCTTCCTCGAGAAGGTCATATTCTGCTGCTTGTTTGCTCCGTTTGCCATGTCGCCGGCGAGTCTTCGCTGCTGAACCATCCTCAGGGAAAAGGTCGAGGGGTCGGCCTGGTTGTTGGCATAGATGCCTTCGAATTCGGCGCCGGTGTTCAGGGATATTCGTACGCGTTGCCCCTATATGGAGATGGATGACCTTACGTCAGAGCGCTGCTCCCCAGCCCAGAAAGGCGAGCATGGGTGTTTCGAGAAAACCAAGGAGAAGCAGAGGCAATAGAGGAGGTCATAGGAGAGAAATGGGAGAAGGGCGAGGAGGGAGAAAAAAGAAAGAAAAAAAAAAAGAAAAGAAAAAAAGAGAAAAAAATCAAAGGTGATGCGAATCCGTGCACCCGGGGCGTCAACCCTGTCAGGAGCGGCAGAGAATGTCCGAATGCTAACATGGGCCCAAGCGCATGGGAACAACCGGGAGGGACAGAGAGGGTAACAAGGCGGGCGGAAGAGGCTTCTCGAGGCGGGAAGACGGGCTTACCTCTCGGAGCGAGTTGGTGGGCGACGGGGTCGAGGCCGAGGGCTGCTGCTGCTTGCTGCTGTTGGCAGCGTTGAAGTTGTTCTGTGGTGGAGTCTGGGACGATCTACCCGTGAGTGGGTTCTTGGCGCCAGCAGCCCAGGCCTTTTGCTGCGCGACGGGAGCTTGTCTGCAGCGGGCGCCAGAGTCAGTCCAGGGCAAAGCGAGCGAATTGACGCGACAATGGCCGGGCCCGAGTGCGGTGGATGGAGACAGGGAATAGGAAACAGCTTCGAGAGTGGAATTCGTCACATGGGAAGAAGTGCAGGCAGGGGAGACGCAAGCCGTAAGGTTTGGCGTGGTAGCTTTTTCTTCTTTTTTTTTTTTTTTCTTTTTTTTTTCTTCTTCTTCGGTCGGTGGTAGCTGGCGGAGCAGCGCGGGCAGCTGGCGGGCAGGAGCCGACCCAGCAAAAAAATGGGGCCAAGGGCACAAAAGGGTCTCGTGTCTCACCTGGTGGTCGGACTCGGGCTGTTGACGTTCTGCTGCAAAGCCCTGGCCTTGCCGTCGCCTCCAAGCTTGCTGCTATACAACGGCCGCGCCGGCTTGGAATCGGTAGGAGTTGCCGACGGTTGTTTTGCAGCTGAGGGGCGGTGATTTTCGTCCATGGGTGCGCAGTGATGGTCAATCCGCCTGCCTGACTGGCCCAAGCGGCGGCTTTCTAGCGGGACGGCGGGTGCTCGCTTGGGGATGCTGGGGGACGCTGGGGCTGGGATGCTGTCCGGCGCGGGCAGCTGGGCCTGGGAGAAATCAATGCTCAGGAGTGTCTGGGTTGGCGTAAGATTGAGGAGCGGAAAGGGCGACGGGGACCAAGGTGCGGTGGCTGGCTGTGCGCAGGTGCGGTGCGGCAGAGGCGCGGCAGAAACCGAGGTGGGCGTTTGGACGGACAGAGCTAGAGCTGGTCGCAGATCAGGAGTCGGATGGAGGGTGGGAGACGGTGGAGGGCAGACGCCGGCACGCCGTTGCAGAAGCGGGCAATTCTCCCTTGCAGAGGGCGGCAGCAGGATGCAGATGAAATGGATGCGGCGAGATAGGACACGCGCAGGTTGCCAGAACCAACAGAACACCCGAGATGGAGGCTGGTGGCGGTGGGCGGCAAGCAGGAGAGAGCGGAGAAGAGTGCTCTGATCACAGCGAAACTCTCGACACGACAACAAAAAGTATCCGTGCCCAGGACGATACCACAAAGCGCATTGGGCCGGCCTGGCGCCCCGTCACAGCTCTTTCTTTGATCAGGCCCTGAAGTTGGCTTGTTGCCCCCTTCTTTCACTTGTCGTTTCTTTTTCCTCTTCTTTTTCGTCACTTGTCTTTTTTACTTCTTTCCCTTTTTTCCACTTCCTTTTTTTTTCTCGTCTTCGGTTTTTTTGCTCTTGTTCAAATTATTATCTTCGGTTGTTTTTGTGGTGGGCAAGTGGTCAAGCTGTCAAGCCCCGAACAATGCTGTCTGTGGTGGGCACGCGGAAGACGAAAGCGGACTCGGAAACCCCAGGCAGGTCACGACGGCTCGTCGGCGTCGGGGAAAGAGGACGGGCGTGGTTGCACCGTGGCAGGATTAGGGGATGGGCGCCAGCACGGTTCGAGCTGCCAGCGAGACGTTGAGGGGCTGTGCGACAGGCAGGAGGGGTTCGTTGCTCGGCCTGGTGCGGGAGTGAAGGTGGAGGCGCAAAAGGCGACGGCGACGGCAGGCGGAGGTTGCGGGCTGGCGATGTCTAGGAGGGGCGGAGAGGGAGATGGTCGACTTTCGGGCACTGCTGGCCAGACACAGCACAACCCCACAGTGAAGCAAGCACAGCAGCGGGCGCACAAGGGGAACCGCCGGCCGAACTACGTGGAACACACAACGCACGGGGCAATTACGAGAAGAAAAGGAAGAAGACGAAGGAGAGACAAGGAATGTGACTGGCGATGGTCACCGAACAGAAAAGACACAGAGCAAAAAAAAAAAAAAAAAAAAGCGACAGCAGATCTGCACCTGTGGTCGACAGGAAGCATGATGAGGAACATGCTAGCGCAACCTTGATCCCTTTCGGGCAAAGCTCGCAGGCCTGTCTCGGGCGCTGGCGTGCATCCACGGGGTCTTGTGTGCCTCAGGCATGGCGCCGCCCAACCCCACATTTTGGCCGCAGAAGCCAGGATCAAGCGGCCTATCAGCTGGCGATGGTCAGGGCGCGGCCGCCTCGGGTCAGCCCAGGGCTGCGCCTGATGGGGCCACGGGCAATGTTTCAAGCGGTCCGTTGAGCCTCGATTCCGGCCTGCTGTGCCCCCAAAGGGCAGGAAAAGGTGCGTGGCAAAGACGCGCTTACTCTTGGGAGTTGGGCGCTTATGTCGCATGTGAAGCCACACACGAAGATGCCACTTTCACCGACTCCCTCAGCAGGCAAAAGTCTGGGGTGCAGTGCAAGTGTCCATGTCGAATGGGCACCCCCAAATCATGATCCTTGTGCTTGATGTGGACCGGACCGGCACGACACCCCTGCAGGATGCGACGGCCCACGGCAGCAGCTTGACTGTTCTGGACGCTCAGGACTCGAGGAATAACATCATAGTGAGGCTAATACCCTGCCAAGTGTTTGAAAAAGTAAAACGCGTGAACCCCAGCCGACGCGAGCGGCCGCACGATCCACGGCGCATGGAAGCAGGCGTGCATGCTCACAATCTTGGCGATGGCGGCGCGTGGGCTCCCAGGAGCGAAAAAGTACAGCTTCATCAGGCCGTCGGTAAGCTCGGCGTACTTCTTCGCCCGAGGCCACATCTCCTCCTCGAACCCTTCCACCGCGCGGTCGAGACGCTCCAGCAGTTGCCGGCCAGATACCTTCTCGTCGGCTTCGCAAGGACCCCCACGATGGCCGAGGCGAGCCGCCTGGCGTCCTCGAGGCCGACGTTGACCCCCTCCCCAGCATAAGGCGTCATGACGTGCGCCGCGTCTCCCACTAGCGTGACCCCGGGCCTGTGCTCCCAGCGGAACCCGACGGGCAGCGCGTACAGGGCGCGCGGTGTGCACTTGCCCTGGGCCTTGTCGACCGCATCCTTCAAAAGCGGGTGGTAGTCCCCGAAGCTCCCGCCGTCTTGCCCAAGAAGCAGCTCCTTGACCTGCTCCAGCGACCGCGCCAGCCTCCGCTCCTCGCCGATCCACGCCTCGTCGGCCCGGAAGGCGACGGCGACGCTGAGCTCGCCCGACTCGCCCATCTGCTGCACCGTGACGCGCCGGCCTTCGGCGCACGCAAAGGTGCTCCCGCGCCGGTTGCGCGCGTGCAGCTCCGGTGTTCGAGCCTCCGGGTCCGGGATCGACATCTCGTACATGCCGAGGCCGGCGAACGCGGGCTGAACGTCGCTTAGGAACGCGCGCGTCCTGCTCCAGGCGCCGTCGGCACCGACTGTCGGGCCGTAGCCTCCCACGGTCGTGTGATCGAACACCAGCTGCAGCTGCCTGCCCCGTCCACCGCCATCGCTCGCAGGCTCCTCTACCCGAAGCAGACGGTGGCCCCAGCGGACCATGTTCTCGGGCAGGCTCTCGGCGAGCAGGCGCCGGAGCTGGCTGCGGTCGATCTCGGGCCGGCTGCCGGCCAGGCGTCGCTCCCTGCCCTCGCCGTTGCTGCTCGAGGACGGGTCCCAGCTGGAACTGCACGTTGAGGTCCTTATCGGTGATGGATATGGACTCGCCGTCGCACCGGGCGAGCTTCGCGAACGCCTCGAAGAGCCCCGCCTCCCTGAGCGCCGCCAGCCCCGTGTCGGTGTGCAGGTCCAGCGTGCCGCCCTGCGAGCGGTAGTCGGGTGAGGCGTCCGCCTCGAAGACTGTGCAGGGGATGTTGGCCAGATGGAGCAGGCGGGCCAGCATGCAGCCTGACGATAAGACTCAGCCAACCGAGATCTGGTTTGGGTTGATTACAGTGCGGAGATACTCTCACCAACAGGCCCTGCGCCTATGATCGCGATCTTAATTTCAGGGGCACTCATAGTGAACGTTTTTTAGGCGGTTTGTTGTCCAGTTCCAACAAGGCGCTGCGTTTAGAAAAACCACAAATGCCATCAAGTGAGAAAGAAAAGGGCCCGGGAGAGTCTTTTATTTCCTCCAGTATCTCATTGGCATGCCTTATAACGCTGGCGCCACACGCAGGGAGCTGAACTGGCCGACACAAGGCGTCAGCCGCTAGCCTTCAATCATGTGTCCGCTAAACGACGGGTCGCTTATAAGCGAAAGCGAAAGCGAGCTGAGTCCTGTTATCAGTCGATACCCCATATGAGGCGGCTTGTTTCCCCAAGAAAGAGAAACCGAAAGAGATATATATATATATAAGAACCCAGGGATAAGCCAGAGCTGCCAAATTTGATGGAAGATAAATTCTGAACAGATGAACGAAGTGAGAATAAGGGCGCTTGCCCAACCAGTAACCAACGTCAATATGACAATTAACCGCGCACTTCCAACCACCCCTTCCACCCATCGTCACGGCGGCAGCACACCGCTGGCTGTTTTATATCCTCGAATATCCAGTTCTAGAGCTACCGCTTTGGGCAGCGGTCACGCACATCGGCCCTCAGCGGCGGTGCTTGCCTGCTCTTGGCCCGCGCGTCTTCTGCATCCTGCTTCTTGTGCCGTGACACAGGTCCGTGGGCGGCTATGCACAAGCGCCTTTGTGACAGGCAGCTGACGAGTGCTGTCGTCAAACCTGCCTCTCCTATGAGATCTCTGGCACACATTGTCGGCACACATACCTATGACAGGCGGGTTGGATCGGTCCTGTCTCGGGTGTCTGTCCATCCCAACATGCCGCTCGGTAATGCTCAGGTCAGGGCGTCTCCTACCTTGGGAAAGCACACAATGCGGCCCGGCGCAGTGAATGCAATCCTTGCGTAGAGGAGGGCTTATACGTCCTCCAGCCGCGTCGCCCAGTTTTAAAACTACTCGGCGCAGGTTCGACGACCAGCATACGCCCTTTCACTCTTCTTTCATGTGAACGAGCCTCACGTCAAACATGCAAC
This sequence comes from Gaeumannomyces sp. JS-464, assembly GCA_002197995.1. Lineage (NCBI taxonomy): Eukaryota > Fungi > Ascomycota > Sordariomycetes > Magnaporthales > Magnaporthaceae > Gaeumannomyces > Gaeumannomyces sp. JS-464. Next base: position 177,672 of record NGZR01000009.1, read on the forward strand.
CCTTAATCCACCTCCTCGTCCCCGGGCTCGGCATCACGTCCACCGCAGCAAGCATCGTCAGCCACAGCTTCATCACCGCAAGCACCCCGAATCCCGGTTTCACGGTTCCTAAAGACACGCCCGACGGCGTCTACTCGGTCCGCCTGCATCAAGACGGCACGGCCAACCACACCTTGATCGGTCACGTCGGCCGGACCGGCAGCGCCGACACCACAGCGATGAGCAGCCATATACCGCAGCCGCCGCAAGGAGGTCAGCGCCGCGGCGGCGCCGTCCTCTCGCGGCGCGGCACGTGGGGCGTCGACTGCGGCGGGGGCGGCAACATGGACCCGGCCAACGTGCGGGCCGCCGTCGACGGGCTCGCGTCGCTGTGCGGCGGCCAGCGCGGGGCCACGCCGCCGGGCAACGACGTCTACGTGTACGCGCTGCGCAGCAACATGGCCGCCTTCTTCTGCGTCTTCGCGGGCCCGCCGCGCGCGTGCTACGACGCCGAGTCCCGCTGGGCGTTTGAGCAGATCTCGCGCGTGTGCGGGGGCTTTGTCGAGGGCTGGATGGACTGGTGGGATGTCAGGACCAAGGAGTACACGTACGGGTACCACAACGTCAACTCGGGGGTTGAGTTTTGCGGGAGGAGGCACGGGTAGGGTGAATGTGCATTATTGACAGACATTGAAGAGGATGGAATTCGGGGAGCTGGAGTTCGCTTCAGGGGCGAATCATGAGTGAAATCATAGGCTAGTGGGGCCATTCCTAACGTCACTAAAAGGGAACATGCTTACTGATTGGACGCGTCGGTTCCACTTTTGACTTTCATCAAGGTGGTACCTTTCCCCCTGCTCTCATCGTAAACTTTCTCATCATGAGCTAGACTTGCATGCTCGACAACGCCGGCGTCCCCAATGTAGAAATCCGGCTGGTCGGACCAAAGAGCACATATTCCTCAAGCTGTCAAGCATAGGTAGACGCTTGAAAGGACCATCATGTCGGCAAAAAGCCCACCGCCAGGCCCCGCGAGACCGGGGTCCTCTGGCGTCGACAAACGGCAGCCACAAGCAGCATCATCACCAGCAACATCATCATCATCATCATCATCATCATCATCATCATCAACAGTAGACGCCTTCTTCGCCTCCCCGCGCGCCGTCTACGTCGCAGCCGCCCTGCTGCGCTGCGGCATGCTGCTCTACGGCCTGTGGCAGGACGCCGTCTCGCCCGTAAAGTACACCGACATCGACTACCTCGTCTTCACCGACGCCGCCCGCTTCGTCGCCGACGGCGCCTCGCCCTACGACCGCGCCACCTACCGCTACACGCCCCTGCTGGCCTGGATGCTGCTCCCCACCGCCCTCGGCGGCTCCGCGGGCCCCCGGGCCTGGCGCCTGCTGTGCTTCTCGTCGGGCAAGGTCCTCTTCGCGGCCGCCGACCTCGCCGCCGGCTGGCTGCTCGTGCGCATCCTCGTCGCCGCCGCCGCCCAACCGCGACGACGACGACAAAGCATGGCGCCGCGCCCGCGCCCGCCGCTTCGCGTCCGTGTGGCTGCTCAACCCCATGGTCGCCGCCATCAAGCACGCGCGGCTCGTCCGAGGCCTGCTCGGCGTCCTGGTCGCGGCCCTGCTGTGGGCCGTGCTGCGCCGCCGCGTCGTCCTGGCCGGCCTGATCCTCGGCTTCGGCGTCCACTTCAAGATCTACCCTTTATCTACGCGCCCGCCATCGCGTGGTGGATGGACGACGAGCACATGTCGTTGTCGCCCCCGCCGTCCCAAGGACAGTGATGGTTGTGATGGCTCAACAACCGTCGTCCAGCGCATCAGAAACTTCTTCACCCCGCCCCGCATCCTCCTCGCCGCCGTCAGCCTCTCCTCCTTCGCGGCCCTCAACCTGCTCATGTACGGCCTCTACGGCCACCCCTTCCTCGCCCACACCTACCTGCACCACGTCACCCGCATCGACCACCGCCACAACTTCAGCCCATACAACACCCTCCTGTACCTCAAGTCCGCGTCGTCCGCCGTCCTGCCCCCGGCTCGTTCCCTCACCCATCCGGCAGCAGCACCGGCAGCATCGAGTCCGTCGCCTTCCTCCCGCAGCTCCTCCTTTCCACCGTCCTCATCCCCCTGGCCCTGGCCAAGCGCGACCTCGCCTCCAGCATGCTGGCCCAGACCTTTGCCTTCGTCGCCTTCAACAAGGTCTGCACGAGCCAGTACTTCCTGTGGTACATGGTCCTGCTGCCCCTCTACCTGCCGCGGTCCTCGCTCCTCGCCGGCGGCGGCCGCCGCAAGGGCCAGGCCGCCCTGCTGCTCTGGGTCCTGGGCCAGGCCGCCTGGCTGCAGCAGGGCTTCGAGCTCGAGTTCATGGGCCGCAGCGCCTTCCTGCCGGGGCTGTGGCTCGCCTCGCTGGCCTTCTTTCTCGTCAACTGCTGGATCTTGGGCGTCGTCATCTCCGACGTCGGCGCGTTTGACGACGGCCGGCTATGAAGCCACGTCCCGCTTGCGTAGGGGGAAGGAAGTCTATAAATAAACTCCCTCACAAATATATTGGATAGCATAATACAAGCTTTTACAATCCTCAACATAAAATAAAAGACACTCTTGGTCACTAATCTCGAGCCTTGAATTATGTCTGATAAGTGCTACTAGTAGCCAGCCCGCTGCAACTGATATCAAACGAAGCTAGAGTCTTTGTTTTCTTCCGTGTTGTCCTTCCCACTTAGCAGTAGTACCAACGATCTTGTTCGGAGATCACCACCCACCCCTTTTTTTCCGTGCTCAGATATCTTGCCCTGAAAAACAGATACGAAAGAAAAAGAAAAGAGGTCTTGTCAAACTAGGGCTCCCAACGGGCCGGAGCGCAGGAGAAACTCTCAAGTTGAGATTCTTATTCGAAATCGGACAGTGTGAAAATGGAACAATAGAAAGAAGCCAACAAAAAAGAGATAACAAAAATGAAGTAAAGAGAGGGGAGGGCTGTAAGCCGCATGGTATTATAGTAGAATCACAGAGTCCAACCCTCAAACGCCATGCTGATCCGCCGTCAAAACCGAAAACAAAGGAGACTAAAGAACCACACAAGACAAGAGAAAGATGGGTCAAGTGGGAAAGCAGTGGAAACGCGCGCGATCCAGGGAGAGATATCAAGATCCAACCACCGCCCCATTAACACCAGTCCGCCGTGACGCAAGGAAACTGTAATGTGAGAGTGTGTACTTGTGTTTGTCACCATGAAGAACAAGGTCTTCCGAGGGAAGGACCACGAGGTGAGGGACGCAGATAAGGGAAGGAGGTGTGAGAATCCCAAGGGAAGTGACATGAGGGAAACGTCATGTCAAAAAAGCCACGGAAGGCATCTTCAAGAGCCAGCAAACGCTCCTCCGTAGAGATACTTGTAGTTGTCCAGCTTGAATGAGACAACCTTGCCCATGTATTCGGGGCCGATGATCATTCGGCCATCCTTGTTGGGTCCGTCCGCCAGCTCTCTGAAGCGTGCTTCGGGACGGGCGACCTGGAGAGTCCTGACGATGCTGTCACTCCAGACACCCTCAACCCAGCCGTCACGGTTGAGAATGAAGTAGGGGTTCAGGGACGGGATCGGTGAGTCTTCAAAAAGCGGGAACATCGTCAGCAATGCTAGCGGCAGTAATACGGAGAAGAGCCCGATGGTAGGCTTGTAGAAAAGGGGCCGACGGGTGAAGAGCGACTCACCAAGATCCACATATCGGATCCGCAGGTACTCGAGTGCGCGCAGTCTCTTCAGTGCGCGAATTCCAGCAAGCACCAAGGCCTCAAAGGCCTGGATAAACTTCATGTCCGTTATGCCCGAGCCAGACTCGTTCCAGTGCGTCACCTGGCGGCAGCAGTTCTTGACCGTCAGATCGATGCTCTTGAGCCGCGTGAGCCTCGGGTCGGCGCCGGCGGCCAGGGTGTCGAAGAAGACCCGACAGACACGCCCAGTGTACGACAGGTGCTCCAGGTCTGGTGCCGCAAGGCCTAGCCGCTGGCAAAAGTGCAGCCGGCTAGACACCTTGATGAAATACGGCGGGAAGGACGGTTCGCGCCGGTAGTCGGCCTCGAGACACAAGTGCACCTTCTTCAACCCCGGGGGCAGCCGGGGTAGAACGGCCGCCATGGTGAGGTAGCTCTTTGACTTTGGCTTGTTGTAAGACCCATGCCACTCTTCCAAGTTGGGCAGGGCCGAAGCGATGGCGGCAAAGTCATCCTCGCTCCGGATGAGGTTCCACTGGCCCTTGCACACAAGGGTCCTGATGGTGGGGACCCTTGGGCATCTCCCTGGCGATGGCCAGAGACGACGGGAGGTAGGGGCTTGATGAAGGAGACAAGCCAGACTGCGGTGTGTTGTGGTGCGGCACAAAGGAGAACTCGGCGCCTCCAATAAAGTGCCTGACCTTGGGAGCCTTCTTACGCTCGCCCCCTCGAGGGTAAGCACCCTGACCTTGGGGAATGTGGCACCGACGAAGTAAAAAGCCTCCTCCAGGGAGCAATTGTCTGCCGGCAGCACGTAGGACGCGGCCGTGAGCCCGTCAACAGTCACAGTGGGGAGCACCGATGTCGCGAAGAGGACCGACGGCCCGTGCTTGGGCTGGAAAACGGGAAACCAGACCTCGATATGCCTGACATACGACCGCAGGTGCGGATGCTGGGCAAAGTAGGCCACGGCGTCGTTAACAGAGCCCACTGTCGCCTTGAGCTTGATGTGGCGATAGAGACGCTCCTGGATCAGCACCCGCCAAACGCGGCTGACCAGGGCCAGCTCCGACAGCTCGCGTCGTCTCGAGTGTCTCAGCGCAGTGCCCCAGCTCCGCGTAACGCTGTTCATGCCCATGGAGCTCTTGGAGGCAGCCGACACGCGGTACCCAAAGAGATGGTCGAGGATGCACTCGTGGATTTCGGGCGGAAGGTCGTTCAGGTCGATGCCCTGAGGCTGCACCGGCTGCGCAAAGGGCGAGAAGCCGGACCCGTCGTCGTGCTCATGCTCGATATCCAACCCATCGCCGGTCCTCGCAGGACAACTCGTGCATGTTATTTCCGAGTTCCGAGGCTCAGGCTGAGGGAACGGAGTGCTGCTTGGGCGAGCGGGCGGTACGAAGTCCTGACTTCGTGTCGGGTCCAAGAGCGGAGGACTCGCGGGGCCAGGCGACACGGGGTTGGAGGCGGCGGTCATGATGGAGGCCAGCTCGGCGGTGGCGGCTACCTTGGCCTCGTCTCCGTGGAGTGATGGCGGACGGTCGACCACGCGAGGCGACCGCGGGTCGACGGGTATCGGACCGGCTGGCTGGACATCGTCGCCGCCGCCGCCGGGGATGGCGGCGACAGACGGCCGACGCGAAAGAGTAGCAGAGTCCATCAGATTCGGATTCGGATTTCGTCCCAAGGATCAATCGGGCGCCTCGAAGGTCATGGCAGGGGTGCTCGAGAGGGAGGAGTCGGCCCCGTCGCGGGTCTCGGTTCGTTTTTGTTCGGTATCGATCGTTTTGATGAATGGAAAGGGACCCGAGGACTGGCTGGTTCGGACCGCAGACTGTGGGCGGAGGAGCGTGCAGCCGAGGGAGGCAGGACACACGAGTCGACGAGAGGGGCCTGGTTGGATTTAGGTTAGGTCGACAGCGAGAGAGATTGAAGCCCGAGCGGACGGCCAGGGCGGTTCGGATCCTGTTGGCCTGGCGGGGGGTGGCAGCGAAAGAGAGGAAAAGGGTTGCAAGCCGGCCCAGCGGACGGCCTGGCCCCTCTGGTTGGGGGTAAATTTTGCAGACGACAGACAATCTCGTCGTTCTGACTGGGTCTGGACTCCGTCAAAGTCGGGCTCCAAAGTGGGCGAGTGTTGATGCAGCCGACAGGATGGGCCTTGGACGGTCGCGTGAGACTTGGCCGGCGAGGATTGGCTGGGCTGGTGGGGATGGTTTGGAACGGCAGCGACACGGTCAAGGTTATTGGAGCGTGGAAGATGGCTCGATGAGCGCAGGAAGCGTGCTCAAAGCAGGCCTTGGGCTGGGTCAACGAGGGCCTTGACTGGCCTAGACGAAGAGCGGGGGGATGGCTGCCGGAGATAGAGTGCGTGGCTCGCCCGTTGTTGGCTGCTTTGCCGGCGGCCAGAGTTTGGGGCGACGGCGGGCGGGAGATGAACCAGCGTCGAGCAGCACGATAAAACAGGAGAGAAAAATTTTACGTCGAAGGCTGGAGCGAATTGCGGCTTGGTGGTGTTTGTGTTTGCGTGTCGCACAGTTGGCCGAGATTTGCTGCGCTGTGCTGTGTGTGCTTGGTGCGTGCATTGACTGCGACTCAAGAGTCTTGCGGGCGGCAGCAGGCTGGATGAGATTGACTGATGGCGGCTGGCTTGAGGGAGGTTGAGAGGAGGGCCTGCCCCTTGGATTGGATTGGGAGCTGAAAGAGATGGCCTCGTTTCCGCGGCAGGGCGCAGCAAGAGACATTCAATTTGGGCAGCTGGGCAGAGAAGACGACAACAACAACAACAACAACAACAACAATCACCCTGGACAGACAATTGAAATGCCACTGATTTTACTCGACAGAAGATGGCTCTCCTTCAATGGATCATCGTGAAGATGCTCGCGTAGATTGAATGCATGAGCCCATGAAGCCAGCCCCGACTTTCGCTGCAGCCGGACCCCAGTCACTGCAGCGGCGGTGGGGCCTCCCATTTCAATGCGGGCTCGAAGGGTCTCTGCTATCGGATTATCAGCGACTGTAGCCCCATCTGATTGGGCAGTCAGCCTGCCTGCTGACCCACCCCATTTTGCAGCGGGGTCCAACCCGGCCGGCAATCATCGCCTCTTCAGATCAAGATCTGAGATTCAGTGGCTCAGTCCGAATGCGATCAGCGGGCGATAGCCTCACTCTGCTTTCTCTCGTCGCCAGCTCCCTGCTCCCGTCGTCCTCGTGTCCTCCATCCCGCCTCGCCGTGTCACAACAGATGACTATATTACCCAACATCATGTCAAGCAAGGAATCCGATGTCGAGCATTCAACAAAAACCAGAAAAAAAAAAAGAAAAAAAAGAAGAAAAAAAAAAAAAACCGTCGAAACCAGCTCTCCGGAGCGAAGTCCGGCCCGCCTCTTGCCACTGATCGATTCGTGTCGCGTGCTGTTTTGCGCCTTCTCCTGTCAGCCAACCCGTCCGTCGGCACCATGCCATGACAGAGCGACCGCCGAGGCCTGCTGCAAAACTCTGGCGCCGGAGTCATTTGGGCGGGCTCTGAGCGCGTCATCTCACTGCATTGTTCATCTGCAGGTTAATGCACCTCGCTGTCCACCTTGCGCATGAGGTGCTTATGTCATCACCAAGGCACGGGTGCGAGGGCGAGCCGGTGTGTTGCTCTCACAGTCCGGTCCTTACAGAGACCGGGACCCTGTCCCTTCACCGACCAGACGGCCGGCGGATTGAAGAGGCGTGAGTTGGATTATCGGTCTCGCGCATCGGGGAGGTGGTGGTCCGGTCCTCATTCTCGCTGCTGGCTCTGTCATATCAATACTATGATATCCATGCACGTGTAAAAAGTCTCCCGCAAGACCGAGAAACGAGGCTGCACGCGGCCACAACAACCTTGCTCTGGCCAGAAGTTGACAGCACGGCTATCTCGATGGCAGGCGCAAGCACGTGGAGGTCAAGGAATATGTAGGTACCTTTGTATGTGGATGGCCGCTCTCGGGTCGCACTGGCTGAGTGAGAAACACAACAGATTGTGCTGGGAAGAGCCAGATAGACTGAGCGGAGGTATGTATGCGGCAATCTGCATGCTCAGATATATTGGCGACATCGCACAAAGGGACATGACAAGCCCAGGCCCGGTGTGACGCGCACATGTTGGACACATGGGCGTTTCCCCTTTTCCCCCGCGCATGGCTGGTCATATTGCACTTCCGTCATCCTGCCGCCGGTCTGGCGCTGGTGCACCACCGCGCCCGACCACCTGCGCATTGCAACCACGCGTCCTGCAGGGAGCCTTTCCGTTTGTCTAGAGCGAAGTCTCGGTGGCCCGTATGGTTGCAAATTGGGGATATACTGGGTGGGCGGTTTGGCAGATGGCGGCGGGATGGTGTCATTGTCAATTTGTCAACCGGCACACACACACATGCACACGCTCTCGCTGTCCTCTCTCACCTGCTCGTGCACGCCATGGGTGTGTTTTGAGTGGCAGCAGAAGCAACATGCTTCCGAGGTTTTGATTGCAACGGGCGAGCATGCAGCATGCGGCCTGCAGGAGGCTGCAGCCTCGGACCGGTATTTGCGTTTGCCCAAGACAGATGGATGGACAGGAGGCGTGGCCCCCCACCACCACCTGCATCTCGCTGCACTGGCGCCTGCAGCGAAAAAAAGCAAGGGGAGGAGGCTCGGAGCAGGAGATGCGATGTTTGCGTGTTTCTGCCTGCCTGCGTCGAGGCGATGGCTTCGTCATGTAATGGACGACGCCATCAACCCTAAATGGCGCGTGCTTACTTGAAATGTTAGCTTTAATATCGTCGGCAACATGGGCACAGACCGGACTTTTCGATCTCCCTTCGAGTCTGGGCGATTGGGAAGGATTGCGCCAACCCGGCAGCTGCGGTAGAAGGATCTGGCTGTGCCGCCGCTGCACGATCTCAGGCGGCAGATGGGCGGCTAGGTTGGTTGGCAGGCGACGAGGGAGCCGCCGCCATCCCACCAGGAGCCAGCTAGCTGGGAACCAACCGACACACGATGTCGGGTCTGGGAGTCTCGTGCTGAGGATCGGAGGAAGGGAACAGCCCGCATTCCGTTCGGAGCAATTCCACATACGCCATGAAAGAGGTAAGTCCGAGTCGTCGACGAAGGACCCAAGCCTCATTATCGCGAGCTGGAGGCTCCTTTCGTCCGGACCGAAGCGCCGCCCGAGAATCGCATCTCCAATTGCATCAGAGTTGGCACAGTTTACCCTGTTACTTTCGTAGCATGCCGCCTCCCTTCCACGACAGGCCGACTCCGAGTTGGACGAAGAAAAGGGGCGGCGTCGTGGGCTCGGGGAGAAAAGGGCTGGCTGTACCTCAGAATGCCCGGCCAAGCCGAGCACACCGCCGACACCACACCACAGCCTAGAGCAGCGCAGGATTTCTGCAAGATTCGCCCGGTGGATGCAGAAGACGAACTGCGGCCGTAAAGGGGGCTGAGAAATGGGTTTGTCATGGTGGCCCTTTCGACGCCGCTCCAATGCGTCTCCATCCAGGGAGCTGGGCGAGGTCAAAGACCCGGGGCCGGTTCCATAGCTCAATATAGCCTCAGCATGGGTTTAGGGGGCGGTCGACCCGCTAGGCGGTGAAAGGCATGCAGAATATTGGAAGAATCGGGGCCGCGAGAACCAACCTTAACACTTAGGCTCGCTTCTCCCGAGAAAGCCAAGAGTTGAGGTTGTTCGTGGCCTGGAAAAGCAAAGCCCTCCATTGACCGAGGGGGGGGCGAAGGCTCGATAGGATTTGCATCATCCGGAACACGATCTTCGCCTGCGTTGAAAACCCATGGCCACCGTCCAAACATAGACCCCGAAGGAGAAAATGGCCTGCACACATGAAGGAGGGGCTGCGCTTGGCATAATCAAGGGGGCTCTTCGCCGACCAGAGCCCGGGCCTGGGGACCCTGCAGAGGCTCTGCCAACTCTGATCGACGAAGCGCCGCGGCTGGCTTTTTCTTTGTTGGTGTGGGTATCGTGGCGTGTCTTACCTTCTAGAATCCGGTCTTGCTGTCCCGTGTCTCTCCTTCGTTTCGTGAGATCGCCCTGGGAAGGGTAAACAAAAAAGGGTGCTCCAAGACAAAAAGAAGAGCACCAGGGGACTGAAAGTTGGCAGATAGAAATGCGGGAACTGCCTCGTCATGATCGCCAACAGGGAAGTGCCACACTTTGCGATGGCCGATTACTATTTTGATGGATAAAGCCCCAGAATAACAAATCACAGCCGTCAGACAAGTAAAATGTCCGACACATTTCATGCCTGGCCTGGACATGGGGCGGACAGTTACTACGTAGGAGGCAGTTTCGAAAGCTGCGTCTGCCCTCGCTCGGCCCTCCCATATACCGACGCAAGAAAAATGCGCAGGCCCACGTTTCCCCCCCGGCGCCCGTGGGAACTACCTGGCTGCCAGTGGCGGAAGACCGTCAACGGGCTCTCTGCTTCGTTTCCTCCCTCAAGCCAAGCCTCCCCAGCTGAGCTGGGTTGAGAGGATTCTCGTTCCGCCGGAATTTCTTCAGGCAGAGGGGCGCAGGATCTCGAGGCCTCGCTCTCTGACAGACTTGGGAGGGGCTTAGGGGCAGTGGAAATAAAGAATCAAGGTGTCTTGCGGCTGACTTCTCAATGCACCCACGCACCACTAGGAAGGCAGGGTCAATCAATTCCACACACACACACACACACACACATCTGCCCTGTCCCCTCTGCCGACTCCTTGAATTTCCCAGGGCGCCGGGAAATCGTGTTGTTTTTGATTGGGACATCCCGCGAGATTCGGGTGGCTCTCATCGGCCGAGTGGGATTGGGGAGGCAGGCTCCTGGGGATGGATGGGACTCTGCATGCTGGCACGCTCACGACTTGGCCCTCAGCCCCCCTGTCTGAATTGGTGACAGGCTCTCCGATCCACTCGATCCAGAAATGGTCGTGTACCCCACAGGCTTGGCCAGGATGCAAAAAAAAAACCGCGCTCCCCGTTTCACACCCTGGCCACGTTTACCCACGTTTTGGATCCTCGCGAGCCAATCAGTACATAGCCGGCGACACTCCTGTGATCATCTGTGCTTCAACTGGGCTGCTGCAACGGTTTCTTGAAGGTGGGACTCCCAGGAAGCCCCGCAAGGCACCACAGACCACGTGAAGTGTTGTGCCGAATGTGGAAGGATTTGGCGCAGGAGTCTCTCCCCTTCTTTGCTGGACCGCCAGGGAGCGGAGGGAATTCCAATTGTTCCCGCAGGACGGGGCAAATCTCGGGTGCGGGCTTGGGTGGTTTTTTCGAATGGGCCATCCACAGAAGTCCGCCGCTTCTGGGCGGACAAGGCTCCCCTTTACAAATCCCCCAGTCGTTTCTTTTATTCTTTCTATTCCCGTCGTCCAGCGCCCTCCCCCATAAAAGGCGGGGAGCGAACTGAGGGTCACGTTTTCCGCATGGGGAAGCCCCGTCCGTTGTCGCCGGCCTGTCAAAACGAGGGCGGAGTCGCAATGTGGTTTCGCTGCCCTGCCAGACGGAGGGAGGGCCACCGCACACAGGGTCAGTCTCAGGCGTGTGCTGCCTTGGGGCCGCTTCACCGCAATATGGCGCCGTCTTGAGACGGGATGGGAAAGGGGGGGGGGGGGGGGGGCGCTAGCTACATAGACCTCGTGTTTGGGTGTGATTTTCTTGTGGTGGCAGCTTCAGCCGACGCTTCTCTCCGCTCGACTGGCGACCTCCCCGATCGAGAGGACGTCGGGGTGTTACCAAGCATCTAAGGGGGATCCTCTAATCTCGCAGGCGCTAGCTTCGACGAGACGGCCATCTCGGCACATGGACGCGGAATACCTGGGTAACAGACTCTGGCCTAGCCTAGCCTAGCCTAGCCTAGCTGACTCTACCATGACCTAGGCGTCGGCGCTCGGCAAAGGCAGTTAGTTGATGAGACCGAAAAGTGGTAGTAGGAGCACATAAAAAGTTCGCGCCGGTGCTTAGTACGACGCGGCCGGGCGTCGGTGGCGATGGGGATCGTCGAACACTGGGAATTCCCGGCGCCATTGCGTGCAGGACGGCAGCATGATTGCCTCTTCGGGCCAAGGCACCTGGAATAGGAAGCCGTTTCAATAAACTCAGACCGCAAACACGTTTCCTGTCGATCCGACAGAATGTGATGGCCGGTATGTCCTTTTCCTGACCAGGGAGCCGGGCCAGCTCTTGCATTCTACATACAACCCTCGACCATGTTCGACGAGGGTTTGTCGTTGCGTTTGCCGCCGCCGATGCCGCTGTCGTCTCTCTCTCACTCCCTCTCTGCCCTGGGGCAGACAGACGTAAGCGCCATGGTGCTGGCGATCGGACGAAGGACGAGAAGCGGAGGCCAAAAAGGAATGGCCCGTCTGCCCGACGCTGAACAAGCATCGTATCCTGCCTCGCTGACGTGGTACCGGCCCTTTCGGAAGACGGGGAAGCGGTGCAAGTGCAAGCCTAGTGTATGCGTGGCACAGCACCGGCCTTGCAGGAGGAGCTTTTGGGCAGTGACACATGTGCTCCCCCGCAAAGCCCTCGCCGTTGACTTGCAGCCGTGCATGTGTGACGCTTTCCCGCTCTATCTCTCTACCAAACAAATACAAATGCAAATACAAATGCAAAATATCACCCGTGGGCGTTCCCGAAAGGCCAAGGCGGGTGGGGATGTGGGCGTGCCACTGGCTGCTGGCGCCGGTGCGTCTGAACCTTGACGGCAATGTCTAAGCTAAGTGTTATTGTTATTTTTTATTTTTTTTGCCCCCGCGACCCGCACGAGGCTGTCATGCGGTTGCGACCTTCTTAAGTCGACGGCGCCCACATCGGATCTGGACAGCTCTTGGCGCAGGCAAGAGGCGGCGGGCTGCCGGACGTGAACCCGGTTCATAGGTAGTGTCGTTGGGGGCTGTGTGTTTTTTATTTTCTTATTTTATGTGCTTGCTTTTATCGCAGCGCCACAATGGATCAGAGGGAGGGAGCATTCTCCTGGTAATCACAATGGCGAGAAGGAAACAAAACAGCATGGCAAAGTCCGAGCTGGCGATATGTTGGCAAGGGGTGTTTGCCGCCGACCAGGATTGAGAGACCAACATGCATCAATCCAGAGCAGGAGGCTAACGTCGGTATCGGGTTAGACGCCCGTCACCTTATTTGTTGGTCCGGGGCAGACCCCAAGCTCATCCCATGGGCCGCCAATCCCGATGCTCCTACGGGAATTGACGACTGCCGAGTGCGAGCTTGGATGCCCGCGGGACGTACTGTAGGCAGATGCCTAGGTACCTAGGTAGAGGTACGTTTGACATGTTACGTTGCGGACAGAGAGCGTGAGAGCGTCGCCATCACCCATCCGAGCAGGCGTATTCTCAAATCAGGGATGGGCCATTGGGGGCGCAAGGTGGCTTGCGCTTGCGTGCTCTCGCTTGCGTGCGCATCGCATTGAGGCTCTCATTGCACGCACAGGCTCGTCGACCAGTCGCGCCTCGTCACTGGCTAGGCTGGCCGGCTCGCCCAGATGTGCTGCAGGGCCGATCCTTCATGCACGGGGCGGGCTTTGGGTTGCCACCAGCCAAAGACGGCTCCCGATTCACTTTCGCGGTGCCTGCGAGGCCAGCGTCTGGCCGTGGGAGCCTCTAGACAAGAGGCTGGCAGCCACGCGCCGGCAGGTGACGAGCTAGCGAGTTAATCACGACGGGAGGGTCCGAAACACTCGCAATTTGAAATGCAATATCGGCCTGTTGGTGGGCAGCGCGAATGAGCGGCTCACGATGGCGCCTTCCCAGATGGGACGGGCGGGCTTTTTGCATGGCTCCGGACCCTATTTCTAGCGCTGCCCCATCTGCTTTGTTGGAGCCATCCTCGGCCGCGCCCCGCTTTTCGACGGAGGCGGCCATTCATGGACCAGATTCCGGAGGGTTTGTTCAAGCAGCAGCGACGGAGCACAGACGAGGTTGAGAGGGCCCCACAGGGAACTGCTACCCAATCGGGGCTAGTGCTGCGGGAAGGCCCAGAAGTCCTGCAAGGGCCGTGGTGTTTGACTTGGCGCCAGCGAGGGGCCCAATTGGGACCCCGGGTGAGGGGCACCCCTGACGTCTGCGCCAGCGTCGAGCGTGGGCGGCGTGCCGCCAAGCTGCCGGGGCTCCCCTGCAGCAGCCACAAAGCACTGGCAGACAGACTGGCTCTAGGGGGGCGGCAGCCGCACGCCAGCGACGGCTCTGGCGCCCACACACAAACCAGCCGCCGCACTGCCGGGCCGGACACTGACACTCACCAAAAGACGAGCCCCCCTGTGGCCCGATTCAGGCCTTTCGCCAGGCCAGCGCTCCACCTCGTCCAGATTCCCTGATCATGCCAGGCCCTGTTCCCCATCCGCGTAGGACGGCTGCGTGCGTTCCCTCGGCCTGGCCGGGGTCCTGCTGTGAAGCACCCACCCCCTGGTCCCCTGGTCCTCGTCTTCCGTTTGGCCCGCCAGTTGATGAGCCGCCGCTGCTCTTTATTTACTGCCGCCTCGCCCACCCCCTCCGGACCACGGTTGATCCTATTGTCCAAGTCCGGTTCATGCAGGCGCAGCAAGCTTAGACAGCCGTCCTTCCTTTTTTTCTTCCTTCTATTCTTCCTTCTTGGTTTCTTTGGGGTCCAAGAGATCTACCTTCACGCACTGAGCTTCCTTCCCGCCTGGTCGTGTTGGGTTTACCGTTTCCGACAAACAACCTCTTTATTATTTTATTTCGGCACAGATCAGATATAAAGACAAGCCCCCGTCTGTCCTTTTCACTCTTTGACTTCTAGCCCGCCTAGTTGAGCTGGCAGGCAGATTCGCTTCGACACCGAACACCTGTTCTTCACTTGCTACCGCCTCACGGACCTCCCACGCTCTCTCTCCTCGGAACCCTAAAAGCAGACAGCGTCTCTTTTCTTCGCTTCTTCAACCCTCCTCTTTTTATTCTTCTTGTGCTGGTAACAGAATCACAGCAAGATGGCTCCCATAACCTCCATCCTGGCCCCTCTTGCCGCCGCGGTCGCCGTCCTGGCGCCGCTGGCCAACGCCGCCCCTAGCCTCTTCAGGGAGGGCAAGTTCATGGGCCTGCCGCTCGCCAACTCCGAGGCCCTGAACATCATCCCAGCAGCTTCATCGTCGTCTACAACAGCAGCATGGACCCGGCCGACATTGACGCCTCACAGGCCTCCATCAAGGCCACCATCGCGAAGCGCAACGTGTACAAGGTTCGCTCGACGGCCGCCAGCTGTCGACCCGCGTCGAGTCCTGCCAGATCAACAAGTGGAGGGCACTGATGCTGGACGCCGACGACAAGACCATCCTGGACATTATGAAGGACCCCACCGTCGCCTACGTCGAGGGTGACGCCAAGGTCCAGCTCAACATCCCCCAGAACCCCGAGGTGGTTGAGGAGGAGGGCGACATGCACGCTCTGCCCGCCGATGCCGCTGGCCCGCTCACCAAGCGCGCCACTGCCACCCAGAGCGGTGCTCCCAACGGCCTGGCCCGCCTGAGCTCCTCCGAGCCCAACGCTGCCACCTCGGGCACCTACTCTTTCGACGACACTGCCGGCCAGAACATCACTGTCTACGTTGTTGACACTGGTGTCCGCACCACCCACGCCGAGTTCGAGGGCCGTGCTACCTTTGGCGCCAACTTCATCAACAGGGTGGTACGTATCTTTTTTTGCTGTTTGCTGTTTGCCAACGTCTCATTTTTAACTAGGGTTGCTCACATTTACTCTTTATGTAACAGAACCAGGATGAGAACGGCCACGGCTCTCACTGCGCTGGCACCATTGCTGGCAAGACCTTCGGTGTCGCCAAGAAGGCCAACATCGTCGGTGTCAAGGTTCTTGACGCCAACGGCGGTGGCTCCAACGCCGGTGTCATCCGTGGCATGGCCTTCGTTGCTGAAGACGCCAAGGCCAAGGGCCTGGCCCGCAAGTCCGTCATGAACATGTCGCTGGGCGGTGCCACCTCCAGGGCCGTCAACGAAGCCATCAACAACATCCGCGCTGCTGGTGTCGTCCCCGTCGTCGCCGCCGGCAACGAGAACCAGGACGCCAGGAACTCTTCCCCCGCCTCTGCTCCTGGTGCCATCACCGTCGGTGCCATCGACCAGCGCACCGATAGGAAGGCTGGCTTCTCCAACTTTGGTACTGTCGTCGACATCTTCGCGCCCGGCGTCAACGTCCTCAGCGTTGATGCCAAGTCCGACACTGGTTCCAAGAACCTGTCGGGTACCTCGATGGCCTCGCCCCACGTCGCTGGCCTGGCCGCCTACCTGATCGCCCTCAAGCCCGAGCTCACTGCGGGCGGTGACGTCACCAAGGTCGCCGACGCCGTCGATGCCGAGATCAAGACCCTCGCAACTGCCCAGAACGCCCGTGTCGCTGGCAACCCCACCGGCACCACCACCCTGATCGCCAACAACGGCAACGTATAAAAATCTCCAACCAGTTTATTGGATTTTTGTACATACACCATTGAGGGCGCCCAGGGGAACTATTAGGGGCGCAACGGGACCATCTTTCTGCTGCCGAGAGGGGACCAAAGAAAACAACGACAACAAAAGAGACAACAAATAAACAGATATTTGCTGGACATCATAGAAGCACATTCCCCACGCTGTTTTTCTTGCACTCATCAGCTATATTTATGACAAGCATTTATTTTCATCTTTTCACACCTGCGTTCCCTGCGCTTTTGTCCCTCTCTCCAACCGCACCCTAATCCGATGTCTTGGTCGACACATGGGTCTTTCAATGGTTTGGCAGAGTGTGGAGACGGCTTTTTTTTTTCCCCTCCCGTTTTACTGGTGACTTGAGTGGGATCTTCACCTCCAACAGCACCGGACCGGGCAACTACTCATCGGACACACGGCGTTTTCGTTTTTTTCCCTCATCTCTTTGCAACCGCGAGCACACGAGTTATTGAGTCGGCAATTTGCCCTACTTTTCTTGGTTATTCACTTGAAGGGCCGTGCGGTCGACTGAAGGGCGACGGGGAACCAATACGGGGTGTGGAAACAAAGTGGAAGGATCTAATACTAGCCTCGAGGTTATCCGTTGCCTCTTTTTTCCCATCCTCGTGCCCTGATCTCTTCTTAGCTCCATGGTCTAGCGGGGGACAATCCAGGCAGATCTCCAAGCCATTGTACATAGTGTTTTCTTGGATTATTCGTGTCTTGGACAATTTTTTTTTCTTCTCGTATTTCATCTCAAGCTATGCGTGCGTGTTCCGCCATTGCATTGAGTTTCCTCGAACAAAAACACCGCATACGACCAAAACGCAGAGCAATTTGATGCCAATTTCAAGAGAAAAGCCAAGCCCAGTCACCCAAGTTTCAAAGTGCAGTGTCGCCCTGCCCCGCCGTCACCAGTCAGTCGTTCGGTCAGCGGCCCAAGCCTGTCTATCTCTCTTTGACCTTTTCCTCCGAACTACGGAATGGACACGAGCACTGACTGGCTCCTGCTCGCGGTAGCGGTGGCGGGCGCTCGGCCCGTCCAAGAGACGCGACAAACATTTGGCCTCCAGGGGATCAGCCGGGCGCTCTTGTTGGACACGGGCGATCTGGTCAATCGATCCCAGATGGACACATTATTTCCACTCGCGGGACCCGGAAAAAAACAAAGCATCCGAGAGCCAGGAGAGGCCAAGCGAAAAGCCAAGCGTTCCGACACGTTTTGTCGGTCCAAGACTTGGTTAACCTCGCGGGGTGTATGTAGTATTCTTCTCTCGATTTCTGGGGATATTTGTTCCTCGGCACAGCCACCTCTAGTCTAGCCATTCCAGCTTACTTGTTTGCTCGCTTGCTCGAGGTCTGGCGAGGGGCACATCATACACGGAACGCCGGGCTTTACTGAGAAAAGGACTTTGCGAAGAGGGCGGCGGCCCTGGCGAGGATTTACATGCACGTCTTTTGCCGCATTTGGTTATTCCCGCAAGCCTACAGTAGAGGGAAAAGAAAAGCCCCTTTCGCAGATCTCGAGCCGCACAGATCTGCCCCGCCCTCGATTAGGTGTCTCGGTGCTTTCTTATCTTTTTCATCGCTGTTCAGGAGGCGTGCGTTATTGTCCTCGAGGGTTTAGACACAACTACTACCACGCCCTCATGGATAAATTGGAATCCACGGACGGACATACTCTGTCACCGATTCGTGCACGAGAAGAAAAAAAAGGGGAGACCGACTACGCAACGCAAGGCAATACAACACAGCCAAACAGTTGAAAGTCGAGACGAAAAGCAGGGGGTGCTGCTACGCAGTGTGAGGGGTTCGCTTTGCAGGTTACACACCCCCGTCATTTATGTTGCACCTTCTCCGACGCTGGGCTTCCGCGTGAATAAGCGTGTTTGGGGTTCAGGTTGGTTGGCCGCCTTTTTAGTTCCAAAATAGAAACCCGTGTCTGCAGCGGTGACCAATGCCATCACCTGTGCCCGAATGAATGAACCGAACCGAACAGAACACAACAGAGCGACCGACGAGGACGAACTAGTCGGTGCACACGCAATACACACGTCCAGCACGAAAACCCGTTCCCGTATCGCCGGATTCATCTCAACCAACCGGCCCTCGCCCCATCCCCATCTCTCCCTCCCTCTCGTGGATTGATTGGCCTAGGCCTCTTAGGGCAAGTGGGCGGGCGGCGCTTGTTTCAACCGCCCCAATCCACGAGCGCCTCCCCGTTTCAATCGCTCGTTTGGCGTTTTGCCGCAGGTGGATCAAGCCTAGGTGAAAGGAATGACCAGGCTGTTTGGCCGTAAGGAAAGGAAAAAAAAATACAACAAAGTATGAAGAATTGGAAATTAAAGCAAAATAGAAAATACCATATCACAGCAAGCAAGTCAAGTTGGCTGCCGCCACCAACCCCAGGTCACACCCTCCTTGTGAAAAGGAGAGTGGCTCCCATGTTTGATGTGATGATGATGCCGGACACGGACGGGAGGGAAATGTGGAGGACGGGAGCGGCTAGGTTGGGCACCGGATAAGGAAAACTCGGAGGAACAAAACATCGATGCCAGCGGTCTCCCGGCTCGGCCTCCCGGGCCCTAGGGACACACGTACAAGCACGGGACTCTCTCCCCTTCATTCACCGAGGAGACGATTGGCAAGCGATAGACAGAGAGGAAACCGAGACCGGTGGATAACACGGGCGATATTGGCAAATACATGACCGATAGTCACAAGCAAGACACACCGGAGCAAGACCCGGTCGGTCCGTACACAGCTGGTCCCAAGTCAGATCCGCATGAACAACCCGGCAGATCAGAGATGCAGCATAGATCCGTTGGCTCACTGGAGACGCACCCGAGTGGTAGGTAGGCTCGTAGGTGGCTCGACAAGACACTGTCTCTCTGCCTCCCGTCCCGCCCCTGATATCACGATCAGTATTTAGAACAGGGACAAGCCGTCAAGGCGAAGGACGGAAAAGACCAAATAGAGAACAACGATTGAGTGGCAAAGAAAAGAAAAAAAGCGTCCGTATCCGGTCTCCAGCCCATGGTGGCATCGACTGACTGCATGAGTCGCCCAGATCGAGTCGCCGGTAAGACGACGATTCCGAGCAGGGTTTGCCCAAAAGTATAATGCCCGATTTCGGACGAACGCCGTCTCTTCGCGACGTAGTGCAGCTTACAAACGCAGGTGAACGACAGAGAAGGAGGCTTGAGATATTGGGGTTTATAGAGAGGGAAAAAAAAAAAAAAAAAAAAAAAAGGGAAAAGTGTGGTGAGAGATGCGTATCCATCTTCAAAATGGATATACCGATCCCATGCTCACCGACCAGGCTTGTCCTCTTACCAGCAGGGAAAGAAGGGGACCAGAACCGCCACAGGACGTCCCTGGCCTCTGTGTGGGGGGCACGGAAAGCCGGATTTGTTTCTTCCTCGTCCTCGCCCTCGTCTGAGAACCATCCTATCCATCTCGCTCCGCCCGTCTGTCGTCACCCACAAGTCACAGGACACAGACGAGCCAAGGCAGACGAGACGGCCTCTCTTTCTGTCCCGGAGCTCAAGCCGCTCACCAACAGCCAAGACATTGGGCCCAAGGGAAGTAAAGCCGTCGGCCTCTGCTCGGCTTGGCTGACTGGCAGCCATGACCATGAGATGATAGCCTCGACAGCGTCCCCCTCACGCGCTCGGCGGTGTCACATAAAGCGCAAGATGGAGACGGTGGACAGACCCTCTCCTACACAACACGCGATTGGAAGCCCAAATCACAAACACGACAGTATTATTAAGCATCTACCAAGAGGACAACAGCAAAAGAGGCACTTGAGTTGTATGACGCACAAGACACAGCAACCGGGGAGGAAAATGTTTGCAATCCGTTTCAACAGGCCCCCTCCTGGAAGAGTGAAAGAAGGCCCAAGTCGCCACGTGCCCGTTTCCAGGCTACTTGCCAATAAGAGGTTCGATATCAGCACATCTTCGGCACAACCAACAGTCATTGAAAGGTGACTGGATTGCAATTTGACATCCGTGCTAGCCATCCCATCTGGCTCGTGAGGTGTTCTCAGTGGTCCCAGCCCATCGTCTGACGGGCACCTGCCGCCGTCTTGCCAACAAGGAAACCGGCCGCTCGGTCCGAAGAGAAACATGGGAAGAACCCCAGACTCGAGTCGTAACCCATCTTGAACCTGTTCACTGTGGTCAAATAAGGGAACGACTTGCATAGGCACGTTCGTCGTGGGTGGCATTAGATAGTTAATAATACGGAGGGCATCGCGCCCTCTGGCGCCCTCGGCGCTAGGCTGTAGACAAATATATACCAATTCAGCGGTATGTGCTGTGTTCCATCTTGAGAGAACTGACGCAGAGCCCCAACAAGTATGTGGAAGCCGGTGACGGGGTGATGGCGAAAAAGAACTTTCCGGAAACAGGGAGAGGCGGGAGATAATGCTTCACAGCTCTTCGTGCCCTGTCAGAGTAGGAGCGGCACCCTTTGCGCGCATATCGAGGTCCTTGAAGTAGTTGTCGAACCTTGCGCCAAAGAAATAAGCGAGAAGCACCTGTAAACACGTGTCAGTCGGGTGGCTTTTCTCTGCGAGTGACGTCTGAGCCAGGACAGGCATAAGAAGCCGACACTCGTCCACCTGTGATAATGGTAGATTCCGAATCGTAAAGTACGAAAAAGACGCACCATGGATCCTCCAATGAGGAACAGAGTACCAACGACAGCGGCGAGTAGCCAAAAGGCCTCGGTGGCATCCATCGCCGGTTGCTTGTCCATCGACTTGCCACTCTTCTTCTCCTGGGCGAGGGCCTCGGGGTCCTGGGACGGAAAGATGGACTCGATGAACTGCTCGATCTGTTGAGGGTTGAGTATAGTGTCAGCTAACGAACTGTTGATCGTCTCTCCCGTCTCCTTCCCCTGAGACTTACCTTGGCACATTGCATGCTGATCTTGGCATAGTTGGGGTCGCGCGGGTCGTTCTTCTGGTGTATCCTCCTGGCGTAGGTGCGGAAGACGTCGCAGAGGACGCGGAGGTTCTGGGTCGAGCTGAGCATAATGGAGCAGGCATCGCCCTTTGTGATCTTGATGTTGCGGTCGAAGACGGCGGGGTTCTGGAAGACAAGCTCTAGCGTCGCGACAGCCATGCCCTGGGGAATGGCAACAAAATTGAAGCAGGACTGGTCGCGCATGCCGGCCATGTAGTAGATGCAGTCCTCGACGTGCTTGAGCGCGTTGAGCACCATCTCGGAGCACAGGTAGACGGCCTGCTGGCGGTTCTCGGGCTTGAAGATGTCGTCGTAGTTCTCAAAGTACTTGCTCCAAATCTCCCTGGGCCACCAGCTGCGCTTGTCGTCGTAGTCCTCCCTCACGTCGCGGATGATGTTTGTCTTCTGCAGGAACTGGCCCATGGACTCGGTCAGCTCCATGCGCTCCCCCAGCTTGGGGTTGGCCAGGTTGCCTTCGAGGAACAGGCGGGTCAGGCCCTCGCCGACTATGCCGGCGACGTAATGGCAGTACAGCTCGTACTCGTCGATCGTGTTGATGCAGTTGGTCGTGTCCTTGGTCTTGATGGCGTAGTCGGCCATGCCGTTGCCCATCTTGACCGTGATGTCCCTGATGACGTCGTAGTACTCCTTCTTAAGCAGCTTCAGCTCCTGCTCGACCACGGTGAAGTTGACCAGCAGATCGCGGTCCTTCTCGTTCGGCCCGTTCTCGGTGAAGACCCAGCCATCCTTCTCCATGTTGTCGGCGAAGTTGCGCAGCAGCGGCTCCTTCTTGTCCAGGTCGATCGTCATGTCATCCTCGATGGTGTCGAGGCCCCTCAGCACCAGATAGAAGAGGCAGATGGGCATGAGGAGCTCTGGATTGAGCTCCTTGATGACGGCCGCGAAGCTGCGCGAGGTCAGGTCGAGGTAATCGAAGCATGCCTTTTGCGTCGGCGTGTCCTTTGCGGGGTCGCGGTGGTGGACCGGCTCGTGCCACAGCTTCCTGCAAGGCATGTCTGGGTTAATTGACCGTCTGTCTTATCCACCGGTCTCGGTAGGTCTTGGGGAAAAGGGGCAGCACCAACCACTGGATGATGGAGCGAAGCTGGACTGGGTGGAACAGCAAGTACGCAACGTCTTTAAAGCCGCCCATAGTGACTGTTTCCGCCGTTCCTAGCGGGCTTAATCGCGTGCAGATCTGAGTCGGTTGTCGGGGAGGATGGGAGGGGAGAAGACGGAGGCTTTCTACAGCAGCCCGTTCTTGCTTTCTCTTTTCCCTCTGCCCGCTCGACAGCACGGTCAAGGGCGCAGGCGCACAGAAGTCCGGGCGGGTCGATAAGCCTTCTGTCCGGCAGCTGACGGCAAGGTGGCTCGTTTGCCCTCTCTTGCGCGGCGTCCTGTGTTGCGTTGATCGCGCAGCGTCGAGGAATCCAAGCACGGGCACGCTAAAAATCCCGCTCTTTTTCAAGATGGGATTTGCGGACGAGGCGCGGGAAGCACAACCCAAGACTGGCGTGAAGCAACGTGGGTTCGAGGTCGCAAACTGGCGTCGATGGGTTCGACAAAAGAACGAGAGGGATTAGTGTGATTAGGAAGTCGCTGTAGATCCGAATCCCGTAGGCATCGTCGCTGATCGCTGCCAAGCAAATCTTATTGGTGCTGCGTGGGATAGGGCATGATTGGAGGACACGTCGAAGGAGCAAGGACCTTCTTGGTTTTTTTTTTCCTCTGTTGTTTTCTCCATCGGTGTGCCAGCCGCACGAGTGCAACCAACGCCCCACTTGTGCCTGAGGTGTGGCACCCTGCCTGCTTCCCCAACATGCATGGCCACCTCCACATCCGGATAAAATGGAAGACAAATGCAATTTCCGTCGACTCCAACTTTAATAGGTACGCCTCACACCTCGATGTCTGTCAATGATGCACAATCTTCCATCACGGGTTAGAGGGATCGGCTCGGCCGAACTGCGCCCCGAACTCCGACCTGGGCGGACCTGGATAGAGTTCGATCGCTTGGCTTGCATGGGAATGAATACCGCCAGTCCTTGTGTACATAAGAGTTTTATGATGGATAAAAGTAAGTATTTGACCTCTTCTAGGATATTCCAAGGGCATTCCCGATCTTCGGGACGAGATTAGCAACAGCCCCTGAACCAGATCTAGCAGACGCTTGGGCGGCCCCGTTCCTGAGCCCGGCCAACGGTTATTCAGGGGTCATGGCCATGATCGTGCACAAGGCTGCATTCCTTGCACGCCTGTGCTTCTTGCATCCATTCTGAACCACACCTTTCAACAAAATCGTCTTGATTCCTTCTCTCTATGTCTTATCTGGCAGCACGAGGATCGACGTCCCCTGGCCCAACAACAAGACCTTGTTGCTTTCCCCTTTTCCTATGTTCTGGGTATCTATTGGTGCAAAAAGCTGGCTGGTTTTATAAAGACGAACAAACAAACGAGATCTCAATAGGGGTAATAGGATATTGCCTGACAGCCAGGCTGCCAATGGGCTTTTGTTACCGCAGCGTGCGGAAAATTCATATCTGTGGTGTTTGATGAGAGGACAGGATGGATGGGGGTGAGGTGGGTGGGCGGATAAGGAAGGTTTCGAGGTGTCGGAAGAGGGTTTGGTTTTGGTGGACAAAAAGAGGCTGTCATGATAATGTGTTATTTCCTGCTCATAGTCGCTCCCATAAAAACCCTTTCCTGGATGTAATAATGATTAAAAACGCCCACCCGCGGATCCAAGATGTACGAAGTCCGTAACGATGCAGTGTGTATCAAAAACAAAGAACAACCCATGATCAATGCGTACAAAGGAATAGTCGAGAGGTGAAAAAAAGAGGGGAATAGGAAAATAAATGAGTGTGATTGGTGATACGATGTAGTGTAGTGTGGCGACCGTCGGGCGAAGATATGCATGATTATTCACGGTCGGTGGTGGTAGTGGTAGCGGCAGCGGCAGTCGTATACAGACGTCCGAGGCGGTCTGTAGGAGCTAGTCTTAGCCCCCATCAGAAGGCAGCTCCACGCCGCTATCGCGGTCCTGCGATCCCTTGCCGGACTCGCCATTGACGAACCCGTGCTCGCCATGGCCAAAGTCTACAACGACGGCGGGCATCGTCTCGCCCTCGTCGTCCTCGTCCTCGTCCCTAAGCGCGTTGCCGTTGATGTCAGCCTCGCTGATGCGGACCTGGTACTCGAGCGCCCGCTGGCCCTCCTTGATCAGCTCCTCGGTCCAGTTCATGCACCTCTTGATGCTCTGGTTGATCTTTTGGCTGTCCACCAGGAGCTGCTGGTGCTTGGACAGGTCCATCAGCAGCCGCTTCTCGTCCCGCTTGCGGTGTCGAGCGTCTCGATCCGCCACCGTGGTCGGGCTGAGTTGGCTGGACCCGGACCCGTCCTCCTCCCCAATGTCCGACATTTCTTCTTCTTCCTCCGGCGGCTCCACGTCGTCCCCGACCATTCCGGACACGTCCTCCTCACTAAGGTCTTCCAGGCCCATGGCGGATGCGGGGTCGCGAAGGGGGCCCTCCATAGTGGCGTCGGACGCTGACCCGCTGTTGATGGAGGCGATGGAGAGCCGCCCAGAGCGGGAGAGCCTCTTGTACCGCCGCAGCTCTGCCGTCTGCTTCCGCAGCTGCCGCTCCAGGGTCCTGTTGATGGCCTCAAGGCTGGCGTTGGTGATCTGGAGGTCCTGGACCTTGCGCTCGCGTCTAGCATTGATCACCAGCTCATCCACGGGGCTTTTGCTCTTGCTGGCGCTGTTGTCACTGGCATCCGAGGCGTTGTCGTCAACATCGTCATCCCCATCTTCAAAGTCATCGGCCTCGCTCCCATCCTCCGACAGCTCCTCGGCGGCCTGTAAAAGACCGGTAAAGCCTGCGGGGAATCCTAGGCCGGTAGGCGAGGATATCTCGAGCGAGGGAGGGCGCGAGGGCACCATGCGAGGGGTAGGAGCCATGCGAGCAAATGTTGCCGGCGCGTTGTCAACCGATGTCGCCGAACTCTTGTTGCGCTTATGGCTGGAGCCGCCACCAGCAACATGAAGAGGGTATTCGTTACTGATTCTCCTACCCTGGGCCTGGCCCGTCGGGGCAGTAAACGGAAGACTGCCGGCGGGTGGTGTGAGCCGCTTCGAAGGGAGAGTCGGGGTGCCTACGCCTGGCCTGGGCACGGGGTGGAAAGGCTGCTTCAGGGGGGACACGGGTCGCGATGAGCCGTAAGGGGCGGCCGGAGGGCCTGTGCCGGAGGCACCACGGCCTTGTGCTAT
Organism: Gaeumannomyces sp. JS-464; assembly: GCA_002197995.1. NCBI lineage: Eukaryota > Fungi > Ascomycota > Sordariomycetes > Magnaporthales > Magnaporthaceae > Gaeumannomyces > Gaeumannomyces sp. JS-464. The sequence continues at coordinate 203,075 of NGZR01000009.1, forward strand.
CTTGGACGTCGCGGACATGGAGGACCCCGGCCTCGAGCCCGAGAAGGCCGATCTCGGCGAGGGCAGGACATCGGGCACGCCATTGGCGTACACAAACTTGTTGGAGAAGGCGTCACTGGGCGTCGATATCGGCGGGCCCAGCGCCGGGCTGAAGGGAGCCGGGGCTATGGTCGAGGGCGTATTGGGCTTGGGCGGCAGCGAGGTGCCGTTGGCATATAGTAGAAGGTCGACCCCTTTTGCTGCTGCGGTGCCTGGAACAGCTTTGGGGGAGCGCCGGACACGGACTGCGGCCTGGCGCTGCTGGCATAGAAAAACTTGGAGTCGGCAGGGGCCGAGAGGGGAGGGACAGCGGCCTTGGAGAAGTCGGACGGGGCCGAGCTGAAGGACACCATTGGCCTCCTCGTGGGTGCGGCGTCGAACTCGGCCGAGGGTGTGGGGCCCAGGCTCAGGCCGGGCGACGGTCTCGCGTCCCATGACTCGATGGACTCGGGCTGTGGGGTGCCGGTGGGCGTCGAGCTGGTGCTGTCGACGCGGTGCTGCCTCGAGCCGGAGCGTGGCGTGATGTTGGCGTGCTGGAGCAGGGTCGAGACTGGCGTGCCGATGTCGCCCTTGGGGGTCTCGGCGGCGTTCCCCGCGATGGAGTCGGACCTGGTCGGGCGTCGGGCCAGCGGAGTGACGGTCTGGGGACGGGGCTTCTGGGGCGGCTGCTGCTGTGGGGTCGTGACGGTTGCCGGCGCAGCGGCGGTTGCAGCAGCCGTAGCGGATGACGATGTCGACGATGCTGTCGTGGACGGCGGCCTGGCTCCGGCAATCTTGGGAGTCAGGGGCGCGCGGGTGCTGGCCGGGCGCGACAGGGCGGGCATCTGCGGCTGCCTCGGCGTGGGCGCAGTTGCGGGAGTCTTCGTCGTGGACGACGAGGAAGAAGCGGTGAGCCGCATGGCTCTCTGGGCCGTGGACAGGACGGGGCTTCGCGACGCGACGGCTAGGGTGGCGGGCGGCGGGATATTTCCATCTTTTGGCTGGAGAGGCTGGGGGCGGCGGCGGGAGGCGGGTTGTGGTTGTGGTTGTGGTTGCGGTTGTGTTTGTGGTGTGGGTGGTGGTGAGGCCCTGTTGGATGTGGCGGCGGTGTTGATTCCGCTGCTGCGTCTTATCGAGGCGGTGGTGCGGGTTGCATAGGTCGCCGTGTGTGCAGTCACGGTCGCTGTGATGCGTGTGCTGGTGGGCCGGGTCGGGGCGGCCCTGTTCAGGCTCAATCGCGGGACTGAGGGCTTGCGCTTGATGGCGGTGACGGCGACCGTGTTCTCGTCGGCGGTGCCCCCACGGCTGCTCACTCTGGAAATTCGAGAGCTGGGCCGCGATGCAGAATTGGCTGTCGCGTCGAAGGCGTGCATCGTGCAGGTGCGACGCTGCTGGCGGGCATTGCCGGGCAGCAGCGGGCGCTTTAGGGGGCTTCCGGCAGGCGGGTGGGTGCCTGTTTCGGGCTGCCCTCAGGCCTGCAGACGCTGTATCCTGGGCTTGTTGATTCAGGCCTCGGACCGCGCGAGTTCCAGCAGCTCTGGACGCTGATTGCAGTTCAATTGGGGTGCACGCCAACGTCTTTTGAAGGCGTCAACGATTTGCTTGAAAGACCATAGATATTTGCTCGAGGTCGTCTTTCCAGCCCACCTCGCTTTGTTTACAAAGTGCCCGCCTCCTGAGCCAGCCCGGCAAATCGCGTGTGCATGCGCATCAACAGGCACGCACAAATGGCCTGTCCGGTTTATTTATTCCGGCCCCATCCCAATCTCATTCCCCTTTATTTGTCCAGGTTGTTTACACCGTCTGTGTTGTTATGCGTTACCTCGGCGCCCCTCATTTGCCGTCATTAGAGGGGAAACCTGGCCTGTGCAGGGGACCTGGACCTGGCTTGAAGGCCCTGGAACGCAGCCATCCCTGTCGTTAAGTCGCCCAGGTTATGGTGGGGTTCACCCACCGTGTCGGGAGAATCCGAGGCGCGAAAAGATCAATTTGATTTGAGTTGAGCCGCCAGCGGCCGGAGAGTCCTTTGACAGGCCACCGCAAGTGTTTGTGATGCACGAGACGCAGCCACAAGCCAAATCCAACCTACACTGTGCACATGCTCTATTCGACACCAGCCACCCGCCACCGACTCGCGACCTCAGACTTTGACACATACCCAGGCTCTGGAACCGCCCAGACGAACAGACGTTGATTTTCTTGCTCTTTTTTGCCTCCCGGCATGGGGGTCGTCGGGGTGACGCTCATCTTCGGCGCCGTCGTCTACTTTGTCATCCGCCCGCCGCACGCCTTTCTGCTGTACTTCCAGTCGCTATGGCGCGGAGCCTTCTTCCCGCCCCGGCTGGCCGACAGCGCGCCTACAGGTGACGATGGCGACGAGTGGAGGAAGCGGCAGGCCGCCGCCGAGAACAAAGCCGAGGGTGCCGCCGCCGCCGCCCCGACCTCGCAGCCGAGCGGCGATACCGCGCCAGCACCAGCAGCAACACCATCACCTACTATCAGGGTGCCATCACAAACCGATAATGACACGCACGATGTCGACGAGCAACAAACGACCCCCAAGGCCACCAAGGCCTCCCCCAGCTTCTCCCTCTCCGGCCCAGACGACGAAGACGACGACGACTTCCCTCTCGTGACCCCGCCTCCCCCAACACCACCAACATTCTCCATCGCTGTCCCGGAACCGTCAGCCCCACAACCCCAACAGCCGCCCGGCCTCATGGCGCCCCCTCCGCGCCCCGGCTCGATGCCGCCGCCCCCGCGCCCAGGAAGCAGCACCGGCGGCGGCCTCATGGCCCCGCCCTCGGCCCCCACGGGACCGCCGCGCCTCCCGCCGCTCTCGCAGCAGCAGTCCCCCTACGCGCAATCCCAGCTCTCGCGCTCCACGCTCCCGATCCCCAACCGCGGCGCGCCCTCCTCCTCCTCGTCGCTCGCCCCGCCGCCGACCCACACCGGCAAGCCCGCCCCGCGCGTGCCGCCGGCCCAGAACGCCCGGTCGCGCCTCGTCCCGCTGGCCCCGGGCCACTCGCCGCTCGACTGGGCCCGCATCTCGTCGGGCCCGACGGCGGACCTGCGCAACCTGCCGCCCGGGACCCCTTACCTGCGCGTCAGCCCGTCCATGCTGAAGCGCCGCGACGGCCGCAAGGGCCGGGACGCCTGGAGCGCCTACGGCGGCCGCGTCTACAACGTGACCCCTTACGTGCCCTTCCACCCGGGCGGCAAGGGCGAGCTGCTGCGCGGCGCGGGCAAGGACGCCACCAGGCTGTTCGGCGAGGTCCACCCCTGGGTCAACTACGAGACCATGCTGGCCGCGTGCCTGGTCGGCATCCTCGTCGAGGAGGGCGAGGGCCACGAGGACGAAAAGCCTGGGCAGAAGGGCAGCAGCAGCGGCACGGCGCTGGCGAGCATCAGCAGCAACATGGAAGAGATGGACTAAAGTGCGTGCTTTGTGGTAATACAACGCTTGCTTTGATAGATGTCGACCCTTTAGCCGACCCTTCCTTATAGGTAGCATCCCCCACGCAGCAAATACCAACCCGAGCAAAGTACCTAGATCATCAGAGATACCCCCTACGGAATACCATAGAAAATACAAATCCTTGATCAGCCAACCACACCAAACGCCCAACTATCTAATTTTCCTCTATCTCTTCCCGAAGCGAAACTTCCCACCACCGTCATCGCTGCTGTCGTCGCTATCAGCAACCTCGACCTCTTTCCCGCCCCGCGGCTTCTTCGCCGGCCTCGCACTAGGAGGCGGCGCTGGCGCGGCCCGCTTGCTGGCGGTGCTGGCGGTGCTACCGCCGCTGGCCGTCCTCGTGACCCGCCGCTGCTGCGACTGCGTGGCGGTCTGGCTGACGCTGTTGTTGCTGCTGCTGTTTGTTTGCGTCGCCACCCTCTGGGACAGGCGCGTGTTCGCCCTCTCGGCGGCCTTGCCTTTCCTCGTGCGTGGGAGTATCTGCACTTCTTCGACATCCGAATCGTCATCTACCACCACATGATGATCCACGTCACCCGTGCCGCTGCGACTTCGGCTTGACGGCGCGGCGATGACCTCGAGTGCATCAGGGAGGGACTCGTCATCATCGTGGGCTTCTTCAAACCCTCCGTCCTCGCTGCTGTCATCACCCAAAGCTGGCCTTCGACCCGGCGGTGGCGGCGCCATTGCCAAATTCCTCTTCTGGCCCTGCGACATGACGCCTCCCAACTTCTTCGCCGGTCCTTTGCGCTGCGTTGGCTCGTCGTCGAGCCAGTACGAGTCCCCGATACCGTACTCCTTGTTCTTCTCCTCGACGCACTCGACCATGATCCGCTGCGGCGCCTGCCGCGGCGCGGGCGGTCCGCCGGCCTTGCGGAACTTCTTGAAGTTCTGGCGCCCGTTCCAGCGAGGGTCCACCTCCCATCCGCAATATCCTGCTCGCGCGTTCTCGCCGACGGTCCGCGAGATATGACCGGCATGTCCTCCACAATAGTCAGCCGGCGAATCTCGGCCGCATCAATGCCGTCCTCAGGGAGCGCCGCCAGCCGCTCCGCCTCCTCCCGGGCCTTGGCCGCGGTTTCCTCCAGGTTCCGCCTGGCCAGGTTTAGCACGTCCGCGTCGATTGCGCTCTTCTTCCGACCTTTTGTGGTTCTGCCTCCTGTCGTTGTCGCTTCTGCTTCCGGTTTGACCTTGGGCGACTCCGGCACGGCTTCTGCTTCGTCTTCGCTTTCCGAAGGTGGTATCTCTACGCGCCCTATGCGCCCCCTGCCGTTGTTGTAAACCCGCCGACGTTTGCTCGCCGCCGTCACAGACGCGCCGTCGTCCATCTCGGCATCCATTTCTTCCAGAACAGGTGAGTGGGCTCTCTTGCGGGTCGACCGGGCAGTCCTGGCCGTTCCGGATTGTGGTTCGTCGAACCCTTGCGCTTGCGAGACAAACATCGACTGCGACGGAGGCTCTGCTTGCGAGGGCGGCTCTGGCTCTGGTTCAGGTTCCGGATCGGGCCGATGAGAAGGCTCTGGCGTTGGCGCTTTCTTTTCCTCGTCATCGTCCGAGTCAAACCCCCTGAATCGGCGTTTTTTCCGCGCTGCCCGGGGTGGACTCGGCTCTGGCTCCAGTACCGGCGTAGGATCCCGAGCAGCTTCCCTGGTTATCTCCTCTTCAGCCAGCGGGGCCGCCGTCTGATCCACCTCCATGGCACCACTAGAGGACCCCAGGTTCCTAGCCCGGGTTCGACGAGTCGGCGCCGCAGCTTCAACGTCTATGGGGCCAGTTTCGGTCTCCAGGGGACGTCTGAGCATGCTTGGGTCCACGGCCAGGATGGCGTCGAGAAACTCTCTCTGATCGATCATGCGATGGTCCAGCCGCAGAGAGACTGTGTTGATAAAGCCCGTATACCACTCGATTAGGTCAGGCTTGCTCACTGGGGGAGCGTACCGCACGACAACCACACCTTTTCCCTCGCCGCCGTCCTCAAACTCGCCCAGCCCCTTCTCGCCCGCGACACCCTTGACGTACCGGATGAAGTCGTCGATTTGCGTCTCATGCGGCACAACCTCCCTGAGCAGTGCCTTCCCCTTGCCGTCCGCAATTACGGGCATCAGGTTGTCGTGCTGCGCCTTTTCGAAGAAGATGAAGGTGTAGCCGTCAAAGATATCACGCCGCCGCTCGTTAGGTTCGTAAGCGTCCCCGGGCCGGTCGCTTGGCTCGTCTCCACGAGGCGGGATGTGGTCGAGTGGGTTGGGCCAGTTAACGTCGAAGTCCTGCTCCAGCGCACTTGCCCCTGCGCCCTCAGAAGGCAGTTCTGCGGCATCGGATACGGCGTCAAGGAAGCTGTCGGTGACAATGTAGCGGCCAGCTATCAGAGCCTGCAAGCCCTTGGGTGTGTTCCTCTTCTTGGTCACAACATGGGTCGTGAGACGCCGGTCATAGTCGGCGATGAACTTGATGTCGAGCTGCTCGTATTTCTGGCGTAGATTCACCCAGGCATCGGCGGCCAGCTCCCGCTTGGTGAAAGAGACGCTGCAGACCACGGGGTGCCATGACAGACGGAAGTGATGGTTGCAGCTACCGAGCTTGAGAGTATTGGACTCCTGCGTCAAGACACAGGTGGTGCCCTTGATCTGCGTGCCGTTGACCTGGGTGCCGATTTTGGTCTTGAGGTCCTCGATGGTGACGGTCGATCTGCTGGTTCGGTTCTGTGCATCGCCCTCCTTGACCTTGCCGACTGTGATGGTGAGGTGCTTGCGCGAGATCGACTTGTCGGCGACGACCAGGATGCCCGCTGCATATAGGTGTCATGTATTAGCGCGTGGCCTACAGCTTTGGCGGGGCATACGGCATCTCTGGGCTATGTATCCGAGATGAGACTTTGCGACTTACGCTCTGTGCTTGTCCGACCGAAGAGATAGGTCTTGCCGGGACGGAGCCATAGTCGGCGTCCTGTTGGTTTGTTGGCGTTAGCTTGATTCGTCCTTGGAAAATCGCCCGGCTTTGCGACGCGATGCGCCGCGCACTGGCGACGACGGTTTGTGTCACTGCAACTTGCCTTGGAAGATGTCGCCATCGTTCTCGAGCAGCCACATCTTGGCCAAATTACCACGAGGACAACCGCATGAGAGTCTCTCCTCGGCTAGACGCCCGCCCCAAGTCGTCTACCTCGGCCACGAATGAATGGTTGGGGAATGAGGTCATCCCATCCAGCGCTCCAAAATCGCTTTGGTGTGGATCATTCTTAGGCAGAAGCGCGTTCGTCGCGTCGGCAGGTGACATGCATCTCCGGCTTGGTAGCGGTCCAGGGCGGCCTGAGCTTCTCAGACCCGCTGTGGGCTCCACTGACGGTCAATTCCCCAAGGGGGCGGGGTCAAAGATTTCATCGTCAGACGGGGCAAATTGCCAGAGCATCAGGGGAAGGAGAAGAGCCTTGGAAAGAAAAACAGATTCAAAGTGGGAGGACAGGATAGGAAGGAAAGATAGATGAGGAAAGCTATTGGGAAATGAGAAGAATATAAACAGCAAGGAACCGAGTAACAACAAAAATGGAATTTGAAACACTGAGAAGAGGGGGGCACAAAACATCAGGTCCTGCGCAAACACATCGGACGAGCATAGAGGGACAGCCGCGGAATGAGCATCATCCTAGCAAAGATCGCTTTTCTTTATGTTGCCGTCTTCAAGTACTGTCTAACTATTTGGAGACTCTAATTTTCAGACCTGCAGACACACACGAAGCCCTCTCTACTGGACACCGGCGGCCTTCATGCGCTCGAAGCAGCCCCTGTAGGCGTCGTGGATCTCCGGGACCTCGATGCCGTACTCCTTGAGCTTGGTGGTCAGCTTGGTGGTGTCGAGCTTGCAGTTGCTGCGACCGGCCTTGATGACCTTGGCCTGCTCCTCGAGACTGAAGTTCTTCCAGGTGAAGCTCGGGCGGACAATGTCCCTGAAGAGAGTCAGGACCTCGTTGTGCGAGATGGCGCCCGGGTTGGTGAAGTTGTACACGCCCGTGTCCTTGTGCTCGGCCATGGCGATGGAGGCGGGCAGCAGGTCGTGCAGGATGGTGTTGCTGTTGGGGATGTCGACGACGCGCTCGTACTTGGAGATCTTGGTCACGAAGTTGCGCGAGTGCAGGTCGTCGCTGACGGGCATGCGGAGGCGGAGGATCAGGCAGTTGCTGTAGTACTTCATGACCTGTTTGTTTGCGGGCATGTTAGCTGCGAGTTCTTCTCTGTCGTGCCTTCAGAGAGAATACATGAAGACACTAACCTCCTCAACGTGGGCCTTGGTCTCCGAGTAGAAGCTGCCGGCAAAGTTGGCCTTGTCGGTCTCGAGGAAGCCCGGGCCGTCCCACGGGTGGGCGTCATCGTACTGGTAGATGCAGCCGGTGGCGAAAACGGTGGTGTGGATGCCCTTGAGGAAGCAGGCGTCGGTCAGGTTGATGGTGCCGACGACGTTGGAGCGGACGGTGGCCTCCTTGTTGTCCTCGCACCAGTCGACGTTGGGGCGGCCGGTGCAGCCGGCGCAGTTGAGGACGTGGGTGGGCTTGACGCGCTCCAGCTCGGCGATGACGCTCTCGCGGTTCTCCATGCGGACGGTGGTCGTGTGGACCTCCTTGCCCTGCGCCTTGAGGATGGTCGCCAGGTGGCCGGCGACCCAGCCCTCACCACCCCAGATCAGGAAACGGTTGGCCATTGCAACGAGTGATGGGTGGGTATTGTGAATGGAGAGGTTCAAGGTGCGCAGAAAGGCCTTTGACGATGGAGAGAATGTCAATTACGGATTCCGACGAGCAGGAGGCCGGCTAGACTAAGTACAAGAGGAATAGGAAAAGGAGGCAGCGGTGTGTAAGATGGAACCACGGCGTACCACTCGATACCTCCCTCCAGCTCCCGCCCCCGCTCTCCAATCCGCCCAGCCAGTCGTCGATCGAGAGCGATACCAGCAATCCAGGCCCGGCCGTCCCGCCTAAAGGAGGGGCAACCTGACCTCAGCTGTCACAGTGGACCCTGACAGCTAGACGGGGCTAAACGGTGGCTGGCGAGGGGTTCTTGTTGCTTGTGGCACAGCACTATTAGGGTGTGGCGCCACGATGAAGCTTGAATCCCCTCGTCTTCGGCGAAGGTATGTGCCGGGCTAAAGCAATGGAGCGATGTGAAGGTTCTTTATGTTCCTTGCTCTTCTCGCAATCCTTCATCTTCTTCATCCCAACTGGTCTATTTTTTAATTTTTTATTTTCTTTCTAGTTCTTCCATGTTTTGCTTTATCATTTCGCTTTTCTCGGCCTCTTTAAAAGACACAATTTTCCGTTTTTATTCTTCTCTTCTAATTGCTTCATGTTTCATTCTTGTTCAACCTACATCGTGCGGTGGCACAAAATTGATGAACATTTTCGTCTGGTCCCGAAGATGCGGGGCACTCAACAGACCATTGAATTTAGTTCGGGCAGGGGCATCGACCAGTGCAACAACCACGGATCTGACCTGAGCTATTGCTTGGATACCGAGGAGCAGCCCCTGATACTGTGGGAATCAATCGTGCCACCTGAAATGGGTGAGAATGAGCGATCCGTTCGCCTCCATTGGAGCAAATCGGCCTTGGAATATCTGCTTCGGTCTAGCCTCGGGACCAAGCGTGTTGGCGGCATGCAAAATGCAGTTTGGCCAGGCAGTAGCTGAAGGTCGCATAATTTCCGCGTGCATGAACGTGGGTTGGCTGCAGTAGTGAGCAAATGACACGCTGGAAGAAGTGCATGCGTTGGCTCAGCAGCGGCGGTGGAGATGCGATGACGACGGTTGTGGGAGGTTGTGTGGCCGTCAAGGCGGAACCCTGCCTTGCCCCGCTACGCAGAAAAATCGCAGCGTGTGGTGGTGTCACGCTTTTGTTTGTTCTTTTTTTTCTTCGTTTTTTTTTGCGAGAGCTCTCATCAATTATGTCGAGCCAGGGTGAGTTGGGGTGGGTTGGGCTGAGGTGGGCAACTACGTAATTTGTCGGGGCTGAGGCATGGATGGTTCCTCGGCTGGGCCGACGTCTGGAAGGAAAAAGAAAAATCAGGAAGCCTGTGTGGTTGGAAAACAGCACGAGTGATAAGGGGCTTGGGTGAATCACTTCAACTGGACCCTCGTGGGATGTTAATATCCATAAATCTCAAGTCGATGGTGGTTGTCAAGCGCACTCGAGCCCCTCGCCTTGTGCCTGTTCAGCACGAGTCCATTGTGCAGCACTAGCTACCCCCCCTATTTGGACCCCGGCCATCCAGACTGCTGGGAGACGAGAGCAAAAAATACAGCGTAATCCTCACAAGCAAATGATTTTCTATCCCAGCAAGGTCTGCCTGACAACTCCCACCGCCACCCCACCACGAGTAAACAACCTGCGCGCGCTGCGGGAAATCCTAGCTAACTTACGACCAGACCTCGACTGCGTCACCCTGAACACCTATTATAGCAGAGCACTAGCCTGCCTGCCTGCGTTTTCACACCAACACCGACCCCAGAACCTCGCAGCACAGGCAGCAACACCAAGCGGCAAGCGGCAAAAATGGTGGTCGATACCAGCTACTACGACCAGCTGGGCGTGAAGCCCACGGCGACGGAGCTGGAGATCAAAAAGGCCTACAGGAAACTGGCCATCGTCCACCACCCCGACAAGAACCCCAATGACCCGACCGCCCACGAGAAGTTCCAGGCCATCGGCGAGGCCTACCAAGTCCTTTCCGACGAAGACCTGCGCAAAGCCTACGACAGGTACGGCAAGGACCATGCCAAGCCGTCCGAAGGCTTTGCCGACCCGGCCGAATTTTTCACCAGCATTTTTGGCGGCGACGCCTTTGTCGACTGGATCGGCGAGATCAGCCTAATGAAAGACCTGACTGCCACCATGGACATCACACTGTCCGCTGAGGAGGAGGCCGCAGCCGCCGAGGCCGAAGCTGCCGCTGCTGCTGCTGGGGGCACTGACGCGAAGAAGGACAGCACCTCAGAGAAGCCGGCCGCTGCTGGTGCTACCCCGGCCGCTGCCGCCGCCGCCGCCGACCACTCCACTGGAGCTCCCGCTCCCCCGCCACCATCAGTCGTCGTCGAGGACGAGAAGCAGGCCCCTGTCGTCGGCAAGCCCGACAGGCCAGAGCCCGCCAGCGCCCCGGGCCTGACCCCCTCTCCCGGCCAGACACGGACATCATCCCCCGCCCCTTCCCCATCGGGCCGATCAACCCCCAGCAGGCACGCCATCCCTCTGCGGCCAGCACTGATGGACCGACCATCCGACGACACATCAGCAGCAGCAAGCGGGACCGAGGACGACAAGGTGGGCGGGCGCGGCGGCAAGAAGGGCAAGGGGACGCTCAACAAGGAGCAGCGGGAGCAGCTGGCAGCGCTCGAGAAGGAGCGGGCGCGGGTGCGTCAGGAACGCGTCGACACGCTGGCGCGGAAACTCGTGGATCGCATCAGCGTGTGGACCGAGACGGACAAAGACCCCTCCATCACGGCGGCATTCCGCGAGAAGACGCGCCTCGAGGTCGAGAACATGAAGATGGAGTCGTTTGGGCTCGACATCCTGCACGCTATCGGGCAGACGTACGTGGCCAAGGCGACGGCGCTGCTGCGGAGTCAAAAGTTCTTTGGCATCACTGGCTTCTTCTCGCGCGTCAAAGACAAGGGCACACTAGTCAAGGACACCTGGAACACGATTTCATCAGCCATCGACGCCCAGCAAACTATGGAAGAGATGGCGCGCATGGAGGAGAAGGGCGGCGAGGAGTGGACGGACGAGCGCAAGATGGAATACGAGCGCCGCGTCACTGGCAAGATCCTGACAGCGGCGTGGCGCGGATCCAAGTTCGAGATTCAGTCGGTGTTGCGCGAGGTCTGCGACTCCGTGCTTAACGATAAGAAGATACCGCTGGCCAAGAGATTGGAGCGGGCTCAGGCGCTGGTTATTATCGGCGATATCTGCGCGAATGTGAGTTTCCCTTTACCTTGGCTACCCTTTGGCCACATGTTTGTCTCGAATCCCAGATGGCTAATGTAGTATACCGCGACTTCAGGCCACACGTACACCCGAGGAGGAGGGCGACTACATGGCTTTTGAGCAGTTGGTTGCCGAGGCCGCCATCAAAAAGGAGAAGGACTCCAAGAAGAAGGGCAAGGGCGGCAAGGACGATGCGGCCGCCGCCGCTGCGGCTGACGTTCCTAACGTACCCAAGTCGTAATAAGGCTCTTGTATCCAAGTCCCTAGAGGTAGATATCATGATTCCCCGCCTGTATTGTAGGCCCCGTGGAGAAAGACGGACTGTTGGAGTTGGTGTTTCTTTATTAGGCTGATCCTTGTGTGTTTGTTTGATGGCTGGCAAAGCACTGTTCGTCAGGCTGAAGGAAGGCTATTGTTTCTCCTCTTGCTCCCCAGAGCTGGATATCTTCCTGTTCTCCTGTTTCAACCCTTTACCCTGCATGTTCCCGAATATTCCCCTCCAATACCAATACCACCTTCGATAGATGAAAATACTTGATTGATATCCCTATTAGACTGTGTTGAATCTGGGATCAAAAGATTACGGATCCCGTCCAGGACTAGGATGTCAGTTCGGAGAAACCCACCGAAGGCTCACGGGCAGCGCCATTGGATATCTGTATTTTCCACCACCTCACCTGCCGCCATCCGGGCTTTTCGTCTTTCGGTCACCGTGCTGTCCTACCTTGCGAGCGGGCACAGTTAGGCAGCGCCAATTTGAATCTGCTTCCCAGCTTCACGGCCGATAGAAATCGCAGTCCTGCGCAAACGCACGAGCAGACCGATTTTTGCATGTGCTCCAAATCAACCGCGGCGCTTACTGCCAGAATTTTTCATCTTTCCCCTCCGCTCGATTCGTTCTGTCTTCCCTCTCCCCTTTGGTTCCTTAATTTGTACAGCGCCGAACCGTCACTCAAGCGTATTTCCAGCGGTACCCTAAAAAGCGCGCTCGCTAAAGCAACCGCACGCGACACCCGCCCATTGGTGTTTTCCCCCAAAGCTATTGCGATCCAAGCAACCCCACCACAGCTCCCAACGTCGCGCCCGCTCGCCGCCGCATTGGGCTCCTGCACAAGTCGAGAAAAAAAAATGCTAGAGGCCACATGCATGTGTGGGCGCCATGTGGACAGGCACAAACAAGGTTGAGTCAGTCGCTTGCATGTGAAGTCTGTTCCCACCAGCGCCCCCCCAAAGGAGGATTCGCAGGCGTTCCACACTACACCTTGCCCCCAGCCCACCCTTATGAGACCTGCCGACCACGTTGCAAACATCAAAAAGCGCAACATCCGATATGGTGTAGGGGTTAGCATACCACGTTTTCACCGTGGCGACTCGGGTTCGATTCCCGGTATCGGAGATTCATCAGATCATCAAGATAACAACCGACTTCTCTTTTGCCTGATGCCACCTTTTTTTTATCGCTTTCTTCTCGAATTCTCTGCTGACGACGGGAATGTCGGCAAAGCAATCAATTTTCTGGTTCATTTTGCTTTAATCCGTGTGATACATAGCGAAAAGGCTTTCCGTCAATCACTGCGTAAACTTTTGCAGTTCGAATGTTCGTGAAATAATAGTCGTCACAATCGTGATGCTATATGCTTCAATGCAATGAACACATCGCGTCTCGCGTATGTGGCCAGGAGACAAACTCGAATTTAAACCCGGCAAATAAACGAACTCACAAATGTATCTTCATGGCCCATTTGTTAAATGCCACTTTCTATCGTTCACTTATACCGTTCACACCCTCAGCAACGGCGTTTGTCAGTCGATGTCACAGCCGGGATCTGCCACAAGCCGCATGGGCTCGCTGAATCCCGACATCAAAATCATGTACTATGTAGTCGTCGCCGTCTGTGTTTCTCGCGCCCTGGCTATCGTCCTCTAAATCCGAGTGCTTCTGAAGTACACGGCAGCCCATGTGCCCATGTCTGTTGACGTTTGCACCAACCCCCACCCCGAGTCCCACAGGTGTCTCTCGCTCCTCGGCATCCTCGGCACCCGACTTGCCCCGCCACACGTCATCCGAGCCCTCATATCCCTCCTCACCGCCGCCGCACCCCAACAACTCCCAGGGATCGTGGCGCAGTTGGCTAGCGCGTAGGTCTCATAACAGAGGGGGAATTATTCCATCTTCTATGACCGGTAAAACGGGTAATCCTAAGGTCGTGAGTTCGAGCCTCACCGATCCCATTACGTTTTGCTGCGCTCACTGGTGATGGTGACAGCATATCGCCTTGTATAAAATTATTTTTACCAATTGATAAATGAGTCCTACTACCTCTACTGCCTTTCTCCTTCCTTTTCCATCTGCTTGCGCCGGTTTACAGCACACGCGCTTGATCGGCTATTTGGGGATGAAGCGCGGAGGCGCGACTAGTTTTTCCTGAAACTTTGTTGCTTGATAGCAACATTCTCCCCTATACAAATTGGCTGGGGACCAATGTAGTCCCCAATCCGGTAAGCCCCCGGAGAACAGTGGGGCAAGGCTTCAAACTTATACTCAATTCGCTCAATTCAACGCCAAGCTTTGAAAATGGGGCGGATCCGTCCAGCCAACCATTTTGGGTCGAAGGCTAACCTAACCGTATTCGGGACTACATTTATCTGCTCAAGCGCCGCATTGGGACTCAACAACGAAGCTTTGTCGCTGGTGAGTGGCCTCGGTCGCCAGGCATAAATTCTTCCTCGTCTACCAGTCGGCCATGCCTATGAATGTCGGGCATGCTCTGGTGCTGGAAAACGAGCTTGCGAGGCCTTGAACGTGTGAGAGCTCGCGTCCGATGGGACTACGATCTACCGCATGCCCGCTTTCTACAAAGTCGCACCATGATGCCCTGCTTTAAGCGAGATCGGCTCCCTCACACAACCTGCCTAACCCTCCCCGTCTCAACCTCGTACACCCACCCCGTGATGGGTATGTCTTTGAGCACGGCCGCGCTCCCCTTCAAAAACCCCACGTCGTCCCTGACGGCCTGCTCGAGGTCCGGAAAGTCCAGGAAGTCCAGCCCCGCGACGTCGGCCGCCGCCGCGTCGCCGCGCTGCTCCCTGAGCATGGCGTGCGCCGCGTCGCCCGTAAAGGTCAGCATGCCGCAGCCCGTGTGCTTGATGACCAGGACCTCGCGCGTGCCCAGCAGCAGCTGCGAGATGACGACGGACCGCAGGGCGTCGCGCGCCGAGCCACCCGCGTTGCGCACGACGTGCGCGTCGCCGAGCGAGATGCCGAAGGCGGCGTGGGTGTCGATGCGGGCGTCCATGCACGTTACTTTTGAGGGTGTTAGTTGGTGTTTGGTGTACGTAGTACGTAAAGATTGTGCATGGATGGGGGTTGTCTACCGATGAGGTATTTCTTTGCAGGAGGGAGTGCGAGGTCGCCCTGGGTGAAGTTCTTGGCGTAGACCTCATTCTTCTCGACGAGGTTCTGCTGAATAGGAGTAGCCATGGTGCCGGGCGTGAGTCGTTGCTGCGTGGGGGCTGTCGTGCGGTGATTTCAGGGGCTTCCTTGGGCGACACGTATGATGGCAAAATTGAATTGTGCAGTAGAGAATATGGCATTCTATTGCTTATATATGCAGTCAAAGCCCTCCAGAGCTGAAACAAATTCAAAGGAGCTTGTCTGAACCTCGAACCCCGAGTTCCAAGACCGAAACGAGCGGCCTTGGATTGGGCTTCGTCTTGCGCCAAGACGCATGATGATGGCTTGCGGGGGCAGAATCCTTGGAGGGCTTCGGGTCTCCGCATAGGGGAAGCTTGGTGTTCGATCAGCGCCAGATCCCCAAACCCCTTTGCTCTGTGCTGAGAGATTACTGAACATCCAGATTTCCTCGGCCATGCAGGAGCTAAACGCCGAATCCCATATCGCTATCGTACAGGCAAAGCACGCCATGGCGGTCAGTCCCGATGCCCACGGGATATGAACGGCCATTGAAAACACAACCAACGTACCCAAAACCCAATCATCAAAAAGAACCGCCCTAATACCCGTCATAGTACCGATCCCACTCCACCTCCATGTCTCTGGCCGACATCTCGCTCCGCGTCGGCTGGCCCTCGACCCTGCGCGCGGTAAACGTCGTGGTCTGGCCGTTAACCCACTCGACCTCGGCCTCGATGACGCCGCCGCCGATGAAGCTCAGCCGCGCCGGGTTCGTGGACCGGCCGTCGAATGTCTCGCCGTAGAAGTCACTGCGCCCGACCCACTCGAACTCGAGCGCCCGCGGGGAAGCGCGCCGAGGCCGCTTGGGCGCGCGCATGACGCCGTGCAAAAAGCCGAGGTTGAAGTAGACCCAAAGTGCGTCGCCGTCGATGGTGCATATTAGCGGCTCCGTCGAGCCGCCACCCCAGTAGCCAACCGGAGACTCGTCGCACGTCACCTCGTAGCGGCCGTTGAGGAAGCCGAGGGACGGCGGGGGCGGGCGGCCCGATGGCGGGGAGGCCTGGGATGAGGCGCCGCCGAAGTAGTCGTTCCTGGGGGAGCCGGGGTACGGCGGGGGCGGCTCGTCGTCGTCGTCGTCGTCGGAGTAGTTGTTGCCGCGGTGACTGTCGTAGTCATCGCTGTCTTCGTCATAGCCGCCGTAGTCGTTGCCGCGGTGATTGTTGTAGCCGTCGCTGTCTTCGTCGTAGCCGTTGGAGTCGTCGGGGAGGGCAAAAACTGGAGGGTTCGACCTCCGGGCCGTCTGTTTCGTCTTTGGCGGCCGGGCTGGTGCCTTTGGTGCCTGTGCTGTCGCAGGATCCTTTTTGGCTGGCTGCTTTTTGATAGGCTCCTTCTTCGCTGCTTCCTTCTTGGCCGGTTCCTTTTTAACTGGCTCTTTTTTGGCCGGCGCCTTTTTGGCTGGCTCCTTTTTGACAGGCTCCTTTTTGGCTGGCTCCTTCTTTGCGGTCTCCTTTTTCGCGGGCACCTTTTTGATAGTTTCCTTCTTGGCTGGTTCCTTCTTCATGGGCTCTTTCTTCACAGATTCCTTCTTGGCTGCCTCCGTCTTGGCCCGCTTCGGCGCAGCACCGTGCTTGACCGTCACAGACACGCTGACGCTGCCGCCGCCGCTGGCGACAACCTGGACGTCAGTGGCCGACTCGGCCGCAGCCTTGCGCTTCTTGGAACCGGCGGCAGCGGCGGGCGGGGCTGCTGCAGCTGCAGCAGTGGCGGCGGCCTTTGCAGCCGTGGCGGCGGCCTTGCACGCCTTTGCCCACTCCTTCTTCATCTCCTTCTCGAGCGCGGCGAGGGGCGCGGGGACGGCCAGGGCCTTGGCGCCGGTGGCCATGACGGCCTCCATCAGGCGCATCTTGGCGGTGCCCTTGACCTTGGAGGGCGGCAGGCCGTAGTGCAGCAGCTGGGCCTCGTAAAAGTGCGCGGGCTGGTCGTCCTTGGACGCGAAGTGGTCCTTGAGCTCGGCGGGGCTGCGCCGCCGGTGCACGTTGCCGCCGCTCGTCGTGACGGAGAAGCAGTCGGCCGCGAAGGAGAAGCCGTCGCGCGAGACGGGCGGCGCGTGTGCCATTTTGACGTTTTCGCTTGCGTGGTTTCCAGGAAGGCGGGGTGGTGATGGGCGGTTGTTTGGACTATGTTGGGTGCTGTTCACCCCGCACCTTTGCTGAGCCGTTTCTCTGGACAACCAAGCCCAAGGGTACCTATTCGCTGTTCGAGTAGCGGGGAGGTCACAGTTTTGGTTGGGCGCAGTCGTTGGGCAAAGTCAAGTCTCGGCGTGTCCCCGCACACCAGACTGGTGGGAAAGTTCGAATGGAAACTTGATGTTGCGAGCGGGAATGGACGCGTCCAATAGCGCTCAAGTCGGCGAACGCGCCCGTGAGGATGGTGGGCAGGAGGGAAAGCTGGAAATGAGAGAGAAAAAGGACGGCGGCTTGGTGCTAAACGAAATGGACGTGCAGGGGCATCAAAACGCCAGCACCAGGCCGGGCTAACCTTGCTTGAGGTCAGGGGTGGTGCATATATTGATTTGGACCACGGGCATCGCCAACACAGCCTTTCCAGACGACACAGGCAATGCCGATACGGTAGAAAGCTATCTCTCCGCCGGCGTCGGATATCTGGAAGACCCCCCTCGACGGACGTCATCCCCGAGTTACCCGGCAGACCAGGTCCCCGCAGTTGATGGGAGTCTCCAATCCCAAAGACACCCCCAAACGGTAAATCTGCCACCTGAGTTCGTTGCGAGCATTATGGCTTTGAAAATCCCGCGACCTACCTAGTCCTAAGTTACCCCCGACTTCGCTGCCAGATCGCATACACACAAACCTTTGTGTCTAGAGGCTTTAGATTTTTCAATTGGTTGCCAGAGCGGGGCCTGACGCGGCAGCTGGTGTTGCACCATCGACGGCGGTTTTGGCAGAAGAGTGGCCTGATGGCTGCATCAAGCGACTGCCAGGAAAGGCAACATGAGAGCTGTTCGAGTGAATAAGTACCAGGCCGCTCCACCGCCATCATAGTCACCAGCGACATCCCCATTGTCGCCATCGACGCCGCAGTCTGGGACTTCCAGCGGCAAACAGGATTATTCGCTACTTTCAGGGGCTTTCGAGAGGCAAGCCATGCCAAGCAGGCGCCTCATCGCCAGAGCCGTCACAGCAATCTTTGCGTTCGTCGTCGTGCCCTTTGCGGCCGTCCACTACTACCGCCAGACATACGCCCACCAAGCAGGCATGATGAGCGCCATCAACAAGCCGGCCGCCCAGCACCAGATCATCGTGGTCGGCGCCGGCCTGGCCGGCCTGGCCGCCGCCCACGCCGCGCTGACGGCGAGCCCGACCGCCTCGGTCCTGCTGCTCGAGCGTGCCGCCAAGCCCGGCGGCAACAGCATCAAGGCCTCGAGCGGCATCAACGGCGTGCCCACGCGCTTCCAGAAGCCCGGCCTGGACTCGGCCGACCGCTTCCGCGACGACACAGCCCGCTCCGCCGGCGCCCGCCTCTCCGGCGCCAAGGCCGACCTCGCCTTCGGAAGCTTCGGCCGCCCCGCTAGGGAGGCCCTGATCGCGCGCCTGGCCGACCGGTCCGCCGACGCCGTGCACTGGCTGCACGACACGGTTGGCGTCGACCTGTCCGTCGTCGCCCAGCTCGGCGGCCACTCGGCCGCCCGCACCCACCGTGGCGCCGGCAAGGCCCCGCCCGGATTCGCCATCGTCAGCGCCCTGCTGGCTCAGCTCAAGGACGGCGTGGGCAAGGGCCGGTTCGAGCTGTGGACCGGCTGCGAGGTCACCAAGCTCCTGACCCGCTCCACCCCGCACTCCACCGAAACGGCCGACCAGCTCCACGTGAACGGCGTTGAGTTCTCGTGTGTCGACGGCGCCGGCAAGAGCAGCCCTGCCGAGGCCAGCGGCCCCGTCATCTTCGCGACGGGCGGGTTCGCGGGAGACGCGACCGGCCTGCTCATCCAGCACCGCCCGGACTTAGGCCCCCTGCCGTCGACCAACGACGCGGCGCGGGCGGTCGGCCTCGGCGTGCTGGAGCGGGACGTGCTCGCGGCTATGGTCGATATGGATAGTATCCAGGTGCACCCGACGGGCTTCGTCGACCCCGGGAACCCGAACGCGCCCGTCAAGATCCTGGCGGCCGAGCTGCTGCGCGGCGAGGGCGGGATCCTGCTCCGGGACGGGAGGCGGTTCGTCAACGAGATGGAGACGCGCGAGCACGTCAGCGCTGCCGTCATGGCGGCCCCGCCCGTCGGAGCCGAAGAAGGCGCAGCAGCAGCAGCAGCAGCAGACGGGAAGGAGGTGCCGAGGCAGTGGGACGTGCAGCTCCTGCTGGACCCGGGCGCGTGCGAGGTCGCGGCCAACCACATCGGCTTCTACCTGTTCAAGGGCCTGATGAAGAAGCAAAAGGTGCGCGAACTCGACGAGGCCACACGCCAGGCGGTCCGCGAGTACAGCGACGTCGTGGCCGGGAAGAAGCCGGACCCGTTCGGGCGCACCGTGTTTGGGCACTGGAGACTGAGGGCGGGCGACGTGACAGACGACGAGGAGGTGTGTGTCGGGAGGGTCACGCCCATCACGCACTTCACCATGGGCGGGGCGGCCATCAACGACAGGGCGCAGGTGCTCGGGGCGGGTGCCGGGGCGCCGGTCGAGGGCCTCTGGGCCGCCGGCGAGGTCACGGGTGGGCTGCACGGCGACAACCGGCTGGGAGGGTCGTCGCTCCTGGAGTGTGTGGTGTTTGGCCGCATTGCGGGCGAGGAGGCGGCTCGCTATGTGTAGCCCGTCACCGGCTGATTGGGCTCCCCCATTGCCGATAGTGGCAGGCGATGTGTACCGTGATTTCCAGACACCTGAGCATGTATTTCCATATACGGCTTCCATCAGTTTGCATTTTTAACCCGCCTTGTTCCATAGACAACGTGTTGCCCTCGAGGATACCTTTCGGCAGACAATCCGTTTGGCCAGTCTCAACGAATCCCGTCGGCATACCGAGTTCCTAGCCACCCACGACGCGGAAGACATGCTTGCAAAGCTCCAGCAGCAGTGCGAAACCGCGTGGGCCGCAGCATCGGCAACCGGAGCCCAAACCGACTGTCACAACCCTGGCTGGACACCGCTATTCTCGAAGACGGTAACGGTCCATCTTGGTTCAAGTTGTACATCGGCCGAAGCAAAGCCGCCTGCGGGAGGATTGATTCCCTATGGAAGCCAAGGACGACGGAATCGGCTTGTTTCACCGACTTTGGGCCGCTGAAACGACAAAAAATGCAACTTTCTTCCTCCTTGGTTCCCTCCCAGACTCGGCTTGGCTTCCGCGAACCGGCAGGGACTTCGGCCTGTGGCTAAACATCGTGGAAATGTTTTGGTGTCTTGCTTTTCAGATACTTCCACGGCGTTTACTGCAAACCCCTACCCGACAGCCGGGTCCGGCAGGGCCACCGAAAAGCCTGGCGTCACGGCGGCGTCTGGTAATGCGACAGGCATGCACCATAACATCACCCATTACGGCAGTGCCGGAATATGGAACGACAAGAGTTATGTTTTTTTTTTTCTTCTTTCACCTTTGGCCGGTGCACCTCCCGCTCCCGTGCTGCCCGGGCCCACGCACCGCCTCTTCCACTCGAACTCTAGCACGCAGGGGAGTAAAACAACACCCCTAAGCGGATGAGGGAATGAAGCAATGAGGGCATAAAAACTACCAAAAAGAGCGTTTCGTATTCCTTCTGTCTAGGTAGTCCTGAGGGGATCCCCAGATTTAACTGTAAATGGCTGCTGTCTACCAGGAGGGAGCGATCACGTGATAACATCACGTGAAAACTAATTACGCAATCAGTCCCTACATAAGTCCCCCCTGATCGCCATAGGGACCCCCGCTACGGCGATCAGCGCCTCAAAAAAAAAAAAAAAAAAAAAAAAAACACCATGACAACGCTAAGAAAATGAGTGACTTGGGTGAGCTAAAAACGCTGTCCTTTCTATCTTAATCCTCCGTTTTATGCCGTAATCTTTGTATTCCCATTCATTACCAAAGCATCGCAAAAAAAAAAAAAAAAAAAAAAAAACGAGAGTTACCGCCGGGAGCAAAGAGTAACTGGCCCGATGGTCCTTTAAAGGAAAAGAAGATATCCAGGTCGTGGAGGACAGTATTTACTGCTATCCGTCATCATTTATATCGATCTCCTAAAAAAAAAATGAGTCCAGTAAAGCATTATTCAGTCCAAGGGCATCCGGAGGGCCCTCCTTTTTGGCAGGATAGTGGTCGTTAGCATCGTTCATCGAGTTATCCGGCGAGTTCAGCGTGCATTTTCTCAACGTTATCCTAACGCTTTTCGGTGTTAGATAGTCGCTTCTCGACGTCATCAAAACGACCCTTGATGGCGGCGAACTCTTTCATTGTCTCCTCATGTCGTCGGGTAACCGCCTTATCTCGGCGATAGAAAGCGGTGATCAACTCGTCGATCTTGCGCGTGAGATTCTGATCGCTGGAGGACTATGAAGGGCGAGGCCGGCCACGGCTGTGATGCATATGGGGCTATGAGGTGGAGCTGCGGGCGCCTGGGTCATCGGTATCCATGCTGTCATATCCGGCAGCATGGGAAAACGGACGCAAAGGGGTGATGGGATCATCATGGGACTTCTGAGGGAAGTTGGGGCCCTCCGGGGACGAGCCGGCAAATGCAGACGACATGCCCGAGCTATGTCGGGAACCCGCAGCAGCCTGTCCAGTGGCGAGGGGCTGGGCCTGCGTGTCGCCGTTCACGCGGAGGTTGTCAGACACGTTACTCTAGCTATACGGATGGAGACAAGGGAATACTTACATTTGACATCCTCGGATATGTGGCATGTTCGGATGTGTTGGCAAGTCGGATCCTACGCCTTATGGTGCCAATTCAACAGTAGGCCGCAAGCCTGGGGGTTGAGTGATCACACAGTTTACAACAAAGTCGATCAAGCATGATGCCTTCGCGTGGAGTCTTGCAGGCGTGCACCACAACCTCTAAATAAGAGGAAGTGGAACCGAATGATCATGCATGCGATGATTAGGTAGTCTGGTGGTACTCAAGTATTATTTGGGAGTCTCCATGGGGGTGAAAGATTGGTGCTTGCTGGTTGGGGGGGCTTGAATGTATTTAACATCACCCACTGCACCAGAGCTGTAATGACGAGAGCCTTTTTTCCACCTTTGGCTTGTGCCCCTCCCGTGCTCCCTGTGCTTCCAGGGCCGCGCACCGAGCGCGACTGCTCGGATGCCGTGAAGGAAGGCGAGACGTTAGGCTGCCGCCCTGGCAGCCCATGCTCGCACTTTTCTACACCACGTTTACGCCTTCTCCCGCTCCGTCTTGTGTGCCGCGGCATGCGCGGCCCTTGCGCTCCGGCCCTTCTCAGACCACGGAAAGTGAAAGACGGGGATGAGGAAGAACGAGTTGCTGAAGAGACTCTTGTGTTAGTGCACGGCGCGAAAAGAGGAAAAGAAGTATGAAATGAGGGGAAGACAGGAGGCAAAACTGTACCTGTGGTCCGCAATACCGGCAAACGCGTTGTACCACGCCAGAAAGGCCGCCAGCATGCCAAACGCCCCGCCGGCCTTCTCGAGCGCGTGGCCGACGTCGACGCTGCCGACGTTGAGGGCGTACTCGGCGCAGGCCAGCATCAAAAAGGCCATGTCGAGCGTGAAGAAGAGCAGGAAGAACATGACGGTGGACCGCAGCGTGCACAGCAGCAGGATGGTGGTGAAGACGAACCAGCCCGTCAGGAAGATGCCCACGGCGCTGTTGCCCATGGCCGGGTCGCCCGACTGGTCGTACGGCCCGCCCTCACCCAGGATGTTCCAGCCGGGCGTCAGCAGGATGCCGTAGGCGATCCAGAAGCCGCCGTACGACGACAGCGCCGTGGCGCCAAACGTGTTGCCCACCGCCATCTCCCACATGCCGGCCAGCAGCTGCACGAGCCCGCCGTAGCCCAGGGCGAGCGGCACGACGATGTTGGGCACCTTGAGCCCGCGCGCGCCCAGGTTGACGGCCGACAGCACAAACGTCGTCAGCGCAAACGCCGACAGGCCGAGCGGCGCCGGGTTGGCGAACCTGCGGTCGTCGACGGCCCGGAACAGGCCGGGCTGGAACTCGCCCCCAAAGGCCGGCAGCCGCGCGTCGGCCGCGTCGCGGTGCGCGTACGCGTTGGGGTTGTGCCCGAACTCGAACTGCGTCGACCCGTTGCCCGACGACGAGCCCGGAGGCCTTTGGTGGTGGGCGTGGCCCGCCGGGTCCATGCTCATCCGCTGCTGCTGCTGCTGCTGGGCTGGGCCTGCGGCGCTGTTGTAGTACTGCTGCTGGTTCCCTAGCAGGTGGCTGGGCGGCTCGGCGGAGGTGGCATGCGTTATGGTGGGCTTGTCCTCGCCCGTGGAGGGGCCCCTTTGGAGGTGATTGGACTCCATGGTGGTCTACCGGAGTTCTCTTCTCCGGTCCCTCTTAAAGCCTGTGAGATTAGGTGAACCCTATGCGGTCAACCGAACCGCTAGTTAAGACGATGCGGGGGTGAACCGTAGACTTTGTCTGAACTTGGAGCCGGTCCGTCGTGTCGGGGACGAGTCAAGGGTGTGCAAAATCCCCAGAGGCAGGGAAGTGGCAGATTTAAAGAGATTGGCCGAGGGGACGGCTGGCGGGTGTAGGAGAGGAGGCAGGGAAAGTGGCGGGGTGCGCGAGGTGTATTCCAAGCTTGTTGGGGTCGAGCCGAATAAGCCGTGATATATGGAGATGGATGACGCCACCCCAACGATCGACAGTGGGCACGGGATGAAGTCCCTTTTTGGACCAAGCATCCTAATGGAGAGGAATCACAGTGAATGCTCGGGAATAGCTCAGAACATGTCAACCAAGCCCTTTCCTTTATTATATACCCCCGGAAAACGACAGCAGGGCCAGTCATGTCCGCCAGCTGACCGAGCCCGGACGCTTTACTCCCTGGATCTATTTCACCCGTGGTCTGTTGCGGCTTATCAGTCACCTGACGGCATCCCCTAGGTACCAGCGCTTTCTTCCCTCGCATTTTTCCACTTATCTCCTCGTCAGGCCTTTCTTCCTTCTTCATCCAGGATCTCTCCGTGCCGAGGGCCGGCCTGGAAGCCTGGCCTGACCAGAGACAAAGGCCTCGGCAAGTTTGCGGAGCCCTCCGGCCGGTAAAGGATGTTGATTGTGGGTGTCTTTCTTGCTCTCGCGAAAAATAAAATTAAAAACCCACCTCGTTGGCCTCAGCTTTTGCAAGTCGGGGACATGCCGTTCCATCCACCCGGCCGTCCGGCGGTGTCATGTTGTAGTAATTCCCCCCTCTCCCCGCGCCTTTTCCCCCGCGAAGTCCCCCTTTTTTTAGCGCCGGGGCTCCGCATCTCGTTTTGTCGTGTTGGCTGTGGCCATATCCATGTCTCGTCGACGGTGAAGACTGTGTGCGGAGGGATTACATGGGTACGTACGGGGGTGCTACGGAGATAAACCCAGGGCGCTGCCATGAGGTTTTGGTTCACGAAAAGCCGGGCCCACTCACCCACTCGCTCGCAGCCCACCATCTCCCTCCCCTTTGCATTCCGACCATCTCCAGACCCAGACGTACGTAGTTGATACAGTCTTCGACATCAGAGCCAGAGGCATACTTGATGTAACCGATGGGGGTTGCAACAAGGCCAAAAACGGCCCGGGTCTCGCCGAAGAGAGGCATCAAGACAGGCCACTGACATGAAGCTCACAGCCGTGTATCTCTTAGCACCAAATCCCGAGGGGACAAGATCTCCCTCTAATTCGGGGACCGGCAAAGGAATCACCAATACTTCCCCACCGATGACCGCGACTTGGTGACCCCGACCCTAGTATTCTTTTCGTGTTCGCTCCCGCAAGAAGAAGAAAAAAAAAATCCGCCAAGGAATCTCGCGCAAACACGTCACAGTCACCCACTCACACACACCCCTGGCCAGGCGAAAAAATGCTTACGTCGAGCCGCAGTGGATCCTCCCGAGCGCCGCACACACACAAACGCGCTTGGGTGCCGAGCAGCCGAAGCCGATCATGCTTGGCATGCAAGCCACTCAACCACTCCCGATCCAGGGGGCCAGGGTGGTTGGGCGGTGTTGTTTCTGTGGAGCTCACTTTTCTTCCATCATGCCATGATGGATTCTTTGCTCATTCACTAGACTTGGCTCCCTCAGCGTCTCCCGAATTGTTTTTTCAAATGCAAAAACACTCCATCATACTGAGATGAGGAAGAGGTGGCTTTGCGTATCTATTCATGTGTATACCACTAGAAAAACAATCTTACAGACCGCTTTCATGTCTTGCTGGCCTCATTGCTGTCGCCTCAGCTCGGCCTGGCTCGGTCAGGAAACACCGCCCGGCTTCCGTCTCCTCTCGCTGCAGGCCGGCCCGAGGAAGCGGGAATCAGCTGATAGTGAAAATCTGGCTGTGCATTGGCAATGTCTATATCGTCGCGTATCTCGGCTTTTATCTATGCCATACCCTCTTTCCACATTACCCGACGAATGGGTGACGTCGTGTGCGATTGGCAGCGCATACGTACCATCGACCCTCACTCCCTTCCCTCCGTCTCCCACAAAAGAGCGTCAAAAAGGCCCAGTGGCCTCAGTAAGCCCATATCGTGATCATGATATATCAGATGACCCTCCTGACAAAAAATGTAGAAACTAAACAGACTCTAGCTGACACCATTAGCCACTCTTTTCTCCTGGAGTTCTTGTAAATACTCATCCTTCATCAAAATATCATGGGGCGATAAGGCCTAGCAAAGCGAAAAGCTGCTGTCCGGCTCTCAGAATAGGCAAAGCAAGCAAAACGAACAAAGGAGAGAGAGACTCAGTTGAGAGAGCGTCGGATGGGCAATGCTGTTCCGTTAGTTTTGCGCATCAATATCGGTCGAGTCGTTGCGTCGGCGTGGAAGCCTCCTCCTGCGAGTCTCTGGCCGATCGCCCGGCTCAGAGCCACCTGCAGTCTCCTTTTCAGCCGCCGAACGGTCGCTTTCATGGCTTTCGTCCTTGGGACCCGACCCAACTTCTCATCCCTGGATTTATCGACATCCTCCTTGCTCAAGCGATCATAGAAAGGAGTGCCGAGGAAAGGGAGAACTTGAGGATTTCCTGGAAGAGAGCCTCCAAATGCAGGCCCTGAAGGCGGATTGTTGACAACCGGAGGATTTCCAACGACAACAACACCACCGCCAAGCGGCGCAGCGGGGGCCGTCACCGCCGATAGCGCCGGTCCTGGCATGGTGGGCAGAACCGGAAGAGCGGTGGCCACGGCCGAGACGAACGACCTGATGTCGCTCGTCAGGCTCATGAGTCCATTGTCGAGGATGGAAGCGGGACCACCGAGGTCTGCTGGGGCGTAAGACAAGATGTTGGACTCGATTGAGGCAGCCTTCGAGACAACCACCTCCACCATCGAGGCAACGGTCGAGATGAGGCCAGCCGTGTCGACAGACACCGGCAACGAAGGGGCAGCGGCGGCCAAGCGAAGACGGGCACCGTCATGGGAATCACCGTCTGCCGGAGGCCTCCAATGTGAACCGAAGTCTCGGGCGTTCCCGGAGGGGGGTCTGTGAGCACGAACTCGGGCTGCCTCACTTCGACGGTACCGTCCGGAGTGTAGACAGCAAGGGCCCATGGTCCTCCGCAGCTATCACGACTGTCACCTGTGCAGGGCGTCTTGCAGGTCGAGTCGTCAATCAAGTAGGTGTTGAACAGGTAGTTGCCGCAGTAGCACTCAGCTCCGTTCTCAGTACCAGCGACCTTAAAACCAGCCTCGAGGCATCTGTCGAGGCAGATGGCATTTGTCAAGGTGTGGTCCGGTGGCACAGCAGTGAAATGGGAGCCGTTGAGTGCTCGCTCGGGTGTGTCGAGGTAGCAGCCGGCATACTTTCCGTTGGGCAGGGCCAAGGTCGGTTGCGCCGGCGGTGTTGCAGACGGGGATGTGAGCGAGGCAGGGGCAACAGACGATGCGGGACAGACGTTGATGATCTGGGCGCTCGAGGTCTGGACCGGTGCACAGAACCAGCCTCCAGTGCAGTCCTCGCAAGGCCAGCCAAAGCCGCATGGGCAGGCTTGTGCCGGCACCTGCTTGGCGGACAGAACCAGCCGTCTTTGCAAGAAGAGCAGTGTAGCCTTGACCGGACACGGGCCAAGGGCAGGGTCGAAAGGCGGTAGCTCAGGAGGACAGTTACAGACCGCAGCCGGGCAGGACGGATACGGTGGTGGGGCCGGCAACCGGCAGGCGTCGAAGATCTGGTGTGTTGTCAGTACTCTGTATGCAAAATTCGAGATAAGAAGGACGAGCCGCTTACATGATGGTAGGCATGATGCGACCACTTGTGTCACCGTGACAACACTGGCTGGTGCCGAAGGAGCCAGTGGCCGGGTCGGGATGATGGGCAACGGGAGCGAAGTCGACAGTGGTGCCGTGGCCGAAACAACGGCCAGCGGAGGAGTGCCAGCAGCAGGGACGCTTGGCGCAGGGGCGGGCCAGACACTGGGGCAGACGGAAGCAGCGCGGCTGGATTGGTAGGGACAGCGATACCTGCGCTGGATGCCATGCTCATGAGACTGTTCATCGCAGCCAGCGTTGGGAGCAGAGTCGAACCGGCAGCGTCGGTCAGGGTCGCCAGAAGGTTGACGGGCGTCGCGACGACAACTGAAAGTGCTCCCTGTGTAGCGAGAGAGGCATCTGAGACCGAAAAGGTTACCTGCGAGCAGGGGACTTGCAGAATGCCAGAGACGACTCCGATCTGCTCCACCGTGCAGACCAGGTTGTCGACAACGTGGGCGACACTGCCGAGTGTGTCGCCAAGTGAGTCCACGACACCATTGATGGCGTTCGGAAGGACCGAGTCCAGGGGCAGGGCGCCGAGCGTGTCATGGACAGCCCCAACTGTGTCCAGAATCTCCCCAGGCAGAGACTTGACGAGGTTCGTGATGTTGCTGAGGATGCTAAGGTCTGGCAGGGGCACACCAAGACCTGCCAGGGCGCCGTCTGCAACGTTTTCAACAACGCCGTCTACCGTGTTGGCCACACCACCCACGACGCCGTTGAGCTCTTTACCGACGCTTTCCACAACGCCGCCGACCTCGTCTAGGACAGCGGTGACAACCTTGAGGGGATCCTCGAGCTGGAGGGCATCGGATGCCGCATTCAAGATGCTAACCCACGTCCGGAAGGGCAATGGGCACGTCTGCTGGGATGGGCAAGATGTTGTTGACGGTCCCGATGACTCCAGCGACGAGTCCAGTCTGAGGGTTGAGAAGGTCGTCCACCAGGCCGCCGAGTCCACCGAGGAGACCGAGTTTAGGACGTGACCCTCCGGCGAAAGCACCAGCACCAGCAGCGTCTGTGGCAGCAGGAGCAGGGCCCGGCAAGACGGCTGTGATGTCAGGCAGGGGAACTGGAAGAGGCAGAGGCGCACCCGGAAGGAGGCCACCGTTGCCGTCTGAGCCTGGGACTGGAGCCACAGGGGCCAAGGCAGGCGGTGGGGCAGGAAGAGCAGGCAGCCCTGGAAGAAGGCCACCAAGACCACCTCCCGAGGCGGGAGCCGCAGGTACCGGGGCAGCGGGCGCTGGAGCTACAGGAGGCAGGACGGCAGCAGGAGGCGCAACAGTGGGAAGAGCAGGCTTGGGAGCACCGCCGCCGAGGATGGTCTTGAGGATGCCGCCGAGGGGTGGGATGGCGGCGTCGGCGTCGACAACCGCGGCATCAACATGTGGCTTGGGATCCGGGGCGGCAGCCGAGCGGACGTCGAATGAGGGCCGCTTCTCAGAGAGGCTGTGTGGTGCCTCGGGCTGTTGCTTGTGCTGCTGCTCGTGGGCCGCGACTAGGCGACCGATGCCGACCGTCTCGAGGAACACGCCTGCGAGGAGAACCGCGACGCAGAACGTGATGACCAGCGCCGGCCTCTTGAAGGCCAGCAACTTGTTCCGCCCACGCATCTTTGTGTTTGGGATGCGTCAGCCCCCGGAACGTTGACGAGAGACTCCTGTCCTGCCGGCAGGGATAGGCCCAAAGAATGGGCGAGACGGATGGCGTGTAAGTGGGCGTAAGTCTAGTGTGGCTCTTGGGGCGGCTCCAAAAAGAGGAGGCTATGCAGAGCAACCAAAACGAGCTTCCAAAAAGGAGACGAGATGAACTGAAGGGTGGACGATTGAAGCGGATGATGGGTGGAGGAGACGAGGAGAGAAAGGAGAGGATGAATGAGGAGACATTGAGAAAGCCATGGAGCGGCAGGCGAAGGATTTGAAGAGACCTTGGCCCAGCCGTCATGGCTCCCATCCTCCTTCCTCTGGGTGAAGAGACGGAGCCGAGCTCGACCGCGATTGCATTATGGATGCTTGAACAGCCAGGGACTCTCATGCTCTTGCCACAAATGTGCCCAGCCAGCCAGCTGTCGCCGGGTTTGGGAAGGCGCTGAGGCGAGGAAGCCAGGAGGACCATGCTCTGAGATCCCGGTGCGTGCCGCTTTTGAGCTTTTCTCCTAGAAGGCGCGGAATGGCAGATGCCAACGGCCGGAGTGCACACGAGACCAACCAGCCGGGAATTGGCAAGCACCTCGCTGGTTGCCTGTTCCACGCCATGCCAGGCCAGGACATGTGCCTACAGCAGGAGGACCCATGTGCCCGGATTGGGTCCAAGCCGGCTCCATGGGTGTCGCTTTTAGAGGCCACTTCCGCTCACTCCTGGCGCCTTCGCCGGACAGCTCCGTGATGTCACAGTGTGTTTCATTCAGGCCATAACTGCTAGTATTTTCCATGACCTTGGGTAAATGCCCATCCGTAACCCATGCAAAAAGAAAGCAAAGTTCAAAGACGCCCCGACGACCGCCAAGCCTCAACCCATCGTCAAAGAAACATCCTAGTAGCGCTTGCCATCCCTCAGGGTGTCGGCAAACTCCTCCAGAGGGCTCCGGATGAGCTTGGTCTCCTTCCACAGGTTGGGTGTCAGGAAACCGTAAGTGTTGGAAACGGCGGCGAAAGTAGCCTTGAGGGTGTTCTCGAGCGTCTTGGTCGAGCCCGACGACGAGGTGTAGGCATCCTCGATACCGGCAAGCTGGAGGAGACGCTTGACGGCGGGCGAGGCGACCAGGGAGGTACCACGGGGAGCAGGGATGAGCTGTGGCGGTTGGGCGGGAAAGTCAGCAAACACTCTGCTGAAGAAGTAACCACGTAGAGTAGCCACGCAGTAGCCACGCAGAAGAGACTGAGCACAAGACTTACGCGGACGGTGACGGAACCGCACTTGCCGCTCTCCTTGATAGGCAGCGAGTGCGGGAGACCAAGGTTGGTACCCCAGTAACCACGACGGACGGGGATGACGCTAAGCTTGGCGATGATGATGGCGGCACGGATGGCAGTGGCAACCTCCTTGGAGGTCTTGATGCCCAGGCCAACGTGGCCCTCAGAGTCGCCAATGATGACGATAGCCTTGAAGCGCGTGCGCTGACCGGCACGGGTCTGCTTCTGGACGGGCTTGATCTATACTCGGGGCGAAGACGGGGCTTGTCAGCGAGGCTGTCTGGACATGAAGGCCGCACCGAACAGCAGCAGCTCCGTCGCAACCGCCGCCCTCGCAGCCCAATGCGCCTCCCACAGAAAAACGCACCTTCATGACCTCGTCCTTGAGCTTGGGCAGGAAGAAATCGACAATCTGGTACTCCTTGATGGGCAGCGAGTGCAGGTAGATCTCCTCCATGCTCTTGATCTTGCCGGCCTTGACCAGACGGCCAAGCTTGGTGACGGGCTGCCACTCCTTCTCGTCGTTCTTACCGCCGCGACGGCCGCGGCCACGTCCACGTCCCCGGCCACGGTCACCACGTCCGCGGTCGCCACCACGGTCGCCGCGCGAGGCGAAACCACCGCCACGGGGTGCGTCAGCCATTGTCGGGCAGGATCTGGTCTAAGGATGGGAGGACGGGGGGAAGTCCAAGTCGGCGGTGCTGCTGCTGTCGCGGGTGCGAGGATATCGTGTCGGCCGGCCGTCCGAGATGTGCTGTGCTTTTTGGTGGTGAGTGAGGAAGTCGTCAAAACGCACCAAGCTGCTCCTTCCACTTTTTTGCGCCGGGTGGGGTTTCGTGGTGCCCTACTGCAAAATTCTGGTGGTCGAAATGGGGTGGGCTGCTCCCCTGCACAGCGAAGCCCTAAGAGTTGCGGCCTTGCATGTCAGGCAGGAACAAATCGACTAGGGGCCAGCCAAGATCCCCACTCTGGATGGAGAATATGGGGGAAGGGGAGGCGGTGATCACATGACACATCAGCCGCGGCAATAGCCCAGCTGCCGGGCACACCTCGACACAGAACAGACCCCCTGATATTAGGTACCTAGGTACCTAGTACAATCTGCCGTCGGGAATCCAATTTCGTGCCTGACTGCCGTCTCCCTGCCGATGCCTTGGCCTGGTCTGGTGGTCTGCCGAGGTGTTGTTTGTCTGGAAATGTGCTTTCTCAACGAGGCCATGCCTGCTGCAAAGTCTCATCAGACCTGATGGATAGGTAGGTACCTATGGGCGGGGTGCCCATCACCCCAAACCATTCCACCCGTCCTGACCGCACAAACGCCGCCTCTCTATCAAACCCCAACATCACCCCACGATCCCCGGGTCTTTCCCCGCTGCGCCCTCCGGCGGTTTCGGGACAATGTCGCGTCCAGACTCGACAGCAGGCGCGTGGCACTGCCGGCCAGTGGAGTTGTGGGGATTGCATAGTTGCATTGTTGAAGCAGAATGCGGGGTCAGCTCCAACCGCACCTCTCAACATCGAGTTGACGATCCGTCATGGCAACACTGCCAGGGTTTCGCATCTTCTTGTCGTGCCGTCGGGCGCAGGGCACCAGGGCAACACACAATGTTTTTGTCCATTCGGCCCGTGCGAGCTCCTCGCTGGGTCCCTCCGGCATGTTCGAGGTGAGCGGCCGGGCCGAGGCTTACGCCTCCCTGACAAGCGTCATGCCATCCGGAGTATATAAACACTGCCCCTTCCCCGTGGGTGTGGACGTCCAAGTTGGACCTCTGTCGGTATCGTTGGATAGGCTCTTGACTCCTGCCGCCTCCCGAACGACTCGTGCAAACCATGGCGAGGTCACTAGCCCTCGGGATACTCTGCGGCCTGTCCGCCCTTCTGGGCGCGGCTCAAGGGCAGACGTTCGACCCGAACAAGGCCGGACAGCAGCACTGGGATCCGGCCAAAGTTGGAACGGACAAGACCACCAATGCCACCTTCAGGAACCCGGTCATGACGACAAACATTGGTGACCCCTGGATGACGAGGTATTCGGTCGGTGGCGAGGACTGGTATCTATTCACCTACACCACCAACGACAACATCACGCTCAAGCGGTCCAAGTTCCTGACCGACAACTGGGACAATGCCGAGTCCCGCGTCATCTTCAACCCGGACCCCAACAGCGGCGAGCCCTGGTCGACCGACATCTGGGCGCCCGAAATCCACAACATCTCCAACAAATGGTACGTCCTGTTCACGGCGACGCCCGACCGCGACAACCCGCCGCCGATGCAGGATGCCTTGTGCCCTATCAACTGCCCTGCTGTGAACCACCGCATGTTTGCGCTCGAAAGCGACGGGCCGGATCCATGGACGGCCAAATTCACGCTTAAGCCCGAGATCAACACGTTCGACCAGTTCGCCATTGACGGGACGTATTTCCACTACAAGGACCAGCTCTACCACATTTACTCCTGTTGGGAACACGCCTACTCGGCATGGCCCGCAAACCTCTGCATCACACACATGTCGAACCCTTGGACCGTCGACTCGAACCTGACGGACAGGCGCATCATCTCGGTGCCCGACCAGGCGTGGGAGAAGACGCCATACGGGCGGCCCGACATCCGCCTCGCCAGCAACGAAGGCCCGCAGCAGCTGGTGAACCCCAAGACGGGCCAGAACTTTGTTATCTATTCGGCCGCGCGCGTCAACACGCCCTATTACTGCCTGGGCATGCTGGAGCTGATCGGCAACGACCCGATGGAGCACTCGTCCTGGCGGAAGCACACGCAGGGCTGCCTATTCCACCTGAACACGGCCGAGGGCGTATACGGCACGGGCCATGCGAGCTTCACCACCAGCCCGGATGGGTCCGAGGATTATCTGGTTTACCACGCACAGACGACGCCGAACCCCAAGGGCGACATTTACCGCACCGCGCGCATACAAAAGTTCGCGTGGAACGACGACGGCACGCCAAAGTTCCCCCTTGCCGGCAACGGACCGTTCCCCGTGCCCTCGGGCCAGAACGGCCAGAGGCCCGCGGCTGCCCAGGCGCAACCAAGGGGCTTTGGTGATAGCTGGAACTTTTAAGGTGAAAACTAGCGTGGGCATGCGCATGTGATGTTTTACGCGTTTTAATATGATTAGGTTTGCGTCCAAAGCACAGGCTACAATGCGGCATGTTGTTTGACGCCTTCACGCTCTGAATGACGATACGAGTGACAATTATATGGCTGTAAAAACTTGCGGCTTGAGACGCAGCGGGAACGCGGGAAATGCCGGGAGCTTGGTTGGCCTTGACGTTTGGGCGTCGCTCCTGAGACCGACAGAAACGCGCCGCTGACCGCTTCATTATTGACATGGACTCCATAAGAAACGCACTGGGAATCTAAATCTCCATGCAGGCACGCAGATTGACCAAGACAGAGGTTGGGGTATATGCGGGGAATGGGGAAACGGGGAGGGGATTGGCATGGATGAATCCCGAGGGTATCGCGATCTGTCAACAACGGTTCTGTCTTGCTTTCGCCCCATGGGGAGTCAAGCGCCTAGGTACCTTACCTAATGTGTTCAATCAAGCTGCCGGGCGTTCGACTCGACTAGACGGCCAGCACCCGGGTCAGGAACAGCCGCTGACCGCCACTATTTCGCAACCTGCCGTCGCGGGCCCGCAGCCGCCTTGACCGCTATTATTGCATGTACCTTGCAGCACGTTTTTACCTCGTGAGCCGCCTGCTGCAGCAGACGGACGGGGGGCACACAGTGCGCCGGGTGTGATTCCGGGATGGGAACAGGGGCGGCCGGCCGGCCCGGGTCGGGTCTGGATGGGTCTGGGGGCTCTTCCCGCTTCCCGATTGCGAGAGGATCGACGATGGCTACAAGGGCGGGTGGCGCAAGGGAGGTGTTGATGGGCACCGAGGGCGGTCGTCTTCCAAGCGGCCGTAAGCACAAAGATAGGGAGGGGGAGGTCATGGCCGTCGAGGCGCCGTTCGATGTTTTTACTTCTTTTGTTTCCGATGCTTTGGCGAATTAAAAGACAGCTTGGTGTAGGTGTGGGAGCACCCCCACGTCATCTGGCGCCTGGCTCAGGGACATGGAGCGTGCTGCTGCAGCATCCAGCTGACAGGCGCAAAAATTAGGGTCATCAGCCGCGTTGCTGATTCATCCTATTTTTTTTTTTTTTTTTTTTCGGCTGCATCTATCCTTTTCACTAGGTAGTTTCGGCGAGGCGAAGGGTCAAATGGTTGTCGTCTCGTGTCGTCAGATTGGAATTACATGCATTCTGTGATGGTGTGTTTTGTCGTATTTTCGATCTGCGGCTTCTCCACGGGTCCGTCCGTTAGCTTGGGATGACACAAGGACACAGGCACACGCACACAGACACCACCAGCACACCAGCACACGTCATTGACCGCCGAGAGCGCGGGTGGTGTCGCACCACAAATGACAAACGCAAGGTGTGCAGCCCCAAAAGCAACCGACTGGACGGCAATGGTCGAGGCCGTTTGGGCGGGGAGAGCGTTCCGCTGCATCGAGCACTAAGAAACTTATGCACAGTGGTGGGATGGAACGGGCTTGAATTGCACAGACGGTGTGGCCTGGGGGTCAATTGATTGATTGATTTCTCTTCTAGCGCAGTCCAAGGGTCCATGTCTTCTTTCTTTCCGACCCCTGGCTCCCACGGGATTCGTTCCATTTGTCCACTTGGACCGTCCACGGGCACACGCTTCTTCGTATGTGCTAGCACTAGATCGCGAGCAAGGGCAGTCGACTCCTCTCCGGCAGATCCGCGTGGTCTGGTTGGCTGGCCGCCCACCTGGGGGCCCTGTCGGTTGGCTACCTTTGTCGGCAGCACGACTTGGAGTTGTGCAGAGATGGCGCCGCGGCAGGCTGGCTGTCTGTCTGCCTGCCTGCCTGCCTGCCTGCCTGCTGGTGGACAAGGGAGGGATGGGGAGAAGCAAAGCATTGATGCAAGTGAGCTTGCACAAGCTTTTCTTTCTTTATTCTCTTCTCTTCCATTCTTTTTTTTCTGCTTTTTGTTTTCCCAACAGACTGACTGCTGCCGCCTCTAGCTGCCGTCTAAAACCAACAGTGCAATATCCACATAATTCACCCTGCCTCACAACCACACCACACACAGTGGGAAGGTGACTCCCACCGGTTTGCCGCCGCAGCCACAAAAGGCAACCCGTACCTAAGGAAGGTTTATTCAAAGGACTGGACCCGGTCCAGAGCCGCCTGCTCTCCAGAGTCAGGTCTGCGACGTCTGGAAGCATCTTGGGACGATCGACACCCCCTCCTCACCTTAAACCCGCCTCTCTTCCGGCCAACGTCATTTCAGTCTTCCGCTTTGTATTTTTTATCCTTTCGTTTTCCCCTGGCCCTGGGGCTGGCCACCAGGGAACCTTGATAATTCGGGCTGAGGCTTCAAAAGCCTGTTGGTCCCCCATCCGCCTTGGTTTGCGCAGCCCTGCCCTACCTGCCCACCCACTACCGACCAACGCACACTCTTGCCAACCGTCGTAGCACATCGTGTGCTGCCGCCGCCGCTATCCGGCCTACTGAGATGTGTCTGACGACGCCGGCATCATCGGCCTGGTTTGGGAGCTGGACGATTTGATCGCACCACCTCGTGCTGCCTCATGTGGACTCGCACCGCGTCGAGTCGACACCACCACATACCAACACTCCCTGAAAATGGAGTCAAGGCTATCGACGCGACTGGGTATATTCGACTTCTATTTAAGTACACTTCCAAAAAAAAAAAAAAAAAAAAAAAAAAAAACAGCTAACACCCCGGTCCCTTCCCCTTGTAGCTTCGTCCAGCCGGCCTTCATCACATGCAGCTGTCTGGTCGGAGAACATCCCCGGAAAAATGGATCGTGAGCCAAAGCCTAAAGATGCCGGGGTGCTACCCCCACCTCGGAGACAACATCTGGGAGACGGTGGCGGCGGTGGGCGTAAATTCAACACCCGCCAAACCCATCAGTACCAGAAGCAGCGTCCCCTCGACGACGGCTATGCCGGCGCCATGCCCGAGAAAACGAAGAGCAACGAGACGATGGGGAGCTACGACATGCTCGAGGACGACTTTGTCGACGAGCTCCGCCAGGGGTGGGACGACCTCGGCGACGGGTCGGCCCTGAGCAGGGACGAGGAGTCGGCACGGAAGGCCTCGTCGCAGGCGCTGCTCGCCCGGGAGGGCTTCGTGATCTCGACGTACAGTTTGGCCAGGGAGTTCTTCATGCGCCTGGTGGGGAGTGGCGGGGCAGCCACGGCTACGGCGCGGTACGGGTCTACCTCGTACTCGAGGAGGGGGTAGGGTGGGTGTGTCTGTCGGCCTATCTCCCTCCCGGTGTGGGAGGGACAAAGGAGGCAGCCTTTGAGGTCTCGGATGCCGCCTGGGGACAGGCGCGACGGGGTGAGAAGGTTCTGGGAAGCGAGAAAGCAGGCTCCTGAACCTTGATGCCTGCCAAGAGATACCCTCTCCCTCTCTCTCTCTCTCTCTCTCTCTCCTCTCCTTCTCTCTCTCTCTCTCTCTCTCTCTCTCTCTCTCTCTCTCTCTCTCTCTTCTCTCTCTCTCTCTCTCGGGCAGCAGCGTCCATTTTCAGGGGGAAACATGTACGATGGGTCCTTTGCACCTCACGGTCAGCGCCACCAATTCCACGTGAGCGGCGTCAAAAAAGAAGGTTATTTTCTTGATTAAGGCTACGCTGCTCTCGCGTTTCCCCTGTCCCCAACCCCATGTGGATTCGGTGGTGGCAAATCTTGTCAGCGAAGCAGACTGACCGGAGTTGTGTACATCGTGAGAGGAAGGCTAAAGCGCCGTCTTTTTGAATCACGAACACGCGAGGATGCTAGACGGAAGTGTGGAGAGCTGCGAGCGTCCTGGTTCGCTCTCCGGGGAGAGCAAGACCGACAAAGCCACGCGTGTGTCAGGCTTGGGCAGCAAGAAGGTCAAAGGTTCTTACCCAAGTGTAGGGAACTGGCTTTTCGGGATGATGATGGGAGGCTGCCCAGGTGTCTCCGATGGGAATCCGCGCGTGCGGCTTAGGTTGGGGCCTGAGTACAGGCAGCGCGTTTGGAACTGCTTGTTTCTCCGGCAGGAAAGACGCCCAAAGTTAAAGTCGGCGCGTTGTATAAAGGCTTCTCTGTCCCATCTCTCCTCCTCTCGGTTTCCTGCTTGAGCAGCCCAGTCAAGTAGAGCAACAGCAACAACCCAGCTGGCAACGCCTCAATCTTCCTTGGAACCAAACGAGCCTGTCCAAGTCTACCCCTTTCCTCTTTGACAAAGCCCAGCAACGCCCACACAAGGCCTGGGACAAGCAAGACGCCGGCCCAGTTCGGCATTTAGAGGGAAGATCGCGATGAAGGACCCCAACATGTTCGGAGGAAGCGCCGGCGCCGTGCCGCCCCAGGACACAGACCTCCCGCCCTCCGCTCTTCCCCTGCCCTCAATGGCATCCCCTTCCCTGGCCCTGTCGCCCTCCCAGGGCCAATACGTGCTCTTCCAGCCGCAAGATCCCCCGGCTGTTTACGCCATGCACCCTGTTGCGTCTCCCCTCACGCAGCAGCACTGCCCTCCATCAACAACACCCCGGGGCCCAGTATTTGGCCAGCCAAGGCCACCATCAGCTGCAGCTGCAGCAACTGCAGCAGCAGCAGCACCACCACCACCACCACCACCGAGCGCAGATTATGCAGGTGCAATCAGGATACGGGCAAGGAAGCCCGTTCAACGGCATGCCCGGCCTGCCAGCTCAAGTTCATGGGCGGTACGGCCTACGTGACCTCCCCGATCGCGGCCCAGGGGATGCCGATGATGGGACAGGGCGCCGTCGCTCCCGGGCAGGGGATAACGTATGCCCAATTTGCTGATGGTCATCATCAGCTCTCACAGGGCCAGTTCGTCCCGGGAGGCTACCCGGCCGAGCAGGGGGCGCTGGTCGCGCCGGAAATGCTGGCCAGCCAGGGGATGGCCACGCCGCAGATGCTGGCTGGCCAGTACCAGGGGCTGGCCAACCAAGGGGTGTATCTGCGGGGGGGGCAGCAGCAGCAGCAGCAGCAGCAATACCACCACATGCCCCAGCACATGCAGCAGGGCATGGGCCAGCAGCAGCCCGGCGGCCCTAGCCCTCGCCATCGCCCCCAACATCAGCCACAGCCCGTGGCCCCCGCGGCACAGGCGTCGAGCCAGCCTCCGGGCATCACGGCATGTGGGTCGGCAGGCCGGAAAGGGATGGTCCGCACGTGCTCCGCTGGGACGTGAACTGGGCCCGCATGGCCCAGTGCCAGCCTCAGCAGCCGCCGCCGCCGCCGCCGCAGCCAACCACCGCTCCCGGCGTCGGCAGCAGTGCGGTGGCGCCGGGGCCAGGCGCAAGCGGTCGCGTCCCGAGAGCGACGGCCTATGCGACGCGGAGCAGGCGCGCCTGGCCGGGCCCTCGCCCGGCTCGTCGTCGGGCATTTCTGCTGCCGCGGCGCTGGACGTCGTTCCCGCTCCCGCCCTTATCCTCGCCCCTGCCCTGGACGCTCCCCGCCCTGGACGCCACTCCCCCTCCCGCTCTCCGCTCCTGTTCATGCTCCTGCTCCTGCTCCTGTTTCCCCACCCGTTGCTGGCCCCCTCAGCCCCAGCACTGCTTTCCTCTCTGCTCCCCTGGCCGCTCCCGACCCTGCCCCCGCCACCACCGCTCCTCCTCCCCCTGCTTCAGGGGCAATACCGAGCGAGGACGCCGCCATCCCGGACCCTGCCGCAATCTGGGCCCAGGCCGAGCCGCCGTCCGTTGGAGTCGCCGCTCCCGCCGACGGCAGCAGCAGCAACGGCAGCAACCCCGACGGCAGCGACATTGCGCAGCC
The DNA here is from genome assembly GCA_002197995.1 of Gaeumannomyces sp. JS-464. Taxonomy (NCBI): domain Eukaryota; kingdom Fungi; phylum Ascomycota; class Sordariomycetes; order Magnaporthales; family Magnaporthaceae; genus Gaeumannomyces; species Gaeumannomyces sp. JS-464. Next base: position 242,101 of record NGZR01000009.1, read on the forward strand.
GTCGGACCCGGCGAGCTCCACAGGGTCATCAGGCCCGGCGACGGAGGAAGACATGGTGCTGGCTGCGGCCCGGCGGGAGTGCGAGGAGTATTTGCAGCTCATGCAGCAGCAACTGCCCGAGGCGCCTGCGTACTTGTCACCAGAGGACCGCCAGGCTTTCGACGAGATTCTGCAGCAGGCGATGTCTGGGCCGCAGCAGCAGGAGCCCCAAATGCCTGCCGAGGCGCCAGGCGAGCCCCAGGAGCCGCCGCTCCAGCACGAGGAGCAGCAGCAGGGCGACGTGCCGGCTGCAGATCCTCCCTGGCGGCCGCGGACGGGGTAGACGATGGGGAGGATGCGGTGCCAGCAGCACTTCCGGAGACGGCGCCCGTTACCTCGGACCACGCCTTCGGGGACGGGTCGTGGGACTCGCTTTTCGACTTCCCCGACTTCCCCACGGACGTGACCGTCAACTTCGTCGCCGTGCCTGCCGCCGCCGCCGCCGCCGCCGCCGCCCGAGCTGTCCGACTTGAGCCGGTTCTTCTCGCGGCCCGACGCCGCGGACAAGACCCTGCCCACCAAGGCGGATCTGCCGCCGCAGGCGTCCCAGCAGCAGCAGCCGCATCCGCCGCTTGGCGAGCCCGACTTCGACTTGGAGGTCGGGGATCTCTCCGGGGACGCGAAGCCCGTGGACGACGTCGCGCAGTCCAAGAAGCGCGCGCGCGGCAGGCCTCCCGGGTCCAAGAACAAGCCCAAGCCCGGCAGCCCTCCGGACGACGGAGGGGTAGGCGGCTCGGGTGGTGGCAAGGGGAAGGTGGTGGGATAGACCCTCTACCACTGGTTTACTCCACCTCTCGTCCTCGTCGTCCTGCTCCTGTCTTTTTTCCTGTTTTTCTTCTCTTCCCACAAGAAAGAGAACACCCACTGCTTGATGTTTTATTGGTTTTGATCAAGCCCGGTCGGACACTTAGGAGTCACGGCATGTTATATACCCAACGGATGGTAGCGTGAGCTTTTTATTTTTTATTTTTTATATTCTCCTTTCCTTTCGGCACGCTCCGGCCATTTCCATGGTCATGTATCATCATTTGTATTCTTGTTTGCTCCTGTATCTGGTCGGCGGGCGTTTCTAGGAGTTAGGTGTTTGATTTGGCGGGAAATATCGAAGCATACCCGTCAAGCCTCGGAGGGCGCTCAGATTTGACACTGAGATGGCGATGTTTGCTTTGGGCTGTAGGAACGGAAAAATGGACCCCGATCAATCTTTGCGTGCCTGAGGGTGAACTAAAATAATCTATTGCATGGGGCATGGAGAGATAAACCGGATTCCAGGTCAATTTTGCCGTCTGGAGATGAACTGAAACAACGAGGGGCTGACACTTGCGTGCGCCTCTGTCTGGCGTGGCTGTGATGAACCACAAGGAGCAGCACCGCAGTCGCCTGCCTAGGTATCTAACCATTAGTGAATGAAAAAGGATTCCCTGGGTCAATTCGTATGTGGTGGCTGCTGCTTGTTCCCGGATGTCGACAAAAAGAGATTGTATTTACTGCTATCAAGTCCGCAATGCAAGCCCGAATCCCTAACCGTAAAAAAGAATCATCCATGAGTGAAGCGTGCTTCGTCAGCGACCAAGTGTCCCAGGAATGATCTGTCCAGACGGAGATACAGAGATAAAAATCACAAGCCCCAGCCAGAAAAACTTAAACACAAAGACACATTACATGCTTCCGGATCATGATTCATCATCTCACAGGCCTGTGCCCCCTTTTTTCCGAATCACTCTCCAACCTCTTCCGTACCGCTCAACCCCGACGGTAACTGCTCCGGTCACGGTCACCCGACCGCTCGCCGCCGCCTGCCCGCCTGCTCCTGCGCTTGTCGTCCTGGTACGCAAAGTCGTTGGTCGCGATCCCGCTCCCGCTCAGGCTGCTGCCCGTGAGCTCGGGGATGGGGTGGTGGTACGTCTTGGTGCCGACCTCGCTGTTGGTGCCGACCTCGCTGCCCTCGACCCACGAGCCCGGCACGTTGTTGCTGTTGGCGTCGGGCGGCGAGCGGCTCTTGGACCGCGTCCGGCTCTTTGAGCGGCTCCGGCGCTCCTCGGCGGCCGACACGACCGACGACTCGGCCTCCTCGATGCGCCGCATCGCGAAGCCGCGCCGCTCGTCGGGCCCGCGCTGGAAGCTGTAGTCGCGGCGCGGCAGGTTGGACGAGGCCTGCGACGACGACGCGACCGATGACGACACGACCGACGACGGCACGACCGACGACGACGCCGCCATGGCGGACCGGCCCTTCTCCTGCAGGCGGCGGGCCTCGGCGCGGATGCGCTCCGACTCGCGGTTCGCCACCTTGTCGGCCGTCGAGTAGACCTTGCGGATGCCGCCGCTGTTGCCGCCCGACTTCTTGGGCGTCGTCGTCGGCGTGCGCTGCTTGTCGCCCAGGAGCTCCGAGGTGACGCCGCTGGCGTCGTCTTCGTCGTGGCTGCGGTGGTGGCGGTGGCTGCGGTGCTTGCTGGGGATGGGCTCCGAGACCTCGGTCCGTGTGCCGGCGCTACTGGCGCTCGGGTTCGAGCCGTCCCACTGGCTGCCCTCCGACTCCTTGTTGAGGCCGCCGACGCGCGCCGGCTTCTCGTGGCGGTAGTTGCGCAGGTGCTCCATGGCCTCGGCCTCGGCCTCCTCGTCGATCAGGGCCCCGTCGGCCCCGACCTTCCTGCGGCTCTTCTTGCCGGCCTTGGCGTCCTTCTCCTCCTGCTTCAGACGTGCCTTCTCCTCGCGCCGGCGCTCGCGCTCGCGGTCGCGCGCCTCCTTCTTCTTGCGCCGCTTCTCGCGAGCCCCAATATCGGACACGCCGGCTGTGATTCCAGTCATGTAGGTGTCGTCGGTAATCTCGGTGCGAGCGTCATCGTCATGGTACCTGCTTCTGTGGCCGCGGAGCAGGCCCTCGGAGCCGCCCGAGACGGTGGTGGTACGGTCGTCGACGTCCTTGTAGATGCTGCCGCGCGCCGAGGTTGGTGGAGGGGGTGACGTTTGACAGGATGGTGCCGTTGGGGCCGGTGCGGCGGAGCACGGTGGACTTGTAGTCCTCCCAGTCGTTCTCCTTGAAGTAGAAGCCGCCGTTCTTGGCCCAGAAGAAGAACCAGATGCCGCCGATGACGAAGCCGGCGCCGATCAGGCCGAAGAGGGCGAAGACGGCGTTGTTGTTGATGTCGTGCGGGTTCACGGCGCCCCGAGAAGGGTCTGGCCGCGGACCGTTGTCCTTTCGCGGCACCAGGTTGCGCGCCGTCAGCACAGCCCGGGCCGCCAGCGGACCGAGCGACGACGGGTCTGCAGCGCCCGTGGCCCGGCCGATGAGGCCCTGGATGATGGCTGGGGCCATCTTGTCGCCGGCGTTGACTACCAACCGCCGATGAAATGTGTATGGCGTACCCAGACGGGAGAGGCGGTGTGGCTTGGGTTGCCGCTTGACTGGATTCTTCGTCGGGAAAACCAGCCAGCAGGAATGTCGGAGACGTCTCGATCAGATGGCGAGGATCGAGAGAGGTACCCGACCTTCTCCGTGATTTTGGATATGGTCTTTGAGTCTAGAGTGCTCTCCCTCTAGGCTAGAAGCGTTTGATAGTAGTGTCCGCCGTCGAGGGTGGTGGTTTCCCTCATCCGTTGGTTTCTGCGCTCCAAATTGATATTGGAGAAACCAGCAGCCGTCAGACGCACCGGAATCAATCTGTTGTCCTGGTTATGGCCCGTCTCCACAGAAACTGCTCGCCTCGCCTGCCTTGGATTTCACCGAGAGGGGGGCTGGGTGTGTTCGAAAACGGAGGCTGGGCGAATGACGTCGCGAGTAAACACAGCTTTGACCCCGGCCCTTGGCTGTCCCAGCAACCGCCATTCCCCAGCCAACGGCGCCACAGCTGCTTGCTGTGCCACATCTCGGCGTGCCCGACTGAGCCACCCCATCTGCAAGCCGCAAAAAGATGTGCGCGCGATTCGCTGGAACGCGCCCTTGGCCGAAGTGCTCCCTCCCCTCGTCCATGCTACCTGAAACTGCGTTTCGTGTTGCATTCACATTCACACACACCCTCTCCCGCCAAGATTGCTCCCAAATCCAAGACAGGAAGCTAGGGGTGTCGATCTAAGAAGGATGATATGTAGAGGTCGACAAAAAAGGTATGGAGACGAGCGGAGGAATTGGACTAAACAATTGGCGGCGGCCACCCTCCATCAAAAGCTGCATCTCTCCGGGCCGGGCGAGCCGAAGGGGGCGATCGGCACCGCCAGCGAGCCTGTCCACCTGCCCACCGTCTTTGCTCGTGTGATTCGCGGCGTGGAGAAACGACGCATGAATTCCAATCCTTTCCATCCCGCTTCTTGGCTCCGTATTGCCATGTTCCCTAAATCCAGCTCCAGCTGCCACCGCATGCCACACATCAATCACCAGAGCAACCGTCATCTTGCACATCCGTCCATCAGGAGAACGCCGTCGCTGGGGAGACAAGCTGCAAACGGACATCGCCAGGGACCGATGAATATCACGCACTCTCTGTTTAGATATGAGATGGAGGTACCTAGAGGTGGAAGGACTATCTGCCTGCCTGCTTTTAACGCCCTCTGTCCGAGACAGTCCAGCGCGCCGAAAAGGAAACCTTTTTTGTTCCATGAAGGATCCCCTCGCCCGCGCATGATGGGACCAATAGCTTTTCTCGCCCATTAAACTACAGAATAAGACAAGCATCCATAGGTCACTCTGCAGCAAGTGAATGTCCGATAGTGAACAACAGCGTGCTGTAGAGTACCAATAACCGCCAGTACAATATCCAGTACATATCAAAAGTCCCACGAGCTCACCAACCAGGGTTATCGACCACATACTAGGAAATAACAACTAAAGATTTCCGAAGGATCAAGAAAAGGATGACTATATAAAATCAAGCCATCGTGTCCGGTTGCCCTTTCTCGCTCCACACAGACGTCTATACAAAGCTGCGGGCACTGAACCAAACGAAAATGAAACAAGGAGATAAAAAGTTTTACGCCATGCACACGCGAATGTACAAGCTTCCAATACACGTACAGGTTACAGGAAGACGGCGTTACATCGCACAAGCATGACTCTGTCCCGACATGGGAACAAGCCAGAGAAACATAACCAATAATAAAACGAACTGGATAAGGAGTAGATGGAAATGAAAAGATTATGAGATTGAAAGTTTTTGCCTGAGCCAGATGGCAGATGATAACATGATGTGAAACTGGCACGTCCTCAGCCACCGGACTGTGCCGTCCCCTCCTTGCAAGGATGAGGATTGCGCATCGCGGGAAGCCAAGGGACGACACATATACAGAGCATTAAGTAGAAAAAACGAACTGAAAGGAAATAATGATAATGGCTTGCTTTGGATTCAACTTGGGTGGGTACTGAAAGTTGCTGGGGAACAAATTTGCCATGGAGGAAATTAAGTAGAAAAGAAGCCGCTGGGTGTTGGCGAGAATAGGGTCGAGTAAATGGAAGAAGATAGCTCGGGTTCAGGTTGGGGCAGATCGCTCGTCGTCATAGTCGTCGTAAGGTCGTTGGAAGATCAAAGCATGGTTGTCGTCGGTTCGTCGTGTTCAATGTGGCGCCGTTGGGCCGCATATACCAGCACACCAAGCACAGGCCACAGCAGCAAATATCTGCGTGATGCTGGTCCTAGCACTTTAACCAAAGTATGAGTGGTGCTGGTCCCTGTAGGAACCCGTGGAGAAGGGGTTCGGGTTCAAAGGCGGCGGTGGCAGAGGCGGCGCGTGGTAGCCATAGCTTGGGGACGAGCCGTAAAGGTCGGCACCGCCGCCGTACCGCTCGCTGGCGTATCGCTCGATGGGCGTGCTGCGGGTGTAGGACCCGGCCTGCGATGAAGCGGCCCTGATCCTGGCGGGTTGGCGCTCGCCTCTGGTTCTGCGCTCCTCCCTGCGCTCGTCGCGCTCGTCTGGGTCGATGTAGCTGGAGCGGTCGCTGCCACGATCGCCGGGTCCCGCACCGGCCCTCGTGAAGTTGATCTCGGCGCCGTCGGTGCACTGCAGCTCTGCGCCGCCTCCGAGCTTGAGCGTCGCGTTGCCCCTCACCCGAATAGTGACATCGTCCTCAACGCTGGTCCTGGTCGTGGCCGTAGCAGCCTGTCGGAAGTCGCTCTCGTCGTGGCTTGCCGTGCTGTGGGTCGACTTGCTGCTCCTGCTGTGCTTGCTCTTGCTTGCCCTGCGGAGAGCGTCATGGGTGAGTTGCTGGATGGGAGGCTCTGGGTCCTGGTGCGCAAGAGCCCTGCGGAGCTTGTCATCAACGGCCTGCGATGACGTGAAGTTGGGTCCGTACTGCGAATTCCGGCGGGGGAGCAACCTCGGTCTTGTATCCAGCCTGGTCGTAGCTGATTGACTGGCCGATGCTGGGGCGTCTGGCCCTGGGAACGGGTGGGGGCATCTCATACTCATAGGCTACGGGCGAGAGGTCGTACGAGGCTTCCTCGCCCTGGTACGGGTTATGGTCGTCGTATACTGGGGTGCGTCCCCGTGGCGGCGGTGCAGCAAAGGGGCTTGTGCGGATGGTCAGGGGCATTGCGGAGCTCGGCCTCTGGGGAGGCGCGGGCGGAGGCATGCGCATCCTGTCATTTTCATCATCGCGCTTTTTCGACGACTTGACCGACGGCCGGCGTGTGACGGCCATTGGGCGATTCTCCTGCTCGTACTCGTCAGGGTAACGCATGGGCCTGTGAGCCAAGGCCGACATGGGCCTTTCCATGCCCCGATCAAAGCGACTCGACAGCGAGTGCGAGTTAGGAAAGTAGTCCTGGGCTGGAGGCGGCGGCCCCAACGGTGGCGGCGGCCCAGGAGGCATATGCATAGATGGTGGCCCTGCCGACATTGCCCATTGCGGCGGCGGATATGACGGCGGCGGAAGCCCGCCGGTCATGATGGCAGGCGGCATTTGGTGATGGTACTTTTGGTTAGCCAGAGGCGGCCTCGACACGGGAACGTGATAGCTTGAATGCCGATGGTTTGGGTTGATGGCAGTCCGGGAACGGGGCCGCGTCACACCTGGTGTGATGATGGGGCCCGACCCGTGGTTGTACTCGACCCGCCCGTAGTAAGTAGGCTCCTCGCGATGCGACATCCTGCGGGGAGTGTGGGCAATCGGGGTCGTTTTGGTATGCCTGGGGGCAGGAGGACGGGTGGTGTGGGTGTCAGTGTAAGACACCCTTTTCTGGGCCTTGCTAGGATCGGATCTCCTTGAGCTCGAGGGCTCTGGCCTGCGAGGCACCAGCTCAGCGCCCGTTTCCTCCGAGGACACGGATGAGGACTCATCGGAGAGGGCCAGAGGCGACTGTGGTGTCCTCCTCGACTTGCGCGTGTTCGGCTTCTCCTTGCGAGGGCTGCTCGGCGCGATCGAGGCGGCGGTTTTGGGGCCGTCTTCTAGAGCGTTGCCATCGTCGTCGGCTTCCTCGAAGTAAGCTACCCTGTCGGGCATCTGCCGAGACCGGCGTCTCTCGCGGTCCGACATTGCGGCAGCGACGTCACCGGGTTGCGGCAGCTGGCGAGCAGAGCAGAGGGATGCGTGACTTGGCGTCAATGAGGGGTTCGACCCAGAGTGGCAGCGACGCAATCAGTGCCAAATCCGAGACGACGGTGTTGCTGGCAGTCGAGTTTGTCTGCTTGAAAGGAAGCGGTGCTTCTTCTTGGGAGCGAAACCCCTCGGACAAATTGGGTTCGCGGGTGTCAGAGCGAGACTTTGGCTTGTCCTGGATGCGAGTGGGGAGATCCCGGCGGTCTGGGAGCGGCCAGCGACTGGACCTGACGTAGAGCGTGGGAAGACGCCAGCGGGAGATGTGAGGCACCGTCGATAGAGCGTGGTTCGGTCTGATGGCAGGTTGCGATGGGCGTTTGGGGGAACGAAATCGGAGGAAGTGGGAGAGAGAAAGTGTTGGGACCCAGAAATGCTTTTTTTTTCTTAATGCAGTGCAGGCAATCGGGGCCGCCAACTCACACAGTCGAGGGCGAGCGAGGAGGGCCAGACTGGGGCAGAGGCGGCTGATGGGACACAGGATGGCGCGCCCGGGTGTGTGCGGAGGAAGAAACAGCTGGCAGTCTTGCCAAAAAAAGAAAGCGAGACGAGAGGAAGAAGCAGAAAAGGGGGGACGGTGCTGGCAAATGAAGCTCGCTTTTTCTCTGCAGACCAGGCAGGACGGCAGCTCGGGTTGGACAGAGACACTGGGAATTGTGGGCTGCGTGGTCTCTGGTTTGGAGGGGAAAGAGCGAAGTGGGCGGTGATGAGGGAGAGGAGGGTGTGTCGTACGAAATCGGTTGCCAGGAGCCCACTGGTCCCAAAAACCGTCCAGTCGCAGCCGCCCCTCCTGTGCAAGGCCTCCCCTGCCCGTGCCCTCGTCTCCCCACCCCTGCTGCTCCAACTTCTGCGCTTCTGCTGGCCCTCACGCCCTCGGTCGGGGACCCTGTGGTATCGATAACACAGAAGGACAGCAGAAGCCCGATTCCCGGGAGTGCCTCTCCATCGGCCCAGTGCCGGCCATGGAATGTGAGCGGCTCGATCCACCCAGGGGCGCACAGCAGGAGGAGGGACGCAATGCGGTCCCACGTTAGGCAGGCTTGATCGAGCAGCTACAGAGTACATGCGAGAGCACAGTATCTGCGGAAACGAAACGGTCAAAACTGTCGTGTCGTGACCGTCGGCCGCCTGTCCCTCTCGCTCCTGGATATTGGTAATCCCTGGCCGATATTCCAGCCCTGACTGGCGCTCAATCGGGTTTTTGCGGCCAAAAGCAAGCAAACCTGTCCCCCCCCCCCCCCCCCCTTTCCCCACGTTTGCGAAGCCCTGGCCTGTCCCTGATCTGATCTGCCAAGGGGCCCCTACCAGAGAAAGCTGGCTGGGTCCCATGTGATGGGGTCCCTCGGCGAGCCTTGAATCAAAGAAAAGACGAGGCGAGGTTTTGGGGCTGGCTTCGCTTTGCAATCGCTTCATGTCCGCCTGCTAAGAGCCCACATGAGCGTTAAAGATTCTCGTTCCAACTTTTTTGTGTTTTTCTTGTCCGCCGATCCATCGCCCGGGACAGAGGAAGGACGACATACATGGTGCTTGGCTCAGAGACGCACGCAGGTGGCGTGCCGAATTCCTGTGCTACTCGATCCCAGTCGGACCCCGGCCGACACCCTCAGCTTCGAAGCTGGAGGCACAGCTCGCCCGCCGTAGCTCCAACCGGCCAAGACTAAGCCCGTGCCCAAGAAAAATGCTCGCAGCTGCACATGCTGCTAGCGGGTTAGGTAGCGGCGGGCAGGACTACTGGCAAGCCCACATCGAAAATGCAAGGGACCAGAACAAGCTCGAGTGTCTGGAGCTGAAAGCGTGCCGCCGCACTGTCTTTTCTTCTCTCTACCTACTCTTTTCTATGCGGCTGGGGGGAGCTGCCGGCCCCCCCGTCAAGGATTTGCTGTGCACACAGTCCACGTACACACTGAAGGCGCCGGAGTCGAAGCCGGCGCCATGGGTTTCCCTGACCGTCTTCTGCAGCCCGTCACCGCTTTCTGCAGGGGAAATGCTCTCAAATGTGATGATGGCACGAGTTTGCTTGTGTGTATACTATGCTGCGTGCACGGGGATAGGTGCGGTTGGACGGGCAGAGCGAATGAATTTTAGGCTGGGCGGACCCTGCTTTGATATCTCGCGCCCGATGATCTCACCGTTCGAAACAAAGACGGACAAACAGCTGTCAAAAAGAACGGATCTATGTACACGCACATATCTAAAGAGCATGACCGGTTTCAGGCGATCGTCTACGTCACTCGCACAGAGCGAGCAGGGGCCTCCCCAGGCCAGAGCCGAGCTGCCAGCACCGCTCTCTCGACTGGGGAATTCCTCGCAGTGCGGCGAGTTCTTGTCCGCCTTTTTAGTGCCCGAAGGCCCGAGACCCCACTTATCCTGCCTCAACTCCTCTCTTGGGTATCAACGTCTGCTGCGTGCTGGCGAATGACTGGGGGCGTGTGTATATAGGTGGTGGTGCTTCGTTTCTGTGGCAGTCAGTCAGACCCCTCGAAAGCCGTCATTCATTAGGCAGACAGATAGAAGATGGAAAATGGGGACGGGGAGGGGTGACACGGCCGATTGCGCAAAGACGCAATTGTGCCTCTTTGCCCAGCCGCGGTGTTTGCTCAGATGCGCGCACGTGTTTGCCTTATGCACAACGCCGTCGCAATGCTCTGCGCAATCGAAATGTGCGCAATTGAGCGAAGCTGGGGCGCCTCCATCCCCTCGCTCGACGGGTCCGAGAGGGGCCCAACAGCTGGAACCATCTAGGCCTAGGCAGGCCGAACATCCACCTGCTCCATACTGGCCGTTACGGTCGGGAGCAGCCACGACACCCAAGACTGTCATCGTCGTCGTCGTTGTCGTCGTCCGTCGTCGTCGTCGCCGTTCCTAGACTGAGCTTGCTCGAGAAGACAGTGCGGGGAATCCCAGCATGTGTGTGGATGCTTGGCTTGGACGATCCTGACCGTTCGCCTCGTTCCGAGCCACAACACCCATTGACTTCCATTGTCTCACTCGTCCAGTCCCTTCGCCGACCGTCCTGTCTTCCGCTCCGTCCGAAAGAAAAAAGGCGGGTGCTACAGAAGCACACAACGGGCGGCGATCCGTCCGCCGTTCTCTGTCCACCCGCCTCCCCAATAAGACACCCCTGCACATGCGTCAATGCCTTGTATGTAAGCGGTCAGGCGGGCCAACTCCACCACTCGCTTTCACGTCCTCCCAGTGGTCCCCGACGCGGATGGGATGAGGGGGTAAGTGTGAAGCGGGCTGGGAGGAGCCAAGAGACTGACAAACCCACTAGGACCTTTTGAGCCGCTCGAGGTTCAAGCGGCGGCGGCGAACCGAGAGGTGGTCCCTTTGAGCGGATTATACGCACCCATGTTGGTCCCTCGACGTGGTGTTCCAGGCTCCTGGCTCTCTCTGCCGGACCGACCGCCAAAGCCACGAGAGTTGGCTACCTACCTAGGTATTGGGAATATGTTACAGAACTGTCCTGCTGAGCAACACGGAGGATCCGCGGGGAATGGCGTTTTGCTTTTTGGGTTTTTTTCGCGTCTGCTCGCGCATCCACGGCCTGCATCTTGCTAGCCACTTTCGGCAGTCGTGTCTCCAGCTGGGCTCGATATTACGGTCGTCTCCCCATTGGCCCTTGCTGGAGGGATCAACGGAAGATGAGGGATGGGACGGCTGGCTGCTGCGACTACTGCCGTCCCCAGACCATCCGCGTCGAGCAGGCCAATTGCTCTCCTGTGCTATACCTCCCACACGCCGTTTTATACCTTACATATACCGGATTCGGACGAAATACCACGAGGGCTATCCCTCGAATCGGGGGCTTTTTTTCCCCTGGGGTGCGTTCGGCTGCGCACAGACATAGAGAGCTATTTTGGATGGGTTGGGCATGTCTGCTCGGCCGCTACACGACCTAAGCGACTGGCACCGCGTGCCTCTATCTCGCGTCTCTTGCTGCTCTGTGATGGAGGGTCCAGACGGGTTCTCGTTGCTCTCCCATCATCATGATCCCCATCCCACCTCGCAAGTGCGCACTCTCGCTGCAAGTCATCATGTTGCCACCCGTGCATTGGCTCGCTGCTTCTTACTTTTTCGATAGAACACACCCTTGGGCTTTATCGCCGGGGAACGAGAGGGTGACAAGCGTCAAAAAAAAAAAAAAAAAAAAAAAAAAAAAGCGGCAAGCGAGCCGGCCGATCTGAGATGGGCGGACGGACGAAAGATGCGGGATGGTGTCGCAGATATTTTTTTCTTGTTCTTTCTCGAGTCTAAATCTGTGCCTGTGCTGCCGTGGTCCGCAATCAGGAGACCAAATGCGCCGTTCGCCCGCCCGACTTCCGGAACGAGATACAGTACCGCTTCTGCGGAACTATGCCAGCCAATCCCACACCGCCTTTTTACCCCCAGCTCGCCGCCCTCTCCACTCACGGCTATGTATGTAGGTTCACAGCTAGGGGACGAGACGGGCACTTGCCAGCTAGCAAGAGTCCCCAGAAAGGACGTCTCGCTTGTTGCCCCCCGGTCCTCATTGTGACATGGAGCTGCAGTTTCCCCCTCAGCACGCATCTACGCGTGGGGGGCAGTATGCGCTGTGCGATCGGGTGGTTGGCGTGTCTTTTTGGGATTAGACTCCTGCACCGCACGCTTGTATACACCGCGGAACAAGGGGGAGAGGTGAGGAGAGAAAATGTCCAACCCCCTTGTCCGCCATTCCGGATTCTCGGCATACACGGAAGACCAGGACAACAACATGGCTTGCTGAGACCAGTCTTCCTTCTGGGAACCGGGTCCGAGACTTGGTGATGCCCAACCGAAGAAGCAAGACGCACAGCGGCCGTATATAATATGCAGCCAGATAACAGAAAAGGACCAAATCGTGATTGTTTGCTATGAGACGTCGAACGGAAAAATCCCGCAGTGTACGGGTAAGCCGAGAAATAGTGTGAGAGACCGATCAGCCCAAAACGACTCGCCACTGGTCGGGATGCTGCAGAGAAGCAAAGCAGCTTCTGATTCTTGGTTTCCTCTGCGGTACATATGCCCCGTGCGTCCGCATCCGCATTTCGGGCCACACAAACACACACCACAACCACCCCGGAGGGGCTGTACCCATGAGAGGGCGCCAGCTGTCCATCGGGTCATTGTTGATGTGAGAGCCAAGCCAACCCTGCCAGCCAGTCGGCCTATCCAAAACAGACGGCGGGCCTCCGTACCAAAGAAGCAAGAGAGAGAGCCTTGGAGAGAGTCAGGCCTAATTGCAGTGTGGAGGGTGGCGCAGGAAACAGAATCTCGTGCCAGGCGAAGTATGCACAAACCCCAAGCACACCAAGGGGTCGCCATTGGCGGCAAGCTTCGGGCCTCAACTTGACGGCCCGAGACAGCTCCTTCCCAGAAAACCGAGCTCCGTGTGTACAACGCGTCCGGGGCTGTGCTGGCTCGCTGGCCGTCTCATCCCTGGACACGCTCTCCATAATGGCGCCACCACCAGCACCGCCCGGAGTCCTACCAACGCGGCACCGTGCGAGATCAGATCGCAGATGCAGTTTTGTGTGAGATCTCCACATCTGCAACCACCGCCCGGTGGTCCGATAGGTAGACGCCGTCGTCGTCAAAGCGGTTGGCCAGGACGCCAAAGGTGAGGACCTTGACGGCAGAAGACGCCGGGTTCCCGACGAACAGGAAGTCGATCTTGGCCGGCGTCTCGTGGGGCTCCCCAAAGGACGTGTAGGTGATGTCGTGGTTGCCGTACCAGCCCTCCTCGCGCAAGAGCGTCGACACGTCGGTCATGCCGCTGCCAGGGGATGTCATCTCCTGATAGGCGCCGCCGCCGGGCTTGCTGTTGAAGTCTCCGCCAGGAAGACCGGGAGCGTCGACGCGGCGCCAGCAGCAGACACGCCATCCGCATCCCTATTAACGCCGCCGCCGCCCTTGTCCACTCGGCCGCGATGCGGAGGAGCAGCTTTGGCACTCTCCCCGTCTCGCGGTGCGGCCACGGTGATCGAGAATGGGTGCCCATGACGACGACTGTAGCGCCGCTCCCACGGTGGCGAGAACCGCCCAACGCTGACGACGCGGGCAGATCGGCATCCCAGCCCCTGGACGGCCTGTTCGGGCGTCTCGCTGAGCCAGTAGGTCCTCTGCCGCTCGCACTCCCCACGCGCTGCGCCGGTATAGGATGGGCGAGTGCTCGCCAGCCTCTCGGCCATCATCGCGCCCGAACGCCTACGTGGGCCCAGTCATCGCCAGAGCCGCCCCGCCTGTTCATGCGATCGACCACGTCGCGCAGCTGCGGGCGCAGGACCTCCTGGAGGCAGACAAAGGACGCGTCGCGCCCAGCGGTGATGAAAGACAGCTGCGCGCACAGGCGTGGGCACCGCTCGGGCCACGGCCGCTCGCCTGGGGAGGGGGTCTTGGTCGCGAACCGCACGTTGTGCGTGATGAGGCGGACCTGCAGCGGCGCCGACGCCGTCGCTGCCTGGTGGTTGAGGATCGACATGAGTTTGGCAGCTGGCTGCTGCCGATAAGACTCGGGTCTCAGGGGTGTCAACACACACAGGAACGCAGCCAACTGCCACTTGTGCTCTTATCCGGCCTTTTCAGCAGTTGCCTGGGGGTCCGCTGGAGCCTGGGAAAAGGCAACCACCTTGGGCGCTAGGTCAACGCGTCGTGGCTCCTGGTGGTCGGTAATAACCCTTCCCCGTTCACAGGGTCTTTATCGATCAAAGATGCTGCTTGCGAGATTGTTTGTTTGCTGACCAGCGTTCTTGTCGCTAAACCCAGGACAGATCAGCTTGATCAAGGTGCCAAGCTGGGCGAGTCGGATACTGTCAATCCCCTACCAGAAGGGAAGAATGGGTACGGCCTGACATGCTCGTCAGACCAACGACCGAAGTCGCCTCGTTGGGCACTCGGCGCATGGCTACCAGTGTTAGCCTTCCCCTTTCCATCCCTTCCGCCATGGAGGGGGTAGGCTGGGTGCCCAATTCGTACCCCGCGAATGATGGGTGCAGGAGGCGGATAGGCTGGACGATGTTATGTAATGCGCAATGAAAAAGGCGGAAATCATGGCCAGTGGAGTCACGTGCCATTCTTTTTCGGATTCCTTTTCTCGAGCCAATTTCAATTTCCATCAGAGAGGATTCCAGAAAACCCTTCTTTTGCGCGCGCATCTCGATCCTCGCTCAGGCTTGAGACAGTCTCCGGGACGCATGCACCTTCCCGTCACTATTTCATGTTTCCATTTCTTTCCATCCCTCGCAGTCCGCCGCCACATGGCCCCATGCCTTGAGACACTACCGTCATGGGCCTGTCACATGAACCTGCAGCCCTGCGTGCCCTAGGGCCTCAGCCACTCACTGTCGGCCAGCATCACCATCGCGACGTTTAACCCTTGGCCGGCAGCCCTCTCCATGGGACCGCCTGACTCTGCCGGACTGACTGCTTGCTGCCATCGCATCCGCTTGCCGGCACTCCCGCATCGATGATCGCTGCTCTGCAGGACCACTACCACCCAGGCCACCCCCACCTTTCTGCCTCGTCTTGTTATGCACAAATCGTTGCTTTATTTCCTTCCTGGGACGGCAGTCGGCGCTGGCAGGTCAATCTGGCCCCGCTCTGCTGCCCGGGCCGTGAAAATCAAGCCGATCGATTTGGATCCGGAGACATTTTTGACATTCCCTTGAACTGCTGTCAAGTCACGTCCCCAGCCGTTCCTTATCACTGGCTCTCCGGATGCCCCTTCCAACCCATTGATCCATGTCGTGCCCCAAGAATCAGCTATAAACAACCCCCTGCCTGGTCACCAGCCCCCCGCTCGATGTGATATCCCAAGCATCGTCACCCTCGGAGGCTCACTTCCCGTATTTTTATCGCCGCGAATGATGTTGGTTTGCTCTGGAGATATTGTGTTCCCTGGAGATAACCAAGTCGCCGATGGTTGCACGCGTGGGCTCGGTGCAGAACCTTTTCCGGCTTTGGCCAGCAAACGTCAGCGCCTGTCAGTATTCGCGTCCTTGCCCTACTGCACAAGCTACTGCCTGCGCCATGCCTCGTTCCCGTTCGCTGGGGCTCAGACATACACGACACCATGACTCCTCTCCGGCCATGTCGGCATGCCGAGCCCTCCACAACACGCTAGCAGCTAGCAGAAGCAGGCTTCTTCTGGTCGCCTTGGCCCCGGAGCGGCCGCCTGGTTTGGCTACTCCGAACTAACGGTATAGCTCAGCAAAACCTGTTGACAAATCCGAGTCCTGGAAAGGCGCGTGGCGCCACGAGGACGCATGATGCAAGGTACGAGCTTTGGATCGTATCCGCCCCTTTGCAGGCTCACACAAGTGATATGATCGACAGCGCCTTGATGCATCGCATCCGCCTCTGCCGATTTGAAGGACACGCAGCACGAGCCGGCGGGCGGATCAGCCACGAACGCAATATCTACCTAGCACGAGTTATGCGGCGGCGGGGAGGTCGGGTGGCAGGTCTGTGACCTCCTTTCTGCCCACCCTCTACCCCCAAACGTATCGCAACGCGTAAGTGCGTGACACCATTACAACGTCTCAGCGACACGGGGCCGTTCTCCACCCCCGGGTTCGTTGGCGATAAAGGCTTGTCGACAAAATATGTGGGTTAAACCTCATTGCCGGCCGGCACTCTGTGTGTGGGTGGGTACCTACCTGTAGGTGGATGCGAAAAAAAAAGAAGAAAAAAAGCACAGTCATATGTCGGAGGGGCCGTGAGGAATCCTCTATCTGTCCTGAGGGGCGCTTGGTGATGGTGTCTTAGCTGAGTGATCAGGACCTTGCTCTAGCCTGCCATCGGAGGCATCACGGGGCAACACCTCTGCCCGCAATTTCCAGGTTTTTGAGCCGCACCGCGGCCAGTTTATTATCCCCTCACTTTCTAAGCTGCCGGCCAAGACTGGCGCTAGCGCGCTCTACCGTTCGGTGGGTGACCTCTCATCGCCTTGTCTACACCGAAGGATTGGCTCTCGCACACCGCAGTCTGGCGACGGCGCCTTGCTCCGTGAGCCAATAGCGCTGGGCTGGATCGCGTGGGCCTTTTGTCCTTTGCCTGCCGGGATGCTGGTAAGAGGATGCGCGATCTCGATCATGCTTCATTTCCTTCTTTTTCTCTTATTACCTGTTGTTTTCTTGTTTTTTCTGGCTGCCTCCTTTGTTCTTCCTTCCCCACTTGGAGTTTTCCCATCTTGTTCAAGCCTAGTCCGCCAAGCCTGCCTGGCTCACACACGAGTGGAGGGCCTCAGCTGCTCGCAGTGTTGAATCATTTCACGCTATTGGACACCCCTGCAGTGGTGGCAGCGCACACAGTCCTTAGCCTGCTCACGCTTTTGCCCCGCAGTGTGAGACCCGGGCAACAACCAACAGCTGAAGAAATGGTCTTTGCTCGGTGGATGACCACCCTCCCTCCCAGAGTGTAGGCTGCCACCCAACCACCCATAGAGATTGACCGATGACTGCGAAATCGATGGTCCTTCGTGGAAAAAGGTAGAGTCGCAGTCTGAGATGGTGTGCACTCCTGACACCATGGCGGCCATGCATCCCACTGCTCATCCTCAGCTGGAGATATAAGCCATGGCGTGCCTCTCCTTCCTTCTTCTGGCCACTATCCGTCCGTTTGCCCACTCGGATTTCCCCGTCTCCTCTCGACCAGTCATTTTTCGGGTTTTCTGGGCGCGTCGCTTCGTGGGAGGGAACCTTGGGCCTATCGCTTTACTTCCTCGTATCTTCTCCTCCCTCCAACGAGCCACGGGCTTTTTGAGCCGGCCAGCCCGGCGCACGTTGGCTGCATTTCAGCTGGATGAGCCGTGTCTCTTTGTGTGCCATTTAATACCGTCTTTGCATCCTTGATATTTGTGCATCCGGACCGAACCCTGGTGTTCCGTACTATCTTTGGGACTGCACAAAACCCCTGACCCCTGGACTGGCCAACATACCCACAAAGCACAACCAGGCCGAGGTACCTATCTTGGGATACATATATAAAAAGATGCCGTCCCCTTTCGGAATCATGTCCAACGCTCGCTCGGCCACCAACAGCGCCGACAAGACCAAGGACGCAAGCCAGAAGACGACACCAACCATGCCGGTCCTGACCAGACCTTCCCTTGACAGCAACCAGCGCCTGCTGTCCTGGCCGCCCACGCAGGTGCGCCTCCGCCCGACCATGGTGGGGCCAGACGACGACGACAGCGACGTCCCCATCCTCGAGCGGGAGCAGGACTTTGGCCTCTACATGGACGAGGAGCCCCTGACCTACTTCCTGACGCCGGCGCCGGACGACGATGGCGACGGCGACCTGGCCATGATGGACTTTGACGCCGGCATCGGGGGCTCCCCCGACGGCGCCGACGACGTCCGCTCCGTCAGCCCGTCGTTGCTCGATGGCGGCAGCATCCGCCGCGGCGGCGACGGCGGCGGCGGCGGCATGTTCCGCAGCGGCCCCTTCCGCCGCCGACGCCGCCGCGCTCGCCGCCCGGCACGCCGCTGGTCGCCGACTCGACCACGGACGAGGACGACGACGACGAGGACGACCATGAGGACTACATCCGCCTCGGCCCCAACCACGGCCTGCCCGCCCCGCCGTTCACGCTGCGCGACTTTGCCGGGCTCAAGATGCGCAAGAGCGCGCGCCGCGCCGCCGAAGCCGCCGCCGACAAGAAGCCGGCTTCCCCCTCGCTGCTGTCGTTCCCGTCGCCGCCCGCGACGCCTACCACGCCCTCCCCGTCCTCCCTGTCCTCGTCGCCCCGGCCGCGCGCCGGGCCGGTTCGGACCGGGACGTGGCGCGGCGACGGCGGCTGCGGTGGGTGGGGTGGTAGCGGCGCCGCGCAGGCGGCTCTCGCCGCGGTCGTGGCGGCAGCCCAGCCCGGACGTGTGGAGCATCGAGGAGGAGCCCGAGAGGGAGGCGTGCGAGCAGGCCGCCCGCAAGAAGGGCTGTGACGGCAAGCCCGGCGTTCCGGACATGCCTGCGAAGACCAAGAAGAGGGTCCGCTTTGTCCTCCCTGTCAAGGAGGAGTGAACTCTCTCCTGTCCTTCTATTTTTGGCATATTTGTTTCTTTCCCCTTTTTGTTTTTCATCCCATCTCTTTTCCTTCTTTTCTTGTCCTTTGGTTGTTACTTTCTTCCATCCGTCCCTTTTTTCATACTCCTCTTTTGTCCTTTGGGCAGGCCTGCTGTACATCGCATATACCTCGGGACGGCACGGTTGCATTGGATGGCGTTCTTGGAGGCTTTTCTCTTTCCTCCCATATCTTCTCTATATCCCTTCACTTTTTTTGCTTTTTTTTTTTTTTCCTGCATCTGGATGGGTCCATCACTCTTCATCCTCGTCTCTATTTTCGCATCGCTTGGATGGCATTTCTTTTTCAGAGGGAGCATATGGATAGCCGGGCCACATCATCCCATCTTTTCTCGTGCATCATACCTGGACAGGCATTGTTTTCGAGGAGAGTACATAGTATACGCACAGACAGGCCGTTCGTTCTTGGATCTCCTGGCCTGGCATACCCCCTCATACCTCTCCCCACAACCAATACCAAACCAGATTGTAAACACTACTGAGGCTGCCGGCGATTGCCATGTGGTCGCCATGCGATAACGTGATGTTGTGATGGCGCGATGTCTCGGCGTATTTGAGAAGCGATTTGGAGCGTTGTAGGGTATCAGGAAATGGCAGCTGGTTGCTCTCCTCCCTTACTGGGGACGCGTTGTCGGGACGCCCGTCATCCCATCACCTAAGCTTATCACAGCACTCTTATGTTGACTTCTTTGTCGGCTCACCCAACGTCAGGGAATTCTTTTTGACTTGTCACATTCGAACATACGATAACTGTTGTATGGTAGCAACACCGAACGGAGATAGGTCGGCTACCGAACACGGCTCTACCTAGCCTCCCTGCCAAAAGAGGCCACCCGACCTTGTTCTTGTTTGTGGTGTGGCAATGGCAGCTGCGAGAACCTAACCCAAGACATTTGGCGAGTGACCTGCGAACCCGAGAGCCGCCCAGCCAACCAGGCCGCGCCGTGAACTTTTTACGCATCCATCACGTCCAATATGGTTGCCTTCGGCTCGGTGCATGCTGCCTGCAAATGCAAGTCCATAGCCGACCATCGCCCCTCCCTCTTTTCCCTCCCTTGAATGCCGATTTGTCGACGGGAGATTTTATGTTGTGCTTTTGAGTTCATTTTGCCCGCCTTCAGGGATTGCCGCTGTGCAGGAGGAGCGGGGAGGGTCGGGTTCTGGCCTGTCAGAGTGCATGTGTGAGGGCAACCGAACCCCTCCTACAGGGCTGGCTGGTGGTGTGGGAGCGGCGGTGGTTGCTAAATGGGCAGCCATGATGGAGATTTGACGACAGAGGTCGGTGCCCGTCAAGATGATGTGCGCCGAGCAGGCCGAAGGAGTTCGGGTATCTATCAGCTGCCCAATGGGCCGACGTTGTCCATACGCAGCGGCTATGCAGCGACGTCGGCCTGAAGGCTGGCGATAACCAAACATGGCGGGGAGCAGGAGTCAAGCAGGGGGATCACGATGCCACAAGGAATATTGATAGGATCGAGATCGGACTCTGATATTTCCACAAACATGCCAGCTTGGTCGGGCAACTCTATTCTTGTTTTCGCTGCACGTTTAAGCCTTGGGAAAATAATGGGCTGCATGTTTCACGTTGCAGGCACCCCAGTCTCAGTCTCAGTCCCAGGCCGCGCGAGTGGGGTTGAAAGGTTGGGAACAAGCGGCAGATTGATGTCCCGGTGAGAGAGATGGCGATGGAGGAGGACGGCAGGGTCGCCAGAACAACAAAAGGACGCGATGTGATGACGATTCTTGGGGGTCAGAACGAGGTGTTGGCGCCCGCAGCATTAATTGACGCTTGATATTGGCAGCAAATCAAGGACGGGCCACATTTGGAAGACACCCCCGCAGCGAACCAGGAAATGCGATCGATCGGATGTTGCAGCCAAAAGCGGCATTATGTGGTATATGTATATACATCCAGATATAGGCTGTGCCGCTCAGCTCAAGGTTCGGTGTTTATAGCAACGCTCAATGCTGGCTGGGTGATGGCTTATTTTGGGTTGCAAAGGCGGGAAAGAGGGACAACGAAAGACTGCACTGATGGAGGCGATACATCGTAGGTCACAGTTTAGACCGACCAGTGGAGAGGATGGAGCACTTTGGAAAGACGGGAGGTTGGCGGAAATCCAAACAATCGAACAATCGAGACAAGCCAGCCCACTGCACTGCTCGAACCACACACCAAGAAAGCCAACGCAGCTGCAAGGGCTGGTGCAGCGGCCGTCTGGGTATGAGTATCAGATTGGATGGCGGCAAGACGGCCAATTCGGTTGGGACTCACCGCACCACCAATGCCGGATGACGAATCCATGCCCTGCTCCCGCCACGGGGCTTTTTTGTTTCTTCGTCTTTTGTTTCCTTCGCTCCCTTTGCAGTGCAGACCGACTCGTGGCCAATGGATGCAAGAATTAGGAGACTCGAGGCTCATAGGTGCAGTTGTGGGCAAAGCATGTGTGTCGGAGGAGCGGAGCCTCGGAGGAAAACCTACTGGATGATCACATAGTACGTAGAAGCACATCCATCCATGCATTTGATTCACAGCTGGCTGATCCATGATTTTTCATTCGGTTCCAGTCCCAGTCCCAATCCAAAATACCCCGCCCGCGCAGCTGCAAGGCGCTGCCCGTCGAGGTGGTGCTCCCGTGTCCATGACTCGCAAGGATCACCCATGGCGCTGCAGCTGGGCCAAGAGCGGATCCTGCAAGCCGAGCTGACGGTCTTGGTTTCTGCTGAAGCTGGCGGCGGAGCTTGACATCAACTGCCTGCAGCTCTTGCGACCTTTGGCTGCCCTCCGTCATTTGTTTACGCCCAAACGCCCGTCGGAGCCCGCGATTGGCTGCCTGTTGTTTTTTCTCTGCGCCGCTTCGGGGGGGGGGGGGGGGGGGGGGGGGGAGCTCCTGCGGGAACAGTCGGCCAGGCTGGGATCGATGGCCAGCAACCAGACATAGTCATTTTTTGTTCAGTCGCTCACTCTGTTCGCTGGCAGCTGGCGTTTTCCGACCGACCCTAGCATCTCTCATACTTCCATATGTTCAGTTTTGACTTCGGCTGCTTGCGTTCCCGGCAAGCAATCCCGTTCAAATTCTGGCCGACTACTTTACTTTGCCAGACCATACTTTTTGGGTTTTCAACGTTGCAAGAGCTGCGCAACGTGGGAGTCGTGCGACAAGCGATCACAGTCGGTCGGCCCAGACCCGTGGTGCAGCCGCCGCTCGTCATCCATCCCAGCCCCCGTCGAGATTCGCCGTTTTCTTCAACGGGACCTGCTCGATGAGTGCCGGGCACCTGGGTAGCACTGGCAACTTCGCGCTGCTGCGGTAGCCCCCACGAGCATGTAGCGGCTCGCCAGGTACGTGAGTCTGAATTTCCCTTTTGACTCGGGGTGGCCCGCCGGTTTCCGGGACGACGATCGCAGTCTTGGCCCTCGCTCCTCCAACCCGAAACTGGCGCCTCGCCAATCGAGCCCTGGTTTGGCCCAACGGTGATATCCGTCATTTGCCCTGCTTGTCTGGCCTGATGTGTTTATGATTTTCTCCGGCTCAAACTCCCTAGGCTGGACGCCTTGCGCCTCCGTCTTCCCAACACCGGCCGCTTCCTCTTGTGATTAGCAGCAAACCCTGGGCATGCGTCTTTTGGCCGGACACGAAAAGACCTTGTATGTTGACATGCAGCTAACCTCGCCCCCGGGCAGCTGCCGCGTACGATGACGACCCCCCAGGTGCCGCCCGACGACCCATTATCGCCGGGCGAGGCCCCCATCATCATCGACGCCAGCCCGCCCGGCGCCGACGATGATGGCCCCAAACCAAGCACCCCCCACCACCGCCGCGGCCTGTCCGCCCAGCCCACCCGAGGAGCGCCCCCGCGGGAGATGGCGCCGGCCGCGGCCGGACACGCCAGCGCTCGGCGACGATGAGGTCCCAGCCAACCCTCCTGACCGACTTCCTGCTGGGTCGCCAGTCGCCCGCGCGCGTCGCCGCCATGCGCCAGCAGCGGATGGACTCGGCCGCTGTGCGCGCCGAGGTCAGGAAGGAGATGCGCGCCGCCTCGGTCCAAAGGCTCGCGCCGCCCGGCGGCGTCAGGGATCGCGTCAAGGCCTGGCAGAAGAACAACGCCGCCGCCATGGCCCGCGGCGACCCGGACGACGCCGCCACCGAGCCCACCGACGTCGCCTTCCCGGACGGGGTCGAGAGCGTGACCGAGGAGGACCGCATGCGCATCAAGTTCAGGAAAAACCAAAAGAGGAACAAGAGCGCCCCAAGAGCGATGCCAAGGGCCGTGACTCCGGGCGGCTTGAGCAAAGATGACAACGATGACGAGAATGTTGATCCCGAGGGTCTCAAGTCCCCGCCCCGGAAACGTATCGTTAGCGACGACAACTGGATGAAGCGGAGGAAAAGAAGCCACCGGGTGCTAGGGCAGTGCGCGCGAAACCCCCAGCGGGCCCATGCCCATACCAAAAGATTTCCTGCAGAGGACCACACAGAATCCTCCCGTGCGCAGCAAGATCGCCGACTGGGCCGCGAGGGTAGAGCCAATGGACATGGAGCCTCCCAAGTCACCCACAAGCCCCAAGATGCCCAAGGCCCCCAAAGTCAAAACATACCACACCAAGTCTGGCGAGGCTATAACTATCGAGGAGGATGCCGTCAGCGGCTTGGCGAGCACCAGGCTCACCGACGACGAAGGCCTCAGCGCTGCTCGCTCGAGGCGCAGTAAGCCTGCTGAGGAGGATGCCGAGAGTGGGAGGCACAGTGCGAGGAGTAGCGGGCGGGTCGTGGACGACGATGGCATCCGCGTCCGGCCTCTCAGACCAAAGAAGCCGGCCCCGGCAGAAAAGGCTGAATCAGGGGATGAGGGGGCCAGCGGGCGATCGAGCAGCAGGATACCCGCAAGGCCTGCGACGGATGACGATGGAATCCGTGTTCGTCCTCTACGACCCGGCAGAAAGTCAAGACCCCCAGCCCGGGAGCCAGCAGTCGAGGAGATGACGACGGAATTCGGGTGCGGCCCAGCCAATCCAGCAAAAAATCAAGACCTCCCAGCCCTGGAGCTAGTAGCCGGGGTGACGACGAGGAGATTCGGGTGCGCCCGAACCAATCCAGCAGAAAATCAAGGCCCCCCAGCCCCGGGGCTAGCAGTCGAGGCAACGACGACGAAATCCGGGTTCGGCCTAGCCAATCCAACAAAAAGCACAGGGATGCCAGTCCTGGGGCTAGCAGCCAGGGCGAGGACGATGGCATCCGCGTACGTCCTAGTCGATCCCGCAGAAAACGCAGGGACGATAGCCCGGAGAATAATGCTCAGGGCGACGACTATGGAATTCGGGTGCGCCCCAGCCGATCCAGCAGAAGGCATAGGGATGCCAGTCCCGAGGCTAGCGACCGGGAGGACGACAAGGCAACGCCCAGGCGCAAACAAGACGCGGAGGACGATGTGACTGAGGTCACATCTTTGCCCCCGAGCCTGCCTGATGACGGCATCAGAGTGCGCCCTCTGAAGTTGACGCCGAAGGAAGAAAAGAGAGACCGCCGCTCACTATCCTCGAGGCCGTCAACGCAACCTAGCAGGCCCGTGAGAGAACCTAGTAGATCTCCAAGTGAGCCCAACAGACGACTCAGAGAACCCAGCAGACCTCCGCGGGAATCTAGTCGGCCAACGAGGGAACTTAGCCCACCAAGGCGGCGCAGTCCGCCAAGGAGACATAGCCCGCCCAGAGGAAAGCACAACGGAAAGAGGGCTAGTACACGCCGCGACCGGTCACCTTCACCTTCTGAGCTCACTGAGAGGACAGAGGAGACACGGGAAGACACGGAAACCCCGACTAGGAAACCTCAGCGTAGGACACCTCCCAAGGCCAGGCGTAGCAAGCCCGCGCCTACCGAGATTACGGAGACCACCCAGACAACGCAGACCACTGAGTCGACTGGTGTGACTGAGTCGACGGAGGCCACAGGCACAACATACGTGACCGGGACGACAGGCACCACCGGCACTACCGGCACAACAGAATCGACCAGGCGGACAGGGACCACGCGCCCCTCTAGGAGAACGAGGACAAGAGTGACTGCTACCACTACGGATGTGACTGGCACAACACGCACGGGAGACTTGTCGGACGATAGGTCCTATAGCGAAGACTCAGCGTCTGAGGACGGCGACTCACGCCGCCAGCCGAGCCTCCCCACTAAGTCGCTCGCCGACATCCCCTTCGGGTACTCTGCCTTCAGCGAGCTCGAACTGCCTCTGAACCCGAAGAGGCCGAAGCAGCAGAGGAACCCGAGCTTCAGGGCCGTGCCGAATGTGCTCAAAAGGGTCGTGAACGAGGGCAAGAAGATAATCCACCACACCGTGGCTCCGGAGCCACCCAAACCCGCTATCAACCAGCCACCAAGCATCGAAAACTGGCTGAATAACACCGTGGATCCCTTCGTCGAATCACCTACCCTCCAAAAGAAGGAGGTCGAGCACGAGTGGAAAAAGTCTGCCCGGCGACGCTCTGTGTCGGATAGGCACGATAAAGCCAGGGATACACATCCACATGACGAGGACTCGCAAATCACGGGAACTGAGACAGCGCTCGACGAGGTCGACACGCGCAAAGAGCCAGAGCCAAGACCACGTGCCGTCGAGCACGACAGGACGCCGCACAGGGAGGAGTCCCACGCTGCACCCTCCACTGGCCTGAGGAGGAGTGGCGCTACCAGAAGTGCTGGCTCATCCCCGAGGACTGTCACCACAAAACCTACGGTGAAGGGCTCGTTCCGAGAAGTGTTGAAGGAAGCCTTCCGTGGTGAATCCGGCGGCCATGTGATCGCGCCGCTGATGATGTACACGAGCATCGACAAGAACAGAGAGCCCGAGACGGTCGAGGAAGACCTGGACCGGGATGAGTACGAGTCCCGCAGGAGGTCGACAGGCTCACGCAGATCGCGTTCGCCAAGCTCCACTGCTAGGCCAGAAAGCCGAAATCGCGAGCGCGAGACTCCTCCGCCAGCATCAGGACCCCCAAGGCGCAAGCCGCCGCCCACCAACGGCTTCCATGAGCTGTCGACAATCTTGTCCCTGGAGCAGTCAAGCGCACATGATCAAGATGCAGCATCCGTGGCGTCGCAGACCACACTGACACAGACAACGGCACTGGCCAAGTCCTCCAGCAGCCGTCGGAAGAACAGCGGGCTCAAGAGGCGGCTGACGAAGCACTCGGACTTGGTGTCGGTGCTCTCGCTGCCCGAAAACGGCCCAATTCCCACACGAGTGCCGACACGCGCTGCCAGCATCAGGGTCGCCCGTAGCCTGCGCAGAAAGAGCAGCAGACTTGAGACTTCCACCACTGTGGACGACCTGCTTCTCGAGTTTGTCGAGGATGAAAGCTTCTACCAGAGGGAGCTGAAGACCCTTGTAGATGGCGTCATACCCGTGCTCCTCAAGGAAGTTGTCAAGGGAGACTCCCTCATCTTCATTGATCTCTTTGGCCCCGCCGCCAGCGATGGAGCCAAACCAGCGCAAGCGGCCGAGAAGGCTGTCGTTTCCATGGGAGTGTCTCTGGAACGCATCTACAACCACCACAGGGCCATCCCCTATACCGATATCTCCTTGCTGCTCTCGTGGTTGGAAAGACTCGTGCCCCTCTACAGTGCCTACTACGATGCCTGGCGGCTCGGTTTCCAGGACCTCATTGTCAACCTTGCCCCCGCGGCGGATGATGAGAACGATTCGCTCCTCAACGCGATGCCGCGCAACGAGTATGGCGACGTCATAAATGATGATGGCGACCGGGTCGATGTCGCCCACCTGCTCAAGCGCCCCTTGATCCGTTCCAAGTGGCTTCTCAAGCTGACCAAGGTTAGTTCAGACCGGGCAACGACTTATGTGTGGCCATTGTATGAACATTCTTCTCGTCTCATGCCCATGCTAACATCTCCTTTCTCCTACAGGGGCTGCGATACATGCTCGGCAGTGAAGCCATGGGCCCTGAATTCACTAGCCAGTTTGCAGACCTACAAGCAAAGGCACAGCGCAGGCATCGAGAGGAAACGGCCAGGAAGACCAACGACGACGCCGCCTACACCGACACGACGCGCGCCCGCGACCTCCGCACTCTACTGCCACTTGATGCGGTTACCACAGACAAGACGCGCGAGGTCAACGCCAAGGACCAGTTCTCCATGGACCTCGCACACTCCAACGGGCAGCGACTCGAGTGTCAGGTCGAGCTGATTTTCAGGGACAGGCCCTCGGATCCCACCGACAGAGGCGACCTTCTCATCCGCGAGAACGGCGCCGGCGGTGTTTCGTTCCTCCTCTTTGCTCCTATTCCTTGGGAGCAAGTCTCAGCCAGACGAGGCGAGAATAACGGCACTCTCATCGTCATGGTGCGCGGCACATTCAACAATGACGAGTGGTACGAGATCCTGAGCCTGCAGACCGAGTACGACGACGCAGTGCACGAGTGGCTTGACATGCTTGGCACCGTACCTAAGCCGCCGCTACTGTCCGACATGTCCAACAACAGCAGCCACAGCCTTATCCCCATCTACAACCCTTCCCGACCAGGCGAGACAGATATCCCCTTTGGCGAAAAGGCACGTCAGCAACCCTCGACATCGCCCGCCAACGAGAGCAGGTCCAAAACGCCGGCTCGCTACCATGTTCGTAACAGGAGCGTCCCCACGACTCCGATCCTCGCGGCTGGCCTAGCCGCCGCGCCACCACCCCAGAGAGGCAGCGCTCGACCAGCGCAGGCTACAGCACAGACGGAGACAGAACACCGACGCAGTCCACGTATGAGCCCTCACCCGACCGTGAACACAGCCGCCGCAGCAGCCGCGAGGAACGGCCTCGCAGGGCCAGCGGACGCCACAGCCCAAGCAGGGATACGCCAAGCCCCGAGCCCATTCGAGAGGACGGTGCGCCCCCTCCGCCGGCCCACCGCACTTTCGCCCCCAAGAAGCCCAAGCCGATCGAGCTGCCTCCGACTTCGCGGCCCAAGCGCCACGGATCCTCGCCTCTGAAGCACGAGTACCACCCATCCGATGTGTCGTCCTCGGAGGAAGAGGTGGACGAGGATGACCACGCGTCATACTCGGAATCATCCTTCTCGGATTCCGAATCATCAGGCGACGACCTCGAAGACGAGGACGTCCCCGACACAGAGCCAGGGATCAGCATTAAGAGACCCGATCTCGACCTCAACCCGACTGCCTCGGTGGTGTCGGACTTCAGCATCACGCCCTCTGCCTCGGCATCCCAGGCAAACCTCCACCGCGACGGTGGCGCCGCTGACGAAGTGGTCAAGGCCACCGCCGTGATCTCATACTGGTCCAACAAGAAGGGACGATGGAAGGAGCTGCGCCCAGACTCGTGCTCCATCAGCATCACGCCGGGTCTTCTTGAGGTGCATCCTCTTTCGCCCCAGGACTTGGAGCAAATCAACATTGACGGCATGTCGGATGCGCCGACTGCGGACAAGGACGCCGACGCGGGCGCCGAGGCTCCCCTTATCGCGCTCGACCTGACCCCGCTCGTCATGATCCGCAAGAGCACCGCCATCGACCTGGAAATTCGATCGCCCGTCCGCTCGTACTCGAAGCTCAACAACATCGACGGCATGATCTTCCGGTTCCGCTCTCTTACTCCCAAGCATCTGGAGCACCTGTATATGGCGGTGCACCAGTCTCGCATGAACAATGCCAAATTCAAGGCGCTCGAGGAGGAGGCGCGATTCCGGTCATTCGGACAGGGGCAGCAGTCCGGCGGCGGAAACAACAATGGCTATGACAACACGAGCGGCCACAGCAGCGGCCGGCGGCGGTCGTGGTTCGGGCGCCGGAATAGCTATCGGGCGTCGACGCGGGCACCGTCGCAGTCCCAGCACACGTACTCGCAGAGCGGCTCCTCGGGCATATCGCTGTCGGCCTCGTCTTTCCTCAAGCGCCTTACCGGCTCGGCGAGCGCCTTCAACATCGACAAGTCGACGCTAGGCAAGCACCAGCCAGGCAACAGCAACAGGAGCCGGCCGCTATCAGCGGGTCCGCCGGCGTCCATGTATACGACGTCTTCGTCGTCGGGCAGGCTTATCGGCGATGGGACGCCGCCGCGCTCGCCATCAGCCAGCCTGGCCAGCAGCCCCAACAGGGGTATTCACAGGAGCGGCGCGGCACTCGGGACTACGGGCCTCCGGATCCGGTGCCACCTGCTCGTGTCGTCCAACAAGTGGGAGGACCGCGGCAACTGCCTCCTGTCCATCTCGCGGCCTCCGCCCGGCTGCCACCAGGAGCTGAGCGTGTACCACGGCATGGAGAAGCGCATCCTGGTCACCCAGGCGCCCAAGCGGTCCTTCCTGCCCAACCTCACCGGGGAGGGGGAGGGGACGAGGGCACATCGTCGTCGTCATCCTCGGCGCCGCAGACGCCCAAGGTTATTCTAGATGTGGTGCTGGGCAGCCGCTGCTTCAGCATGCTGGGCTCGAGGGGCATCATCCTCAACGTCTGGGAGGACCTCCGCGACGAGCAGAACCGGGTCGGGGCGGCGCCGGCCATGGGAGGGCTCAGCGGGCGCGTCAAGAAGTGGTGCTTCCAGTGCGCGAGCGCCGCCGAGGCGAACTGGATCTTTGGGCTCGTTGCGCGCGAGGTGGAGATTCCTTGAGAGGCTTCTTTCCCCTCGCTTTCTTCTACCGTGGGTTCTTGTTCATGGTTCACATGGAATCCCCGATGATTCTTTTTTTTTTCTTTTTGCTCCCCTTGTCGTTACCTCTCTCTCATTTGTTCGGCTCGTCTTCCCTTTTCCGTTTATACCCTTGTCACATACGGTTTAGAAAGTTATGGTCTGGAATGCATGCGTTGGTTGGGGGTCGGTTGGAACCGTACACAGCAAACGGGCACCTCTTTTCTGCTCTTTTCCTCTGCATATCAACTTTCACAGGGTACAAGTCTGACAGCACAGCCAGGCGTACGGTTTCCCGTTTCATATTTTTCGACTTTGCACAATTCTCACGCCTGTTTTACACACTCACCTCTTCAAACCGCCCTCCTGAACATCAAACTCCCTCGATTTATTTTATTTTAATTGCCTGTCTCCTCGGATGCCAGTCGTGCACCAGGCCGAGACTTTCTGGGCGGCGAATACCATGGAAATATTCTTAACGCAACACAAAAAGCAAACAAATACACACGAATGATACGACCAGCAAACAGGAGCATTGGCGAATCTCATGTCGAATCCCCCGACTCGCCGCGGATATCGAAACCTGCATCCGTGGCAGAGGGAGCCTCCAAGAGCCATTTCAATCCCTGTACGCAATCCTCCTGGGCTTGCTTCGAAACATTTAAAAATGGGGCGTATACCCAGAAAATGTGAGGAAGGTCCTATGTCACGGTTAGTAATAGGAGCCTTTAACAACTATAATTGTCAGGATTTACCTTATACAACGAATGCTTCACCTCAACCCGGGCATCTTGGAGCCCCCGGAGGTAACACACGGCGTCATCTCGCAAAATATCCACCTTACAGATTTGTAGGTAGGTTTTCGGAAGACCGTCAAACCGCCCCCACAAAGGATATGCGTCCCAGGAAGTTCTCTTCGGAAGTGGTACCCTAAAGGTATCTAAATGCCAATGTTGTCCAGGGTTCGGAATTTAGTTAGTTAGTTTAGTTCACCTTTGGACTAGGACTAATTAATTTAATCCCTAATTGGACTAGGACTAATTAAGGACTAAGTAAATGGATTAATTTAATGCATTTTTAATCCATTTTTAGTTTATTAAATAAATATAAAATATTTAAATAAATACAAAATATTTAAATAAATAACCTAATAAATACTTAAATAAATAACCTAATAAATACTTAAATACAAAAGCAAAATAATAATAAAATAAATAAATAAATAAAAAGTAAATAAAAAAGCAAATAAATAAACAATTTGTTAACAATCCATATCGTCCTTTATTAAATCACGTATTTTTGTAATTTTTTCGTTATTTTTACCCATTTCGGTCGTAATATTACCGGGGTTTTTAACCCTATTAGTATTACCGTTATCCTTTTCGTTTTTATTATGCAAAACGGAAAGGAAATATTCGCGTTTTTTAGTATAAACGTTATTATTTGGTTGTTTTTTAATTTCCTAACCATTTAGCGCTTTATTTGGCTGTAAAAACCAGCATTACTTGTAAAAATGGCCTTTTAATTTGCAATAAGTACAGATTTTAAGCTTTATAGCAGCCGGAATATTGTTATTATACCGGCTAATTCGAGGTTATTTTAAAATCGATAAAAGCCGTTTAATATCGTTAAAATTTTCGATATCGATAGTAATTTTCGATATCGATGGTAATTTTCGAAGGCATTTTAACGATATTAACGATAAATATCGTTATAAAGCGTTATAATAAATGTAATAAATAATAAGTATAAATAATAAGTATAAGTAATAAAGTTATTTAATTTATTAGTAATAAATAAAAAACGAAAACTAAAAGGTAAAGCGAAAAAAATGGTTAAATTTATAATAGCGATAAAATTTTTAATAATTTCCATTGCTTATTAATATGCATTATATTAATAATACGAATATTATTAATATTATTATTAAAATGCACGTATTTATAATAATATTACGTAAATTACGTATTAATAATATAAAATTCCGGAAATTTTTAACACATTTTATTGCTTATTAATATAAAAATATATTAAAAATAACGTAGTTTAACAGCGAATAAATCACCGCAGCAAGTGGATTACCGACACGCGTCCACGCGTTAATTAAACTTTACCCGCAAATATTTCCACAACAAACAATGGCAAACATAAACGACGAAAGCAAGGTTATTTTAGCCTTTTATGCTATTAATTCGAATCCAAAGTTAAACGTCCGGAATGCCGCCAAAATTTACGCGGTTAACTATTTAACCTTTGCCCGGCGTAAAAGCGGCCAACCTGCTCGACGCGATACCATGCCGAAATTACGGAAATTAACAAAATCCGAAAAAAAGGCGCTTATTAAATACATACTTAAGCTGGATTTTCGCGCGTTTTTTCCCCGGCCTTTTAATGTTAAAGCTATAATTAACCAACTGCTCGCCGAACGCGACGCGAGCACCGTCGGTAAGTTTTAAATCGAAAAGTTCGTTAAACGCCGCCCGGAACTCGGCACGCGTTAAATTCGAAAGTACAACTACTAAAAAGCTAAGTGCGAAAATCCCAAGCTCGTTTTTGCGTGGTTTAACCTTATACGGAACACTATAGCCAAATATGGCATTTTAAATAACGATATTTATAATTTCGACGAAACCAGCTTCCTTATAAGCATAATCGCCGCCGTTATAGTTATTATAACGTCGAAAGGCCGTAGTAAAGCAAAGCTGGTTTAGCTTAGTAACCGGGAATGGGTTATAATTATTTAAAAGGTTAATTATTACGGTTAAGCGATTTTTTTTTATTATCGTTAAAAGTAGTACCATTTGGTTAATTGGTACTCGAAAACCGACTTTTTACGTAATTGGGTTATTGTAATAAGCGTTAACGGGTGGATTACGAACGAGCTCGGCTTAAAATGGATTCGGCATTTCGATAAACACATTGCGGCTCGTTTTACGGGGTTTTATCGTTTGTTAATGCTAAACGGTTACAAAAGCCACTATTTGACGGATTTCGAGCTTTATTACTAAAAATATATATATTACGCTTTGCATGCTTTCGCATTCGTTTTACTTTTTTTAACCGTTTAACGTTAAATGTTTTAGCCCGTTAAAAAAGGCGTACGGTTAACAAATCGAAAACTTAATAAAATCGCACGTTAACCACGTAACTAAAGTCGAGTTTTTTCGGCGTTTAAAACGGCATTTTTGGACTTTATAACCGAAAAAAAACATTTAAAAAGGTTTTCGAAAAGCTAGCTTTACTTTTTTTTAATCCGGATTTAATTTTGGAAAAGCTAAATGTAAAGTTACGAACTTTAACTCCTTTAAAAAAGCTTTTAAACAACGCCGAACTTTAAACTTCCAAAACGCTTTAAACAGTTAGGAACGCAATTTCGCAATTCGAACATATTAAAATTCGGATTTCCAATTACCGAAATAGCTTTTCGACATTTATACTAGCGGTTATAAACCAGTTAACGAAAAAAGCTAAAGCAATTATGCATCGGGTTAACCTTTTAAAAAAAAGTGCTTTAAGTTACGAAAAGCGAACAAGGTATTAAGCAAACGCCGAAAGGCTAAAAAAACACGTGTTTAATTAGGAAGGTTATTTATTATAAACGAAGTACGAAATGTTTTAAACTAGCAAAAGCTAAATGGATAGCTGTAGTAAAAAATGCGCGATTATAAAGGTTAAAAAAGAAAGGCGACGACGATTTGTCGGTAATGTGGCATTTGCGGCAAAACCGGATATAATGCGCGCATTTGTTAAGAAAAAGTAAAAATGTTTAATATATATAGTTCCGAATAGTTTAAATGGATTTTTGGCGTTATTAAGTTAGCATGCGCGTTAATTAACCGGAAGTCGGGTGTAAGTGATTTACTCGCTACGGTAATTCACTTGCTGTTAAACTACGTTACAAATTGTTTAATTATTATTAATAATAAATAGTTATTAATAAGTAATATTATAAATATCGTATTAATAATTTAAATTTTCTAGCAATTTTTAGCAATTTTTAGCAATTTTTATATAATTTTTTTTAATTTTACGCATTATTTTATATTATAAATGCATTTTAACTTATAAATTACTATTTATTACTATTATTTTTACGTAATTTGCTTATTAATGCTAAATATAATTAATAATACGTACAAACTTTTAAAAATTTAACCTTTAGTATAAATAAACGTAAAGCTTTTTATTTAACCGTTAATTTTTTTCGTTTTTTTCCAACTTATTAATTATTACACACGCGCACCTTATTACCACTTACCTTTTGCATTAAATACCTTACTTTTAACCTTTTTTTATTATCGTTTTTATTTATTTAACATGGATAATATTACTTTATTAACTAACAGTTTTACTTCGAATAATAATTTGGAATATATTACTATTAATAATAATTTCGGTAATAATTTTAGTAATAATTTTAGTAATAATTTTAATAACAATTTCGATAATAATTCCGATAATAATTCTAATAATAATTCCAGTAATAATACTAACTAATAATAATATAAATTATAAAAACTTATTTTATAACTAACCTAATTATACTTTACCATTAAACGAAAATGAAAAAAGCTATATTTTTCGAAACAATTTATTTACTTAAACGCTTTTACCAATTAATATAAATAAAAAACGGGAATTTGTTATATAATGCACTACGTGTAAATATAAAAATATCGAAACAGTTAACGGGTTTTTATCGTTAAATTACTTTCGGCATTATAAAAAAAACACTTTAATATTGCATATAATAAAAAAAGTGAAAAATAAAACAAAAAAAGGAAAATATACCCCAAAATTTTATATATCGTCGTTTTTATCGAATAATTTAACAAATAATCGAAAACGGTAACGGCAAAATACAATTATAACAAATTTTAACGACGCCGATGCGTATATAAAATATTATAATTATAATTAATAATAATTTATTTTTTAATATAGTAAAATTGTTAAATTACGTTAATAGCGCGTGCATCGCCACGCTTTGTAAAGCCGTAAGCTTACGGGCCGTGCGCTTTTACGAGCTTTAAAAAGGGATTTTGCGGTCCTTTTCCTGTAATTAAATTCTTATAAAAACATGCATTACAATAAACACTAGTTCCAAATTTATAGATTTTTGTTTTTTCCTTTTTGGAAATTTCCGTACTTATAAAAGTACCACTTTTACCATTAAAAATCGAATTCGTTTACCGATTTACTTAGTTATTATAATAAAATATCCTTTATTATTAATATTAAAAATTAAAAACAATATTAAATAACACTTATAACGAATATTTTTCGTTATTTAACGATAATATGCGATTACATATTAAAAATAACGGTAAATTTAATATAACATTTAATATATAAACTTTTAAAGTAATTAAAAATTAGTATTTTGGTATTATTATAGTATTTATAAATTCCGAATTTAAATTAAATTATAAATTAACTAGATTTAAAAAAAATCGGTAATATAAGCTATATTAGCGAAAATTTATATTTAAAATTTAATAAAATTTTCGAAAAACATCCATTTATTACAAGTAATAATATTTTGTTAATTACACGGGATAACGCAAGTAATAATAATACTTTTATAAATTATTATACCGAAAATATTACAAGTAATTTTTACGATATTCTTTATGCAACCTATATATTAAATTTAGTAAGTAAAAATATATTACGCGATTTTTTAAATAATAACGAAAATAACGATAATAATAATATTATTACTGCAAAAGTTCGCAAAATTATAACAATATTAAAATATAATAACAAAGCAAAAAGCTATTAATTAAAGTAACGTAGTGTATAAGCGAGTGCCATATATAAGCAAGTGCTACAATTAACGCGTCCACGCGTTAATTTAACTTTATCCACGAATATTTTCACAATAAATAATAGCAAACCAAAGCGACGAACGCAAAATTATTTTGGCTTTTTAAACGATCGCATCGAATTTACAATTAAATATACAAAGCGCCGTTAAAATTTACGAAATCGACTTTTCCACTTTCGCTTAGCGAAAGCGCGGCTAATTTGCTTAACGTAACATTATGCCTAAATTACGGAAATTAACGGAATCCGAAAAAAAAGCGCTTATTAAATATATATTTAAGCTAAATTCGCGAGCATTCCCTCCTCGGCTTTTTAATGTTAAAAATATGGCTAACCGATTACTTGCCGAACGCGACGCGAGCGCCGTTAGTAAAAACTGGGTCGCGAATTTCGTTAAACGCCGCGTAAAGCTCGGTACGCGTTGGATTCGAAAGTACAATTACTAAAAAGCTAAATGCGAAAATCCCAAGCTCGTTTTTGCGTGGTTTAACTTTATACGGAACATTATAGCCAAATATAGCATTATAAATAACGACATTTACAATTTCGACGAAACCGGCTTTTTTATAAGTATAATCGCCGCTGTTATAGTTATTACAATATCGAAAAGCCGTAATAAAGCAAAGCTAGTTTAACTTAGTAACCGAAAATGGGTTATAATTATTTAAAAGGTTATGTTACGAAATAAAATTAAGGTTAATCCACGTGCATTACAAAGGTAAAAGAGGAACGTTGTTATAACTAGGGCTATAACCGTGCGAAGTTTTTATTAAAAAACGATTGCACCGTAATAAGTTAATTATTACGGTTAAACGATCCCCCTTTTTATTATCGTTAAAAGGTAATACTATTTAGCTAATTAGTATTTAAAAACCGACCTTTTACGAAATTGGGTTATTTTAACGAATTTTAACGGGTGAATTACGAACGAGCTCGGTTTAAAATAAATTTAGCATTTTAATAAACACATTGCAACCCCCAAAAAAGGGTCCCATCGTTTGTTAATGCTAAATAGGTATAAAAGCTACTATTCGACGAATTTTAAGCTTTATTACTAAAAACATAATATCGTTACGCTTTATATGCTTTCGCATTCGTTTTACTTTTTTTAACCGCTTAACGTTAAATGCTTTAGCCCGTTAAAAAAGGCGTACGGTTAATAAGTCGAAAACTTAATAAGGTTATACGTTAATTACGTAATTAAAGTCGAGTTCCTTTCGGCGTTTAAAACGGCATTTTTTAACTTTATAACCGAAAAAATATTCGAAAAGGCTTTTAAAAGGTTAGCTTTACTCCTTTTAATTCGGAATTAGTTTTAAAAAAGCTAGATGTAAGGTTACAAATTCCAACTCCTTTAAAAGAGCTTTTAAACAACGCCGAACCTTAAACTTCCAAAACGCCCCAAATAGCTAAAAACGCAACTTCGCAATTCGAACACATTAAAACTTAAATTTCCAATTACTAAAACAGCTTTTCGTTATTTATGCTAACGGTTATAAACTAATTAACGAAAAAGGTTAAAGCAATTATGCATCGGGTTAACTTTTTAGAAAAAAAAGTGCTTTAAATTACGAAAGGCGAACGAAACGCTAAGCAAACGCCGAAAAGCTAAAAAAACACGTGTTTAATAAAAAGGGTTACATATTATCGAAAAAATATAAAATGTTTTAAACTAGCAAAAGTTAAATAAGTAGCTATAGCAAAAAAATGCGCAATTATAAAGGTTAAAAAAAAAGGTAATAACGACTCGTCGGCGATATAACACCTGCGGTAAAACCGGATATAATGCGCGCACTTACTAGGAAAAAGTAAAAACGTTCGATATATACAGTTCCAAATAGTTTAAATGGATTTTTAGCGTTGTTAAATTAGCATACGCGTCGATTAACCGGAGGTTAAGTGTGGGTATAGCATTTGCTTAAATGTGGCACTTGCTTGTAAACTACGTTATGTTTTTAAATAATAAAATATTTTCGCTTTCGTCGTAAATATTTTCATTTAAATATATTAAATATTTATCGTTTTTTTTTGTTTTTTCTTTCTTTTAAATAATTCGGAATTCGAATCGTTATTATCGTTTTTACTACTAGTTTTTTAATAAAAACTAGTATTTAATTTATCGAATAAATTCGTTATATTAGTAATTGGGTTTATTTTATTTTTTAATTTTATATATTCGTATTTTATTAAAGCTTTTGCATTATTTTCGATATTGGGATAAAAATAAAGTAATTTATCCTTTTCGAAATGCGATAATTTATATCGAGGATTTAATATAATCGATAGTAAATATACCCGGTATTTTTTAAATATATTACTAGTAGGGTTTTTTAAAAAGTACTTATTTAATTTTTTATTCCCGATTCGATTACATTTATATATTGTTACAATTAAGGGTTTGCTCTTAAAGTAAAGCACTTCGAGGGTGGAAAGGACAGTATCGCCGGTTTGGTTAACAAGGGAAACACGTAACTTAAAAGGACAATCTAATTACTTGCCCTAAGGGATGCCTGGGAGCTAACTTAAATTAACTAATGCCGAAGCCTTAGTTAAAACTACCTAAAACAATAGGAAATCCATCCTTTATATATACGCTGCCTTTTGCCATGTGTTAAGTCGGATTTGTAGCTTTGCTACAAATCCACAAATCCCTTTTAAATCTATTGCTTTATTACAAATCCACAAATCCCTTTTGGATTTATTGCTTTGTTACAAATCCACAAATCCCTTTTAATTTACGTAACTCCACGTAACCGGGGCGGGGCGGAGCACCACTTTAAAACCCCCTCCTGCCTTGCTGTTTTAAGGGCTTGCATGCTGGTCGTAACATTAGGTTTCCCCTTTTAAGCCAAATCCCTTTGGCCACGTTTTATCGCCCCGCTTTTTGTTAATGGTAAGTATTTTCCTTTTTTACCATTTCCTATTTTTTTTTATTTTAACAAAATGTCCGGTCGGGTGCGAAAACGTCCTTTTGCGAAGAAAACCGTTAGTCGTAAAGAGCTTTTAGCGATTATTTTCCTTAATTGCTACGAAATGCCTTCTTATTCGTACTATTACGAGGTTTTAAAGCGTAAAAAGTGTAAAGCTTCCTTTTAGGACTCGTTTCGGTGCGTGAAATGTTTTCGAATTAACCGCTCGGGGTGCGACATTTTAAAGCCTTTTCCTTTTAAACTTCGGAATATCGTCGTTTAACATTTTAAATTTAAAGCTAAGCTGGAAAAGGCGGAGGAAAAAGTCCTCCGTTTTCGGAAACAAAAACGAATGTGGCTGGAAAAAATAATGCGCGCGGTGCGTCGCGCATTAACTCGGTGGAAGAATTAAAACGTGTCGAGCGGGAGGAGGCCGACCAGGCGGCCCGCTAAGCTGCCTCGCTTTCCGAGCCCTTTGTGGCTCCTTTCGTTCCTTCCGGCTGGCAAGTGCCCGGGGTTAATCCTAACCTGGACCTGTTTGCCTTTTTTAATTAAGGTAAGTTGTAACTTCCTCCAATAACTTTTTTAAGTCCTGTAGCGCACTAGGCGTGGCTTTAGTCTTTTTGCCGAGGTTTCGGGTTCGAATCCCGGCATAACCGTAAAGGTTAACGAGTTTTCGGGCTTACCCCGGAGCTCGTCGAACTTCCACTTTCTTTTTTTTTTTTTTTGCTAACCGTTCGGTGCAAACTTTTTTGCTTTATTTGGTTTTAATAAATACACCTTTTTTTTAACCTAATGGTATAGTGGTAACATTTTTTACCTTTTAGCCGGAAATTTTAAGTTCGATTTTTAATTAAGCTAAGGTTTTTCCTATTACGACCGTTTATACGTACGGGGCACGGCCGGCGTATGTATAAACGGCTGCGGTAAGCGGCCCGCCTTTTTACTTTTGCTAACCTTCGTTTAAAAGTTTTTACTAATACTTTTGTAAAACTTTTTAACAGTTTTTAAAGTTAGTTCTTTTTTCCCACGTATTTTTTTCGTAGCTATACCTTTTCCATTTAACCAGGTACTTTTTAAGCCTATATTTTAGCTTATAATTTAGGATTTTTTCAATTTCGTACTTTTATTTTAGGTCGATTTCCATTAACTCGTTGCTTTTAAAGCTTAATAGCGTTAATTCGAATAGGGAAATATAAAAAACCGGGTGGGATTTTATGGTTAATGGTAGTTAAAATTTGTAATTTACGTTCGAAACCTTTTTTAATACCTTAAACGGTCCCAATTTTTTATAGTTTAACTTATTACTCGGTCGTTTCGTTTTAATATTCCGTCGAAAAAGATAAACGCTATCCCCTTTTTTAAAAGTCGGTTTTTCGATTTTTTTTTTATTTGCTTAAATAGTTATACGGTGCCGTAGTTTTTTTAACTTTATTTAAAAGTGTTTATGCAGTTTAATAAGCTCCGTTATTTGTATTTCCGCTATTAAAGCATGTTTTCCTGCCTTGGGTTTTTTATACGTTATAAGCGTAAACCTATAATTCGCATAAAACGGTGTGGTTTTTATGCTTTTATAAATTAAACTGTTATAAGCGAATTAAGCTATAAGGAAATAGTTATACCTAGTCGTTTTATTTATAGTTAACGTAATAACGTAAATACTGCTTTATAGTTTAATTCGTTCGCTCCGTTTATTTATTTGTTTAAAAGTGGTAGGTTGTAAATAAAAAGTGCTTTACTTTTAACCTGCTCGTAAGCCTTTTCCAAAACTTGCTTATAAACAGCTTATTTTTTATCCGTAATTAAGCGGTTTAACGTGCCGTATTCCGCTATTACGTGTTTAATAAAAACGTACGCTAGCTTCGTAGCGTTGTTACTTTCCTTATATGGTAAAAATAAAGCGTACTTAGTAAGGCTTATCTATTATTACTAATATATTATCGTATTTTACTTCGGTTATCGGTTTTTTAAACTAGGGAAGTTTAATAACGAAATTTATAGTAATTTTTGTTATGCCTCGCTCGGCGCTAGCAAAGGTTGCAAAAGCCCATAAAGCTTATGCTTGTTAGCTTTATTTTTAACGCAGCTTTCGCAATTTTTTATCGCGTTTTATATTTTCGGCTCGAGTTTTGCAAACCCGTAATATTATTATAACCGTTTTTACGTTTTTAATTACGTTTTAATAGCCATGTGCCAATTGGTTATAAACTTGTTAAATTTTTTTTAAGGTTTAAACTTTTCCCTATTAAACCGTTTTAGCGAAAATCTTTTATATCGGGATTAAAAATCCGTTTGGTTTTTTTGCTAGGATTACTTGTGTTTTTTAAGTATTACAATTTAATAATCCGGTCGTCGGCTTAAAACGTCCGCCCGGCCGTTTTCCGACCCTTTCCGGTACTTAATCCGAACGTCGTAATTTTGCAAAAACTCGTTTTAACGGATTTGCCGTTTATTTAAGTTTTTGCTTATAGTAAAATGCGTTAGGTTTTTATGGTTATATATATTATAACCTAATGCTTTGCTTTATAAAAAGTGTAGCCGCCACTTTTTAAATGCTCGAATTATCGCTAAAAGTTTTTTATCGTAAATTTAGTAATTTAACTTAAATTTATTTAGCTTTTGCCGAAAAAAACGCGCAGGGGTGCAACCGCCTTTAATCGTTTCGCTGTCCGAGTTAGCCGCCGATCGCGTAATTCGACGCGTCGGTTTTAACCTCGAAAGGTTTTTTTAGGTTTGGGAATGCTAACATTGGTTCTTTTAACACGGCGTTCCGTAATTGCTCGAAAGCTTTTTATTTTTACCTTCCCCAATAGAATTAGTGGTTATTTTTAATAAAGTTCGTAAATGGTATGGCGATTTTGCTATAACCACGGATAAACCGTTTATAAAAGTTTAAAAACCCTAAAAACCCTCGT
The DNA here is from genome assembly GCA_002197995.1 of Gaeumannomyces sp. JS-464. NCBI lineage: Eukaryota > Fungi > Ascomycota > Sordariomycetes > Magnaporthales > Magnaporthaceae > Gaeumannomyces > Gaeumannomyces sp. JS-464. Next base: position 283,053 of record NGZR01000009.1, read on the forward strand.
ACTTTCGTAACGTTTTTAAATATAAACCACTTTTTAATTTTTTTAACTTTTTTAAGGTTTATGCAAACCTATCCGGGTGTAACCACAAACCTTAAAAAAGCGACTTTTTGCGAATGCCATTTGCACTTTTTTAACTTAACGAGGAGTTTTGCGTTAAGTAACTTTTAAAGCACTTTATGCACGTGCTATTTGTGTTTTTCCATCGTTTCCGAAAAAATTAAAATATTATTTAGGTACGCGAAAATAAAAATGTCGAAATACTCGCGTAATATATAATTAATTATCCTTTAAAACGTGGTTAATGCGTTAATAAGCCCGAAAGTTATTACTAAAAACTTGTAGCATCCAAGCTTTATTTTAAAAGCCGTAAACTATTTTTGGCCCTTTTTAATCCGTATTAAGCTGTAAGCTTTCCGTAAGTCCAAAGCCGTAAAATATTAAGCTTTGCCGAGCTTATCGCGCAATTCGTTAATAAAAAGCAAAAAATACCGATTTTTATCGTAACCTCGTTTAACGGGCGGTAATCGATACACATTCGTTCCGTCCCGTTTTTCTTTCTTTTTTATAAAATCCCGTATCCTATTAAAAAATCGGAAGGTTTAATATATCCTTTTCGTAAATTTTTTTTAACTGTTTTTTAGCACTTTTTACTGCCGAAAGCTAAGCTAATACAGCTTTTAATACTTAAACTGCGTTTTTAGCTTAAGTTTAATTTCCAAATCGAACGGTTTATATTCGGAAAGCACCGTTTTTAAGTTTTTCCGAAACAGTTTTTCGTATTTGTGGTATTCCTTCGGAACATTCGCGAGCCGTTTTTTAATGTTAATTAGATTGTTTTAATCGCTTTTCGCTTTGGATAATCGCGTACTCGTCGATGCTAAATGCAAAAGTGGATTGCTAAATCCTATTACCGTTATAACCTTTTTTCGTTACTTTTTATGCTTACGGTTTAAAGTTCGTAATTGGTAAACCGTTTTAATTACTCGTAACTTTTCCCATTAAACTTAACCGGTGGTTTAATTTATCCGTAAGTTATTTTTCCTAAGCTAAAGGATTTCGAAAATTACGTTTCTTTCCTTTATATTTAGTTTATTTAATATAATAATAACGTTTTCCCCGCTTCGGGTACGTAATGTATTAGTTGTATTTTTCGGTCGATTTATCCTTTATTGTAAGCGATAAATATTCCTTCGACCGTTTTTAATTAATACGGTTAGCGTTTTTAATTTATAAAAATATTATACCGTTTAACCGCTTATAACGATACGTAATCGCTTTATATTCCGCAATCGATTATTATTTTAACCTTTTTTCTTTAACATTTTATTCGAAATGTTAATAAGTTATACGGTTAACTCGATTTTATTATCGCGAGGGTTTTTATCGGTTTTTTTTCTTTTTTCCCATTTCGTACCTTTCGCTCGGGTAGTCCGCTTAGTTTTTTAATAAAGAAAACGAGTACCGTACGTTCGTCCTTTTATTTGGGTTAAACGGGATATACGTTCGCGCGATCCCCTAATGCCAGGCTTTCGCCTTTTATGCCATATGTTTTTTGCATTTCGCAATTTTACACTTTTCCTAATCGAGCGTTTTAATAACGTATAATATTAGGTACCGTTTATTGGGCTTAAAAACTGCGGTAAACCTACCGACCGGGCTGGTTCCCACCGTAGCAATTGGAATGCCAAACGGGGTTTAATTTTTTAACTTGCTTTTTAACTTTCGTAAAAAGAAATCGTGTTTAAGTTTAAATCGTAAATGGAATTTGCACTTTCCGTAAATACATTTTGCTTAAAAAGGTACAAATATTTAAAATATTCCATATCGATACTGGGGTGGTCCTCGGGTTTTAACGCAGTTTATCCCGGTTTACTAACGTTGTTAAACCGGTAGCTAGCATATTTAACTTCTTGCTAATCGTTAAACCATAATAAAAATTAACCGTTATTTCCGTTCGCTAAAATAGCGTAATATAACGGGCTATTTAGGTATTTTAAAACCTTAACGTTTTAAAAACATACCGAAATATCGAGGAGCGTAAAAGCGTATTGGTTTTTTTAATTTGCTTGCTTTTCGCGGATTAAGTACGGAGGTTTCGCCGCTCGAGCTTTTCGCTCGTTTTTTAAAACTCGGCCGTTTCGAAGTTTTAACCACCTCGGTTTATTTTAACATCGGTATCGAAGTTTTTCGACTTTCGGAAAAGGTGTGTTTAGTTTAAAGGTTTTTTTCGGGCTTTTCCTTTTTCCGCGTTATTTGCTAGGATTGCTCCTTTTTAAATCCCGCGGAAAAGCGGTGTCGTTTTCCTTTTCCGAGTTTTCGGGTCCGGAAATAATCCGCTATTTTCCCTCGCTATCATATTCGAACTTTATAGCTTTAAATATACAAATGCTTCGAAGCTTTCGAAAATACCATCCGGTAGCTTTTTTATCGAACTAATATATAGCACATAATTCGTTATAGTAATACGTTTAATTAAACGCCATTTTAAAACATAATCCCTTTTATGTTAAGCTTTTTTACGTTCGCTAAAAGTTCGTTATTTAGCGGTTATTATCCCGCTAAAAGCAATTAACTTTTATATAGCTAGTTTAGCCGCATTTAAAACATTTCCCGTTTTTCGGGTTTTGTTTTTGCTTTTTCTACTGCCTTTATTACTGGTAAGCGGCTCCCGCATTAAAGTTTATAAAGTTTAAATGCGTTTCGTAAACCGTAATAGGTTATTATTTAGCTTTTTTTTAATTGGCTTTATTATTTTATGCCGCACTTTTAAAACCATATCCTTTTTTTTTTTGTTATCGTTCGTACAGTTTATCGCTAATGCGAACCGCGTTCTTAACGTAATCCGTAAAAAACTCCGGGCGATCCTGCTTTGCAAGTTTATCTTTTACGTTTTCGCGTAATCCGTTGTAAAAATGCAATATTAACGTGGCGTTACTCCAATTAAGCTTAGTGCTAATCCGTTAAAAGTCCGCTGCGTATTTGGCTGCAAGCTTTCGCTATTTAAAGGCTAGCAAGTTTTTTTCGGCAATTCGGGTTTCGTCGATTATACCGAACACTTTTCCGACCTTTTTTCCGAAGGTTTCGAAACTGGCGAAAATAAGTTTAATAGCTTCCTAGCTATTTTTATACCTTTTAAAATAATTGCTTTAGGTTGGTTGGAACTATTTTTTCACCTTGCCGTCCAGCTTAATAGCAGCGTAAGCGACTTTTTGTTTTTCGTTTACGAATTGTTATTCGTAAAACTAAAATAGCTTTTGCACTCGGTAAGGAACGTTTTAAACTTACCGTCCTCCTTTTCGTAAAGGTCCGGGGACGGAAATTTGTACGCTTTAACCGCAATGGGCGCTTTAAAGGATATTAACTTTATAATAAATTGCTTTACCTCGGTTTGGCTTTTAGCGATTTCGTCCGATATAAATTTAAAAAGGCTGGCCGTATTAGCGGCCTTATCGAGGTCGTACTTAATACCGTTAAAGGTAAAAACCGTAATCTTTTCCTTTTTAAGCTTTTTGTTACTGCTAGCTATGGTTGCATTATTTTTCCTCCGACGAGGTATTAAACAGGATTAGTTAAAATGTTACAATTAGGGGTTTGCTTTTAAAGTAAGGCATTTCGGGGGTGGAAAGGATAATATCGCCGGTTTAGTTAATAAAAGGAATACGTAACTTAAAAGGATAATTTAATTGCTTACTTTAAAGGATGCTTAGAAGCTAACTTAAGTTAACTAATGCCGAAGCCTTAGTTAAAGCTATTTAAAACAGTAGGAAATCCATCTTTTATATATACGCTACCTTTTGCTATGTATTGGGTCGGATTTATGGCTTTGTTACAAATCCACAAATCCCTTTTAGATTTATTGCTTTATTACAAATTTACAAATCCCTTTTGGATTTGTTACTTTGCTATAAATTTACAAATCCCTTTTAATTTACGTAACTTTACGTGACCGGGGCGGGGCGAAGCACCACTTTAAAGCCCCCTCTTATTTTGCTGTTTTAAGGGCTTGCATGCTGGTCGTAACATATATGCGTTATTATTAATCCACGTAATTAACGCGTGCATTAAAAAAAACCCCACGTTTTGTAAAATAGCAAGCTTATAAACCGTGCGCTTTTACAAGTTTATAAAAAGGATTTTGCGATCCTTTTTTTATATTTAAATTCCTTTTTAAAACATGCATTATAACAAACACCAATTTTAAATTTATAAATTTTTGTTTTTTCCTTTTTGGAAATTTCCGTATTTATAAAAGTACCGCTTTTATTAACAGTTATAATAATTATTATTATTACGGTTTAATTGGTTTTTTTTACTTAAAACCCGATATTAAATTGCGTAATTTTTTATAAATTCGATATATATATAAAAAAGGTATATTTAAAGTAGTACATATTTGCTTTTGCAATTTAATAATAAGTTTAACGAATATTTCGAAAATAGGAATTAAATTATTTATATTATTAAATTTGGCTTTCGTTAATATTTTTTTTTTATAATCGTTATTATTTGTATTTTTACCAACGTATATTAACGGGTATTTTAATTTATAAAAGTTTTTTAACATTAAATATGTGGAATTTTAACGGGTATTATTATTTATAAATTTTTTATTAATTTAAAATCTTTTTTAATTTATTTTTATTTTTATATTTATTAATAACGTGGTTTATAAGCAAGTGCTACATATAAGCAAATGCCACACTTACACCCGACCTTTAGTTAATTAACGCGCATATTAACCTAATAACGCTAAGAATTTATTTAAACTATTCGGAATTATATACATTAAACGTTTTTACTTTTTTTTAGCAAATGCGCGCATTATATCCGGTTTTACCGCAAATGTTACATCGTTAACAAATCGTTATCGCCTTCCTTTTTTAACCCCCATAATCGCGCATTTTTTACTATAACTACCTATTTAGCTTTTGCTAATCCAAAACATTTCGTATTTTTTTTAACAATATGTAACCCTTTTTATTAAACACGTGTTTTTTAACCCTTCGGCGTTTGCTTAGCGTTTTATTCGCCTTTCGTAACTTAAAGCACTTTTTTTTTAAAAGGTTAACTTAATGCATAATTACTTTAGCCTTTTTCGTTAATTGGTTTACAATTGTTAACATAAATAACGAAAAGCTGTTTTAATAATTAGAAATTCGAATTTTAATATGTTCGGATTGCGAAGTTGCGTTTTTAACTATTTAAAGCGTTTTAAAAGTTTAAAGTTCAGCGTTATTTAAAAGCTTTTTTAAGGGAGTTAAAATTCGTAACTTTACATCCAGCTTTTCCAAAACCGATTCCGAATTAAAAAAGCAAAGCTAACCTTTTAAAAGCCTTTTCGAATATTTTTTTCGGTTATAAAGTTAAAAAACGCCGCTTTAAACGCCGAAAAAAGCTCGACTTTAATTACGTGGTTAACGTATAACCTTATTAGGTTTTTAACTTATTAACCGTATGTTATAGCGTGGCGGGCCCTCGCGGGCTTCCACCCCATTAAGGCCAGGGCACGGGGGTTACGTGGTGGCCATTAGCCCGTGCACTAATTAGCCGCACGGAAAACCCTGCTAATTAATCCCGGTGCTCCGCACCACTTTTTCTTTCCTATTTCTTAGCTTTAAATAGCCTTAAATTTAAAGTATATTACAGCCAGCCTTTTTTCCCAACGGCAATCGTAACAATTTAAAGCTTAACCCTAATTCCCTATTGCTTAAAAAGGCATTTAAAATATCCCTTACCGATTAAAACCCAAAAAGAACCAAACGCGTTTACCCGACGCAGCATTAATCCAAACCGGACCCGAAAGGGACTCGCATTTGCAGGATAAGGAATAAAAGAAAGGCGTTACCACACGCACAGCAAAAATGGCGCTTATTCCGGAAAAGCGCGCGACGAATAAGGAAACGGCCTGCAAAACGGTGCAGTTTAACCTTAAAAAACTCGGAACGTCGACCCGGAACGCTTTAAGCGGCGATCGCCGTAACTCCATTTTCACCGGCCGAAGTTATTCCTACATTAACATAAGGGCCGCCCGTATCGAAACCTTTAAAAAAGGCCTTTAAAACGATGTAAACGACGTTAAAAATATAACGTAAGGAGGTAATAAAGCTTACATCGCGGTAAAAGTAAACCAAACTTGTTACGTAATAACCCTTAATAACTACGACCAAAAGATTAAAAACCAGGTCGAAAGGTCGGCAATCCATTTTACGAAGGGTGGTAGGAAGTCCTTTGCTTTCCATTTTTAAATGCTTTCCGAAGCCGGATAGCAAATTACGCCGGACTTAAACGGCGTTTGCGATTTTAACACTTTCGCTACTCTTTTTAAAACACACCTAATAGCTATTTTCGACGAGGTTAAACTACGAAACCTTTTACTGGCCGTTATTTAGGCTTAGCTCCGTTCGCTGCATTTTAAATGCGAGGGAATAAATAAAAATGTGGGAGCATTTTAATGGTGGACCTAAAAGCTAGGCGAGGCTTTGGAGCAAACGACGGGAACCACTAGCTCGAACGTCGTTTAATAGCTGTTCGATTAGGCTAAGCAGGATTTCGATACCATTGCCGGCTTTTAAACAGTGGTTGCAAACTTTGGCATTTAAAACAGGCAGTTTAAAAAGCAAATTAAAAAGGCTCCCGTTTTAAACGCGGCTTTCGAAATTAACTTCCGACCTAATATAAAAGGCGGAACCCCGGAAACAGTTATGTCCTATGTTTTTACAGCTTTAACGGGCTTTAAACCTCGTATAAAAAACCCCCGGTATATTATGCTAAGGCAAATAAAAACGACATTAAATTTAAAATTTAACATTAACGTGTTAAAAAAAAAATGGCGGTGGACGTTTATATGTTCCAAACCGACGATAAAAAGTTCTTTTACGTTAAATTTCGATTAAAAAGCACGGCCGCTAAAATTTTGCAGCCGTATTTCCGGGCCGACCATTTTAACTGTATTAACAGCTACCTTCGCTTAATAACGCACTTTTAGCAAAAGTATTATAACCCGGATACGAAGGAGCGCGTTTACGCGAAATGGAAAAAACTCGCTATAAAGCTAAGCGAGGATTTTAACGTTTTTAAACGCAACTTTATTCGCTTTGCCGGAAAATGCCGGGTGGTTAAGGGAAATTGGAAAAGAAAGTTTTACGAGCGACTTTTTTCCGGCATAAAAACTTAAATAATTATGGTTTATTTTAATAACACCATCGATTTCGATAAGTTTTCGCGCACCGTTTAAAAGGTGGCCTTTTAATAAAAGCAAAACTAATAAAATTAAGTTAAAAAATTTAAAGCCGGTACGAACACCGGTATAAAAGGAAGCGGTAACGGCCGCCCGCGATTCCCGGCGACCGGTTTGCTAGGTAAGCTATTTACAACTCCGTTTTTAACCCGACTTTCCCCCGAGAAAATAAGGAAGTTTATTTAAGAAAGTCGCTGCTTTATTTGCAAAAAGCTGGGATATATTTCCAAAACCTATCCTTCCAAAGTTATTACACAAAACCGAAAAGCGCGTTTTAACAAAATCGTTAATAAATGCTAGCAATACTAGTCGAACTATAAAGCGCTTAAAACCGGAAAAACCAAAAGCGGTTCGGGAAACGCTTAACTTTAAAGCAATTAAACTTTATCCCAAAAACATGTATGTCGGCATTTAGCTTAAACGGGAAAATACCATTTAACTTTCTTTCCAAATATTTAAATAATAACCTAATAATAATAAACTGCTTAATTTTACAAATGGACTTTCCTTTTTTGCCATTACGCTAATTAACATTAAAGCGAACGGCTATATTTTCGTTAGCTTGCGATTTGCGAAAAAAATGCGAAGGAATTTTAAAAGCCGCATAATCGTTAATTTTTAAACCTTAAGCCGTAAAAGAATACTAAAGTAAAAAGTTTAATTAGTAAACGTAACGTTGCTTTCCCATTTACGGATTTAAAACCGGAGCATCCCCAAACAGCTTATGCTGGTTTTTAATATAAAGCAAAATGTTATTATCGGCCGCAAATTTTTAAACTACTACGATACCGTAATGAATTGCCGTTACCGAATGCTGCTTTTTCCAAACCACATGCTTTTAACGCCCGCCCCCGCTAACATTTGTATAAACGAATCCGGAAAGCTGCTTTTAAACCCGGCTTAGGATAAAAAGGTGTTTAAGCGAAACCGCCGTATAAAAATCGAGGATAAACGCCGTACGGCAAGCTGCTATGGCGACCAGCATTAAACCGCTATGGAAAAGAGAATTAGCAAACTGGTAATTAAACGGCCCGAAAAGCCCGCAATGAAAAAGCCGGAGCAGCCCAAACGTGTGCAGCTCATTTTGCTAAGGAAAAACCCCGAAAAGCTATCCGGATGGGAAAAAGGCATTGCTAAAATGCAAAAGGCATTTGCGAACGACACCCCAGCCGAGCTTTTAAAACGCGAGCCCGTTTTTTCCGTAAAGCCCAAAATTAAAAAAAAGCGTTTCGAACAAAACGGTTAAAGCCATTACATTATAGCAAAGGATGCTATGGGATGGTATAAAAAAAAGATCGATATCGCTTGCTTAAAGGCCGTAAGCTTTTATAAAACAGCGTTTTTAAAAAAAACCAAGGTTTTTACTACGATTTTCCACGAAATCGACCGTTTTATTAAAACAAAAGGGAAATAAAACATAAGCTAAAGGATTTTTTGCCATACGACGAGGAGGAGCTTAAGCAAAAAGCTTAAAACGCGGTGCTTGTAAAGTACCACGATTTATTTCGCAATTTTAGCAAAGCGGATTTTAACGAGCTGCCCCCGAAAAAGCCGGGGGTTAACCACTTTATTAACTTAAAAGGCGACCTTTAAACGCTAAAATCTAGCCCATTATATAAAATGACGCTAAAGGAATTGGAAGCGTGCCGATAGTACTTTCGAAAAAACCTTTATAAAGGGTTTTTGGAACTAAGCACCGCTTTATAGGCAGCGTTTATCCTGTTCGCGAAAAAAGCTAACGGGGGATTTCGATTATGCGTAAATTATCGGAAGCTTAACGCATTAACCAAAAAAACGTCCATTTACTGCTTTTAATCGAAAAAACGCTAGCCAAAATCGGGCAAGCACGAATTTTTACCAAAATCGATATTCGCTAAACCTTTACCGCATCCGCATAACGGAAGGCATAAAAAACCTAACAACTTTCCGAACGAAATACGAGACGTTTCGGTATAAGGTTTTCCCGTTTAGCCTTATAAATAAACCTGCCACCTTTTAAAAATTTATTAACTTAATATTAATAAAAACTTAAACGATTTTATTTGGCTTTATTTAACGACATTTTAATTTGGTCCGATAACCTCGACAAGCACCGGATTTACGTAAAAAAAAGTGCTTAAAAAGCTCCAAAAGGCCGGCTTTTAAACGGACATTAAAAAATGCGAATTTTATATAACCCGCACGAAATTCCTCGGGTTTATTATCGAAATTAAACGCATTAAAGTCGACCTTAATAAAGTTACCGCTATCCGCGATTGGAAAAAGCCAAACCACCGTTAAAAGAATTTAATTTTTCCTTAATTTTTGCAACTTTTACAAAAAGTTCGTACCGGAGTATAGCAAATTGGCCAAACCGTTAACGGGTTTAACTAGAAAAAACGTCCCGTTTTATAAAAAGACCTTTAATAAAAAGCGTTCGACGATTTAAAACGACGACTATTATTAGCCCCCACATTGCGCCATTTTAGGCAGGATTTAAAAACTCGGGTCGAAATAAACGCGTTTAACGGAATGGTAACCGGCGTGCTAAGCAGCTATTTAAAAACGGGAATTGGCACCCAGTTGCCTTTTTTCGAAAACTATAACGCCGGCGGAATACAATTACGAGGCATATAATAAGGAACTCCTAGCCGTAATTCGGGTTTTAAAGCCATAGCGTTCCGAACTAGTGGGATTGCTAAAGCCTTTCCTCGTTATTACCGACCATAAAACGCTCGAATATTTTTTAACCAAAAGATTACTTAACATAAAGCAGGCAAGCTAGGCGGATTTTATAACCCAATACCATTTCGAAATTATATACCGGCCGGGATTTAAAAACGCCGCCGCAAACGCCTTAACAAAAAAAACGGAAAAGCTGGCGACGTAAAAGGAAAAGCGGGACGCCGAGCGCATTATAAAAGTTTTCCGCCATCGCGAAGCCGGAGTAAACGAAATCTTCGTGCTGGATTTAAAAAAAGCCCTTCCGATAAATAAGCTAAGCATTGCAAGCAGCACGGTTAAAAAGATAATGCTTACGAACAAAGTGTTAAAAGCAAACCTAATAACCACTTCGCTTTCCTCGAACAAGCAAAAGGCTGCTAACGGGAAGCTTAGGTAAACGACCACTGCCAAAGGATACCTCCTCCGTTACGGCAAGCTAGTAATGCCAAAAAAAGAAAATCCGACCTTAATTATTAAAGTAATACGGGAGGCTTATAACAGCCTGGCTACGGAACACCCCGGCCGGAATAAAACGAAACGGTTAGTTACTGCCTAATATTAGTAGCCGGGCATAACCGCGAACGTTAATCGCTATATTAATAACTGCCTTTGCCGATTATTAAAACGACCAAAAGATAAAACACTAAAGCTGCTGCACTCGATCCCAATCCTTTACCAGCAAAGGCAACACCTAATTATTAATTTTAAAGCGATGCCTTTTTCCCGTAAAAGCCACGACAATGCTTTCGTAATTATAAATGCGTTTTCCAAAAAGTCCTGGACCGTCCTATATAAAAAAACGGCCACGGTTAAAAACGCAGCCATAATGTTTTACGAGGGACTATGGCGGATTTAGGGACCTCCAGCCACCGTGGGATTAAACCGAGGCCCTTAATTCGTATCGGCTTTTACCGATAAGCTGGCGGCCGTTTTAGGCATAAATTGGAAACTTTCCAGTTTAAAACACTTACAGTCGGCCGGCTAGGCGGAAATTATAAACGCTTACTTAAATTAGCGATTACGGATATTCGTTAATCACTTCCAAAACGACTAAAACGAAACGATCCCGGTTTTAAACTAAATGCAAGCCTCGCTCCTTTATAAAGCGCTAAATGGCATATCCTTATACGAGGTAACAATTAGCTCCTTTTTATTATGCCATTTCGATTAAAAGCGTCGCACGAAGGAGTTCGGTGGTATGGCGGCCGCGGAACGAATTACCCGCGCAAAAGCTTAAGCGCTTATAAATCGATTGCAAAAGTACGCCGAAACGGCTAAAAATACCTTGCAAAAAAGCCAAAACCGTATAACGCAACAAGCTAACAAGCACCGAAAAAAGCCGGATTTTGGTGTTAGCGACCGAATATTTATCCTCCGCAAAACTGGCTTTACGAATCGCCCTACCAACAAGTTAAACTTCCCTATAATAAAAGAACACTTCCTAATTAAAGCTAAAAAAAAGCATTCCTATAAGTTCGAAATGCCAAAAGCTGGAAAAGATCGACGGTATACCATGCAAACCGCTTGCGCAAATACAGCAATAACCCGATGGAGGGGCAAAAGCTACTAAAACCGGCAGCCGAATACGTGGACGAAAAGGGAAAAAAGGAATGGGTGGTGGACTATGTAAAGTCGTTACGGGTTTATTACGGCAAACTATAATACCAAGTTAAATGGAAAGGATAGGACCTTAACCCGGCCTAATACCCGGCCGAGAACTTTAAAAAAGCGCTTAAAGTCCTAAGGAAGTATTACGAGGCTTACTTTTAACAGCCAGGCCCCCGGCGCGGTTGGAGCAATAGGAAGCAGCATATAAAGCCGGGACGGAAAACCCGGCCCATAAAGACGATAACCGACCGGCGGAGGGCTAAAAAGCCCCAAAATACGCCTTCCGGCAGCGCCGAAGCAAAAAACCATAATGCAGGAACTGATGTATTGCCGACGCTTTTATTAGGGGAAAGGGTAATGTTATAGCGTGGCGGGCCCTCGCGGGCTTCCACCTTATTAAGGCCAGGGCACGGGGGTCACGTGGTGGCTATTAGCCCGTGCACTAATTGGCCGCACGGAAAACCCTGCCAATTAATCCCGGTGCTCCGCACCACTTTTTCTTTCCTATTCCTTAGCTTTAAATAGCTTTAAGTTTAGGGTATATTGCAGTTAGCCTTTTTTCCCAACGGTAATCGTAACACCGTACGCTTTTTTTAATAAGCTAAAACATTTAACGTTAAGCGGTTAAAAGAAATAAAACAATGCGAAGGTATATAAAGCGTAATAATGTTATATTTTTAGTAATAAAGCTTAAAATTTATCGAATGGTAGCTTTTATACCCGTTTAGCACTAATAAACGATAAAACCCTTTTTTGCAGGCTATAATATGTTTATCGAAATGTTAAATCCATTTTAAACCGAGCTTGTTCGTAATTTACCCGTTAAAACTTATTAAAATAACTTAATTTTATAAAAGGTTAATTTTTAAATACCAATTGGCTATATGGTATTACCTTTTAACGATAATAAAAAAAAAATCGCTTAACCGTAATAATTAACCCTTTAAATAATTATAACTTATTCCCGGTTATTAAGCTAAACCAACTTTGCTTTACTACGGCTTTCCAATGTTATAATAACTATAACGGCGGCGATTATGCTTATAAAAAAGCCGGTTTTATCAAAGTTATAAATATCGTTATTTATAATGCTATATTTGGCTATAATGTTTCGTATAAGGTTAAACCACGTAAAAACGAGCTTAAAATTTTCGCATTTAGCTTTTTAATAGTTGTACTTTTAAATTTAACGAATACTAAGCTTTGCGCAGCGTTTAACGAAGTTCGCAACCCAATTTTTACCAATAACGCCCGCGTCGCGTTTAGCAAACAATTGGTTAGCCATATTTTTAACACCAAAAGGCCGGGGAAGGAATGCTTGCGAATCCAGCTTAAATATGTATTTAATAAGCGCCTCCTTTTCGGATTCCGTTAATTTCCGTAATTTGGGCATAGTATCGCGTCGAGCAGGTTAACCGCGCTTCGCTAAGCGAAAGGGAAAAGCTAACTTCGTAAATTTTAGCGGCGCTCCGTATATTTAATTATAAATTCGATACGATCGTTTAAAAAGTTAAAACAATTTTACGTTTGTCGTTTTAGTTTGCTATTGTTTATTATGGAAATATTCGTAGATAAAGTTAAATTAACGCGTAAACGCGTTAATTGTAGCACTTGTTTATATATGGCATTCGTTTATAAACTACGTTAACGAAAAAAAAATCCTAATATTAAGCATTTTAGCTAAAAGATATTTATTAATCCCGGCCACTTCGGTTGTAATAAAAGGTTTATTTTTTATTACTATTAATATTATAACTCCAAGCTGTAATAAATTAAATTAAAAACCAGCCGTAAAATATTATTATTAAAAAGCTAAAATATAGCCGATTTATTAGTTTTACGAAAAGAATTACAATAAAATAAATAGTTTTTTAGCAAAAATAGCGATTCGGAAAATTATTTATTTATAATTTATATTACCGTTATGTTTATAAAAACCTCGGTGCTTTTGCTGTTTTATATAGGGGGGAAACCTTGGTACAGTTAAATGTTTTAAGCGAAAACCCTCCGTTTGCTAATAGGCCTTCGCTACTTGTTCTTTTCGCTCCAACCCTTTTGCTTGTTCCTTTACACAACTGCTTTTTTGTGTTTTTAGCATCGGCAAACACGTTGTATGTGGCCCTGCACGGGCGCGTCCATACGCGCCTTACCGATATTGTACTTGTTGGCGATTGCTCGGGTTCTTGTTTCCCTCATTTTGTTTTTCGTCTTTATGTGCCTGCCATTTACCGCAGGGGGCAACCTCCTGCGTGCACGTGCGCTAGCCCTTATCGATTTGGTTCCGAATCGGTGCGCCGTCCCAAAGCACCAGTCCGGTCGGCCTCGTGCTTGTTCTTCTCTTTTTTTTCCCACGTGCATTCCCAACCTGGACCTCCTATGCACGGTTCGGGGCGGCAACCCTTGTTTCGCAAGCCAAACGAGTGGCGCAAGCGGTCCGGTACCGTGGCGAATGAGGCTAAGGCTTGTGCTCGTTACTTTGCGTTTGTTCCTCGTGCTTGTTTTCCTTAAAGGTTGTTTTGGTCGCATTTTTTTTGTGGCTTTTCTCCGTTTATTGCACGTGCTTAAAGCACGTGATAAGGGCTGCTGTTAATCGCGTTTTCCGGTAAAACGGGGTTTAATTCGAAGAATAAAAAGTCCTTTATGTTTTTAACGGGAGTCGAACCCGCGACCTTCGAAAAGGTCCGCCCGGGTGCTAAACCACTGCACTACGAGGGCAAATGTTATAATAATTATAACGGCGGCGATTATACCTAAATGTTGTTATTTAAAATGTTATATTTGGCTATAATATTCCGTATAAGGTTAAACCACGCAAAAATAAGCTTGGGATTTTCGCATTTGGCCTTTTGGTAGTCGTATTTTCAAATCCAACGCGTACCGAGCTTTGCGCGGCGTTTAACGAACTTTTCGACCCAGCATTTGCTAACGGTGCCCGCGTTACGTTCGGCGAGTAATTAGTTGGCTATATTTTTAACATTGGAAAATCGAGGAGGGAATGCGCGGGAATCCAGCTCGAGTATGTATTTAATAAGCGCCTCCTTTTCGAATTTCGTTAATTTCCGTAATTTGGGCATGTTATCGCTTTAAGCAAGCTGGCCGTATTTTCGACGCGAAAAGGTCGCAAAAACGACGGAATAAATTTTAACAGCGGCCCGGAGGTTTAATTTCGGGTTATATCGCAAAGTTTAAAAAGCGAAAATTAATTTAGCTTTTTTATTTAGTTTTGCTATATTTATTAGTGGAGGAGTTGGTAATAGGAAAAAACGCGTCGCGATATCACGTCGCGTGTTCCTATAACGGGGTCGCCCTGGTAAGGGATCCCGGGGCTTGATATACTGTGGTGCTAAAAGGTTTAATCACGAAGTGATTAAACTGTTGGATTTTTTGGTTTATGTAGTGGAGTGGTACTTTAGCACGTCCCCCTTACAAAAAGGGCGCTAAGGTGGTAATACTGCAAAAGGCGAACCTTACGAAGCTTGCCAAAATCCTAACCAACGCAAGGCATGGGTAAACAACTAATGGATGCGATTTCGTACGGAAAGCCCGGCGACCTACAGCTTTAAAAACGTTCATCCTAAGCCCCAAAAGAGAAAGGACGAGGAGGAGGAAAAGGAGTATATTTAACGTCGGTAACGTCGGGATCTACCAGTCCATGCCTCCCTAGGGGCATACGACGTGCTAGCGCTACCTAAGCTTAACACTAGGCTACATGTTGCTATTAAGGCGGCTATCAAATTAAACTCGAAGGCACACGGGGGTCGGGCCGCATTCCGGCGCTCCTTGTTGGTAAGCGGGCAATTTGGCGGTAGGCGTATATATACGTCGGGGCGTTGTAAGCGCGTAACAGGCGATGCCCTTATTAGTTCTAAACGAATATCCAAAAGGAAGCCTTTTGCCTGGTAGAGGAGCAGGCATTATGTTCGACGCGGGGCGTTTTATAAGCTTTTAGGTAAGCGTAAACGCTAAGCTTTGCGCTTAAAAGCGGGATAAGTGTAAAAACAAGACCAACAGAGGCAAACACACGATAAGCCGCTAACGGACGAGCTAGGCTGACAGCCCAAGGCTTCTTAGGAACACGAAATTGGCAGGTTAAAATCCCCGAAATCCCAGCTTGCTATAATCCTGATAATGAAAATTCCGCCCTCCAACAACTTGCATAACAATATGGCGCAGCACCCCCTGGCTTCGCTCCCTTAAAAAGTTTTTCGCCGAGATCAGCAGAAACTTTCAGCCCGCGGATAAACCAAACCTTAGCAGCCCCTGCAAGCAGCCCTGTAAGCAGCCGCCTAGTGCCTGGTGTGGCACGCAACCAACGTCGGGCCCGCCGGGGCGATAAGGATGAAACGCACTCCCAGGCCGAGCGATATTACAAATACCTATCCAGAATTGGTTAGTGCCCAAAAGGCCCGGCGCAATAAGGTTCCCATTTCGGCGTTTAAAATTACCCAAACCGGCAACCAAGTCCGCGGCGAAAGGGGCAAAAGGCATGCCTTTATTAAACACCCTTGTAAGTTATGGTTACCAATGTTATTTATTCGAGCTTCCCTTAAAAATTACATTGGCGGATAAGTCGATCGGTTTTAACGATTTTTAATATGGGCACCATGTTTAAAGTTGCCCGCCTGGGTATTATGTTGGAGCCCGGCGAAGGAGAGAGAGAAAGAGAGAGAGTGAGTGAGTGAGTGAGTAAGTAAGTATATTTAACGTCAGTAAGTCGGATCTACCAGTCCCTGCCTCCCAAGGGGCATATGACGTGCTAGCGCTACCTAAGCTAAACATTAGGCTACATGTTGCTATCCGGCGGCTAGCAGAATTAAACCCGAAGGCACACGAAGGTCGGGCCGCGTTCCAGCGCTCCTTGTTAGTGAGCGGGCAATCGGCGGTAGGGCGTATATATATACGCCAAGGCGTTGTAAAGCGCTGCGGGTGGTAGTAGTGCGTTCGGCCGGCGAGTATGCCGGTAAAGGGTGGGGCCGGGTTTTAGGCTGGAAGGTCCTCGGGACCCCCAGGGCCCGGCCGGAAGTGCGGGAGACCAACGAGCCTACTGTTAGTCCTGGTGGTACAAAGGAAAAAGGTAAAAGGTGTAGGAGAACAAGGAAAAGGATGTATGCGGGCTTTTTAGGCCTTGTTGTTATCGTCCAGCGATAGTGTAATAATTGGTAGCTTCGGCGAACGAAGCAAAAAGGAAAGGCTTTTGAAATAGCCGTTTCCAATATCCGGGCCTGTCGGAAGCCGGGGAGGGGTCCGCTATAGGCCATTTATTTTCTGCCGTTTTAGCCAACCTGCAAAATACAGGGTGGGAAGGGGATTTGTTTTTTCCGCAGCGGCACGGGTTATCGTCTTCGTGCTGGAACTTTCGGTGGTACCAGTCGAAATCCCCGTAACCGGTGCGTGCGGCTATTAGCCGTTGCAATACCCTCCGGTGCAGCTGCAACGCTTCGGGCGTATGTTGTGGTGCCGGCGGGAGGCCTATAGCCTTATACCGATCCGGAAAGTTGTCTTTAAACCATGCGTTCCGGGCGTCCCGGGCCGTTTTCCGGGCTAAAGCCTTTACTCCGGCCACCGTTGGTTTAAAATGTTGGGGTATTGGCAAGGCCGATCCCAACTTTGCTTCGGCGTCTGCCTCTTCGTTTCCGGGGATTCCCATATGGCCCGGGACCAGCGTACGTATACCTAGTGTTTATCCATAAGGCAATGGATTTCTTTAAAGGCCCCTTGTGAACTATCAGGGGCCGTGCTTAAACAGCCGTTGGCCGCCGAGGTGTTATCGAGGCACAAGTGGAAAGTGCAATTGCGGAAGCTCCAAACGGCTTTACGGAGGCCCATCCGGGCCCCTTCCGCCTCGCCGTCGAATACTTCCGCGGGATGCGCCAGCCGGCCGTGCCCGGAAAGTTTGCGTTGGCCGGCTTGGTATATTACCCAGCCGTATCCAACTGCTCCGTTTTCTGCTTTGGACCCGTCGCTATATATTATAACGTCGGTAGGTGGGAAGGTGCAAAGCCACGCCGTAAATGCTTTAGCGGCTGCTTGCTTTTCTTGTATGGCCACCGTAAGCCCCGTATATTTATAAGGGAGGTAGGCCGGGCGGGTGCAAGCCGGAAGAAGTCCGGCCGTCCTTTGCAAAGAGGTTGCAAGCCTGCCGGGTAAGCCTGCCCTAGGCCCTCGGGCGTTAAAGGCCGGCTTGGCCGCTGCGGCCAAAGGGTGTTCTTCCGGAACCGTATTTATACGGGCCGCAAAACGGAGGCGGGCTTGTTCCAAAAGCGCCTGGGCGCCTGGGATGCCGGATTCGTAATGCAATGCGTTTATCGGTGTGGTTTTCCAAGCTGGGACCACTGCCTTAAGGGACGCGGTTAAGGCTTTATCGACCCGATCGATTAAATGGCCTTGGCGGATAATTTGCTGTTGTTGCCGGCTTGTACGGGTGTGGTTTAGTTTTACCCCTATACCATACCTCGGCCCCGTATAAAGCCGTAGGGATTATAAACCGTTGTGACGGCTTTGTAAACCGAATGTGCCGGTATCCCCCTTATCGAATTCGTAAGCCTTCGGAAGTGGTTGGCAACGCTTTGGGCTTTTGCAGCCCTGTTTTCCACGTGGGCTTTTAAAATTAAGCCTTTGGTCGAAAAGGACCCCTAACCACCGTAAAGCTCCTGTAGCTTGTTGTATGGTAAGGCCCTCCGCCGTAACCGCTGGGGTTGTGGGATTTCTCCGTTGGAAAAATGCATAAGCTCGCACTTCCCCGGGTCGAAAGCAACCTTATTAGCCCTCCCAACGTAGGATTTCCGTAACCGTAGCCCCTGCTTTACGGGAGCACTCCTCCGGAGTGCTACCCGTTACGCAAATGCCTATATCGTCCGCGTATCCGTACCTAATCGCTTTTGCTTTGGGTAGGATTTCGGCCATATAAAGCATAAATAGGACCGGTGACGCCGGTAACCCTTGGGGTAGCCCGCAGTCCGGGGAAAAAGGGGGTGCCGTGGCGTCCTCCAAACGCACTTTAACCACCCTGTTTCCTGCAAAAGATGATACCCATCGTACTAACGTTGGATCCCAGCCTTGGTTTAAAAGCCTTTAAAGAGCCTCCGGCGAAGTACGGCGTCGAAAGCCCCTTGTACATCCATGGTAACGAGGGCGGCCGTTTTATGCTTTTGGAAGGCCCGTTCCACCTCGTGGGCCACGCATGCCGTTAAATCGATGGCGGCCTTTTTCGGGGTAGCCCCGGCGTGTTGCGGGGCTATAAGCCCGTGTTGTAATGCGAGGGATGCCATCCGCGAAGCCACCAGCCGCTCCAGCCCTTTCCCTAAGCACGGGAGTAAAGCTATCGGGCGGTAGGATTTTGGGTCCGTTAAATCCGTTTTATTCGGCTTTTTCAGCATAACCACTTCCGCTGTGCGGAAAGGGCTGGGTGGTGCCCGGCCCTAAGGCAAGCCTCGAAAAGGGCCCTAACGTATTCCCCTATTGCCGGCCACGCCGCTGTAAGTAGCTTAACCGTTAGGGAATCGACGCCCGGGGCCGTGTTTGCCGTGCCAACGGTGCATTTCCGGCATTCCTTTAAAGGACGTGGGGGTCCCACGGGAGTTGTGCGGTCCTTGGGTAGCCCTTTGCTGTAACGGGTCCTCCTGTAAGTCGTCCTCCGCCGTAAACCTACGGAGGATTTGCGGCCTAATGCTTCCGCTTTATCCCTGGGGCTATTATAACCTCCCCGTTAATATTTAACGGGGGAAGCCGTATAGCGGGTGTAAGTTTATGCCACTTTACAGCACGAGTATAGCGCTTTCGGGGAATCCATTTCCTCCAGCACGCTGGCCCAATGCTGTTTTTTAGCCGTCCGAACCGTTGCTTTTAAAGCACGGGCTTCGGCCGTAAAAGGCCCGCCGTTTCCCATAGCTTTTGCAAGGTCCCGTTGGGCGTTGGCGCACTTTTCGTTCCACCAGGGTTGGCCTTTTCTTTTGGCTTTAGGCCCCCGGCCGAAAGCCATTAACGCATTTTTTAATAAGTTTGTTAATGCTTCGGCCGCTTTATCCAGGTGTTCCGCAGTGCCTGGGTTTGTAAGTGGTGGCAAGTTGCCGGCCCCGTTGCTACCGCGTTTGCGAAAAACGGTAGTTTATCGTCTGGTAGCGTAATACGCCGGCAGTCCGGAACGAAGTTATTGCGGTTAGGAATTTCGATCCGTATCGAGCGGTGGTCCGAATCGGTTGCTAGCGAAGGGTCGATTTCCGCTGTTGCTAAAGGGCGTTGGAAAAGGTAAGATCCAAAACGCCCCGTCGTTGTGCGTAGGTTGGCCTGGGTCGGTAAGTAGGAGGAGGTTATAAGTATTAGCCCATTGGGCTATATCCTGGCCCTATTCCTATTACCTTAACCGGATCCCACGCCGGGACCCTGCGTTAAAGTCTCCAGCTATAATGCATTTTGCCGTTGGGCGCCAACGTAGTAAAAGGTCCAACGAGGGTTCCGAAGGGTCCCCTGGAGGCCTATATACGTTAACGAAGGTGCACCTGGCGACGGTAAGCCAAAGGATGTCCCGGGTGTTGCCTGCCGGCCGGTCCGCTACGGGCCGAAGCCCCGGGTCCTTCCGTACGTAAGTTATTACCCGAGGCCTGGTTTGGTGGTCGTGCCAGCTATTTACCGGAGTAAATAGCTCGTACGACGGGTGGGTGCAAAGCATAAGCTTCCCTTTCCACGCGCTAGGGGCTCCTGCATTAGCACCACGTCGATATTTTGGCTCCAAATAGTTGGAGTAAAGTAGCCCCCGCCTCCCAGCTACGTCGAACGTTCGCTTGGGCGGCGGTTAAAGCACGGCGTTCGGGGCGAAGCCCCGGGCGCCGGGCCTATTGCCATGCGTTTGTTGTATCCGGTTGGCTGCTGGCATACGTAAAAGCGGCGTTGGTGTATTGGGGGCTTTGGCCCTAAGGTTGTTGGCCGGCGGTACCGTCGGTTTCCTCCAGGGTTTCCGGTTATTTCGATAGCCCTTCGGGCTCGGGGAGGTCCAGTTCCATATCCGCCAGTACTTCGTATTGGTTGTTAAAACTAACCCTAAGCCTTTTGGCAGGGTGCCTTCCTTGCCGGCCGTACGGGCCGCGCCCTCGGGGGCCAGCGGATTGCCGGGCTTACCTCGGCAGCGTCGGCGGTGGCAGCAGCGGCAGGAACGGCGGCGGCGGCGGGGGTAACGGAAGCAGCGGCGTTACCGGTACCGGCCGCGGGATTGGCATTAGCGGTAACGGTTACAACGGAATTGTCCGTAGTAACCGCGGTTGCAGGAAGGGCGTTGGCGGTGGCGGCCGCGGCGGCCGCGGCGGTGGCGGCGGCAGCGGCGGCTTCCACCTCTTTTACCGCCGCCCGGTAGGCTTGTGCCCCTAATTTCCTAACCGCGCCTTTTTCCCCACGGGTTAAATGCTTTAGCACTCCGTTTACCCGTACAGGCTTTATAGGGCAGTTCGGGTGGTCGGCTGGGTACGGGCCCGAACAGTTTGCGCATTGCGGAAGGGCCGTGCACGGCGATGCGTGCCGGCCGTCGTTCACTTTCCCGCACCGGAGGCACCTATCGGCCCGGGCACAGTTGCGAGCCACGTGAAAGCCGTGGCAGCCGGGGGTATGTTGCGTAACCGGCGGGTGTCGTTGTACGCGGCGTGAAAAAACGTAATCCCCAAAGCCTAAACCCGGTTACGCGCGTGTAAAAGGATATAATATAATATACGCCTTGGTAATAGCGCCGGCCCCGGAGGGCTTAACGCTTACTGGCTTTAGCCCTGTTTGGGCTTCGACTTCCTCCCGGACCAGCTCTTCCGATACCGGGACGCTTTGTCCGAGGCCGTTCGTTAAGGACGTGGGGCATCCGGAAATCACGTAGTTAAACCAGATTTCGGGCTTTTCGATCCTTTCGGCGTTATATAAACGGCCTAATTCGGATCGATGCTGCAAAAGCCGGCTTTGGATATCCGCCGTTTTTGCTTTTAGCACGAACCCAGTAGGGGTTCGATAAGCTTCCGGGACGTCGGCTGTCGTAAACGGCAGGTCCCTGCTATCGGCAAGGGCTTTGCGAATACTAAAGCCCGTTTGTTGGTTGGCCCAAGCCTGTTTTTCCTCCGGGATTTTAACAAAAACCCGGAAATCGGCTTTGGGCCGGGCGGGAGGGCGGGGCTCCCGGGGTGCACGGTTTTTAAAGCCTGTGCGGGTTGCTGGGGCTGCTGGAGCCCTGTTCGGGCCGCCGCCGCGTAAGTGGTCGGGGGCGGGCGTTGCGGGTTAGGCGCGTAAGGTTCCGGGGCCCCGTAGGGGTTTCTTTCCCTTTGGGCCGGCGTTGGCAGGCCGAAAAGGGCTTGTTTGGCGTATTCGATAAAACAATCCTTCCAGCCGTTGGCTTCGGGGATTGCCTCCAGTGGGAGGGAAGCGATGCCGGCGTCGATAAAGCGGGCGAGGGTTGTGCAAATTAAAGCCGTTTGCTGTTGCTTGCGGCTGTAACTCGCAACAATTTCCTCCGCGGCCGCCGCAGCCGACCCGAGGGGTGGGCGCGTAGGCCGGGGGTGGGAAGGGAGGGGAAAAGAAAGGAAAGGGGCACCTGTGCCGGTGCTGCCGTCGTGGGTGCCTTCCTGGCCCTGAACGGGCCCTGTTGGGTGTTGCGAATTCCGCAACGGGGACGGCGTGGTCGGGTGCGCTGACGCGCGGGGGGCCCGGGTGGCAGCGACGCGTTCCTCCGGGCCGTTGGGCCGACGAGGAGGGCGCGCGCCACCCTATTGGCCGAAGGGGGGGCTGTTGGCAACGGCATGTTGCCGTCGCCAGCGCCGTTGGCGGGCGTGGTTATTGGTGTTGGGTCGCTAATTGGCGGGTGTTAAGGATTTGTATGCAATTTGGCAGTGTGCACTAACAGCGCAATGCCAAGAATTGGTGAATTCGAGAAAGGTGACCTCGTGTCGACATGCGTATGTAGATTCGTAATTTCGTTGGAGCTGCCGCGTATTACGGCGAAGATCTCCGCTACCAACGGACGGATTACAATTGGGCATTAAAAGATGGGGTCGTTTCCGATACAACTTTGCCTTGATAATTCCAACGAACTTGATTTCTTCGGGGACAGGTGGGCCATGGGCGTGGCGCGGATCAGTGCCAGCATCGCGTCCCAGCCCAGGCCTTGCCAACCGTCAGGTTGACCACCAGGTGGTGCAAGAAGGCCAGGCGTCGTGGTAGCTATCCGACGCAGGACTAGGCGGCGGCAGACCTCCTGTGAGGTGATGCCGTAGTTGAAGGCCTGGAGGTTGGTTGAGGGTGGCGAAAGATGAGAGGGTGAGGAGAGCAAAAACGAACGCGATTCGAGGCTTCCACAGCTTGACCAACGGCACAGAGGCCCACCCACCCTGCAGGCCGCAGTTTGGTTGCTTGGAGGTCTCATGGCTTGGCGCTCTGGCTGGTTCAGCCGCATCCCCCACTCCCCCGCTTTAACCGCTGCGGCGCAAAATCCTGTTCGCCGACCCTGTCATTGAGGTTACGATGGTAGCCATTGCCACAGGGCGGCCCTCGGCCTGTGCGGCCCTGATTCTCCAGCGTGCGTGGAAGAGGTCTAAAGGGAAGAGTGGGTGGCTGCACCGCACCCATCTTGAGGCCGTGCGGTAGCTGACCCAGTAAGCCGATCGGACCAGCGCGACCAGCCAGGTTGCGATGGAGCTAAAAGCCTTGGTTGAATCGCGCAACGCGCTTGACGAACTGACCTCAGTTATCCGGAGGGCAGTCGCAAATGCCCGCCAGGGTCACAGAGTCACCTTTGGGAATAATAATAAAGGTCAGCAGGTGGGGGTGAACAGCGGTACCATCAGCGCTATATTTGGCGGAAAGGAGTAGGGTTGTTTGTGTATTGCTCGTTTGATCTTTGGTGTCAATCAAAGCATCTCGCACAGAAGGCTTAAATTTGTTCTATGGCTGGCGCGGTCTGTGCGCCTTGTGGCCCGTCACGATCACGATTGGGTGTTCCCGACGGCGCGTTCGCTGCAGCCGACGAAGGATCATGGCATAAGCCCGTCGCGCAGCTCCTCGTAGGCCCGGACCTGCTCGGCCCGGGGGCGGAGCGCCCACTCGGCAAGGAAGTAGTGGCTGTACGTGCCGGCCTCGAAGTAGTGGCTGAAGGGCTGGGCGCGGTGGATGCCGCCGAGCTTGACGCGCGCCAGCGCCGGGTACTTGGCCAGGAGGCCGCCGCCGTCCAGCCAGGCCGTGGCGCGGGCGAGGCGTCGGTTGCCCGCCATGGCGACGGCGGCGCGCGACAGGACTGCACCGGCGGCCAGGACCTTTAGACGATTGCGCATCCACGACTGCTGCGGCGTGTCGGATGCCGCCGGCCTGCTATCGGAAGAAGCAGCAACCGCAACACCCGGCGGCGCGTACTGGTGCCTGTCGCGCGTCAGGTGCAGCGTGGCGACGGACTAGGCGTTAAAGGGGAAGGCCCAGACGTGCTTGGCGAGGTTGCATTTGCCGCACTTCGTCGGGGTAGCGGCCGTAGGCCTCGGTGCAGTCCCAAGGGAAAAGATCCTGGTGGGGGTATAGGGGCCCGCCAAAGGCGCCCCAGTCGTGCTAGTACTCCTGCTGCGTGTCGATCATGTCGGCCTCGTCGTGCCGGCCAAAGTGGAAGCGCAGGAGGTACTTTTCGGTCAGGCCGCTGGGGACGTCGTATTTGGTCGCGACGCCGCGCTGCAGGTAGCCCTGGTCCGGGCAGACGAAGCTCATCACGTATAGGGGCGATCCCGCCGCCGCCGCCGCCGCCGTCGTTGTCGTCGAGTCGTCGGTTGGTGTTGGCGTCGGCTGCTGCTGCTACGGTGGCGGCCCGTTGAAGAGGGGCCCGAAAAGCTTGGGGTCGATGAGGGCGCTGCAGAAGCTCTGGCAGTTGTTTGTCGTTACGCTCCAAGTCAGCTTGGTCTCGGGGTCGAGCAGACGCCCCGCGATGCTCTCCAGGTAGGTTTTGACCCTGGATCCGATCAGCGACTTGAACTTCCTTAGCACCGGGTCGAGTGCGCCGGCGAGGAGAGCCCGCTGGTTTGACACCAGCAGGCCCGGGTCGTCGAACGGACGGCGGCTCGCTGCCAGTAGACCGTCCACTATCTCCACTTCCGCCCCGTGCGCCAGTGCCCCAGTAAAGGGAGCCCCCACGACCCGCTTTATGATGGCCTTGTACCGCTTGAGGCTCCTCAAGGGACGGTACTGCTGCCAGATGTCTCGCTGCTGAGACCCTGCTACGGCGAGGCTGCGGTCCCGGCTCGTGGATGCAGGGGACCTATCCTGAAAGACGGGGAGTTCCCGCAGCGTCACGAGGGCGCCACTTTTGGTACTGTAAGAAAAAAAACTTGTAAGCCATCTCTGCGTCTGGACGGTCTGGAATGGCGACTTGTTCCAGGAAGTGAGACTCACTGGGACACTATTCTCGATCACCAGCGGACCAACCTTTAGCGCCATGTGCACGTTCCCAAAGGGGTACTTGGTCGCGAAGCGCCTGAAGAAGAGAGGGATGTCATCGTCCGCCATCGGCTCCGTCGCCACACTGGTCGAGCTCGACGCGGCGACCCGGCTGGAGAAGCCGTGGAGAGCAGAGGAGTTGAGGTATGGGGAGAGTGCCTCGAGGTTGTATTCGGCCCCAACACCCGTGGATGGGCACGGCAGCGGCTGAAGGACTCTCTCCGAGGAGGACAGGGCGCAAGGCGTGAGACAATGCCGGAATGATATCGGGCCACGTCCACATCCTCTTGGCGCTCCCTTTTTTTCTGGACGATACCATTTTCGAGCGAAGCTTTTCGCGATTGTGGAAGTCGGCGGTGTACACTTTAAGTCCTCGATGTAAATCAGCAAACCGCATAAGATAGCGTGCGATGCAATGTCTACTGGCACGCCTTGTCTTGTTATTTTACGGAAGTTGTTTTGTGCGCATGTTTCATCGCCCTCGAGATGCCAGTAGCCCGGTAAACAACGGACGCCTATCACGTCCCAACTACGACTCTTGCCGCCGTCCCCGGTGTCTTCGCCATTCCTTCCATCCACGCTTCGCTGGAACCCAGTTTACAGACCGTCGCCCATGCTCGTGCCGGACTTGCTGTTCTGCTCGGCGGCGTGCTTGGTGCGCTCCTGGAGGCGCTTGAAGTAGTCGCTCGGCCGGTCCTTGACGGCGTCCTCCTTGGTGGCCTCGCGGTCGGCCTTGACGGCCTCCTCGCTGTTGGAGGCCAGCTCAGGCTTCCAGTGGCCCTTGCCCTGCTTCTGTTTGCTCAGGAGGTCGTCCTTGTGCCTGGCGACGTCGTCGGACGTGTTGACTGGAGAGGTTTGGAAGACGCTTGGTGTTACCCCATGGTGAGTCCATTGGTCGCTGGGGAATAAGAAGAATGTGTAATAATGGGGAAAAGTGTGCTTGGGGTAGGTGAGCTTACGGGACGACTCCTTGTGTGGGAGCTGCGGGCTGGTTGCGATGGCTCTCCTGGTGATCGTGGTGGCAGGGCGGGCAGCGGCGCCGGCGATGACGACATTCCGGAGGAGGATGCGTGACGGCATTTTTTGGAGATACCTGATAGCAGTTGATGGAGGTGGTGTGGTCTGTTTGGTACGTCGGAGGGAGGTATAGATATTAGGTAGGTACCTTACCTAGGTACCTAAGTCCCAGAGGTAGGCAGGGAGCCGAGCTTTCTCTGCAGAGGTTCGGATCTGAAGATGGCTTAATACGGGAAAGGATCTGAGATGATTCCTACTTGTTAATTAAGGGCAATTGGGATTTGGGAATTCGTTATTTCATAGGCGGAAGGGCGGGAAATGGTCATTTTGTTCAATAACAACAGGCCATCGCCTCGATTACAAGCTCCTAGAGTGACGTCATGATGGACGTCAAGGTGGTGCTGATGCCCCACTTTGAGCCACGGCTCCGGGTGCTGGGGTTCTTTCGGGTCTAGAACGTCAATTAAGACGTCAAACATCGGCAATTGCTGGTCTCCAGTATGCTTAGCCCCGAGTCTTTTTACCTACTTGAGGGCATCGTTGATCTCTGGGTTTGTACTACTGGGTGGTTAGTTACTGCTTCGTGAAAAGGCGACCTGCACGTCCCCGCCGTGGGGGTCTTCCGCAAATAAGCCAAAACTTGATCGGAGCGACGGCAAGCCCAGGGCTTGAGCTCCTCATCTTGTCTTTGTGCAACAGGTGGCCTGGAAGGCATCACCCCTAGCCCCCCAACCACAGGCCTCGCAGGAATGAGCCGCTGCCAGGGGTTCGGGCTGGAAATCAAGGGAGGGTGGGGGAAAAAATCAAACTGTTGGCTGGGTTTGTCAGCGATTTATTGTCTTGAGGGCTTGCTTTCTGGTTTGTACCTAACCTACCTGCCCGTACATACGGTCTGCATTTACTTGCCCCCTCCTGCCTCGGCATCGTATCCCACCAAGTCCGAGAAATGCCCATGTGGACTTGTGATTTCAAGGGCTGTCAAAAGCCGGCGGTCCGGACCTTGGGCGACTGTGTTCTTTGCAAGCGACACATTTGCTCTCAGCATGTCCGGAGTGCATCCCACAGATGTCCTCGGTGGGAGTAAGTCCTGCTCACTCACTTGACTTGATCTCGCTCCTCACTAACGCAGACGGATCTGAAGGCGCAAATTCATACGATCCTGCCGCTCGCGCAGCTGAAGAGCATAAAGTGGGAGAGCTCCTTGGCAAGATCAACATACACGCGCTGGCTTCCCGGGCCAGCTACCTTCGCGGGGGGCGTGCCCTCCCCCCCCCCCCCCCCCCCCCCCCCCCCCCCCCCCCCCCCCAGCACGGTGGAATGTGGAATCGCCCGCAGCGCAGTGATGGGCAGCATGAATGTCCACATGGAAATATCGTTTGAGGACGGGGTCAAGTGGATTGCCCGTCTCCGCAAGCTCAACGCTACGTCACCTCCGCCCGCACTGCGGGATTACATCCTGGGGAGCGAGGTCGCGACCCTCAAGTTTCTCGAGCAGACCACAGTCCCAGCACCGAAGGTGTTCGATTTTGCCCTTAAGCACACGGACAACCCTGTCGGGGTCGGCTACGTTTCTCGTGGAAAAGCTATCGGGAAGATCGTTGAGGTGGTCGCTCGCAACCCCTGAGCAGCGCAAGAAGGTCATGGACCAGCTCGCGGATATATTCATAAAGCTCCAAAAGCACCATTCGACCGCCTGGGCTCGCTCGCCTCTATGAAAGACCCCCGCAACCCCGGCCCTTTCGCCCGTACGTCCCTCACAGACTTTGTAAGGTCAGAAATGTGTCCGCTAGGCCCTTTCGAGACCCTCGAAGAATACCACCGGTCATCGATCAAGCTTGTTTTGGATTTGATTGTCCGGTAGGAAGTGTACTCGAACAGGACAGTGGAGCCTATCTGATCCACCGATTCTTGCTGGATCTGGTCCCGCTGGATCTGGTCCCGCTGGTCCTGCCCCCCTCGGGGCAGGAGGGCCAGAATGGATGCTATTACCTGAAGCATGCGGACGACAAGGGCGATCACATCATGGTCGACGATAACTTCGGCATAACTGGCATCATCGACTGGGAATGGGCTCATACTGCAGCTGCATACCACGCATTCAGCTCTCCGATCGGTCTGCTCTAAGTAGCACATTTCTACAGTGGCGTGAACAGCCTCGGCAGCGACGGGGTCGTCTTTGCGGGTCTTCTAGAGGCAAAGGGCCGCCCGGACCTGGCAGCATACGTTCTTTGCTGGCCAGACAGGACACTGGTTGAACGAATTGCACGCCGGGCGGAGAATCTAGACCTTGAAGGGAATGGTTGCGCAAGAAGAAAAAACTTGTGCGATCACCAGACCTCTTCGCTCCCTTTGGCCAAGCGGGAGGGAACACTTGAGCCAACCCTTGGGATGTCCTCGTCCTATAGGTGCCAAACCATCGGGGCCGAGGAGCAGGCAAGGAGGTGATGATGACGATGGCAACAATAGTCTTGTCGCCAACCATGGAGGCGCAAAGCCAGACTGCTCGGAGCAGGGCTGCCAGAGATTTCGGTCACTGGTGCGGGCAGCACCACTGCTCATGACGATACCAATGAGAAGAAGGAGAAGGATGAGGAGCAGCAGCAGCAGCAGCAGCAGAACGGCAGCAACAGCGAGGAGGAGAGCGAGGTGGCCCTCATCGACCTCGAGGAGCTGGCGCAGATCGCCGCCGCCTTCGGCTCCAAGATCCCCGACTGCCGCTTCTCGCCCGCCGAGATCCAGGGCTTCCTACTCAAGCGCAAGAAGGACCCACACCGCGCGCTCCGCGAGGTCGACGGCTGGGTCTCACACATGGTGGAGCAGAAGACGAGCAAGAGCAAGATTCTGCGGGTGCAGTGAGGCCGGATACTACTAGCGTCGAGGGATAACCAACCACCTGTTTGTTTTTTATTCTCCTTTTTAATCTTCTTTTCTTGATTGCTTTCGGTGTAATAGTAATTGCTGGCCGAACTAGATGGGCGCGATACTTTGTCACGAATATCCTGCCGATATGCAGTCCGCCATTGGAAGGGAATGCGTTACTATTGGTAAAACTAGCTACTGATGGAGTGTGGTTCCGGGTTTCTTTATTGCCTGTTCGGTCTTTTGTGGGCAGTCGCTTGCCCGCCCCGCCCGGCCAGGGGCGCCCATCATAACAAGACAGGGCCCATCCCCTCGAGTGCCATTCACGGGCTCCTACTCCTGCACACTGCCCCTAAACGCCGATGACCGAATAGCATCCTCGGCCTGGTTCTCCTAAAACAACCCCCCGGCGTCCGGTCGGCAGCATTCCAAAAGTGCAACCTCCAACAAGCAAAACCAGGCGCGGCAACCTTGCCACTGCCTCCGCTCCTAGACTAATCCCCTCCGACCTCCCGCGCGGCGACTCGACTCGATCGGAACGCGCCCTCGCCCTGCATCGCCTCGCCTCGCCTGAGTTCTGCCCCTCTTAGCTTGGATAGCTTACAGACTGGCTTTCCGAGCGCTCCGAGTTGCCGGTTTTGTTGTCGGCTTTGGAATTGACGCCCTCGCTGCTTACCAGGCCCAAGGCTCAGAGTCAAGCCGGGCGCAGACGCTGCAACATGTCCGCCCCGGGCCCTGGGCAGCACCTCGATGCCTTTTCCGGCAGGGACGTCGTATATTGCCATGCATGCGAGACCGAGTGGTACCACGACCCCGACGGTCTCAAGTGCCCCGGCTGCCACTCAGAAGCTACCGAAATAGTGCGTTGGGTCGCTTCGCTCCATACTTGCTTAGCCCCTGTACCTTGGCGATCACCGTGGTGCAAATGCTGACTGCTGACATCATAACAGGTCACCCGCCAGAATGATCCCCGCAATTTCGCCCACGACGAGCCCTCAGACCCCACGGCACGGCTTAGATTCCGCCGTGGCCCCACTCCGATTCCGACCCGGATGAGGATGACATAGAGCAGCACATGCAACGGGCCCTTGCTGGCATGTTCTTCAGCCAGAGAACATATCGGTCCCCATCACGCCATGGGTTCGGAGGGTCGTCCGGCCCTGTTCCCCCCGCCTCCCCCGATGCCATAATGCACCGCTTCTGGGAGATGGTCAGCGACTTGGCTCCCGGAAGATCCGGCTCCGAGAACCCGATGCCGCCCGAAGCTCGCTACACCCAGACGACGATCCGTACCACCAATCTCGGCGGCGGCACCACGGGCTTCATCATAACCACGGCCCCCTGCGTGTTGAGCGTGGCGTTAACCGCGTCCCGCCAGTCATGGTCGACTTTGGAGCGTATGTGGTTCTCTCCCTTGTGGCGTCCCCTTCTCGGCCCTGCCGTGTACGGTCGATCTCGCGCCAAGTTCTGACGATCACGCCGCCAGACTCTTTGGGAATATCATGGGAAACATTACGCCCGCGGTCGGTAACAGTCCCCTTGGCGGTGCAAACGGTGGCGACGGCGCTGACCGCGCTGGGGAGGGGGAGATGCCACCGCACGGCTTTCCCCTGCAATTCTACCATATTCTGAGCGCCTGTTCGGCACTCCGGGCAACGCAAACTGGGGTGATGTCGTGACATCTCTTGGAGCTCGATCGGGCCGGCGCTCAACCTCCGATTCCCATGGTAATCGCGGCCGCCAATACTCTCCGCGCTGCCCGCAGACCGCCGGTTGGCCCTGTCAATAAGAATTGGTACGCGCGTTGGAAGAAGGACCATGGCGAGCTTCGTTCGTCGGCTACAAACCCAGTGGAAGCGAGCAGACTTGGGTTCGAGGCTCAGCTCAGCGCTATCGAAACGTGGTACGAGCGAGCCAACGAGATGGCCCACAAGCAAGAGATTGCGGCATCAACGTGCTGGAACGCGGACGAGATCGGGTGCCGGATCGGGTGCCGTGACGGCCGTATTCAGGTCGTCATGGTAGCTAAAAATAAGCACGAGAAGCCGATTAGCACAGATTCGGCCAACAGAGAGTCCTGTGCGATCATAGGCGCCGGCAACGCCGCCGGCGATACGTTCCCTCCACTCTGTATCTTCAAACAGTGGCCAACGTCAGGGCGTGTTCGCCCCAACGACTGTTTTTTGTTTTTTATATACTATTTTTGCCAACAACTGGAGAAACCGTTTGTGGACCCGAGGCCCCCCGGCCTCGCCCCATATAAAACCCCTAGTAAAAATAGGATTTGGCCCGCTAAAAGTACCATTTTAGCCAGGCCAACGAGTCGGTCGGATGGAGGCCCTGCAAGCCACGTGTGGCCCTTGATCTGCAAGGGCCTGGGAGGGTCTGGGAGGGCCAACGAGATGATAGGCCGGCCGGCCGGCCCACGGGTTAAATAGAGGAATGGATCCAGATCACGGCGGCAGTAGGGGCTCAAAGTAAACTCGATCATTTTGGCTTCAATCTTTGGCCGTTCAGTATAGCAAATATACCGTTCAACTCGCCTTTTTTTGCTCTATCTTATGGATACCTCCCCAGCCGCCTCCCGGGCCTTGTTCCGGCGCAAAGCCCGTCAACTGTTCCTTTTTATATGCAAGCCGTTATGGCCACCTGCATTTCTAGGTCCCTAAGCGGAGGCCTACGGACCGTGCATACGATAGCATTTTCCGGCGACACCCTTTTCCAGTACTGGCAACGGCCCGAGGCCGCCCGGGCCTTCCGAGAGCTTTTTCGGGTTACCTAAAGCACTTTTTTTAGGCTTTTGCGACTAGCTAATCACGCATACGGGTTTCCCGGGGTTAAAACTAATCTTTATGCGCGAAAAAATGGCCTATTTTTTATATCTATGGGCAAAGTGTTTTTTTTCGAATGGCGGCCCATTTTTTTGGCCATAGCCCTTTTACGGTGCACCGGTACTTCCACGAGGTGCTGCAAGCCATAATCGCTTTTAACGCCGCGTTTGTAACGTTACCGGAAATATCCGACGTCCGGTGGCCCGATTTCAGGCGATAAGAGGTCCGGGAGGCCTTTGCTGGGTGCCTGGGAGCCATCGACGGGATTTTAATTAACGCCAAAGTTAGCGCGGCGGAGGGGATCGCCTGGAGGAGTTGAAAGGGCCTAACGGCATAAAACGTTTTAGCGGCCGTAAATTACGGCGGGCGGTTCGTTTTCGTTATGGCTGGCGCCGAGGGCTCGATACACGACTCCCTGTTGTTTAAAAAGGCTTAGCAGGCCGGATTTCGCATCCTAAAAGGTTATTTTTACTTTAGAAATGCCGGCTTTTTCCAGGGCACCGGGGTAATAACCCCGTTTATAGCGACGAGATATTACTTTTAAAAATAAAGCTTAGCCCGGCTGGAAACCCCCGCCGAGCTTTTTAACTTGCACTATGCAAAAATGCGCGTAGTTATCGAAAAGACTTTCGGTAATTTTAAAAGCCGTTGGAGGATTATTAAAAGCACGCCCCTCGGTTACGATATCCGCTCGCAAATCGATGTTGTGTTAGCCGTTACGGCTTTGCATAACTTTATTTTAAAAAGAAAATCCAAGGTATTGTTAGCATTAAATTTTAATTTTAAATAAGCTAAAAATAAGGGAAGAAATGCATTTTAAAAGGCTTACCTTAAAAGGGAAGCTGTAAAGCGAGGGCAAAAAAGGCATAACGCAAGCGTTTTAAAATTACTATAAGGCTTTAATAGCTAATAGGTTATAGGTTAATTACTAAGCGTATAAAGCTCGGGAAAAAGCACAGTAATTTATAATCGATTCGTTTCGACGAAAGCAATTTGGGAAATATCGTGGCTTATTAGTTAAAGCATTGGTTTAAATGCAAGGTCGGCCGAAAACGGCGACGTAATAATGGCTTTTATAATAGGTTTTCGAGGTTTAGTATAGCGAAAAATGATTAGTTTTGTAAATTAAAACTACTA
Source organism: Gaeumannomyces sp. JS-464 (assembly GCA_002197995.1). Taxonomy (NCBI): domain Eukaryota; kingdom Fungi; phylum Ascomycota; class Sordariomycetes; order Magnaporthales; family Magnaporthaceae; genus Gaeumannomyces; species Gaeumannomyces sp. JS-464. The sequence continues at coordinate 315,870 of NGZR01000009.1, forward strand.
ATCGATTGCTTTTATTAAAACGAATCGAATGGTGTACTTTTCGAAAAAAAAACGGATAAAAATTAAAATGGCGGCCAGGGAACGAGTTAAAATATCGTATTAAATATGCGTAATTATTACCCGTTTAAGTATAAATACGGCGGCGATCTTTTATGCGGTGGGTTTTTTAAGCCCGGTAAAAATCGCCATTTAAAAACGGCATTCGTTAAGTTTAGCCATTTAATTTTTGGCTATAATTGCTTATGGTTTTAGCGTTTGCATTCGTTAAAATTTAATGCATTTTAATCCCTTTTTTAAAGCGAATCGAATGCCGTAACTTGCGGCCCGATTAACGCTAATTTTATTTATTTAAATGCGAACGATTATGTTTATAAAAACCTACTTAATGGTAATTTCCGTAATGCCAGCCTTTTAACTTTAACAATATTAATAAAGCAAAGCTAATAATAATACTTCTTTTTAACTTTGCTAATATAAGCCGTACAATTACGGGAATACCATTATTCGAACCGCTTCGATTACAATTACAGCTTTAGCACGTCGTTTTCCATTATATTTACGATTATATCTCGATATTCGGCGTTAGTTAACTATTAGTAAACTATCCTTTTTTCCTTTTTAAACGCTTTAATTAACTTCCGTTTAAAACCGCTTTATAAGCTTTTTTAAAGGTATTTCCGCAGCTTTTTTGCAGCTTATATTTAAAGCTTTTGTTTTAATTAACGCTTATAAAACACCCGGCCGCTTAAGGAAAATCGCGAATTTAAAAAGGAAAACCGCGATTTTAAAAAGGTAAACCGCGAATTTAAAAAGGACGAGCTTTAGTTAAATACGGATCCGGCCCGGGCTAACGTTTATACGGCTTTTAAAAAGCGGTTTCCCACGTAAAATTGGGCTTCGGCCACGGTAAAATGGCTGGTCCTCCGGCCGGGCCGGGCTTCGCGGTTTCCCGTGCTTTAAAAGCGTTAAGCGGCCGTAACGATATAATCCTTTTTAACCCAGTTGTTTGCAAAAACGGCCTCGTAAAAATCCGGGCGGAAAAAAAGCTTCTTTCGCATCCAGCGGGCGCTAAGCTGAACCGCAAAAAACGATTCCCAAGCTTGCCCGCTGGCGAGGTACAAGCTTATAACCGATCGAAGGTAACGCCCGACCGCTTCCCAAAATTTAGCCAATTTTTATATTGCCTTTTAAAACTGTTATACTTGTTTTTAACCCTTTTTAACTAGTCGATATCGGGCTATTAATCGGATAAGGTTTTTGCCGCCGTTTTAAAGCATTTGGCTTGCTAGTTAGCGATCGCCGGGTTCGTTTTTCCTTGCCGGCCGGCTTTCGCGAAGGCCTCGAAAAAAGCTAACAACTGGTCGGCGGTTTAGTCCGTGCGTCGCTAAGCATCCTGGGAGGTTTTTTTAAGTCGATTGCGAGGCCGTAGCAAAGGAGGAAGCGAGGGAGGAAGCGAAAAAAGGTGCGAGAAAAGGGGTAAAAAAGGGCGGTAAAAGCGACTCCGGTGCTTCCGAGGCTTTTATGGCTTTAAAAGGATCGGAAAAGCCGTGCAAATTGCCGGCCTCCGGGGCGTTTAAAAAGATCGCTGGAGTTTTTAACGTAATTTGGGTAGCCGGGGGATTTTCCAAATCTTCGATAAAAGCTATAAAAGATTGGGGTTGTATAAATACGGCCCGATTTTCTTGTTTTAAACGCCGGCGCCGGGTACGAAAAGCGAGGTGGTAAAGTATAACGAGGGTAATGTGAATAGTGTTTTTAAATCGTTGTTTTTATTGTTTTTTATTTAAAATTAGCATTTTAAAATTATCTTTTTATATATTATAAAAGTGTTTAGCTTTTAAGCTTTCGAACGATATTATTGCTAGCTTTAAAAGCTTTTTGGATTTTCCAAATTATAACGCTATTTTTACTCGCGTTAACGCGTTACACGGCCGGCCCGCTTTTATTTAAAAATAGCTTTTATTTTTTAATTTTTTTTAGGAATAGCTTTTATTTTAATCGTTCGTGCCGTTGCATTTAACGGGTGGACGCCCCCCGGCTGCTAAGGATGTAAATCCACCGGAAAATAAGGCTAAAAATATATGATTTGCCACAAAGCCACCCCGGCAACCGTTTTCACTTCGAAAAAACATGCAAAAAATAACAAAAAGGGTTAAAAAACCAAAAACACCGTACGGGCGAACACGCTTTAAGCTCGCCGGCTGGCATAGGGATAAAAATTAAAAAAGCACGATATTTAGGAGTTGTTTACCGTGTAGTTTCGGACTTAGCTAAAAACAAAAGCGGAAGTAAAGTGTGGTAATGCTAGCACGATAATAACGGGCGGGCCGTCGGCTAAAAATGGTGGTTGTTTATGCAAACGGCGCCGAAGCGTTGCCGCGTGGTTTATTATCCGTGCTAATTTCCGTAAACCTTTGCATTTAAAAATATAACATGTTAACCAAAGTTAGGTGGTTGGGGAACGCTATTAATAGTCCCTTTTAAAGAAAGCTTGGAAGGATGCCTAATGTATAATGGTGTGGCACCCTTCCACCAGCTTTCGCTTCGCCGCAATTACGTAATTAGTTATTGCGCATTAACCGGGTAACCAGGTAACTGTGCTAAATGCAGGATTTTTAAAACCGGCTAGCACTTTAATTAAAACCTAGGTTACCTTTGGATAGCAAACAGTTAATATGCCGCAACCTTCCTTCCTTTTTTGCTTTCGGCCGTTACGATTTTTATTCGATTTCCTTCGCCCGGGTTAGCTTTTTCGACTTTTAACCCGCATATAACACAGCAGCCAGCATACCCGCCGGCCAACAGCATTACTACCACCCGCAGCGCTTTACAACGCCCCGGCGTATTTTTACGCCCTATTGTCGATTGCCCGCTCACTAACAAGGAGCGCCGGAATGCGGCCCGACCCCCGTGTGCCTTCGGGTTTAATTTGTTAGCCGCTTTAATAGCAGCATATAGCCTAGTGTTAAGCTTAGGTAGCGCTAGCACGTTATATGCCCTTTGGGAGGCAGGGACTGGTAAATCCCGATTTACTAACGTTAAATATACTCTTTCTCTCTCTTTAACATAGCAGCCACCGATAACCCTTTATGTGTTTTTTTTATCTTTAATTGCGTTGGCTTCCCACGCCACATTTTTTAAACAGCCATAGCTAAAACAACTTTCATTTCGCCCTTTTTTATAATAACGCCGGGCGTAATTATTTTATGTTTAAAGTGGATCCCACGTAAAGCGCACGGGGCACCTTTATAAATAAACCTAGCTACGCACCGTTTAATTTAACCCGCAAATACCAAAATTAAGCATTACCTTTTTCCTACACGGGCATAATGCCTGTGTTACGGGGTAAGCCGAAGGCCTGTACGAGGTGATCACGATAACCGTAAACGGTGATTAAGGGTTAAAGGCCTATATTGCTATAAGGTAAATATAACAACTTTAGCTTATTCCGGCAATTTAGGAATTGCCTCCTACAAGCTGCTTAAGTAGCGTGGCCCTCCCTGGGCCCCTGTTACGTGCCTGGGGTGCCTTAGGCCTCCACATGGCTCGGGCCCGTAAACAAGGCTAAAGCTCCTTGTTATAGCGGTGGCCCGCTACTATCGCGGCGAACCTCCTTACATTATCCCCCTTTTAAGGCACTAACGTTTCGGTAGTGCTTGTTAGCGAGATGGTCGCGTCGAGGCTTAATCGGTTTATAGCGTGAGTGAGTGAGTAAGTGAGTATATTTAACGTCAGTAAGTCGGGATTTACCAGTCCCTGCCTCCCAAGGGGCATATGACGTGCTAGCGCTACCTAAGCTAAACATTAAGCTACATGTTGCTATCCGGCGGCTAGCAGAATTAAACCCGAAGGCACACGAAGGTCGGGCCGCGTTCCAGCGCTCCTTGTTAGTGAGCGGGCAATCGGCGGTAGGGCGTATATATATACGCCAGGGCGTTGTAAAGCGCTGCGGGTGGTAGTAGTGCGTTCGGCCGGCGAGTATGCCGGTAAAGGGGTGGGGCCGGGTTTTAGGCTGGAAGGTTCTCGGGACCCCCAAGGCCCGGCCGGAGGTGCGGGGACCAACGAGCCTACTGTTAGTCCTGGTGGTACAAAGGAAAAAGGTAAAAGGTGTAGGAGAACAAGGAAAAGGATGTATGCGGGCTTTTTAGGCCCTGTTGTTATCGTCCAGCGATAGTGTAATAATTGGTAGCTTCGGCGAACGAAGCAAAAAGGAAAGGCTTTTGAAGTAGCCGTTTCCAATATCCGGGCCTGTCGGAAGCCGGGGAGGGGTCCGCTATAGGCCATTTATTTTCTGCCGTTTTAGCCAACCTGCAAAATACAAGGTGGGAAGGGGATTTGTTTCTTCCGCAACGGCACGGGTTATCGTCTTCGTGCTGGAACTTTCGGTAGTACCAGTCGAAATCCCGTAACCGGTGCGTGCGGCTATTAGCCGTTGCAGTACCCTCCGGTGCAGCTGCAACGCTTCGGGCGTATGTTGTGGTGCCGGCGGGAGGCTTATAGCCTTATACCGATCCGAAAAGTTGTCCTTAAACCATGCGTTCCGGGCGTCCCGGGCCGTTTTCCGGGCTAAAGCCTTTACTCCGGCCACCGTTGGTTTAAAATGTTGGGGTATTGGCAAGGCCGATCCCAACTTTGCTTCGGCGTTTGCCTTTTCGTTTCCGGGGATTCCCATATGGCCCGGGGACCAGCGTACGTATACCTGGTGTTTATCCATAAGGCAATGGATTTCTTTAAAAGCCTTTTGTGAATTATCAAGGGCCGTGCTTAAACAACCGTTAGCCGCCGAGGTGTTATCGAGGCACAAGTGGAAAGTGCAATTGCGGAAGCTCCAAACGGCTTTACGGAGGCCCATCCGGGCCCTTTCCGCCTCGCCGTCGAATACTTCCGCGGGATGCGCCAGCCGGCCGTGCCCGGAAAGTTTGCGTTGGCCGGCTTGGTATATTACCCAGCCGTATCCAACTGCTCCGTTTTTTGCTTTAAACCCGTCGCTATATATTATAACGTCGGTGGGTGGGAGGGTGCAAAGCCACGCCGTAAATGTTTTAGCGGCTGCTTGCTTTTCTTATATGGCCATCGTAAGCCCCGTATATTTATAAAGGAAGTAGGCCGGGCGGGTACAAGCCGGAAGAAGTCCGGCCGTCCTTTGCAAGGAGGTTGCAAGCCTGCCGGGTAAGCCTGCCTTAAGCCCTCGGGCGTTAAAGGCCGGCTTGGCCGCTGCGGCCAGGGGGTGTTCTTTCGGAACCGTATTTATACGGGCCGCAAAACGGAGGCGGGCTTGTTCCAAAAGCGCCTAGGCGTTTGGGATGCCGGATTCGTAATGCAATGCGTTTATCGGTGTGGTTTTCCAAGCTGGGACCACTGCTTTAAAAGACGCGGTTAAGGCTTTATCGACCCGATCGATTAAATGGCCTTAGCGGATAATTTGCTATTATGCCGGCTTGTACGGGTGTGGTTTAGTTTTACCCTTATACCATACCTCGGCCTCGTATAAAGCCGTAAGGATTATAACCGTTATGACGGCTTTGTAAACCGAATGTGCCGGTATCCCCCCTATCGAATTCGTAAGCCTTCGGAGGTGGTTGGCAACGCTTTGGGCTTTTGCAGCCTTGTTTTCCACGTGGGCTTTAAAATTAAGCCTTTGGTCGAAAAGAACCCCTAACTACCGTAAAGCTCCTGTAGCTTGTTGTATGGTAAAGCCTTCCGCCGTAACCGCTAGGGTTATGGGATTTCTCCGTTTGGAAAAATGCATAAGCTCGCACTTCCCCGGGTCGAAAGCAACCTTATTAGCCTTGCCCCAACGTAGGATTTCCGTAACCGTAGCCCCTGCTTTACGGGAGCACTCTTCCGGAGTGCTACCCGTTACGCAAATGTTTATATCGTCCGCGTATTCGTACCTAATCGCTTTTGCTTTGGTAGGATTTCGGCCATATAAAGCATAAATAGGACCGGTGACGCCGGTAACCTTTGGGGTAGCCCGCAGTCCGGGGAAAAAGGGGGTGCCGTGGCGTCCTCCAAACGCACTTTAACCACCCTGTTTCCTGCAAAAGATAATACTTATCGTACTAACGTTAAATCCCAGCCTTAGTTTAAAAGCCTTTAAAAAAGCCTCCGGCGAAGTACGGCGTCGAAAGCCCTTTGTACATCCATAGTAACGAGGGCGGCGTTTTATGCTTTTGGAAAGCCCGTTCCACCTCGTAAACCACGCATGCCGTTAAATCGATAGCGGCCTTTTTCGAGGTAGCCCGGCGTGTTGCGGGGCTATAAGCCCGTATTGTAATGCGAGGGATGCCATCCGCGAAGCTACCAGCCGCTCCAGCCCTTTCCCTAAACACGGGAGTAAAGCTATCGGGCGGTAGGATTTTGGGTCCGTTAAATCCGTTTTATTCGGCTTTTTTAGCATAACCACTTCCGCTATGCGGAAAGGGGCTGGGTAGTGCCCGGCCCTAAGGCAAGCCTCGAAAAGGGCTTTAACGTATTCCCTTATTGCCGGCCACGCCGCTGTAAGTAGCTTAACCGTTAGGGAATCGACGCCCGGGCCGTGTTTGCCGTGCCAACGGTGCACTTCCGGCATTCCTTTAAAAGGACGTGGGGGTCCTACGGGAGTTGTGCGGTTTTTTGGGTAGCCCTTTGCTGTAACGGGTTTTTTTGTAAGTCGTTTTCCGCCGTAAACCTACGGAGGATTTTGCGGCCTAATGCTTCCGCTTTATCCTTTGGGGCTATTATAACCTCCCCGTTAATATTTAACGGGGGAAGCCGTATAGCGGGAGTAAGTTTATGCCACTTTACAGCACGGTATAGCGCTTTCGGGGAATCCATTTCCTCAGCACGCTGGCCCAATGCTGTTTTTAGCCGTCCGAACCGTTGCTTTTAAAGCACGGGCTTCGGCCGTAAAAGGCCCGCCGTTTCCCATAGCTTTTGCAAGTCCCGTTGGGCGTTGCGCACTTTTCGTTCCACCAGGTTGGCCTTTTCTTTTGGCTTTAGCCCCCGGCCGAAAGCCATTAACGCATTTTTTAATAAGTTTGTTAATGCTTCGGCCGCTTTATCCAGGTGTTCCGCAGTGCCTGGGTTTGTAAATGGTGGCAAGTTGCCGGCCCCGTTACTACCGCGTTTGCGAAAAACGGTAGTTTATCGTTTGGTAGCGTAATACGCCGGCAGTCCGGAACGAAGTTATTGCGGTTAGGAATTTCGATCCGTATCGAGCGGTGGTCCGAATCGGTTGCTAGCGAAGGGTCGATTTCCGCTGTTGCTAAAAGGGCGTTGGAAAAGGTAAAATCCAAAACGCCCCGTCGTTGTGCGTAGGTTGGCCTTCGGTAAGTAGGAGGAGGTTATAGTATTAGCCCATTGGGCTATATCCTGGCCCCTTTCCTATTACTTTAACCGGATCCCACGCCGGGACCCTGCGTTAAAGTTTAGCTATAATGCATTTTGCCGTTGGGCGCCAACGTAGTAAAAGGTCCAACGAGGGTTCCGAAGGGTCCCCTGGAGGCCTATATACGTTAACGAAGGTGCACTGGCGACGGTAAGCCAAAGGATGTCCCGGGTGTTGCCTGCCGGCCGGTCCGCTACGGGCCGAAGCCCCGGGTCCTTCCGTACGTAAGTTATTACCCGAGGCCTTTGGTTTGGTCGTGCCAGCTATTTACCGGAGTAAATAGCTCGTACGACGGGTGGGTGCAAAGCATAAGCTTCCCTTTCCACGCGCTAGGGGCTTGCATTAGCACCACGTCGATATTTTAGCTCCAAAATAGTTGGAGTAAAGTAGCCCCCGCTTAGCTACGTCGAACGTTCGCTTGGGCGGCGGTTAAAGCACGGCGTTCGGGGCGAAGCCCCGGGCGCCGGGCCCTATTGCCATGCGTTTGTTGTATCCGGTTGGCTGCTGGCATACGTAAAAGCGGCGTTGGTGTATTGGGGGCTTTGGCCCTAAGGTTGTTGGCCGGCGGTACCGTCGGTTTCCTCCAAAGGTTTCCGGTTATTTCGATAGCCCTTTCGGGCTCGGGGAGGTCCAGTTCCATATCCGCCAGTACTTCGTATTGGTTGTTAAAACTAACCCTAAGCCTTTTGGCAGGGTGCCTTCCTTGCCGGCCGTACGGGCCGCGCCCTCGGGGGCCAGCGGATTTGCCGGGCTTACCTCGGCAGCGTCGGCGGTGGCAGCAGCGGCAGGAACGGCGGCGGCGGCGGGGGTAACGGAAGCAGCGGCGTTACCGGTACCGGCCGCGGGATTGGCATTAGCGGTAACGGTTACAACGGAATTGTCCGTAGTAACCGCGGTTGCAGGAAGGGCGTTGGCGGTGGCGGCCGCGGCGGCCGCGGCGGTGGCGGCGGCAGCGGCGGCTTCCACCTCTTTTACCGCCGCCCGGTAGGCTTGTGCCCCTAATTTCCTAACCGCGCCTTTTTCCCCACGGGTTAAATGCTTTAGCACTCCGTTTACCCGTACAGGCTTTATAGGGCAGTTCGGGTGGTCGGCTGGTACGGGCCCGAACAGTTTGCGCATTGCGGAAGGGCCGTGCACGGCGATGCGTGCCGGCCGTCGTTTACTTTCCCGCACCGGAGGCACCTATCGGCCCGGGCACAGTTGCGAGCCACGTGAAAGCCGTGGCAGCCGGGGGTATGTTGCGTAACCGGCGGGTGTCGTTGTACGCGGCGTGAAAAAACGTAATCCCCAAAGCCTAAACCCGGTTACGCGCGTGTAAAAGGATATAATCCATAATATACGCCTTTGGTAATTAGCGCCGGCCCCGGAGGCTTAACGCTTACTGGCTTTAGCCCTGTTTGGGCTTCGACTTCCTCCCGGACCAGCTTTTCCGATACCGGGACGCTTTGTCCGAGGCCGTTCGTTAAGGACGTGGGGCATCCGGAAATCACGTAGTTAAACCAGATTTCGGGCTTTTCGATCCTTTCGGCGTTATATAAACGGCCTAATTCGGATCGATGCTGCAAAAGCCGGCTTTATATCCGCCGTTTTTGCTTTTAGCACGAACCCAGTAGGGGTTCGATAAGCTTCCGGGACGTCGGCTGTCGTAAACGGCAGGTCCCTGCTATCGGCAAGGGCTTTGCGAATACTAAAGCCCGTTTGTTGGTTGGCCCAAGCCTGTTTTTCCTCCGGGATTTTAACAAAAACCCGGAAATCGGCTTTGGGCCGGGCGGGAGGGCGGGGCTCCCGGGGTGCACGGTTTTTTAAAGCCTGTGCGGGTTGCTGGGGCTGCTGGAGCCCTGTTCGGGCCGCCGCCGCGTAAGTGGTCGGGGGCGGGCGTTGCGGGTTAGGCGCGTAAGGTTCCGGGGCCGTAGGGGTTTTTTCCCTTTGGGCCGGCGTTGGCAGGCCGAAAAGGGCTTGTTTGGCGTATTCGATAAAACAATCCTTCCAGCCGTTGGCTTCGGGGATTGCCTCCAGTGGGAGGGAAGCGATGCCGGCGTCGATAAAGCGGGCGAGGGTTGTGCAAATTAAAGCCGTTTGCTGTTGCTTGCGGCTGTAACTCGCAACAATTTCCTCCGCGGCCGCCGCAGCCGACCCGAGGGGTGGGCGCGTAGGCCGGGGGTGGGAAGGGAGGGGAAAAGAAAGGAAAGGGGCACCTGTGCCGGTGCTGCCGTCGTGGGTGCCTTCCTGGCCTGAACGGGCCCTGTTGGGTGTTGCGAATTCCGCAACGGGGACGGCGTGGTCGGGTGCGCTGACGCGCGGGGGGGCCCGGGTGGCAGCGACGCGTTCCTCCGGGCCGTTGGGCCGACGAGGAGGGCGCGCGCCACCCTATTGGCCGAAGGGGGGCTGTTGGCAACGGCATGTTGCCGTCGCCAGCGCCGTTGGCGGGCGTGGTTATTGGTGTTGGGTCGCTAATTGGCGGGTGTTAAGGATTTGTATGCAATTTGGCAGTATGCACTAACAGCGCAATGCCAAGAATTGGTAAATTCGAGAAAGGTTTAATCGGTTTATAGCAAATTGGCGGGCAAGCTAAGTTTGTTAATACCTTTACCATTTGGGGTAAATGGTTCCTTAATAGTGTAAAAGTGCGAATAGCTTCCTTTGGCAGGGTGCTAGTAAGGCTTATGGAATTTTGGTGGCGTTTTTAATAGCGTTGGCCGTATAAGGCCGGCGACGGTTAAAGCAAAAGCGGTTTTCCGGTAAACCTTTTGTGTTTTTTTCCGGCCGGCCGGCGTTGTTTTCCTTTTTTTTAACAACACAATTAACAGCGACGATTAAACGCCGCTGGTTGTTGCTTTATTCCCTTTGCCCTCGCATTGCTTGTTTGCCTATAAAGCTCGCGCTTTTAACGCATAAAAACCTGCGTTTGCTTTTTGGAGTTGGCGTTTTTTTTCTTTTCCCGCAATCTTTTTGCGCTTTTTGCTTAGCCCGGATTTAGGCTTTTTTCAGCTGCGGTCGCGGTTTCGATTACGCTCGATTACGCTTTTTTTTCCAGCTGTAATCGCGGTTATACGTTCTCGTCCTCCCTTTCGGCTCGCTCGTTTCGAGCGTGCGCTAACCCGATTTTGCCGCAGAATTATGTTTTACGACGCTACCGTTAACGAGGCATTTCGCCGTCGCCTTTTCGCTTTTAACGATACGAAGCGGGCGATTGTAACTAGCTTTACGGAGGAAAACCTCCACCACCCTGCCGACCATAGCATTCCTAAAGGAGTTCGCTTTTTTTTGCCATTCCGCTTCCCGGTTTAGCTCCAATTTGAACTTTCGAAATACTTTCGTTATTAGCATACCCCGCTGGCGTTACTCGTCGGTTTAACGAGCTTAACGATTTCGCCGATAAAAAGCATCGTTTCGCTTTGCGTTTTTTTATAAAAAAGGACCGTTAGCGAGTTTAAATTGCCTTTATTACTAGTACGGTGGCTTTTAATAGTGTTCGACGCCGTTTTTCTTATAGCAATTGTTATATGGCCGACCTTTTTCGGGGTAGGACGCATTTTAAGCACGATTTGGTATATACCACCGGCATTATTAAAATAGGCCGTTGTTTTCGGTGCATTTACCGGGGTTAAGCTTATCGTTTTTTATTTCGGGGTTTCCCTTTTAACATCGATTTGGGTTTATTAAAAATATGCTAATAAGTGTATAATAGTTTACCAAGTTTTTCGGTAAGCTTATTGCGCGGTTTCGCCTTTTTTAATTTGTTTTTATAAAAAACCTTTATAGTTTTTTTGTTACGATTTATCTTTTAGTTTATCGCGGTTTTTTTTATTTTATTGCCGATGGTAGTCGGATTTTTATTAAATTCGCTTTTTTAACTTTGGTAAAGCTTTTGCATCGCCATTTTTTTAGGAGTTTAACAATTATAATTCGTACCATTTCCCGACGTTTTAAAACCTGCTTATAAATGTTCGGTATTATCAGCTGTTCGCGAAAAGGCATGCATTCGCGGCGTATTCGGGGGTGCACATTCGGCACGCTTTTTATAGCGAGCTTGCCGAGGTTAACGAAATGCTAGCTCGAATAGGCCAATTTGTCTTTTAAAGTCGGGCTTCGGTTATAGCTCGCGCTAATTGGGGATTACGCCTTATGCCTTTTTACGAAATCGTGCTTAACCCGGCTATTAACGGTATTCGTTTTTTCCAGCTTTCGAAGTTATAATAGGAGGTTTTTAATAAAGGTTAAGCTTTTAACCTTTCGAACGAGGAGTTTAAAAAGGGTTTAAATTGCGAAGTGGAAATTAAGTTTAGCGACGTATTATTATTCGTCGATATTAACGGCAACCCGACTTTATATTAAATCGCTAAAGCCTAAATTGTAATCCGACTTGCCGATAACTCGAAGCTTAAAAGGGAAATGATAATAACGAGGATTTTTTTATTAAAACGCGGTTATTAAACGTTAAATGATAGCTAGGGATTTTTCGGCGGCTTTAAACTTTCATTTTCCTTTTTTTTTCACTTTCCACTTTTTTTTGGCCTTAAAGCAGGGTTATCCCATTTACGGTGCGTTTTGCGCTTTTTTTTCAAATAGCTTTTAATTAGCTTTTATGCGTTTTTTAAATGTTTTTCCGGTTCCTATATAACGTAGTTCACCACCTTGTCGCGCAAACCACTTTATCGCGCACCTACACCCGACCTCCAGTTAATCGACGCGCATGCCAACCAAACAACGCCAGGAATCCATTTAACTACTCGGAACTGTATACATTAAACGTTTTTACTTTTTCCTAACAAATGCGCGCATTATGTCCGGTTTTGCCGCAAGTGCCACATCGCTAACGAGTCGTCGTCGGCCTCCTTTTTTAACCCTTATAATCGCGCATTTTTTACTATAGCTATCCATTTAGCTTTTGCTGGTCCAAACATTTCGTATCTTTTAACAGTATATAACCTTCCTTACCGAACACGTGTTTTTTTAGCCTTCCGGCGTTTGCTTAATGCTTCGTTCGCCTTGCGTAACGAAGCAACTTCGGCCTTAAAAAGGGCCATTTAATGCATTATTAAACTCGTCCTTTTCGCAACTGGTCCACAACCGTTAGCATGGGTAATGGAAAACTATTTCGGTAATTGGAAATCCGAGTTTTAATATGTTCGGATTGCGAAGTTGCGTTCCTGGCTGTTTGGGGCGTTTTGGAAGTCCAAAGTTTAACGTCGTTTTAAAGGCTTTTTCGGGGGAGTTGAAGTTCGTAACCTTACATCCAGCTTTTCCAAAACCGAATCCGGATTAAAAAGAGCAAGGCTAGCTTTTCGAAAGCCTTTTCGGATGTTTTTTTCGGTTATGGAGTTAAAAAATGCCGCTTTAAACGCCGAAAGGAAATCGACCTTAATTACGTGGCTAACGTGTAACCTTATTAAGTTTTCGATTTTTCGACCGTACGCCTTTTTTAACGGGCCGAAGCATTTAACGTTAAGCGGCTAAAAAAAGTAAAACGAATGCGAAGGTATGCAAAGCGTAATAATGTTATATTTTTGGCAGTAAAGCTCGAAATCCGTCGAGTGGTAGCTTTCGTAGCCGTTTAGCATTAACAAACGATAGGTGCCTTTTATGCGCGATATAATGTGCTTATCGAAATGCTAAATCCATTTTAAGCCGAGCTCGTTCGTAATCCACCCGTTAGCACTCGTTAAAATAACCCAATCGCGTGGAAAGCCGGTTTCCGAATACCAGTTGGCCAAGTGGTATTACCTTTAACGATAATAAAAGGGGGGATTATTTAACCGCAATAGTTAACCTTTTGGATAACCGTAACCCATTCCCGGTTATTAGGCTAAACTAGCTTTGCTTTACCACGGCTTTTCAATATTGTAATAATTATAGCGGTAACGATTATGCCCATAAGGAAGCCGGTTTCGTCGAAATTGTAAATGTCGTTATTTAGGATGCCATATTTGGCCACAATATTTCGTATAAAGTCGAACCACGTAAAAATAAGCTTAAAATCCTCGCATTTGGCCTTTTAATAATCGTACTTTCAAATCCAGCGCGTACCGAGCTCCGGGCGGCGTTTAACGAACCTCGCGACCTAGTTAGTCCCGATAGTGCCCGCGTCGCGTTCGGCGAGCAATTGGTTGGCCATATCTTTAACACCAAAAGGCCGGGGAGGGAATGCGCGGGAATCCAGCTCGAGTATGTACTTAATAAGCGCCTTCTTTTCGAATTCCGTTAATTTCCGATTTTTAAGCACCTAATCGCGTCGAGCAGTTCGGCCGGCGCGTCGGTCGCGTAATGTGGATTTAGGAATATTATAAGCTTTAACTGCCAAACGTAAACTTAATTTCCGATTAGATTGGATTACTTGTATAGCGAAAACAATTTTAACCTCGTCGGATGTCGATGCCATTTGTGGTTGTTAAGGAATTAAGGTTAAAAATGGGAAACGCGGGTCGCGATGGAAAATGCGCGATAAGGTAGTTTGCGCGACAAGGTGGTAAACTACGTTATTATATTTTGCCGGCCATTTTGCCCATTTTATTAAAAACGAGCGGGATTCGTTTTGCTTTTGCATATCGACCACGTTTTTTACTTTTTACTTTTCGGTTTCCTTTTCCAAATTTGGAAAGGCGGAATTAAAAACCCGAGGTTTAAAATCGTTTTACGGTTTTAATAAAACGACGGAAAAAACGTTATATAGTTAACTATATTTGGCCGGCAATTAAACTTTATAAGCAAAGCTTTTTACCCTTTTTACGATAGGCATACGAATATATATGGGTGCGAGTTTGCGCTTTTTTGCTTTAAATTGAAAGTTTTAAATAAACAGTTTAACGATTTATCCTTTTTGGTATTTTTAAAGTTGTCGTTTTTAGTTGTAATACCGGCGTTAAGCTTTTACTGTTTAAGCATAGTTCGTTCGCATATCGGTTTTAATCCGACGAATGTAATGCAACCTTTTTAGCATTTTTTAAACTTTAGTTTTTTTTGGGTTTGCTATAACCTTATATATGCGTGGGTTAAAATTATACAAAGCTTTAAAAGGGTTAACTTTAATAGTTTTGTGTTTCGCGTTATTATAAGCGAATTTGGCCTTATATAATACCGCTGCCTAGCCGAACCTTTTCCGGTTAATAAACGTTTGTAAATAATGCGTTAACGTTTAGTAAATACGCTTGGTTTGGCCGTCGGTTTAGGAATGGAACGTAATAAATAGCTAACGGGCGGATTAAAACGCTTTTTTATACTTAGTTTAAAAATAACTAGTAAGCAGCGAGTTTCGGTTATTTACGATGCTTTTAAAGGTGCCGAATTGGCATTCGACGTGTTGCTATAGCATTTGGGCAAAAAAAAAAGCCGAGATTATTTTTCGCACGGGGATAAACTTAACGTATTTAATAAAACGGACCACCATTATAAGTATTACATCGTACGTTTAACTTATAAACGTTAAATATTTTAATAGCCCCGTAATAAAATTTAAATTAATTTTTTAAAAAGGGCATTCGAATAATAAAAGTGGTTAAAGTTCGTTATAAGGTTTGTGTTTTAGCACTTTCGCTTTTTAGCATGTTTAATAAAAGCGGACGTATTTCGCGATATTTTTATCCACATTTTCCTAATAAAATTTGCGCTTAATTAATTCCACCGTTTTATATATTCCGAAATGCTTTGCTCGGGGATTGTTATAGTATTATGCTATAATTTGGGCTTAAAGTGCCCCTTAAACGGGAATTACCAAGCGTTTCCGGAAGTACAAAACTTCGTCCTCGTTTACATGGTATCCTTTATAGGGGTTTCGGCCTTTCCTAACCTTATCGCCCTTATAGGCGGCATTGTAGCCTTGCACGGCATCGCGACTTTACGCGGCATAGCGCTAATACGCCGCTTCGCTTTCCTCGGCGGCTTTGTAGCTTTGCACGGCATCGCGTTTTTGCACGGCATTATCTTTTTTTAACGGCGTTGTGCTTTTACACGGCATCGCTCCTTCCGGCGGCATCGCGGCTTTGCGCGGCATTGCTCTTTTTAACGGCATCGCGACTTTGCACGGCATCGCGACTTTGCACGGCATCGTTTATCCTAACGGCATTACGGCTTCGCGTGGCATCGCCCTTTTCGACGGCATCGCGGTTGCACGCGGCTTTACGTTTTTGCGTGGCATCGCCTTTTTTAACGGCATTACGGCTTCGCGCGGCATCGCTTTTACGGGCGGGTTAATCTTTTAAAATCCCGGCACCGTCTTTTACCAAAGCACGCAATGCGATAACCTTTTGGTTTTGCGTTTGCAACCGTTTAACTAATTGGTATATTGCTCGGCCTGGTTTGTCGGCTTTAGCCGTTTCGTTTTTTATTAGTTCGATAATAACAAGGCGAAAAAGCAGTTGGTTATAAATAACGTTTTTAGCTTTAAACTTTTTTACTAGCAGTTTTTTTTTGCCCGGGGCTAAACTGTCGCTAACCTTTTTAGGTTACCTTTTAGGCCAGGTTTTACCTGCCATTTTCGTTTTTTGCGCGAGTAAGGGCTGCGATAGGGATTTGTATGGCCATTTGTAGCTTAAGCCGTAAAAATTAGTTACTTTTGGCGACTTTTAAACGTGCCCGCTTTAAGCGAAGTTTTAACGGTATTTGCTTTTCGTTTTTCCCTTTTATAAAAGCATCGACCCGGGATAAATAGTTTAAAAGGTCGACGTTATAACTACTTCCTTTTAAGCGGGCGCGTTGCCTTTTTTTGCGGGTCGCGGCCCCGAATTGGAATTATTTTTGCAATTTGGATATATTATTTTATAATATTTGGGCAATTTTTTTTAATTATTAGTACAGCGATTTGTTAAGTTAATTTATTTGGCAAATGCGGCAGCAAATTTAATTTGGCCGCGAGTAATAGGACGACGTTTTCGTATATAATTTTTCCCTTTATATAATTTGGCCTTTTGAACAAACCATTCGCGGGGTTGGTTTTGCCCAACCTATGTTCGATATTAAAGTTAAACTAGGATAACCGGTATACTTATCGCGCTAGTTTGCTTCGAAAGTCTTTAACCGGGGCTTAAATTACTCCTTTTAACGTTTAATGGTCCGTTAAAACGGTAAACACCTTGGATGCGCTTTTTAAATACTAGCGCTAATATTTAAAAAACTTAATAATAGCTAATAATTCCTGCTATCCTATAGCCCACTTTTACTTTGCGTTTGTTAATTTGCGGGAGTAAAAGCCACGGGGTGTTATCGCCTATCCGTTAGTTAAAACAGGATGCCAAAAATGGTTTTGGTAAAAGCGTTCGTTTCCACTCGTGTTTTTCTAGTTGGGTTTTAATGCTTAAAAATTATCGCGTTTTTAAACGCCGTTTTAAGCCTTTCGAAAACTCGGGCTGCTGCGGGTGGCCAGTCGAACATTCCTTTTTTTTTCCTATTTTAACTGCCTTTTAATAGCTCCGTTATCGGAGCGACTATTCGGGAATAGCCAAGGATAAATTTGCGGTAAAAGTTCGCGAATTTTAGGAACATTTAAATATTTTTATAGGATTTTGGAAGTTGCTACTTTTAAATCGCTTTAATGCGCTTAGGGTTTATAAAAACACCTTTTCGAAATACGCGGAATTCCAAAAATTTAACGTGATTTTTAAAAAACTCGCATTTAAATTGCTTCGCGTATAGCTTATATAATCGAAGCTTATTTAGGATTTGCTTTATATGCTGCTCGTGCTTTTTTTTTTATTTGGGAAAATATAATAATATCGTTAAGGTATATTACGCAAATGTAATCGATAAAGTTTGCCAATGCTCGGTATATATAAGCTTAAAAGGTAAACGGGGCGTTAGTTAATCCGAATGGCATTACGGTATATTTAAACAGCTTATATTTAGTACGAAATGCTGTTTCCATTTGTTTTTTAATCGAATGCGAATATAATAATAAGCATCCCGCAAATCCAATTTGGAAAAACCATTTAGCTCCCGTTAGCTTATTTATTAAATTAAATATAAAGGGCAATAGGTAGCGGTTTTTACGCGTAATCCGGTTTAAAGCTTAGTAATCGATATATAAGCGCAAAAATCCGTCTTTTTTAAGTACGAACAGCATTGGAAAGCCCGCGTTTGCTTTTAAAAGGGTAATTTTTTTTAACGCGAGGTTTTCCTTAAAGTACTTTTTTAATGCTGCTGTTTGCTTTTTTAAAGTTGGGTATAAGGCTTTTATAAAAAACTTAGCTCCCTTTTTTAATTTAATGGCATATTCGGCTTTTTTTAACAGCGGGAGCTTTTTCGCCTTTATATTGGAAAACACGTTGGCATATGCCTATAATTAAAAGTCGAGCGGCTTTGTTAGCTTTTTTTCGTCTTCCTTGTTTAGCGCAAAACTGCCGGCTTATAAATGCTTAGTTAATAATAAGCGGCTATTATATGTCCTACTACCGCTTTTCGTAAGCTGGACTTAATATGCTAAGGACTTTACCGCTATAACGGCAGCCCATTTGCCTAGCTTAAGCATTTGGGCGGTATTAAACTCTTACGACTGGTTAGCATTAAACAGGTTAATACCTTTTCCCCGCCATCGTCGGGTATTTTAAAAAGATGTCCGGGGCGTTAGCGCTTTTTTTAAATAGCGTAAAAAAGCGCCGTAATATCCCGCTTTCGGCTTTTTTTATTTTGTGCTTTTAGCGTAATTTAATACGCCCCGTAGCACTTAATAAACGCGCTTTGCACGCCGATTAGCTCGGGTAATGGCATATATGCCTTTGGATTTTATGCTTCCGGACGAACTTATAATTTACTATATTAGCCGCTGCGCCCGTATTAAGGTTTACCAGCACCTTGGTTAATCGCTTTATGGTTTGGACATTTATGCCCGTCCGAAATAAGTAACCATACCCCTTTATGTTTAAAATGTCGAAACCGCGAAGGTAAAAGTCATTTAGCGGCTAAACTCGTTTCCCGATTCGGAGTTCGAGTTGAATTGCGACCGGTAGTTTTCGTTTCGCGTTAAAGCGCGCTCGTTTTTATCACTATCGCTGGTAACGCGGTTGTAGTCGAATTTTTCGTCGTTAGGGTAATAAACGTCGATTGCTTTTACCTTTTTGGGTTTGGAATAGCAGTCGGCCGCCTAGTGGCTTAACTGTTCGCAATTGTTGCAATTGCCGGGCTTTTGGCCTAAGTGGTTTGGTTTTCCGGCCTTACCGTTATAGCTCGACGACTGTTTCGCTTAGGGCGTGCTAGGTTTGGAAAAACGAAAGTTTCCCGTTTTTTGGTCGTAACGGCGGGAGTCTTGCCGTTTCGAGTTAAAGCGGCGCGAATCGTCCCGTTTTTTATATCGGCGCTTTTCCCGCCGATTTAAGCGTTCGTTCTTATTGTCCCTTTTTTAGGCTTAATACCCGGATGTTCGTTACCCTCGATGGGATTTTTAATAAGGACGATAATCGGACGTTTTTGCGTTGGATTTGCTTTTTTTTACGGCCCACTTCCTTTCCGCGGCATTAGCGACGTCCCGGGAAATGTCCTAATTAGTTTGCGCGTTTACCACCAATTTATCTTATAGCCAATCTTGCAAGTAAAAGGAAAACTTTTTTAATAATCGAAATAGCTATTAAAAGTCCGTTTATAAGGTTTTAAGTTCGATTTTTTAAGTTAATATTTGCCATTTGGTTAGGAATAATACCGGAAAATCGTAATATTTTTAATTATAGCTGCTTATAAGTAATTTAGCTTTAGTGGATTTAAATGGTTAGGTTTATTCGTCCTTTTTCCAAATAATTAACGAAATTAGTCCACGTTTATTACTAGGATTACGTAAACCCGTATAACCCTTTCGTATAAGTTTTTTATTTATAGTTATTTTATAATGCAATTAAGGCATTGCCTAAATAATTTGCATTTATTTAAAAATTTTGTTATATAGCGCGTTTTTTTTCGCTAATGCTTTGGATTTAATTCCGGATTTTCGAAAAGGAAGCGTAAAGTTTTAAGGTTTTACGCTATATTTTGGAAGTTTCGTATAGCGGGTAAAAAGTGTGTAATTTTTATCCTTAACGAAAAGGACTTTTTTAAAAAGGTTGGCAAATTGTAAACTGCCGTTTCGAAAGTTTTGCGTGCTGCGGCTGCGGTTTTTCAAGGAATGTAAACGCCGGTCCGCTAAAAGTTCCCGTTCTTCCCTGCCCCGGTAGTTGTAATGTAATGCCCCGAAGCGCGGGATTCCACGCGTCGGGTGGAACGCGAAAAGCTACGAAAACGAGGCTAATTGCGTTTTAAAAAGCGGGCTTTACGCGTGGTTAGCTTTTTTTAACGGTGCTCCCGATAGCGTTTTTCTTTATGCCTATATTTCGGTGGCCCGTAAGTTTAACGCGATCGTTTCGCGGCTTTTAACGAAATTAAGTCGCGACGGTCGCTATAAACTTGGTTATCGTCGGTTTCGTTACAAACGTGGTCGTTTTCGAAGGTGTCGTTTTAGCTCGACTTTTTTAACAGGGAGGTGAGCGGATTCGAGGCGTAATTTCGCTTTCGAAAGCCACGATGCATTTAGTTTATAAGGTTTTCCAAAGCGTAATTGCCTTTTTGCTTAAAGAGGTTTCGAAATCCTTCCTCGAGCTTTAAAGGAATCGGGTTAACGACGTGCCGTTTGCGAGCGAGTAGTGGGTCGCGTTAAAACACGGGGCAACGGCTTTCCCTAGGTTGCTATTAAAGGTGGCCTGGAATTACGTGGGTGGCAATTGGTGCCCCACAGCTTTAAACCTATGCACTGGCCCTGGTATTTTGGCCTGCGCGCGCCCTAACCCGCGATCTAGTAAAGTAGCTAAAAAATAATTACCAATTACTTCGGGTGCCTGTTATCGCGCATTTCCATTAGGTTATAAGCCCTCGCGCCACCGTTAACGATATTTTTACCTGATTAGGAAAGATTAACGGTGCACGAGTTGTTTCCCGTTGCTTGCGTTTTCCCGCCGTGGATTACGGGCGAGGCGCAGCAGTTAAAAAACCGTTAAACGACAATTAACAAGGCCGCGTTCGGCGCCGATTAGCAACTATAATAAAGCAATAACGATAACCTTTTTAGCGTTTAAAAGCACCATTTCCCTTGCAATCCAACGCTTTTATACGCGTTAAAAGTGCCAACAAAATCGCCAAAATGGCGGAATACCGCGAAGTCGCAATGAAGGTTCCGAACTTGCTAAAGCCTTTTAACCTGAAAATATAAAAGCGCACTATCCGGGTGCATTTAACCGCTTCCCGTAATATTTCCTTTATATTTGCTAACCTTCCGGCTAAACCGGCTGGAGCGGAAAACTACGAAGCTGTACAGTTATAGGCTTTTAGGAGGATATTAACATGGTATTGCATCCGTAATAATATCGAAAAGGTAACCACGGACTTGGAAAAGGCCGGCTAAAACCGCCTTAAAAACGACGAGGATTAAAACCTAAAGGCTTTTTAAAACAAGGTAGTTAGCACCATTGGAATTACCGCTAACGGTTGTTTCGACGCCTTAATTAACGAACATTATACAATTTCGGTGGAAAAGTTTAACGGTAACGTTAAAAAGTATACGGACCGCTGGCTACAAATAAAGCAAGCCTTAAATTAAGCCAATATTAACATTCCGAATCGGATACTTATAAAGAGCCTCGTTAACGGCTTAGCGCCACTTACCCTTTTACGGTAGCTATAGCTTTAAGGAGTTGTAAAGGCGAGCGCCGCATTCCCGTTAATTTCATTTCGAAAGTGCTCGAAAACACGGCGGTTATAAAGGCTTTAAAGTCGAGGGCTATAACTAACACTAACAAAAAGCCGGAGGGATTTTAAAAGCCGAAGCCTTGCAATAAAAAGGGTTGCACTATCGTTTCGCGTGCTCCTTACCACAAAAATGCGGTAAACATTACAAAAGCGGTAACGACAACTGCTAACTTTTACACCCTAAGCTCGAGGAAGCTTAAAAGGCCAAATATCCGGAGCGGCGCTTTTAGCGAGGTAATAAGGCAGCTAACGAGGCTATAACCAACCCGAGGGCTGCCGACCATACTGGTGGTATGCCGGTTAATCGGGCAGTGCCAGCCAATATAACATGGCCAATACCGCTTTAAGTAATGTTAACAGTGCCCGTAACGCCGTAATAATCGATTCCGGCTCGTTTAAGCACCACTTTAACGATCGCAAGTGGTTCACCTCGCTAAAAAAGCGCGAGGTCCCCTATAACGCTACCACGGCTAACGGCGGCGCCCAAGTTTCCGTTAAAAAAAGCACCGTCGAAATGCATTAGCGTAAAGCGGGCGTTACTACAGTTACTTTACAAGCAATTTTTACGCCTAAGTCCCTTTTTAACCTTTTTAGCCTTAGCAAAATGCGCAAAGCAAGCTTAAAAAACGATTAAACCGATTACTTCGTAACGCCCGACGACAAGTGGTTGGGTAATTACCAAATTAATAATAACGTACTAATTGCTAACGTTAACGTGCCCGCAAGCGCGCCCCCGGGCCTTGTAGCTTTAGGCAACGCACTTAACGAAGGAAACCGACCAACGGAAGCTAACGCACCGACCACGACAAACGCCCGGTGCTTTACGTAATAATGCATCGGCGTTTAATGCATGCTAATAAGGAAGCGGTAATAACGGCTTGCCGCGCTGCAAGTATTAAAGTTAGCTACTTCGAGGCATTAAAACATACCTGTAACGGTTGTTTGGAAAGCAAAACGACCTAAATTATCGGCAATCGTTACTTTTACCGCACTACCCGCCTTTTAAGCCGTATTTACATAAATACATTAACCATTTCGCCTATTTATACGGCGGATATAATTACGCCGTTTATATTACTAATAAGGCAATTACTTTTAGCTAGGTGATTTTTGCAATTAGCAAAGCTAGCACGGAGATTTTTACGAAGGTTTGTAATTGGATTAGCTATATTAAACTCTAGTTAAGCATTAAAATATAAGCAATCCATACGGACGGTAGCACGGAGTTTAACCCGGAAAAGCTAAAAGCTTATTGCATTATTTAAAGCAAAGCCTGCGAAATTAGCCCGGCGCGATGCCCGGAAATAAACAGCATCGTTAAACGTGCTAACCGTATTATATTTAACGCGGCTCGCACCGGGATTAACGCTAACGGCTTGCATAAGAAATACTGGGTATATGCTTTGCAAGCAGCGAAAAGGGTGTTAAACTACACCCCAATACAGCTTTTAGCGGTAAGGAAAGCCCGCACGAGGCGTGGGTAAAAGCAATCGGCCTTAACGAGGAGTATTACCAACCACCAATCCGTACCTTCCGCACTTGGGGCGCGGTCGCCTAAGTGCTAATTAAAAACGGCAAACAGGCTAAAGCTAACAAAATAGCCTTTAAGGTAAAAGGCCGGCTTATAGGCTGGGAAAGCCTCCATAACGAAATCCTGCTAGTTAAGCCGGATGGTACTAACAAGGTTTTCCGTTACCGTAACGCACGGATTAACGAGGGCGTTGGTAAACGCCGAAAGTCGCCTTATAACTTTGTTAAAAAGGCGATTACTACTAATGCGGTTAACGAAGCCGTTGTTAAAAACCTTTACTTTACAATAGGCATTTGGGTTTACAATACTGGCCCAACTATTAATTCCACCGATAGTAACGATGGTAACACCGGTGCTAGTGAATTAGCGATATTGCCGGCCCCGGAAGTATAACGATTTATCGCTTACGGAAAAAACCGGGGAAACCGAAGCGGAGGACGAGGAGCTTGCCGTTGCAAAGCTTAAAAAGCTTAAAAAGCCCGCCGGCCCGGGCATGCTAACACCCGAAAGAACTTCCGAGCTCGGCAACAAGGCGGTTACGGTGCCCGCAGCGCCTAAAAAAAGGACCTGCAAAAAGCGGCCGCCGCCCCCGCCGAGTAACCGGCGATTAAAGGAGCGCTTAACGGCCCTAAGCATTATAAAATCCTAACACCAAAAACTTGCAAAAAAAGGAAGCTTGCGGAGGCATTTATAACGGCTCGTTTCGAGCTTAAAATATTAAAAAGGTGGCGGAAAAAGATCCGGGTAACCCTAAAAGCGCCGGAAACGACGAAAGCTTTTACAGCCTTAATACGAATATTAAAACTGCCGAGGAAACTGCCCGAAAAACGGGTTTTGCACTCGTTAACATTACGTACCCGGATAACGATATCGTTTTACCCTAAAAGATCGGCGGCTTTAAAATCCCCAACCTCGCGCTTTTCGGCGTTGCCACGGTGCCGGGAACACCGTATATTCCGGCCTATTATTACGACGCGGTAAAACACGAAACCGAATACGAGCGATACTATAAGCTAGCAATGCAAAAGCAAATTAATACGTTGCTTAAAAAAGGCACGTAAGTGCTGGAAAAATTGCCCCCGGGCGCTAAAGCACTGCCGGGCAAATGGGTATACGTGCTTAAGCTAACGCTTAACGGCGCTTTTAAAAAAATCAAAACGCGTTAGGTCGTTTGCGGCAATTACGACGATATTTCGGGCGAGGATAAGGCTGTAACGTACGCGGTAATCGCCTATGCAGCATTTACAAGGGTGTTTTTTATGCTTATGGCCGTTAACGATTTTAAATGCCGCTAGTTCGACTTCGTGGCTGCTATTTTAGCGCTATCGTACCTGGTAACGTTATGGTATACGTATAGCAACTTTAAAGCATTTCGGTTAGGCAAAAAAGCTACTATTACCGTTTAAAAAAAGCATTTTACGGCTTTCGCAAATCGCTTTTATGGTGGTATTAAACGATCATTTCGGAGTTTAAAGCATTTAGCTTTAAGCCGATTTATTAAAACGTTTGCTTTTATTGCAAAAAGGAAACGGGCGTTATACTATTGCTTTACGTAAACGATTTTTAAATTGCCGCTTGTACGGTTACGGAAATTAAAGCCATCGTTAACGAGGTGGGTAGCCGGTTCGAAATAACCGTTTTAAGTAACGCAAAAACGTTCCTCGATATGCAGGTTGTAAAAAATCGCTAGCGGAGGATTGTAAGCCTTTACTAACGCGATTATATTAACAAAATTATTACTAAATACGAACGGGAGGACTTTAAAGTAGTAAAAACGCCTTGGCCTTTTAGCTTTGTAATGCCGATTACTTGGGACCCTTTCCCGCACGAGGAGGTTTTGCGCTACCAGTCGGAAATAGCGAGTATTAGTTACCTCGCTAGCATTACTCGCCCTAATATTACGTATACCGAAAAAGGTTGCAAAAGGTTAACGCTAATCCCGGTAACGAGCATTTGGCACTGTTAAAGCACTTTTAGCGTTATATTATTAGCATTAAAAAGCTCGCGTTTACCTTTAATGAGCCTACTTACAGCGCCGAACGATGGGCTTAAAAGCTTACGGAAATGCCTCGTTCGCTAACTGCCTCCGTACGAAGGCATTTACAAGCGGCGTAATCGTTATGTTAGCGGGGTTTGTTTATTGGCAATTAAAAAGCAAACTTTTGTAACGACGTCGATAACGAAAGCGAAATTCGTTAACCTTTTGCCAACGGGCCGGGCTTTACTTTGGATTAAAAGCATTTTAAAGGAAATTAAATACTTTTAGCGAAAACTTTCGTAATGCATACGGACAGCGCTAACGCTTAAACGACGGTGCTAAACCCGTTGGAATTAGCCCGCACCCGCATAATCGACTTTCGTTACAAGTGGGTAATCGATGCTGTAAAACGTTAACTTTTCACTTTTAAGCTAATTGGCACGGCCAATATAAAGGCGGACGGTTTTACAAAAGGCTTAACGGCGAAAGGATAGGCGAAGTTTGTTGTTTAGCTGGGAATGCAGCAAATGCCGCAATAAACGGCTTACAGGAAAACCAGGGAAACACTACGAATTTAAAGGGTTACTACGTAAATGCGTGCTCGTAATGCTTTTAAAGCCGTTGCATGGCTTACGAGGGGTGTTAAAAGTGGCTTAAGTTACGTGGGTAGCAACTGGTGCCTCCAGCTTTAGGCTTATGCATTAGCCCTGGTATTTTGGCTTGCGCGCCTTAGCCCGCGATCCAGTAAAGTAGCTAAGGAACAATTACCAATTACTTCGGGTGCCTATTATCGCGCACTTTATTATATGTCGAAAAATGGCGCGCGCGAAGCGCGCTTTGGGCTGCGAGGTGCAAGCTTTCCTTTTAGCTGGCAATAGGCACCTTAAAACCTTTGCCAGCCTTTTTTATCGAACGTTTTGGTAACCTTCCTCGAATTTACAATTTTTGCATTGCGCTATTAGTGCACACTGCCAAATTGCATACAAATCTTTAACACCGCCAATTAGCGACCCTAACACTAATAACCACGCCCGCTAACGGCGCTGGCGACGGCAACATGCCGTTGCTAACAGCCCCCCCTTCGGCTAATAGGTGGCGCGCGCCTCCTCGTCGGCCTAACGGCCCGGAGGAACGCGTCGCTGCCACCCGGGCCCCCCCGCGCGTTAGCGCACCGATTACGCCGTCCCCGTTGCGAATTAGCAACACCTAACAGGGCCCGATTAAGGCCAAAAAGGCTCCCATAACGGCAGCACCGGCACAGGTGCCCCCCCCCCTTCCCCACGTCGGCGTACGCGCTTACCTGTCGGGTCGGCCGCGGCGGCCGCGGAGGAAATTATTGCGAGCAGCTATAACCGCAAATAACAACAACGGCCTTAATTTGCGCCACGCTGGCCCGATTTATCGACGCCGGCATTGCTTCCCTTCCGGCGAAAGCAATCTTTAAAGCTAACGGCTGGAAAGATTGCTTTATCGACTACGCTAAATAAGCTTTTTCGGCTTACTTACGCCGGCCGAAAAGGAAAAAAGCTTATACGGGCCCCGGAACCCCGCAACGCCGCGCCCCGGCCACTTACGCGTCGGTAGCCCGAAAGGCCACTAACAACCCCAACGTACGCCCAAACCCGGGCACCCGCCTATTAACAAGCCTTAAAGCCGACTTTCGGGTGTTCGTTAAAATCCCGGAAAAACGGCAGGTTTAAGCTAACTAATAAACGGGCTTTAACATTCGCAGCTTTTGCTAACAGCAAAAAACCTGCCGTTTACGACGGCCGATATCCCGGAGGCTACCAATCCTTTACGAGGTTCGTGTTAAAAGTAAAAACGGCTGATATCCAAAACCGGCTTTTGCAGCACCGAACCGAACTAAGCCGTTTATATAACGCCGAAAGGATCGAAAGCCCGAAATTTAATACAATTATATAATTCCGGCTGCTTTTACCTTTTTATAAAACGGCTTTAAACAATGCGTCCTCGTATTAGATAAACTGTCCGGAGGAAGTAAGCCTAAACAAGGACAACCGGTAACGTTAAGCCTTTCGGGGCCGGCGTCGACCACTAAAAGGCGTATAGTGGATTATATCCCTTTATACGCAAATGGCCGGGTTTAAGCTTTAAGGGATCACTTTTTTCTCACGCCGCGTATAACGACACCCGCCGTGTTACCAGCACACCCTTAGCTGCCACGGCTTCCACGTGGCCCGCAATTGCGCCCGGGCCGATAAGTGCCTTCGGTGCGGGAAAAATAAACGACGACCGGCACGTATAACGTGTACGGCCCCCCCGCAAATGCGCAACTGCCGGCCCGTACTTTGCCAACCACCCGAACTGCCCATAAAGCTTGTACGGGTAAACGGAATGCTAAAGCACTTAACTTTTAAAAAAAAAGGGGCTGTTAAAAGGTTAGGCGCATAAGCGTACCGGGCGGCGGCAAAAGCGGCGGAAGCCGCCGTTGCCACCGCCACCGCCGTTACCGCTGCTACCGACGATACCCTTCCCGCAACCGCTACTATTACGGGCGGCTCCGCCGTAGCCGTTAATTTAACGGCAAACCTTACAACCATTACCGCTATTGCTGCGGCTACCGTTATTACCATTAACGATACCGCTAATACAGCCGCTAACACCGCTATTAACCCTACGGCTAATACCGTTATCGCCGTTACTCCAGCCATCCCTACCGCCGCTGCCATCCCCGCCGGCCCTGCCGTCGCTTCCGCCGTTATAGCAAACCCGGCAAGCCCGCCGGCTTTGGAAGGCGTGGCCCGTACGGCTGGCAGGGAAAAGCACCTTGTTAAAAGGCTTAGGGTTAATTCCAACAACTAATACGAAGTATAGCGGATATGGAACTGGACTTTCCCGAGCCCGAAAGGGCTATCGAAATAACTGGAAACCTTTTGGAAGAAACCGACGGTACCGCCGGCCAACAACCCCGGGGCCAAAGCCCCTAATATACTAACGCCGCTTTTACGTATGCCAATAGCCAACCGGATATAACAAACGCATGGTAATAAAGCCCGGCGCCCGGGGCTTCGCCCCGAACGCCGTGCTTTAACCGCCGCTTAAGCGAACGTACAACGTAGCTAAAAAGCGGGGGCTATTTTACTCCAACTATTTTAAAGCTAAAATATCGACGTGGTGCTAATGCAAAAAGCCTCCTAGCGCGTGGAAAAAAAAGCTTATGCTTTGCACCCACCCGTCGTACGAGCTATTTACTTCGGTAAATAGTTGGCACGACCATTAAAACCAGGCCTCGGGTAATAACTTACGTACGGAAAAACCCGGGGTTTCGGCCCGTAGCGGACCGGCCGGTAAGCAACACCCGGGATATCCTTTAACTTACCGTCGCCGAGTGCACTTTCGTTAACGTATATAGGCTTCCAAAGGACTTTTCGAAACCCTCGTTAAACTTTTTACTACGTTAGCGCCTAACGGCAAAATGCATTATAACTGGGGATTTTAACGCAAGGTTTTTAACGTGGGATCCGGTTAAGGGTAATAGGAATAAAGGCTAGGATATAACCCAATAGGCTAATATATTTTTTTTACTTACCGACTTACGCATAACGATAAAGGCGTTTTGGATTTTACCTTTTTTAACGCCCTTTTGGTAACAGCGGAAATTAACCCTTCGTTAGCAACCGATTCGGACCACCGCTCGATACGGATCGAAGTTTGTAAAAAGTTAGCCCGTGCGCCGGCGCCTTACTTTACCCATAAGAGCGTCACCCACTAAATAGTCACCTTTTACGAGGACCACGGACAATACAAAGCTATTTCCCTCTTTTAATAGCGGCCTTACGGCCGCCCTGCACCTTTAACAGGTTATAAGCCCTTAATTCCCATAAGAATAAAACTACCTGCAATTTTTTTGGCCGGTGGCCGCGTTAATTCTCGTTATTTTAACCGGTGGCCGCAATTACGTTTTAAAGGCCGGTGGCCGCACATTAACGTCTTCCGGTAAAAAACGTCTCCCGGTGGGAAACATCGCCCGGTAGGCATAACGTTTTAAAAGCCGGTGGCCGCACAATAACGTCTTCCGGTGGAAAACGTCTCCCGGTGGGAGATATCGCCCGGTGGGCATTACGTACTATTCACTTTACTGTCACCCGGTGGGCGACAACGGGCCGCTGCCCTACTTCCCTACTACTTTTTCCTGTGGGCCGCTACCCTACTACCTTTGTTAATTTCTGCATAATAGCAACAATAACGACGACGACGGCAGTCGCTTATTACCTACCACCGCCCGAAATGTCCTTTATCTACAAAAAGGCAACTGTTAAAATACCTGCCTTGCAGGGGCCCTCCAATTTAAAAGCGTGGAAGCGCGCCGTTAAGGTGCATTTAATCGCGAGCGGCGCCGACGATCACATTGGCGACAACCCGCCTTTTTAACCCGACGATCCGGCCGCCTTTAAAGCCTGGAAGGCTAAAAGGGTCCTCGTTTAGTACTTTATTAAACAGTTAATTACGGAGGTTACTAACGAGCTTAAGCGATAAGGCTGGAGCTTTAAAGCCGACGATTCCGCCCGCGACCTTAGGGCTTTTTGGCTCGCCGTTACCACCCAAAATTGGCCAAAGTACCGACGCCCAACTCGATGGCTTAATAAAGGAGTTTGTTAGCCTCGAGGTATCCAAATACAACGACGTTAAAAAATACGCCAACCGTTAGCTCGAGCTTAAAAGACAAATGGAGGAAGCCGGCGTTATAATTCCGGACCGTTTTCTCGTTAGTCACCTTGTTAAAGGTTTCCGAAAGCATTATCCAGTCGCCGTTACCGTCGCCTTAAGCGCCCATCCAGTGCCCGCCGGCCGCACCCCGATTTAAATCATCCAAACCGTTATCGAAAACGTGATTACTTTCGAGCCGACCGACCTTTCCCTAGCCAATACCAACGCGCCCACCGCTTGCACCAAAAGGAACTGTTTAGTGGTTTCTCGCCTACCTTACCACGACCGGTGCGGCAAGCACCATACAAAAGGCGACGACGGGTGCTAGCTACTGCACCCTAAGCTGGAGGAGGAATACTACAAGCAAAAGCAGCAGGGCGCTGCACAGGCTACAGGAACAGGAAGGGCTGGAAGAGCTAACCCCCGGGCCGTTAATTATATTGCTGCAGTGCCTGTTAACCGCGGCAGCGCTGGACAGTATGCCATGTAATCGAAAAACCCCACCACGGATATTAGGCTGTGGGCAGGAGTTGCCGACTGAAAATAGCTTTACTTTTGTGACGTTTTCGTGGTTGTAGGGGGTGTAAGGAGTTAGCCCGTGCGCCGGCGCCCTATTTCACTTATAAAAGCGTTACCTACTAAATAGTCACCTTTTACGAGGACCACGGACAATATAAAGCTGTTTTCCTCTTTTGATGGCGGTTTTACGGCCGCCTTACACTTTTAACAAAGTTCCTAACCGCAATAATTCCGTTTCGAATTGCCAGCGTATTACGCTATTAAACGATAAACTACCGTTTTTCGTAAACGCGGTAATAACGAGGGCCGGCAGCTTGCCGCTATTTACAAATCCATGCACGGCGGATTACTTGGATAAAACGGCCGAGGTTTTAATAAACCTGTTAAAAAATGCGTTAATAGCTTTCGGCCGGGGGCCTAAAGCTAAAAGAAAAGGCTAACTTTAGTGGAACGAAAAGTGCGCCAACGCTTAACGGGACTTTGCAAAAGCTATAGCAAACGGCGGGCCTTTTACGGCCGAAGCCCGCTTTTTAAAAGCAACGGTCCGGGCGGTTAAAAAACAGTATTGGGCTAGCGTGCTAAAAGAAATGGATTCCTCGAAAGCGCTATACCGTGCTGTAAAATGGCATAAACTTGCACCCGTTATACGGCTTCCCCCGTTAAATATCGACGGGGAGGTTAAAATAGCCCTAAGAAATAAAGCGGAAGCATTAGGCCGTAAAATCCTCCGTAGGTTTACGGCGGAAGACGACCTATAAAAAAACCCGTTGCAGTAAAAAGCTACTTAAAGGACCGCACAATTCCCGTAAAACCCCCACGTCCTCCTAAAAGAATGCCGGAAATGCACTATTAGCACGGCAAACACGGCCCCGGGCGTCGACTTCTTAACGGTTAAACTGTTTACAGCGGCATGGCCGGCAATAAAGGAATACGTTAAGGCCTTTTTCGAAACCTGCTTTAGGGCCGGGCACCACCCTGGTTTTTTCCGCATAACGAAAGTGGTTATTTTAAAAAAGCCGAACAAAACGGATATAACGAACCTAAAATCCTACCGCCCGATAGCTTTGCTTTCGTGTTTAGGGAAAGGGCTAAAGCGGCTAATAGCTTCGCGGATAGCGTTTTTCGCATTACAATACGAGCTTATAGCCCCGTAATACGCCGGGGCTACCCCGAAAAAGGCCGCCATCGATTTAACGATATGCGTGGCCCATAAGGTAAAACGGGCCTTCCAAAAGCATAAAACGGCCGCCCTTATTACCATAGATATATAAAGGGCTTTTAACGCCGTACTCCGCCGGAAGCTCTTTTAAAAGCTCCTAAACCAAAGCTGGGATCTAACGTTAGTACGATAGGTATTATTTTTTGCAAAAAACAAGGTGGTTAAAGTGCGTTTGGAAAACGCCACGGCACCTTTTTTTTCCTCGGATTACGGGCTACCCCAAGGGTTACCAGCGTTACCGGTCCTGTTTATGCTTTATATGGCCGAAATTTTACGCAAAGCAAAAGCGGTTAAGTACGAATACGCGGACGATATAGGCATTTGCGTAACGGGTAGCACTTTGGAAAAGTGCTTTCGTAAAGCAGGGGCTACGGTAACGGAAATCCTACGTTGGGGAAAGGTTAATAAAGTGGCTTTCGACCCGGGAAAATGCGAATTTATGCATTTTTCCAGGCGGAAAAACCCTATAACCTTAACGGTTACGGTGAAAAGCTTTACCATTTAATAAATTACAAAAGCTTTACGGTGGTTAAGGGTTTTTTTCGACCAAAGGCTTAACTTTAAAGCCTACGTTAATAATAGGGCTGCAAAAGCCTAAAGCGTTGCTAACCACCTCCGGAGGCTTACGAATTCGATAAGGGGGATACCGGCATACTCGGTTTACAAAGCTGTTACGACGGTTATAATCCCTACGGCTTTATACGGGGCGGAAGTGTGGTATAAAGGCAAAACCAAACCACATTCATATAAGCCGGCACAATAGCAAATTATTCGCTAAGGCTATTTAATCGAACGGGTCGATAAAGCTTTAACCGCGTTTTTTCGGGCAATAGCTCCGGCTTGGAAAACCGCACCGATAAACGCTTTACATTACGAATCCGGCATTTTAAACGCTTAGGCGCTTTTAAAACAAGCCCGCTTTCGTTTTGCGGCCCGTATAAATACGGTACCGGAAAATCACCCCTTAACCGCAGCGGCCCGGCCGGCTTTTAACGCCCGAAAGCTTAAAGCAAGCCTGCCCGGCAAGCTTGCGACCTCGTTGCAAAAACAGCCGAACTCCTTCCGGCTTGCACTCGCCCGGCTTACATTTTTTATAAATATACGGGGCTTACGGTAGCTACATAAGAAAAGCCCGCAATTGCAAAAGCTTTTATAGCGTGGCTTCGCACCTTTTCACTTACCGACGTTATAATATATAGCGACGGGTCCAAAGCAAAAAACGGGGCAGTTAAATACGGCTGGGTAATATACTAAGCCGGTTAACGCAAACTTTCCGGGCACGGCCGGTTAGCGCATCCGGCGGAAATATTCGACGGCGAAGCGGAAAGGGCCCGAATAGGCCTCCGTAAAGCTATTTGGAGCTTTCGCAATTGCACTTTCCACTTGTGCCTTAATAACACCTCGGCGGCCAACGGCTATTTAAGCACGGCCTTTAACAGTTTACAAAAAGCTTTTAAAAAAATCCATTACTTTATAAATAAACACCAGGTATTCGTACGCTGGTCCCCGGGCTATATGGGAATCCCCGGAAACGAAAAGGCAAATGCCGAAGCAAAGTTAGGATCGACCCTGCCAATACCTTAACATTTTAAACTAACGATGGCCGGAGTAAAAGCTTTAGCCCGGAAAACAGCCCGGGACGCCCGAAACGCATGGTTTAAAAACAACTTTCCGGATCGGTATAAGGCTATAAGCCTCCCGCCGATACCACAACACACGCCCGAAGCGTTGCAGCTGTACCGGAAGGTATTACAACGGCTAATAGCCGCACGCACCGGCCACGGGGATTTCGATTAATACTACCGAAGGTTCCAACACGAAAACGACAACCCGTGCCGTTGCGGGCGAAATAAGTCCCCTTTTCACCTTGTATTTGCAGGTTAACGAAGGCGGCAAAAAACAAATGGCCTATAGCGGACCCTCCCCCGGCCTTCGATAAGCCCGGATATTGGAAACGGCTTTTCCAAAAGCCCTCCCTTTTTATTTCGTTCGTTAAAGCCACCAACTATTACACTATCGCCGGACGATAACAACAAAGCTTAAAAAGCCTATACTTAACCTTTTCCTTTGTACTATTAGGATTAACAGTAGGCTCGTTAATCCCCCGCACTTTAGGCCGGGCCTAAAAAAGGTCCCGAAAACCCCCTCCTTCGCCCAAACCCGGCTTTACCCCTTTTCCGGCATACCCGCCGGCCAACAGCATCACTACCACCCGCAGCGCTTTACAACGCCCCGGCGTATTGTTACGCCCTATTGCCGATTGCCCGCTCGCTAACAAGGAGCGCCGGAATGCGGCCCGACCCCCGTGTGCCTTCGGGTTTAATCTGTTAGCCGCTTTGATAGCAGCATATAGCCTAGTGTTAAGCTTAGGTAGCGCTAGCACGTCATATGCCCTTTGGGAGGCAGGGACTGGTAGATCCCGACTAGCTGACGTTAAATATACTCACTCACTCACTCACTCGAACGTTTTGGTCGCCCGTACGCGTTAGCCGCGCCGGGGGGTGGGCTCCACTCGCCGCCTGGAACTCGACTGGTTTTTATCGGACTTAGTGCGCGCTTCGAATTCAGCGTGCGTACTTGGCCCGGCGAGTGTAATGGATTTTACGGGTAAAGTTAAGGGGAATATTTTGTGGGTCCTGCTTGCTGTGCTTTTACTCGACAAAAGACCAAATAAGGGCATAGCCGTTTCGCAGTCCATGTGTTTGCTCCGTTTTATATTCTCCTGTTACATACGGCTTTAAAGCGTAATCAGCCGTAACGATCGTTACCGCCACGGTCGTTGCGAAGGTATAAGAATTGCTGCAGGGGGGCCTAAAGTACCGGTAGGGTTACCCCTAGTTAGCGCTGTCCGCCAAAAAGCAGAGGCTGTGTTAAAAGTGGAGGTTTTACCGCTATTTTAAAAAGGGCGGGGCATAAAGATTGTTATTAGTAAAATAACATCGATAAACCTGCATTTGCATATTAAAATTAGCACAAATTATTACGGAAAAAATGTTTTTTTAATTTCCTTTTAATATTTAAATAACGAAAGCCGACGACGTGCTTTTTAAAGCTATTCCCAACTTTTAAATAGCTTTTTAATCGCAAATTTTTAAAGTTAAAAAGCCTTCCGATACCTAGCTTAACAAAAGTTTTTTTTCGCAAACGAAAACGAAGCGGCGAGCCGCGCCGGATATTATAGTTTAGCGAAAAAACCGCCCGGCTAATAAGCTTTTTTTTCGATTACCACCGCAAAGGTATACTTAAAAGCTCGAAAAAAGCCAATTTTAAAAATGCTTAAAAGCGGGTGCTTGTTAAAGCAATGGAAAAGTAGCCTATTTTAACGCTTTTTTTATTTACCGTAACGATTGCTAATAAATACGATAACGAACGAAAAAAGTTTATCGTTTAAAAGGTTTAGGTTAGTTTATCGAGCAACTTTTGTAATTCGAAAACGGGCGTTTGCGAGGTTAATAAAAAGGATCCCTAGTGGCAAAACTTTACGAGCGTATACGGGATACGGAAAGTCGGTTAAATCGCCGTTAGCGTAGCATTAAAAAAGGTGGCCTTATATTAGGAGTTATAAGCGGGGAAAGCGGCAAAAAAAACTATAATTAGCTAGCTTTTTATTAAAAAGGATAATTTTATTAAAAAACCTACGTTTATTAATAGTTTGGATTTTTTTAATAGGCATATTAATTTGGATGGAAAAAGCGAGGGAAAAGGGAAACGAGCGTCGGGTTTTCGGAAAATACTTTTTAACAACCGGTTACTTTCACGCCCGTATAACGAATACCGCTTAGTATTTAATACCGCCGCTTTTTATTAGCGAGCGATTTTTTACCGATTAATTGCACCGAAAGGCAATAAATCCGGATTTAATAGCGGCCGTAAAGGAAAACGAAAGCGTTAACGTATTACGCGGGAAAAAGCGCCAGGTTTTTAAATCGCCGGCAAATAGGCTATTTTCGCCGGCGAGTAGGTGTTACGACCAATATGCAAGCCTTAAAACGGCAAAACGGAAAGGGTTTTAAGCGGTGCCCTTGCCCGCACTCGAACACGTAAAGTTACGTAACCCCAGCTGGATTTTTAAATTTGTGTTAAAAAAACCACAAATTTACAAAGCCAAAAGGATTTTTAAATTTGTATTAGCGAAACCACAAATTTACAAACCTAACCCAATATAAGGCAAAAAGCAGCGTGTATATAAAAAATGGATTTCCTACTATTTTAAGTAGCTTTAACTAAGGCTTCGGCATTAATTAACCTAAGTTAACTTTTAAACATCCCCTAAAGCAAGCAATTAAATTGTTCTTTTAAGTTACGTGTTTTTTTATTTACCAAAATTAGCGATATTATCCTTATCACCCTCGAAATGCCTTATTTTAAAAGTAAACCCTAATTATAACATTTTAACTAATTTTATTTAATACTTCGTTAAAAAGAAAATAATACAACTATAACGAGCAGCAATAAAAAGCCTAAAAAGGAAAAAACCACGGTTTTTACCTTTAACGGTGTTAAGTACGACTTTAACGAAACCGCTAATACGGCCAGCCTTTTTAAGCTTATGGAAAAGGAAATCGCCAAAAGCTAAGCTAAAGTAAAGCAATTTACCACGAAATTGCTATCCCTCGAAACGCTTATCGCGGTTAAAGCGTACAAATTTCCGTTTTCGGATTTTTACGAAAGGAAAAACGGCAAGCTTAAAACGTTTTTTACTAAATGCAAAAGCTATTTTAAGTTTTACAAATAGCAATTCGTAAACGAGGAATAAAAAGTTGCTTACGCTACTATTAAGCTAAACGGCAAAATAAAAAATGGTTTTAGCTAACCTAAAGTAACTATTTTAAAAGGTATAAAAGTAGCTAAAAAGCTACTAAACTTATTTTCGCTAATTTTAAAACCTTCGGAAAAAAGGTCGGCGAAATGTTTAAAATAATCGACGAAACCCGAGTTATTAAAAAAAACCTGCTGGCTTTTAAATAACAAGGGCTTATAACTAAATACGCAACGAACTTTTAACGGATTAGCATTAAGCTTAATTAAAATAACGCTACGTTAATGCTGCATTTTTACAACGAATTGCGCGAAAACGTAAAGAACGAACTCGCGAAGTAAAATCGCTTCGAGTTTTTTACAAACTACGTTAAAAACGCGGTTCGCATTAGCGATAAACTGTACGAGCGATAATAAAAGAAAAAAGGATATAATTTTAAAAGCGCGGTATAAAATAATAAGGTTAACTAAAAAACAGCTAAGTAGCACCCTATTACGGTTTACGGGACGCATTTAAACCTTATAAATTTTAATGCAAAAGCCGCTTACTAATAATAAAAGCAGTAAAAAAAGCTGAAATAAAATTTAAAAAACGGGAAATGTTTTAAATGTGGTTAAACGGGCTATATAAAAGTTAATTGCTTTTAACGGGATAGTAACCGCTAAGTAATTAACTTTTAGCAAGCGTATAAAAGCCCGGTATAAAAAAAGCTATATCCCGGCCCGGCGTTTAATTAAATAAGCTATTACAATAAATCGTGCATTATATACCAATTCGATAAAAAGGTTACCGGATGGTATTTTTAGAAACTACAAAGTATTTATATATTTAAAATTACGAGGTTTAAATATAATAGCGAAGGAAAATAGCGGATTATTTCCGAATTTAAAAACTCGGAAAAAAAAACGACACCGCTTTTCGCGGAATTTAAAAAAGCAGCCTTAACAAATGGCGCGAAGGAAAAAAAAGCCCAAAAAAAGCCTTTAAACTAAACACACCTTTTTTAAAAATCGAAGGATTTTAACACCGACGTTAAAATGAATTAAAGTGGTTAAAACTTTAAAACGGCCGAGTTTTAGAAATAAGCGAAAAGCTCGAACGGCGGAACCTTCGTACTTATAGTCCGCGAAAAGCAGGTAAGTTAAAAAAAACTAGCACGCTTTTACGCCTTTCGATATTTCGGTGTGTTTTTAGAACGTTAAAGTTTTAAAAACACCCAAATAGCCCGTTATATTACGCTACCCTAGCGAACGAAAACGACGGCTAACTTTTATCGTAGTTTAACGATTAACAGGAACTTAAATATGCTAGCTATAGGTTTAACAACGCAAGCAAGCCAAAATAAGCTGCGTTAAAACCTAAAAACCACCCTAATATTAACATAAAACATTTTAAACATTTATACCTTTTTTAAACAAAATGTATTTACGGGAAATGCAAATTTTACTTATAACCTAAGCTTAAATACGATTTCTTTTTACGAAAGTTAAAAAACGAGCTTAAAATTAAACCCCGTTTAGCGTTTTAATTACTACGGTAAAAAAGCCCGAATCGGCAAATTTACCGCGGTTTTTAAGCTTAACGAACAGCACCCGATATTATATATTACTAAAACGTTTAATTAAAAAAAATGCGAAATTGCGAAATGCAAAAAACATATAGCATAAAAGGCGAAAACTTAGCATTAAGGGATTATACGAACGTATATCCCGTTTAACCCGGATAAAAGAACGAACGTACGGTACTCGTTCCCCTTATTAAAAAACTAAAAAAACTACCTAAACGAAAAGCACGAAATGGAAAAAAAGAAAAAAAACTAACAAAAACCCTCGTAATAGCAAAATCGAATTAACCGTACGACCTATTAACATTTTAAATGGAATATTAAAAAAAAAAGTTAAAATAATAATCGATTGCGAAGTATAAAGCGATTACGTATCGCTATAAACGGTTAAACGGTATAAAATTCCTATAAAACGAAAACGCTAACCGTATTAACTTAAAACGATCGAAAAAATACCTATCGCTTATAATAAAAATGGATTAACTAAAAAACGCAATTAATAACATTACGCACCCGGAATGGGAAAAACGTTACTATTATATTGGATAAGCTGGATATAAAAGAAAAAAATGTGATTTTCGAAATCCCTTAACTTAGGAAAAACAATTTACAAAAAAAAGCTACCGGCCAAATCCAATAAAAAAAATCACAAATAACTAAAACGGTTTACCAATTATAAACCTTAAACTATAAGCATAAAAAGCAATAAAAAAAGGTTATAACGGTAATAAAACTTAGCAATCCACCTTTACATTTAATATCGACAAATATACGATTATCCAAAATAAAAAGCGATTAAAATAACCAAACCAATATTAAAAAACGGCTCGCGAATATTTTGAAGGAATATTATAAATACGAGAAATTGTTTCGGAAAAACCTAAAAACGGTATTTCCCGAATATAAACCGTTCGATTTGGAAATTAAACTTAAGCTAAAAACGCAATTTAAATATTAAAAGCTATATTAGCTTAACCTTCGGTGGTAAAAGGTGCTAAAAAAACAGCTGGAGGAAAACTTACGAAAGGGATATATTAAACTTTCCGATTTTTTAATAAAACACGGGATTTTATAAAAAAAAAAATAAAACGGAGCGAATATGCATTAACTACCGCTTATTAAACGAAACTACAATTAAAAATCGGTATCTTTTGCTTTTTATTAACAAACTGCGCGATAAGCTCGGCAAAACCTAATATTTTACGGCTTTGGACTTACGAAAAGCTTATAACTTAATACGGATTAAAAAGGGCCAAAAGTGGCTTACGGCTTTTAAAATAAGGCTTAAATGCTACAAGTTTTTAATAATAACCTTCGGGCTTACTAATGTATTAGCCACGTTCCAAGAGATAATTAACCGTATATTGCGCGAGTATTTCAACGTTTTCGCCTTCGCGTATTTGGACGATATCCTAATTTTTTTAAAAACGATGGAAAAACATAAGCAATACGTATATAAAGTGCTTTAAAAAGCTGCTTAGCGCGAAGCTTTTCGTTAAACCGGAAAAATGCGAATAGCATTCGCAAAAAGTCACTTTTTTAAAGTTCGTAATTACATTTGGATAAATTTATATAAATCCCTAAAAAGTCGAAAAAGTAAAAAGTGGCTTATATTTTAAAACGTTACGAAAGTACAAAGGTTTTTAAAATTTTTAAACTTTTATAAACGGTTTATCCGTAATTATAGCAAAATCGCTATACTATTTACGAACCTTACCAAAAATAACCACCAGTTTTATTAGGAAAGGCAAAAAAAAGGCTTTCGAATAATTACAGGATGCCGTAATAAAAGAACTAATATTAGCATTCCTAAACTTAAAAAAACCTTTCGAAGTTAAAATTAACGCGTCGGATTACGCGATCGGCGGCCAATTTAAACAGCGGGACGACCAAAAACGGTTACACTTTTACACGTTTTTTTCGCAAAAGCTAAATGGATTTAAATTAAACTACCAAATCTACGATAAAAAACTTTTAGCGATAATCCAAGCATTCGAAAAGTGGCGCCATACTTTTATAAAGCGAAGCATTAGGTTATAGTATATACGAACTATAAAAACCTAACGCATTTTACTATAAGCAAAAACCTAAATAAACGATAAATTCGTTAAAATAAGTTTTTGCAAAACTATAACATCCGGATCGAATACCGAAAAGGGTCGGAAAACGGCCGGGCGAACGCTTTAAACTAACAACCGAACTATTAGGTTGCAATACTTAAAAAAACACGAGTAGTTTTAGCGGAAGGATTAAACTGATTTTTAATCCCGGCATAAAAAATGTTCGCTAAAACGGTTTAATAAAAAAAGTTTAAACCCTAAAAAAAAATCCAACAAATTTATAGCCAGCTGGCATACGGCTATTAAAGCGTAAAAAAAACGTAAAAACGGCTATAACAATATTACGGGTTCGCAAAAACTCGAGCCGAAATACAAAACGTAATAAAAAATTACGAAAGCTATGCTAAAAACAAAACTAACAAACATAAACTATATAGGTTATTGCAACCTTTATTAGCACCGAACGGAATATAACAGGAAATTACTATAAATTTCGTCGTTAAACTTCCCCAATTTAAAAAACCGTTAATTGGAATAAAATACGACAATATATTAATAATAATAAACAAATTTACTAAATACGCTTTATTCCTACCATATAAAACAAGCAGCGACGCTACGAAGTTAGCGTACGTTTTTATTAAACACGTAATAGCGAAATACAGCACGTTAAACCGCTTAATTACGGATAAAAACAAGCTGTTTACAAGCAAATTTTAAAAAAGGCTTACAAATAGGCTGGGAGCGAAGCACTCCTTATTTATAGCTTACCACCTTTAAACAAATGGACAAACAAGCAAACGAATTAAACCATAAAGCAATATTTACGTTATTACGTTATTATAAATAAAACGACTAAGTATAATTATTTCCCATAGCTTAGTCGCTTATAACAGTTTAGTTTTATAAAAGCATAAAAACTATACCGTTTTATACGAACTACGGGTTTACGCTAACGGCGTATAAAAAACCTAAAGTAAAAAAACATGCCTTAATAGCGGGAATACAAAATAACGAAGCTTATTAAACTGCATAAACACTTCCAAATAAAGCTAAAAAAGCTACGATGTAATAAACCTAGCTATTAAGTGGTCGCCAATAAGGGTTAAAATAATGTTATCTTAAAAAATAAAAAGGAAAAAAAAAAGGCTATAAGAAAGGTTATATGGTTTTTATATATACACGAGTTGGCTTAAAGGTAACCTTTAAACTGTTATTTCCGTGCCTAAAACACGGAACTATAACATAGCCGCCTTTTCCGGGCTCGCCTTTTTTAATTGTTTCGTTCTTTTCTCGTTTTTCACGCGCTTCGTTAACATAGGTGGCCCTTTTGTTAAAAGGCCTCGTGCCGTACTAAAAGGTGTTATTAATATGTTCGGCCCCGGGTCGGCCTTTAAGTAAGTGCTTGGGTTTTTCGTGTTTTAACCCGGGCGTTTTTTCCTTTTTTATCGGTGGCGACGGCTTGCTTTTTAATTGCCTCGTGGTTTTTAATTGCCTCGCTTTTTTTTCCCTTTTTTATGCTTGCCTTTGGTTATTTCGCGTAACTTATTTATCCCTTTTACGATTTCGCTTTTGCTAAAAAAATTTTCTCGCTCGTTATCGTTTCGACTTTAGCTTTTCGTTTTAACCATTTCCGTTTTTCCT
Source organism: Gaeumannomyces sp. JS-464 (assembly GCA_002197995.1). NCBI lineage: Eukaryota > Fungi > Ascomycota > Sordariomycetes > Magnaporthales > Magnaporthaceae > Gaeumannomyces > Gaeumannomyces sp. JS-464. The sequence goes on from NGZR01000009.1 coordinate 356,870, forward strand.
CCGCTTTTCCTTTTAAATGCTGGTTAATAGTTTTCGTTTTTTACTTATTGCGGTTACGTTTTCGCTTTATTTCGCCGCCGCCGTCGTTTTGCCTTTTTATGCGATCCTGTTTTTAGCTTTGGTTTTTTCCGCATTTATCGCGCTTTTATTCCATTACGGACGCCTATTTTTACCCGCACGTTATCCACGATATTTGCTACCGTTACCGCTTTTTTCCCGCCTTTTGGCAGTGGTAGCGGCGATCCGTTTAAACGCGTAAATTTTTCCGCGCCCGTTTGTTATCCGTATTTAACCTATTATGTTTTTTAGCATAAGCGCGATAAAAGCCGTCGCGTTATTAACGCGATTAATTTAACGGGTAACTCGTCGAACGAAGAGCACGCGGCTTTCGTTTATTAAAAGTACGAGTATAACGCGTGCTTTTAAAAGTCGAAGGTTATTAGGGTCGTGGTTTGCAAAAAGTACTAACCCGGATAAGTTTGCGACCGTTGCCGTAAAAGAAAAACAGCGGGTTGTAACATTTTTAATGCTATTTACGTTTTAAGCCTTGCTTTCCGCCGTGCCCGGCGTAACCTTTTTGCTATAACGACCAATAATCGACATATTTTTACGTTTAGCGTTTTTTCGGCAAAAGCTCGCAATTAGTTTTTATTTGCGAATACCTTATTACCTATTAGCATTAATCGCGATTTTTTAACGAAATTAACGCGAATTTTAACCGTTAGCATATTTAAAATGCTAACCCCGCGAAAAACGCTTTAGTTTTCGGTAATACGGCTGGTATTTTTTCCCGTTATAGCAATTAAAATTAACAGCTTATAAATACGCTTGTTCGTAGCTTCGGCTTTATATAAATAACTGGCTTTTTTTTATATGCTTTTAATAACGGCGTTATTAATCGTCCGCAAAGGTTTTAAATAAAAGCGGAGCGTTGCGCTAAAACGCGTAATAACCGGCTTATTAACGTTATTATTTAAATGGTTAGCAATAACCGTATTTAGTTTGGTAAAAGCTCGGCGCGTCGTCGTTTTGCTTATTATTTTAGCTCGAACCGTCGTAAGCCGTCGCCCTTTTTTCGTGCCGCCCGGTACCGTAAAAAGCGTTATCGTTACCGGGATGTTAATTGCAACGGCGGCAGCTTTTTTTCCCGTTGGTACCGTTCCCTTTTTAAGCTCGAAAAGGAAAAGTCTTTTAGCGATAAAACGCGTTTTAATTCCGCCTTTTTTCGTGTTATACGCGTAGGTTTTTTTTTTAAAATTAGGTTTTAAGCATAGTAATAACTTATCGTGCTAAAGCTTTTTTTTATTTTTATATTTAGGCCGGCGCGTTTTAACTTTAGCGTTCGTTTTTGTTTTTTTTCGTTAAATTTCCAAAGCTAGCGCGCTTTTTGCTTTTTATCGTATCGTTCGTAGTTATAGTTAAACTGGGGGTTATTTTAGCTTTATACTTTTATGTAGTACGCGCCCGCCCGCTTCCCGGCTTTTCTTTATCCTTAAATAGTTAAGCATTCGTAACGCGCTTTTTTTATTTACGTAACGCCGCCGTTTGCTTTTTTTTGCTTCGCAGTTCGAAACCGTTTTAAATGCGCGTGCTCCCCTATTACGCCTCGAAGTTTGCCATTGCCGTTATATTTTCGAAATTTTTTAATAGGTTTTAATCCGTTTTATCCCATTTTACCCATTTTACTAATACCTGCTTTTTTCCCCGCTTTTTAGCGTTTTTTATTGCCAAAATCTTTTCCACGAACCACTTTTTCCGGGGTTCGCTGTTTTTCGGTAATGGGATTAAAACGGGGCTTGGTCGTATATTCGTATTTATTTATAACGAAAGCGGATCGTTCGTTATTTATTCGATTAATTTTACGTAAAAGGTAAAGTAAATGCTTTTAGGTATATTTAATATAACAGTAAAAGGAGTTAAAACCGCGACCATTTCGTATTTATTTACCATTTAATTTAGCTTTTTTACTAAAACGGTTTATTTTAATATTACGAAAGGATAGCTAAATTTTATCCCCCATTTTGTATTTTTCGGCCGGGTAGCGAAACCTGTTCGCTTAGGACTTTTGTTATTACTACGCAAATGCCGCGGTTATTATAACGAGTTTTAATCCTTCGCGTAAATAAGCTAGGAAGGCGAAAGCGCGCCTTTTTTTACTGGCTTTAAACGCGTTATTTGGTAAAAGGTATATTGGGATTGGGTTAATATCGAATCCAAAAAGTAAACGGTTAAAGCTATATTTCGTAATAGTTAAATTTTTATTATTAAACGCGAGCTAGCAAACTTAAAAATGTTATAACCAATCGGTTTACGCGAAAGTAATAAAATAGCGTAAATAGTGCTAAACTTTTTGGTTTGCTCGTTTTATACCCCCATTTATTTCGGGGTGGAAGGATATAAAAAGCAATTATTCGATTTCCATTTAAAAGCATAGTTTTATCCAAAAATTTCCGATTTAATTTAAACTTTTATCGGATATAATACTATTCGGGAAATTACGAAATCGCTTTTAAGTAAAACGGAACTTTATTATATATTCCTTTGCTTTTATATTATGCATAGCTTTTAATTAGATATATTTTAATAATTTGTTAATAATTACCATTAAATATTTCGGTCCCCTTTCGGTAACGGGAAGCTTTATTATAAAATTTATCGAAATGTTTTTTTAAAATTGGTTTAAAACCGAAAAAAAGCGCAATAACTTTTATTTATATTATCGTAACGAGCGGGATTTGCGGCATATATCGCAATTGCGAATAAATCGTGCTATATTTCGTAATATCCCATTTTAATGGTAATCCCGGCATAAAACGGCAAATGTGTTATTCCAACCCGCGTAATTTACAATCGAAAAAGCGTATACTTTTTGGATTAAAATGGTAGTTAATGGTTTTTAAATTGGAAATTATAGCTGCTTTTTATATTAAAATGCTTTTTATATATTAATTTCGCAATTTGCTATTTGCGTTTTTATATTAGCTTTTAAAAGAAAATTACGCGTATTTTGCTAAATTGCTACGAGTTTATATTTATATGTTTTATCGCGGGGTAACTTTTCGTTTTATAAATTCGCTAAAGCTTATTCGCAAAAAATAATGGCTTTCGTTAAAAAAGGTATAACGTAAATATAGCTTTATATTAATGGCTAAGCCGGGTTAAATACTAAGGTTTTTTTTCGTATCGGCGTAGCTTTATTATAAATTTAGCTCGGGATAGGGTGGTTATAAATACGAAATTAATACGGAATTTTACTAGCGTTATGCTTTAACCGGGTTATATTGGTTATAATAGCGTTGCTTTGCGTATTTTTCCTTTTTCGTTTTGTTTTTTCGTAATAGCGCGTCCGGCAATATTGCGTATTTCCCTAGTTAATATTGCAAATTATAGTTAAATTTCGCTAATATTTCCGTTTAACGCATTTATTTTTCGGATATTTTTCGGGGTTTAAAAAAATATTTTAAACTTTTATAATTTATAAAATTTAAAAACGGTTTAAATACGTTTCGTAATTTTGCGTTTTAAATTTTTAAGCATTTTATTACCGTTAAAAGTTTTTTATCGTAAATGGTATAATTGCGTTATGCGTCGTTTAGTTTAGCGGAATGGTAAATAATTAGTCGTTATAAGCCGTTTTTCCTTTTTTAAAATAAGCAACCTTTTAAAGCCATCCCGAAATAGTTTAACTTTAGCCTTATATTTTGTTTTAAGTTTTATTATACTAATATAAATGTTTAAATAAACGCTAGTTTTAACCGCTTAAATGCTATATTAATTTTAAAATCCTATCGGTACGAAATCCCTTTTTTAGTTAAAGCTAATAATGGCGCAGCTAGTTTCGAATATTTATCGATAAAATTTCGGTAAAAATTGGCGAAGCTAAAAAAGCCGCGAAATCTTTTAAATTTTTTTAGCGCTTTTTAATCGCGAATCGCGCGGATTTTTTTTAAATCGGTTTAAATTCCTTTTTTTATTTTAATTATAAACCTTAAATATTTAACTTTTTGCATTACGAAATTGCTTTTTTTTAGGTTTAGGTTTAGCCCGGCGTTTTTTAGCCGACGGAAAACTTTTTTCATTTTTTTTATATAATTTTTGCGAAATCCTGAGGAAAAAATAAGCACGTCGTTTAAATATGCTAATACGAAATCGTTAAAAATATCGCTTAAAATACCGTTAATATAGCGTTAAAACGTTACTAAGGCTTTTGCAAAGCCGAACGGGCATATTAGCCATTCGAATAATCCGAATCGTATTTGGAACGCTATTAAATGTTTTTCGCCTTTTGCTACCCGGATTTTGTAAAAAGCGGTTTTAACGTTTATTTTCGTAAACCATTTTGCTTTTAACAAAAAGCGGAGTATTTTTTTTACTAACGGCAAAAGGTAGCGATTTTAAAGCGTAATCGCGTTAAATGCACGGTAATCCACGTATAAACGCTAGCCTTTTAACTATTTGCGCACCATTAAAATAAACGCGGTTATTAGGGATAAGCTAACGCAAATCCAGCTTTTATTTATTAGGTGGGTAATTTGTTTGCGCAATTTTAAAAGTTGTTTTTTCGGCATGCTATATAAGCGTTTTTAAAAAAGGTCCGGAATAAAGCCGTCGTTGTTTTTTTTTAGCTTAATATAATGGTTTAAATTCCTCCGGTATAAAAGCAACTTTAATGCTTTCGTTTTATCGAAAAGGTCGGCGAACTTCGCTAATTTTTAAAGCAGTTTGGGTTTTAACCGGTTAAGCGGTAATATTTTGGCGGTAAATTGTAATATTCGTGTTATTTCCTTTAAAAAAAAGTGGATATAAACTCGTAACTTTGTTAAAGGTTTCGTTACTATTTTCGGCAAACTACGGCGAAAATACTGCTAATAATTACCGGGAGTTTTTCCGGGGTTAGTTAGGCTTTCGCTTTTTTAATTACAAATTAGCTTATTACCTTTATTTATAAATAGCTTAAAGCCGCGTTAAAAATAACTTATTCGCGTTTTATCCACGGAAGTTTTAAAATAACGTCCCGTAATATACTTAAAATAATGTAAAATAAAATAAGCTTTATTTAACCATTTATATCCATTTTACATTTGGCAAAGTATTTAATAGCTAGCGGGGCTTTATTTAAAACCGTTTCCAGTTATCGTGGTTTATAAAGTCGTATTTTTTTAATTTAAAGTTTTATCGCAAATTTTTCGCTTATTACCGCGTAATACTCGCATTTTAAATCCATTTATGCATTAATAAATTAGGAAAAGTTAAGCAATATCGGGATTAAAAACGGGGGGCTTTTTATATTTCGTTCGATTTTTTTTAATTCGTTTTTTTACTTTTTTTTAAATGGCGTATTAGTTGCAATTTGTATTCGCTGCCGCAATTTCCCCTTTTAACTAAGTTTTTTATTAAGGGCTACTTTTTTCCCCTTTTAATACCGGTGTTTTAAATTAGGGCTAACTTGGCTTCTTTTAGCCATGCCGCGCTTCGGTATTAATAAGCTCGTCGCTCGTATTTTTTGCTTTTACAATTTAAATACGCTCCGAATTCCCGTCGCCGTTAAAATTCTTCTTAGGATATTTAAAAAGCGCGTAGTTTGCGTGGCGGTTATACGTTAGTATAAGCCGCGTTAACGCTTATTATTAAAATGTTTTTCGTATTTCTTTTAATATGGGCAAAGCGGGAAGTTATAATGCTTTTTTACCGAATTTATTATTTAAATTAATCGCTTTTAATGCTTATATAATACGTTTATATACCGTTACCATTTCCTAATAAAAGGTAATGTTATATAAACCCGCTACCGCCGTTAAACGAATGCGGTTGGAAATGCGAAAACGAAGGTAATTAATTTTAATTTCGTTCGCTTATCCCAATCCGCTAGCGGATGTTAACAGCATTTTAAATTTAATATAAAAATAAATAAACGTTTAGCTTAGCTTTATCCGGCAAACTTCCAGCTTCGTTAAAGCTTGGGCTTTTTTATAAGGGTTGTTAAAAATAATACCGAAATGGAAAATAAAATCGGCTAAGTTATACGTGCTATTTAATATTTCGATTTCGTAATAAAAGCGTACTACATTTTAAATGCTTAAAGCTAAACACGCCCAAATATATTCGAATTTATCGCGGTTATTTTTAATAAACTCCGCGTTTCGGTTAAACTTATATTCGACCGCGTTTTTCCAAACGTCGAAACCGCTTTTATCGCCGGCGTATAAAGTCGGGTTTTTAAAAAGCATCCGTTTCGGTGCGAAAAGTGTTACGTGTGCGGCTAAAAGTTAGTTTTTTTATTCCGTTATTACCCGCGTGGTATCGTTACGGTGGTCGACGAAAAGCTTGTTAGCGTCGTTTTGGAACTTTTGTTAGTTAAGTTCGGCCGCGGCTAGTTATGCTTAAAGGTTCGCAATAGCAGCAAGTAGCGAGCTTTGTAAAAAAGGGGTCGGGGTATTAAAAGTAAAAGTTAAGCCCCTATCGTTATTCGTGGTGTTTAATGTTATTATTATTATAATCCCTTTTAGTGGGAAAAGATCTTTTAAAAATGTAATAAATTTGGCTATTGGGTGGTCGCTAATAGGGGTTAAAGTAATGTTATTTTAAAAAATAAAAAGGAAGAAAAAAAAGGCTATGGGAAAGGTTGTGTGGTTTTTATATATATACGAGTTGGTTTAAAAGTAACCCTTAAGCTGTTACTTTCGTGCTTAAAGTACGGAACTATAACATATAACACCGCATAACTATTTAAGCAAACAAAAAAGGATCGAAAAACCGACTTTTAAAAAGGGGGATAACGTTTATCTTTTTTAACGAAATATTAAAACGAAACGACCAAGCGATAAGCTAAACCATAAAAAACTAGGACCGTTTAAAGTATTAAAAAAGGTTTCGAACGTAAATTACAAATTCCGACTATTACTAACTATAAAATCCCACCCGGTTTTTCATATTTCCTTATTTAAATTAGCGCTACCGGGTTTTAAAAGCGACGAGTTAATGGAAATTAACCCGGAATAAAAATACGAAATTAAAAATATTTTAAACTATAAGCTAAAAAATAGGCCTAAAAAGTACCTAGTTAAATGGAAAAGGTACGGCTACGAAAAAAACACGTGGGAAAAAGAAACTAACCTTATAAACTGCCAAAAAGCTTTAACGAAATACCGGCAAAAGCGCTTGCAAAAAGGTTAGTAAAAAAACGGCGAAACGACGATTTTCTTTAAAAACACCCGCGATATTTCCAAAAAAAACCGCCAATTTTTTTAGCCCAACTGGAAATCGAACCCGGGATTTACAAAATGGGTGTTATAAATAATACCGCTTTACTATTAGGTTAAAAAAAGCAGCATTTACCGGAACCAAATAAGGCAAAAAAGTTTGCGCCGAACGGTTAATAAAAAAAAAAGGGATAAAAGTTTAATAAACTTTAAAGCAAGCCCGAAAATTTATCGACCTTTACGGTCGTGCCGGGATTTAAACCCGAAACTTCGGCAAAAAAACCAAAGCTACGCCTAATGCGTTATAAAACTTAAAAAAATTATTAAAGGAGTTACAATTTACTTTAGTTAAAAAAGGCAAATAGGTTTAAATTAGGATTAACTTTAGGCATTTGCTAGTTGAAAAGAAAGGAAAAAGCTACGAAAAGCCCGAAATGCGAAGCAGCTTAACAGGCCGTCTAATCGGCTTCCTTTCGCTCGATACGCTTTAATTCCTCCACCGAGTTAATACCGCGACGCACCGCGCGCATTATCTTTTTTAACCACATTCGTTTTTGCTTTCGAAAGCGGAAAACTTTCTCCTTCGCCTTTTCCAGCTTAGTGTTACGACCAGTATGTAAGCTTTTAAAACAGTAAAACAAAAAAGGGCCCCGAAGTGGTGCTTTCGCCCCGCTTTGGTTACGTGGAAATACGTAAATAAAAAAGGGATTTATGGATTTATAACAAAGCAATAAATTCGAAAAGGATTTGTGGATTTGTGGCAAAGCTATAAATCCAACCTAACATAAGGTAAAAAGCAGCGTATATATAAAAAATGGATTTCCTATTGTTTTAGGTAGCTTTAACTAAAGCTTTGGCATTAGTTAATTTAAGTTAGCTTTTAAGCATTTTTTAAGGTAAACAATTAAATTATCTTTTTAAATTACGTATTCCTTTGTTTATTAATACTAGCAATACTATCTTTTCCACTTTTAAAATGCTTTACTTTAAAAGCAAACCTTTAATTATAACATTTTAACTAACCCTATTTAATACTTCGTTAAAAGGAGGATAATACAATTATAGCGAGTAGTAGCAAAAAACTTAAAAAGGAAAAAATTACGGTTTTCACTTTTAACGGTGTTAAGTACGACTTTAACGAAGCCGCTAATACGGCCAGCCTTTTTAAGCTTATAAAAAAGGAAATCGCCAAAAGCTAAGCTGAAGTAAAGTAATTTACTACGAAATTGCTATTTTTCGAAACGCTTATTGCGGTTAAAGCGTATAAATTTCCGTCCCCGGATTTTTACGGAAAGGAAAACGGTAAGCTTAAAACGTTTTTTACCAAATGCAAAAGCTATTTTAAGTTTTACAAATAGCAATTCGTAAGCGAAAAACAAAAGGTTATTTACGCTATTACTAAGCTAAACGGTAAAATAAAAAAGTGGTTTTAACCAACCTAAAGTAACTATTTTAAAAGGTATAAAAGTAGCTAAAAAGCCATTAAACTTATTTTCGCTAGCTTTTAAAACTTTCGGAAAAAGGTCGGCGAAATGTTCGGCATAATTAACGAAACCCAAATTGCCGAAAAAAACCTATTAGCTTTTAAGTAGCGAAAAGCCGTAACCAAATACGCAATAAACTTTTAACGAATTAGCATTAAGCTTAATTAAAACGACGCTACGTTAATATTGCATTTTTATAACGGATTGCGCGAAAACGTAAAAAATAAACTTGCGAAGTAAAATCGCCTAAAGTTTTTTTACGAATTACGTTAGGGACGCGGTTCGCATTAGCGATAAATTATACGAACGATAACAAAAAAAAAGGATACGGTTCTAAAAATGCGGCATAAAACAATAAGGTTAACTAAAAAAAAAAGCTAAACAACAACCTATTACGGTTTATAAAACGCACCCGGGCTTTATAAACTTTAGTGCGGGAGCTGCTTACTAGTAATAAAGGTAATAAAAAAAGCAAAAACAAAACCTAAAAAACGGGAAGTGTTTTAAATGCGGCTAAATTGGTTATATAAAAGTTAATTGCTTTTAGCGGGATAATAACCGCCAAATAGCGAACTTTTAGCGAATGCAAAAAAGCTTAACACAAAAAGGGTTACATTTTAAAACAGCTTTAATTAAACGGGCTGCTACGATAAAACTATATACCACATATTAGTTCGATAAAAAGGCTACCAAATGGTATCCTTAGGAATTACGAAGCATTTGTATATTTAAAACTATAAGGCTTAAATACGATAGCGAAGGAAAATAGCGGATCGTTTCCGGGCCCGAAAACTCGAAAAAAAAAAAACGATACCGCTTTTCGCGGGATTTAAAAAAAAGCAATCCTAATAAGTAACGCGGAGGAAAAAAAAAGCCTAAAAAAAGCTTTTAAGCTAAATACACTTTTTCCGAAAGTTAAAGGATTTTAACACCGACGTTAAAATGGATTAAAGTAATTAAAACTTCGAAACGGCCGAGTTTTAAAAACGAGCGAAAGGTTCGAACGGCGGAACTTCCGTACTTATAATCCGTAAAAAGCAAGCAAATTAAAAGGATTAGCACGCTTTTACGCCTTTTAATATTTCGGTATGTTTTTAAAACGTTAGGGTTTTAAAATACCTAAATGGCCCGTTATATTACGCTACCCCATGTTACGACCAGCATGCAAGCCCCCAAGACAGCAAAGTAAAAAGGGGCTTTAAAATGGTGCTCCGCCTCGCCCCGGTCACGTGAAGTTACGTAAATTAAAAGGGATTTATAAATTTGTAGCAAAGCCATAAATCCGATTTAACACATGGTAAAAAGCAGCGTATATATAAAGGATAAATTTCCTACTGTTTTAAGTAGCTTTAATTAAGGCTTCGGCATTAGTTAACTTAAGTTAGCTCTTAAGCATCCCCTAAGGCAAGCAATTAAATTATCCTTTTAAATTACGTGTTCCCCCTATTAACCAAACCGGCGATACTGTCCTTTCCACCCCCGAAATGCCTTACCTTAAAAGCAAACCCTTAATTGTAACATTTTAACTGATTTTATTTATACCTCGTCGAAGGAAAAATAGTGCAACTATAACTAGCAGTAATAAAAAGCCTAAAAAGGAAAAAATTACGGTTTTCACCTTTAACGGTGTTAAATACGACCTCGATAAGGCCGCTAACACGGCCAGCCTTTTTAAACTTATATCGAACGAAATCGCTAAAAGCCAAACCGAGGTAAAGCAATTACTACAAAGTTAATGTCCTTTAAAACGCCCATTGCGGTTAAAACGTATAAGTTTCCGTCCCCGAACCTTTACGAAAAGGAAGACGGTAAGTTTAAAACGTTCCTTACCGAATGCAAAAGCTATTTTAAATTTTACAAACAATAGTTCGTAAACGAAAAACAAAAAGTCGCTTACGCTACTACCAGGTTAAACGGCAAAGTGAAAAAATGGTTCCAGCCGATTTAAAGCGACTATTTTAAAAGGTATAAAAATAACCAGGAAATTTACTAAACTCATTTTTTGCCAGCTTCGAAACCTTCGGAAAAAGGTTAAAAAAGTGTTCGGTACAATCGACGAAACCCGAATTGCCGAAAGAAATTTACTGGCCTTTAAAATAGCGAAGGCTTACAGCCAAATACGCAGCGAACTTTTAACGGATTAGCACTAAATTCGACTGGAGCGACGCTACGTTAATACTGCACTTTTATAACGGATTACGCGAAAACGTAAAAGAAAACACTCGCAAAGCAGGATCGCCCGGAGTTTTTTACGAATTACGTTTAAAAACGCGGTCCGCATTAGCGATAAACTGTACAAACGATAACAAAAAAAAAAAGGATATGGTTCTAAAAGTGCGGCATAAAATAATAAGGCTAATTAAAAAAAGGCTAAACAGCAACTTACTACGGCTTACGGGACGCACCTAAGCTTTATAACCTTAGTGCGGGAGCCGCTTACTAGTAATAAAGGCAGCAAAAAAAGCAAAAACAAAACCCGAAAAACGGGAAGTGTTTTAAATGCGGCCAAACTAGCTATATAAAAGTTAATTGCTTTTAACGGGATAATAACCGCCAGGTAGCGAACCTTTAGCGAACGTAAAAAAGCTTAACATAAAAGGGATTATGCTTTAAAATGGCGTTTAATTAAACGTATTATTACGACGAATTGTATACCATACACTAATCCGATAAAAAGGTTACCGGATGGTATCCTCGGAAACCTCGAAGCATTTGCATATTTAAAGCTATAAGGTTTAAGTACGACAGCGAGGGAAAATAGCGGATTATTTCCGAACCCGAGGATTCGGAAAAGGAAAACGATACCGCCTTTTACGGGATTTAAAAAGGAGCAATCCTAGCAAATAACGCGAAGGAAAAAAAAGCCCGAAAAAAACCCTTAAGTTAAACACACCTTTTCCGAAAGTCGAAAAATTCCGATATTAACGCTAAAATAAACCGAAGTGGTTAAGATTTCAAAACGGCCGAATTTTGGGAACGAGCGGAAAGCTTAAACGGCGGAACCTCCGTACTTATAATCCGCGAAAAGCAAGCAAGTTGGAAAAACCAGCACGCTTTTACGCCCCTCGATATTTCGGTATGTTTTTAAAACGTTAAAGTCCTAAAATACCTAAATGGCCCGTTATATTACGCTACCCCAGCGAACGGAAATAACGGCCAACCTTTATCGTGGTTTAACAACCAATAGGAAGTTAGGTATGCTAGCTACCGGTTTAACGACGCTAATAAACCGGGATAAATTGCGTTAAAACCCGAGGATTACCTTAATATCGATATGGAACACCCTAAACATTTGTACCTTTTTTAAGCAAAATGTATTTACGGAAAGTGCAAATTCCACTTACGATTTAAGCTTAAACACGATTTCTTTTTACGGAAATTAAAAAGCAAGCTAAAAGTTAAGCCCCGTTTAGCATTTTAATTGCTACGGTGGGAATTAGCCCGGGTCGGCAGGTTTACCGCAGTTTTTAAGCCTAGCGAGCGGTACTTAATGCTATGCGTTATTAAAACGCTCGATTAGGAAAAGTGTAAAACTGCGAAATGCAAAAAACATATAGCATAAAAGGCGAAAGCTTAGCATTAGAGGATCGCGCGAGCGTATGTCCCGTTTAACCTAAACAAAAGGACGAACGTACGGTACTCGTTTCCCTTACTAAAAAACTAAGCGGATTACCCGAACGGAGGGTATAAAGTGGGAAAAAAGAAAAAAAACCGATAAAAACCCTCGCGATAGCAAAATCGAGTTAACCGTATAACTTATTAATATTTCGGATAGAATGTTAAAGGAAAGAGGTTAAGGTAATAATCGATTATAAAGCATAAAGCGATTACGTATCGCTATAAGCGGTTAAACGGTATAGCATTTTTATAAGTTAAAAACGCTAACCGTACCAATTAAAAACGGTCGAAAAAATACTTATCGCTTATAATAAGGAATGGATCGACCGAAAAATACAGCTAGTAACATTACGCACCCGGAGCGGGGAAACGTTACTATTATACTGGATAAGCTGGATATAAAGGAAGGAAACGTGATTTTCGGAATCCCTTGGTTTAAAAAAAACAACCTACGGATAAATTGGGCTACCGGCCAAGTTTAATAGGAAAAGCTACAAATAACTAAAACGGTTTACCAGCTACGAACCTTAAACCGTAAGCATAAAAAGCAATAAAAAGAGGTTATAACGGTAACAGGATTTGGCAGTCCACCTTTACATTTAGCATCGACGAGTACGCGATTATCCAAAACGGAAAGCGACCAAAACAATTTAATTAATATTAAAAAACGGCTCGCGAATGTTCCAGAAAAATACCACAAATACGAAAAACTGTTCCGGAAAAACCTAAAAACGGTGCTTCCCGAATATAAACCGTTCGACCTGGAAATTAAACTTAAGCCAGGAACGCAACTTAAGTACTAAAAGCTGTACTAGTTTAGCCCTCGGCAGTAAAAGGTGTTAAAAAAACAGCTGGAAAAAGATTTACGAAAGGGACATATTAAACCCTCCGATTTTTTAATAAAATACGGGATTTTATAAAAAAAGAAGAAAAACGGAACGGAACGAATATGCATCGATTACCGCCCGCTAAACGTGGTTACGATAAAAGATTAGTATTTTTTGCTTTTTATTTAACGAGTTGCGCGATAAGCTCGGCAAAACCTAGTATTTTACGGCTTTAAACTTACGGAAAGCTTACAGCTTAATACGGATTAAAAAGGGCTAAAAGTGGCTTACGGCTTTTAAAAACAAAGTTTGGATGCTACGAGTTTTTAGTAATAACTTTCGGGCTTACTAACGCATTAGCTACGTTCCAAAAGATAATTAATTATATATTACGCGAGTATTTCGACATTTTTATTTTCGCGTATTTGGATAATATCTTAATTTTTCGGAAATAATGGAAAAGCACAAATAGCACGTGCATAAGGTGCTTTAAAAGCTGCTTAACGTAAAGCTCCTCGTTAAGTTAAAAAAAGTGCGAATGGCATTCGCAAAAAGTCGCTTTTTTAAGGTTTGTGGTTACACCCGGACAGGTTTGCATAAACCCTAAAAAAGTTAAGGAAGTTAAAAAGTGGCTTATATTTAAAAACGTTACGGAAGTACGAGGGTTTTTAGGGTTTTTAAACTTTTACAAACGGTTTATCCGTAGTTATAGCAAAATCGCTATACCACTTACGAACTTTACCAAAAACGACCACCAGTTCCATTGGGGAAGGCAAAAATAAAAGGCTTTTAAGCAATTACGGGACGCCGTGTTAAAAGAACCAATGTTAGCACTTTTAAACCTAAAAAAACCTTTTAAAGTTAAAACCGACGCGTCGGATTACGCGATCGGCGGCTAACTCGGACAGCGAAACGACCAGGGGCGGTTGCACTTTTGCGCGTTTTTCTCGCAAAATGATAGAAGTGCGCGATAACAGGCACCCGAAGTGATTGGTAATTATTTTTTAACTACTTTACTAAATCGCGAGCTAAAACGCGCGCAGGTTAAAATACCAAGGCCAGTGCATAGGCCTAAAGCTGTAAGGCACTAATTACCACCCACGTAATTTTAAGCCACTTTTAACACCTTTTCGTAAGCTATGCAACGGTTTTAAAAGCATTACGAGCACGCATTTACGTAATAACCTTCCAAGTTCGTGGTATTTCCCTGGTTTTCTTATAAGCCGTTTATTGCGGCATTTGTTGCATTCCCAGCTAAATAATAAACCTCGCTTATCCTTCCGCCGTTAAACCTTTCGTAAAACCGTCCGCTTTTATATTGGCCGTGCTAACTAGCTTAAAAGTGAAAAGTTAACGCTTTACAGCATCGATTACCCATTTGTAACGGAAATCGATTATGCGGGTGCGGGTTAATTCCAACGGGTTTAGCACCGTCGCTTAAGCGTTAACGCTGTCCGTATGCACCACGAGAGTTTTTCGCTAAAAGTATTTAATTTCCTTTAAAATGCTTTTAATCCAAAGCAAAGCCCGGCCCGTTAGCAGGAGGTTAACGAACTTCGCTTCCGTCGTTAACGTCGTTACAAAAGTTTGCTTTTTTAATTGCCAGTAAATAAAACCACCCGCTAGCATAACGATTACGCCGCTTGTAAATGCCTTTATACGGAGGCAGTTAGCGAACGAAGCATTTCCGTAAGCTTTTAAACTTATCGTTTCGGCGTTATAAATAGGCCCATTAAAAGTAAACGCGAGCCTTTTAATGCCAATAATATAACGCTAAAAATGCTTTAACAATGCTAAATGCTCGTTACCGGGATTGGCGTTAACCTTTTGCAACCTTTTTACGGTATACGTAATATTAGGGCGAGTAATGCCAGCGAGGTAGCTAATATTTGCTATTTCCGATTGGTAGCGCAAAACCTTTTCGTGCGGGAAAAGGTCCCAAATAATCGGCATTATAAAGCTAAAAGGCCAAAGCGTTTTCACTATTTTAAAATCCTTTCGTCCGTATTTGGTAATGATTTTATTAATATAATCGCGTTAATAAAAGCTTACAATCCTCCGCTAGCGATCCTTTACAACCTGCATGCCGAAAAACGTTTTTACGTTACTTAAAGCGGTTATTTCGAACCGGTTACTTACCTCGTTAACGATGGCTTTAATTTCCGTAACCGTACGAGCGGCAATTTGGAAATCGTTTACGTAAAGCAATAGCATAGCGCCCGTTTCCTTTTGCGGTAAAGGTAAACGTTTTAATAAATCGGCTTAAAGCTAAATGCTTCGAGCTTCGGAGTAATCGTTTAATACCATTATAAAAGCGATTTGCGAAAGCCGTAAAGTGCTTTTTTAAGCGGTAATAGTAACCTTTTTGCCTAACCGAAATGCTTTAAAATTGCTGTACGTATACCATAACGTTGCCAAATACGATAGCGCTAAAATAAGCAGCCACGAAGTTAAATTGGCGGCATTTAAGGTCGTTAACGGCCATAAGCATAAAAAACACCCTCGTAAATGCTGCATAGGCGATTGCCGCGTACGTTGCAGCTTTATCCTCGCCCGAAGTATCGTTGTAATTGCCGCAAACGACCTAACGCGTTTTAATTTTTTTAAAAAGCGCCCGTTAAACGTTGCTTAAGCACGTATACCCATTTGCCCGGCAATGCTTTAGCGCCCGGGGGCAATTTTTCCAGCACTTACGTGCCTTTTTCGAGCAGCGTGTTAATTTGCTTTTATATTGCTGGTTTGTAATATCGCTCGTACTCGGTTTCGTGCTTTACCGCGTCGTAATAATAGGCCGGAATATACGGTATTCCCGGCACCGTAACGACGCCGAAAAGCGCGAGGTCGGGGATTTTAAAGCCGCCGATTTTTTAAAGCAAAACGATATCGTTATCCGGGTACGTAATGTTAACGAATGCAAAACCCGTTTTTCGGGCAGTTTTTTCGGCAGCTTTAATATCCGTATTAAAGCTGTAAAAGCTTTCGTCGTTTCCGGCGCTTTTAGGGTTACCTAAATCCTTTTCCGCCACCTTTTTAATATTTTTAAGCTCGAAGCGAGCCGTTATAAATGCCTCCGCGGGCTTCCTCTTTTTGCAGGTTTTTGGTATTAGGACTTTATAATGCTTAAAAGCCGTTAGGCGTTCTTTTAATCGCCGGTTACTCGGCGGGGGCGGCGGCCGCTTTTTGCAAGTTTTTTTTTTGGGCGTTACGGGCACCGTAACCGCCTCGTTACCAAGCTCGGAAGTTCCCTCGGGTGTTAGCATGCCCGGGCCGGCGGGCTTTTTGGGCTTTTTAAGCTTTGCAGCGGCAGGCTTCTCGTTTTCCGCTTCGGTTTCCCCGGTTTTTTCCGCAAGCGATAAATCGTTATTACCTCCGGGGCTGGCAGTATCGCCAGTTGCACCGGTGTTACCATCGTTGCTATCGGTGGAATTAATAGTTAAGCTAATATTATAAACCCAAATGCTTATTGTAAAGTAAAGGTTTTTAATAACGGCTTCGTTAACCGTATTAGTAGTAATCGCCTTTTTAACAAAGTTATAAAGCGATTTTCGGCGTTTACTAACGCCCTCGTTAATCCGTGCGTTACGGCAACGGAAAACCTTGTTAATACCATCCGGTTTAATTAATAGGATCTCGTTATAAAGGCCTTCCCAGCTTATAAGCCGGCCTTTCGTTACTTTAAAGGCCATTTTGTTAGCTTTGGCTTGTTTGCCGTTTTTAATTAGCACTTAGGCGACCGCGCTTTAAATGCGGAAAGTACGGATTAGTGGTTGGTAATACTCCTTGTTAAAGCCGATTGCTTTTACCCACGCCTCGTGCGGGCTTTCCTTACCGCTAAAAGCTGTATTTGGGGTGTAATTTAGCACCCTTTTCGCTGCTTGCAGGGCATATACCTAGTACTTTTTATGCAAGCCGTTAACGTTAATCCCGGTGCGAGCCGCGTTAAGTATAACGGTTAGCACGCTTAACGATGCTGTTTATTTCCGGGCATCGCGCCGGGCTAATTTCGCAAACTTTGCCTCGAGCAGTGCAATAAGCCTTTAGCTTTTCCGGGTTAAACTCCGTGCTACCGTCCGTGTGGATTGCTTATATTTTAATGCTTAACTGGAGTTTAATATAGCTAATCCAATTACAAACCTTCGTAAAAATCTCCGTGCTAGCTTTGCTAATTGCAAAAATCACCCAGCCAAAAGTAATTACCTTATTAGTAATATAAACGGCGTAATTATATCCGCCGTATAAAGTAAGCGAAATGGTTAATGTATTTATGTAAATACGGCTTAAAAAGCGGGTAATGCGGTGGAAGTAACGATTACCGATAATTTGGGTTGCTTTGCTTTTTAAACAACCGTTACAGGTATGCTTTAATACCTCGAAATAGCTAACTTTAATGCTTGCAACGCGGCAAGCCGTTATTACCGCCTCCTTATTAGCATGCATTAGGCGCCGATGCATTTACGTAAAGCACCGGGCGTTTTGTCGTAGTTAGTGCGTTAACCTCCGTCGGTCGGTTTTTTTCGTTAAGTGCGTTGCTTAAAGCTATAAAGCCCGGGGGCGCGCTTACGGGCACGTTAACGTTAGCAATTAGTACGTTATTATTAATTTAGTAGCTGCCTAACCATTTATCGTCGGGCGTTACGAAATGATCGGTTTAATCGTTTTTTAAGCCTGCCTTACGCATTTTGCTAAGGCTAAAAAGGTTAAAAAAGGATTTAAGCGTAAAAATTGCTTATAAAGTAACTGTAGTAACGCCCGCCTTGTTACGCTAATGCATTTCGACAGTGCCTTTTTTAACGGAAACTGGGCGCCGCCGTTAGCCGTGGTAGCGTTATAAGGGACCTCGCGCTTTTTTAACGAGGTGAAACCACTTGCGATCGTTAAAGTGGTGTTTAAACGAGCCGGAATCGATTATTACGGCGTTACGGGCACTGTTAACATTGCTTAAAGCGGTATTAGCCATATTATATTAACTGGCACTGCTTTGATTAACCGGCACACCACCAGTATGGTCGGCAGCCCTCGGGTTGGTTATAGCCTCGTTAGCTGCCTTATTGCCTCGCTGGAAGCGCCGCTTCGAATACTTGGCCTTTTAAGCCTTCTCGAGCTTAAGGTGCAAAAGCCAGCAGTTATCGTTACCGCTTTATAATGCTTACCGCACTTATCGTGGTAAGGAGCACGCGAAACGATAGTGCAACCCTTTTTATTACAAGGCTTGCTCCTAAAATCCCTCCGGCTTTTTGTTGGTATTAGTTATAGCCTTCGACTTTAAAGCCTTTATAACCGCCGTGTTTTCGAGCACTTTCGAAATAAAATTAGCGGGAGTGCGGCGCTCGCTTTTACAACTCCCTAAAGTTATAGCCACCGCAAAAGGGTAAGTAGCGCTAAGCCCGTTAACGAGGCTCCTTATAAGCATCCGATCCGGAATGTTAATGTTAACCTAATTTAAAGCTTGCTTTATTTGTAACCAGCGGTTCGTATACTTTTTAACGTTACCGTTAAACTTTTCCACCGAAATTGTATAATGTTCGTTAATTAAGGCGTCGAAACGGCCGTTAGCGGTAATTTTAATAGTGCTAACTACCTTGTTTTAAAAAGCCTTTAGGTCCTAATCCTCGTCGTTTTTGGGCGGTCCCAGCCGGCTTTTTCCAAATCTGTAATTACCTTTTCGATATTATTGCGGATGCAATACCATGTTAATGTCCTTTTAAAAGCCTATAACTGTATAGCTTCGTAGTTTTCCGCTCCAACCGGCTTAGCCGGAAGGTTAGCAAATATAAAGGAAATGTTACGGGAAGCGGTTAAATGCACCCGGATGGTACGCTTTTATATTTCCAAATTAAAAGGCCTTAACAGGTCCGGGACCTTCACTGCGACTTCGCGGTATTCCGCCATTTTAGCGACTTTATTGGCACTTTTAACGCGTACAAAAGCGTTGGATTGCAAGGGAAATGGTGCTTTTAAACGCTAAAAGGGTTATCGTTATTGCTTTGTTATAGTTGCTAATCGGCGCCGAACGCGGCTTTATTAATTGTCGTTTAACGGTTTTTTAACTGCTGCGCCTCGCCCGTAATCCACGGCGGGAAAACGCAAATAACGGGAAACAACTCGTGCACTGTTAATCTTTCCTAATTAAGCAAAAATATCGTTAACGGTAGCGCGAAGGCTTATAACCTAATAAAAGTGCGCGATAACAGGCACCCGAAGTGATTGGTAATTGTTTTTTAGCTACTTTACTAAATCGCGGGCTAAAACGCGCGCAAGTTAAAATACCAAGGCTAATGCATAAGCTTAAAGCTGTGGGGCACCAGTTGCCACCACGTAACTCTAGGCCACTTTTAACACAAAAGCTAAATGGACTTAAGTTAAACTACCAAATTCACGATAAAAAACTTTTAGCGATAATTTAAACATTCGAAAAGTGGCGGCCACACCTTTGTAAAGCAAAGCATTAGGTTATAGTATATATAAACCACAAAAACCTAACGCACTTTACTATAAGCAAAAACTTAAACAAACGGCAAGTTCGTTAAAGCGAGTTTTTACAAAACTACGACGTCCGGATCGAGTACCGGAAAGGGTCGGAAAACGGCCGGGCGGACGTTTTAAGCCGACGACCGGACCATTAGGTTGCAATACTTAAAAAAATACGAGTAATCCTAGCAAAAAAACCAAACGGATCTTTAATCCCGGCATAAAGGATTTTCGCTAAAACGGTCCGATAAGGAAAAGTTTGAACTTTAAAAAAAATCTAACAAATTTATAACCAATTGGCATATAGCTATTAAGGCGTAATTAAAACGTGAAAACGGTTATAATAACATTACGAGTTCGCAAAAACTCGAGCCGAAGTACAAAACGCGATAAAAGGATTGCGAAAGCTGCGTTAAAAACAAAGCTAGCAGGCATAAGCTTTATAGGCTTTTGCAACCTTTGCTAACGCTAAGCGAGGTATAGCAAAAAATTACTATAAATTTCGTTATTAAACTTCCTTAATTTAAAAAACCGATAACCGGAATAAAGTACGACAATATATTGGTAATAGTGGATAAGCTTACCAAATACGCCTTGTTTTTACCATATAAAAAAAGCAGCGACGTTACGAAGCTAGCGTACGTTTTTATTAAGCACGTAATAGCGGAACACGGCACGCCAAACCGCTTAATTACGGATAAAAACAAGCTATTTACAAGCAAGTTTTAAAAAAGGCTTACGAGCAGGCTAAAAGCAAAACACTCCTTATTTATAGCCTACCACTTTTAAACAAATGGATAAACGGAGCGGACGAACTAAACTATAAAGCAATATTTACGTTATTACGTTAATTACAAAACAAAACGATTAGGTATAACTACTTCCTATAGCTTAATTCGCTTATAACAGCTTAATTTATAAAAGCACAAAAACCATACCGTTTTATGCGAACTATAGGTTTACGCTTACAGCGTATAAAGAACCCAAGGCAAAAAAACATGCCTTAGCAGCGGAAATACAAATAACGAAGCTTACTAAACTGCATAAACACTTTTAAGCAAAGCTAGAAAAGCTACGGCACCGCATAGCTACTTAAGCAAACAAAAAAAAGATTAAAAAACCGACTTTTAAAAAAGGGGATAGCGTTTATCTTTTTCGACGGAATATTAAAACGAAACGACCGAGCGATAAATTAAACTATAAAAAACTAAAACCGTTTAAGGTATTAAAAAAGGTTTCGAACGTAAATTACAAACTTTAACTACCACTAACCATAAAATCCCACCCGGTTTTTTATATTTCCCTATTTAAACCAGCGCTATTAGGCTTTAAAAATAACGAGTTAGTAAAAATCGACCCAAAATAAAAGTACGAAATCGAAGAAATCCTGGATTATAAGCTAAAATATAAACCTAAAAAGTATTTGGTTAAGTGGAAAAGGTATAGCCACGAAAAAAATACGTGGGAAAAAGGAACCAACTTTAAAAACTGCCAAAAGGCTTTATAAAAGTATTAGCAAAAACTTTTAAACGAAGGTTAGCAAAGGTAAAAAAGCGGGCCGCTTACCGCAGCCGTTTATACATACGCCGGCCGTGCCCCGTGCGTATAAACGGTCGTGGCAAAAAAAACTTTAACCTAGCCAAAAATCGAACTTAAAACTTCCGGCTAAAAGGTAGGAAATGTTACTACTATACCACTAGGTTAAAAAAAAGGTGTATTTATTAAAACCAAATAGGGTAAAAAAGTTTGCACCGAACGGTTAGCAAAAAAAAAAAAAAAGAAAAAGTGGAAATTCGACGAGCTCCGAAGCAAGCCCGAAAACTCGTCGACCTTTACGGTCGTGCCGGGATTCGAACCCGAAACCTCGGCAAAAAAACCAAAGCCACGCCCAATGCGCCACAAAACCTAAGGAAATTGTTAAAAGGAGTTACAACTTACCCTAGTTAAAAAGGGCAAATAGGTTTAGGTTAAGATTAACCCCGGGCACTTGCCAGCCGGAAAGAACGGAAGGAGCCACAAAAGGCTCGGAAAGCGAGGCAGTTTAACGGGCCGCCTGGTCGGCCTCCTCCCGCTCGACACGCTTTAATTCCTTTACCGAGTTAATGCCGCGACGCACCGCGCGTATCATTTTTTCCAGCCACATTCGTTTTTGTTTCCGAAAACGGAAGACTTTCTCCTTCGCCTTTTCCAGTTTAGCTTTAAATTTAAAATGTTAAACGATAATATTCCGAAGCTTAAAAGGAAAAGGCTTTAAAATGTCGCACCCCGAACGGTTAATCCGAAAACACTTCACGCACCGAAACGAGTTTTAAAAAAAGGCTTTACACCTTTTACGCTTTAAAACCTCGTAACAGTACGAACAGGAAGGCATTTCGTAGCAATTAAGGAAAACAATCGCTAAAAGCTTTTTACGATTAACGGTTTTCTTCGTAAAAGGACGTTTTCGCACCCGACCGAATATCCTGTTAAAATAAAAGGGGATGGGAAATGGTAAAAAAAGAAAATACTTACCATTAATAAAAGGCGGGGCGATAAAACGTGGCTAAAAGGACTTAGTTTAAAAGGGGAAACCTAATGTTACGACTAGCATGCAGGCCTTTAGGACAGCAAGGTAAAAGGGGGCTTTAAAGTGGTGCTTCGCCCCGCCCCGGTTACGTGGAGTTACGTAAACCAAAAGGGATTTGTGGATTTGTAGCAAAGCAATAAATCCAAAAGGGATTTGTAGATTTGTAATAAAGCAATAAATCCAAAAGGGATTTATAGATTTATAGCAAAGCCACAAATTTGACCCAACATATGGCAAAAGGCAGCGTGTATATAAAGGATGGATTTCCTACTGTTTTAGGTAGCTTTAATTAAAGCTGCGGTATTAGTTAACCTAAGTTAGCTCTTAAGCATCCCTTAAGGCAAGCAATAAATTGTCCTTTTAAGTTACGTGTTCCCCCTGTTAACTAAACCGGCGATACTGTCCTTTCCACCCCCGAGGTGCTTTACTTTAAAAGCAAACCCCTAATTGTAACACAATTTACCCTAGTTAAAAAAGGCAAATAAGTTTAAATTAGGATTAACCTTAGGCATTTACCAATCGAAAGGAAAGGAAAAAGCTACGAAGGGCTCGAAATGCGAGGTAACTTGGCGGGCCGCCTAGTCGGCCTTTTCCCGCTCGATACGCTTTAACTTTTCCACCGAATTAATACCGCGACGTACCGCGCGTATTATCTTTTCCAGCTACATTCGTTTTTGCTTTCGAAAGCGGAAAACTTTCTTTTCCGCTTTTTTCAGCTTAGCTTTAAATTTAAAATGCTAAACGACGATATTTCGAAGCTTAAAAAGAAAAGGCTTTAAAATGTCGCACCCCGAGCGATTAATTCGAAAATATTTCACGCACCGAAACGAGTCCTAAAAAAAGGCTTTACACTTTTTACGTTTTAAAACTTTATAATAGTACGAATAAAAAGGCATTTCGTAGCAATTAAAAAGAACAATCGCTAAAAGCTTTTTACAATTAACGGTTTTTTTCGCAAAAAGACATTTTCGCATTTAACCGAACATTTTATTAAAATAAAAAGGGATGGGAAATGGTAAAGAAAGAAAGTACTTACTATTAATAAAAAGCGGGGCGATAAAACGTGGCTAAAAGGATTTAGCCTAAAAAGGGAAACCTAATGTTACGACCAGCATGCAAGCTTTTAGGATAGCAAGATAAAAAGGGGCTTCGAAGTGGTACTTTTACCCCGCTTTAATTACGTAAAGTTACGTAAACAAAAAAGGATTTGTGGATTTGTAACAAAGTAATAAATTTAAAAGGGATTTATAAATTTGTGGCAAAGTTATAAATTTAACCCGTTACAAGGCAAAAAGCAGCGTGTATATAAAGGATGGATTTCTTACTGTTTTAAGTAGTATATTTTAACTAAGGCTTCGGCATTAGTTAACTTAAGTTAGCTTTTAAACATCCCTTAGGGCAAGCAATTAAATTATTTTTTTAAGTTACGTATTCCTCTATTTACTAGCACTAGCAATACTGTCCTTTCCACCCCCAAAGTGCCTTACTTTAAAAGCAAACCCCCGATTGTAATAATACGGTTAAAATGCGCGGAATAAATAGCGATATAATATAACGCGAATTAAAACAGGTTAAAACAATTGTAATAAATTATTAGCGGTTATTATTAGCGGTAAAATAAAGGTTAATATTAAAATATTTTAAAACTTTAAACCGCTTTTTAAAATAGCTTTAATTAAAAATGAAAATAAATGTAAAAAGTAAGGCGAATACCTTTTTTAACCAATTAAATTAATAAAATCGGGTTAAAAAGTAAATTTCCGTATATTTAACCTACTTTTTACAAACAAGCAGTAAAAAAAAAAAAAAAAATTTCGTAATAGCTTTAATATTAAAAACCTACGAAATAACGCCTTTTTTCCACGTACGAAAATAACGATATTAAACCCTTCGGGCGTCGGTTATATACGCTTTTTAACCTCGCTTATTTAACGTTACCCAAAGTTTTGCCTTTTTTAATGTTTTTAATAAGCGAGCGATACGGATAAACTTCGAAGTTTTAAACCGGTCCTAATAAGCTTAAAAAAAAATTTAATTGCTTTTAGCATTAGGTTTAACTTTTAAACCAACCTCGCTAATACTAATATAGCATTAAATATCCGGTTCGCCGTAATTGTTAAAAACGCCGGTAATAATAATCCCGTTACCTTATTCGCCGGCGAAAATAGCCTATTTGCCGGCGATTTAAAAACCCGGCGCTTTTTCCCGCGTAACACGTTAACGCTTTCGTTTTCCCTCGCGGCCGCTACCAAATCCGGATTTGTTACCTTCCAATATAGTTAATCGGTAAAAAGTCGCTCGCTAATAAAAAGCGGCGGTATTAAAATACCAAGCGGTATTCGTTATACGGGCGTAAAAGTAACCAGCTGCTAAAAAGTATTTTCCGAAAACCTAACGCTCGTTTCCCTTTTTCCTTCGCTTTTTCCATTTAAATTAATATGCTTATTAAAAAATCCAAGCTATTAATAAGCGTGGGTTTTTTAGCAAAATTATTTTTTTTTAATAAAAGGCCGGCTAATTATGGTTTTTTTTACCGCTTCCCCCGTTTATAACTTTTAATATAAAGCTACCTTTTTTAACGCCACGCCGGCGGCGATTTAACCGACTTTCCGTATCCCGTGCACGCTTGCAAAGTTTTGCCACCGGAATCCTTTTTATTAACCTTGCAAACGCCCGTTTTCGGATTACAAAAGTTGCTTAATAAACTAACCCAAACTTTCCAAACGATAAACCTTTTCCGTTCGTTATCGTATTTGTTAGCGATCGTTGCGGCAAATAAAAAGGCGTTAAGGTAAGCCACTTTTCAATTGCTTTAGCAAATGCCCGCTTTTAAACATTTTTAAAGTTAGCTTTTTTCGAGCTTTTAAATATACTTCCGCGGTGGCAGTCGAGAAAAAAGCTTATTAGCCGGGCGGTTTTTTCGCTAAACTATAATATCCGGCGCGGCTCGCCGCCTCGTTTTCGTTTGCGGGAAGGACCTTCGCTAGGCTGGGTATTAAAAAGCTTTTTAATATTAAAAATTTGCGATTAAAAAGCTATTTAAAAGTCGGGAATAGCTTTAAAAAGCACGCGCGGCTTTCGTTGCCTAAGTATTAAAAGGAAATTAAAAAAAACATTTTTTTCGTAATAATTTGTGCTAATTTTGGTATGCAAATGCAGGTTTATCGATATTGTCTTGCCGATAATAATCTTTGTGCCCCTCCCCTCCAAAATAGCGGTAAAAACCCCACTTTTAACACAGCCCCTGCTTTTTGGCGAACAGCGCTGACTGGGGTAACCCTACCGGTACTTTAGGCCCCCCTGCAGCAGTTCTTGTACCTTCGCAACGACCGTGGCGGCAACGATCGTTACGGCCGATCACGCCCTAAAAGCGCCAAGCACTCGATCGGCCCTTTGGGGATAGAGTGCGGTAGAGCGACCTGTCGTTTTCCAAAAAAACTTGTCGTTTTTCTGCAACATTTTTTCACATACAAATTAGCGGTGAATCAATGTACCCTTGAATTAGCGCGAGACCTCCCCAATTGCATATTGCACAGGCTTATGCATGCCCAACGCCACCCCAGTGACGCGTTTTTAATCGGCAACCCCGCTCCCACCGCGAAGGATCTCGCCTCGACTTTGCTGTATTGTTACAACCGGGGTTCTGCTCCTAAGGTAGGGCACCTGAGGAGAGGACTGAAACAGTGCACTCGTCGACAACTTCAAGGGACTCTGGGTTCTAAGGTGCAGCGCTTTGATTGCTTGCTTTAGGGGATACCTAAAAGCTAACTTAGGTTGACTCATGCCGAAGCCTCAGTCAAAGCTTGCTTGGACGGAGAAGATCCCTTCTCCTTATATACAACTGGCCTACCCTACCGGGCTTATCTGCTCTGTTCCTAGGGCCACAGAGCGCTTTGCTCTGCCACTCTGCTGGCAGAGCTACCAGGGCCCGCCTTACCTAAGCTCGTGCTGTCACGTGCTAAAGGCGGAGCGCTTGTGCGGCGACTCTCGGCTGCGGCTTCGACTAGGAAAGCAACGGTTTGTCGAGAGAGTCGAAACGACGCTCGACTTGACCCCTGAATTCCTCAACTTCGCTCCTCAATTCTCGCAGTTCGCCCCGAGTAGCGCAGTTTCGGTGTTGAACGGCGGCCATGCTGTTTGCGATGGACGTTGCCAGGTTGAGTTGCTGAAGCATGCCTGAGTGGATCCATGCGATCGCTGACGGGAGTAGCGGGTTTTATCGATAGCGGCGGAGATGATGACTCAAGGTGCACCCTGATGGTTGGTCTGATTATATCCGTGCGCCAGACGGTAGAACTATCCGCAACCTAAGTTGTGTTCGTTCAAAAAGCAGGAAAAGTAACCTGCAGAAGAATGGAACAGGAAAGGATATAAGAGTTAGAAAAAAAATACACCTAGGAGATGGGAAAGGATGCAGGGAACAAGAATGAGGACAGGCAATGAGGGCAGGCGCCGTGAACGGCCATCGCCGAGTTCAATTGTTTGTTGGCTCTCGATTGGTCAGGCAGTCACCGCCTTGTTGCATAACGCACGGCCTCCCGCAGAGCTTTGTGCATGTTGTGTCAAGCCCGTTTTCGGTGGAACCGAGGCCCCACCTCGCCTGGCCAGCAGCGCAGCAGGCGCCCCAATCGCAACACGCGTGCATGCCCGTCCCTTTGTCAACCGCAAACGCGACTTTTGACGTTTGCGCCAGCCTCTGCCTGCGCTTGCGCCCATCCGTCGATGCCCCCTTTGGCTTGCATAACCACATTCTCCTCCTCTCTCAACACAATCTGGAGATTCCCCTCTCCATCTTTTATTCTTTTTTCAACTCGTTTCCAATCGAGAATCACAAGCCAAACGCAAAAAGCGGCGACAGATAACAAGCGAAAAACGGGACGAAACCTAAACCCAAACACCGACGCAAATCAGAAAAAACGACAGGCCGTTCATCCACCCGAAAAGAAAAGGTCATTCCGCCAGAATGGCAGCCTCAGAGTATGCGTCGATGAAGGTGCCCGAGCTGAAGAAGCTCCTGGGCGAGCGCGGCCTGGTGCAGAGTGGCAACAAGGCCGATCTCATCGCGCGCCTGCAGGAGAACGACAGCGCCAAGCAGACCACCAAACCCGCCGCCGCAGAAGGTAATGCCAGCCGATCGCTTGCCTCTTGAATATTTATTTTGTCGCTTGCCGATTTTCCCATCTCGATCCCTCGCCCTTTTGTCCTTTCTCATCCGACTTTTGCGCGACACCGGATCGCGCAGAACTGCTGCCTCCTCCCTCCCATCGCTCGTCTCGGCGCACCTTTCTCCTCTATCGACGACGCGACGATCCCTCCATGTTCCGCATCGATCCCCTTGCCGTTCTTCTGGTCCAAATTTCTGACTCTCGAAACCTATTTTCTCCCTGACCAGCCGACGACGTGATCAACTGGGACGACGAGGACGACGCCAACACGGCTTCCGCAAAGCCCAAGGACGCTGGGGCCGACGCTGCCGCTGCCGCCGCCCCTGCCGCTGCAGCACCGGCCCCGCCGCTCCCAAGTCTCCCGCCAAGCCTGCTGCTGCCGCTGCCGTCGCACCGGCCGCAGATCCCCAGCTGCTGCTCCTGCTGCCGCCGCTACTGCCCCGGCCGTAGAGGCTGACCCCAAGCCCACCTCAACAGACGCTGCCGCCGCCGCACCGGCCGCCAGCGAGCCGGCCAAGGAGGAGGCGCCCAAGGAGGTCCTGAGCCAGCACCTGCCCCCACCTCGGTCGAAGCGAGGCGGCCAAGCGCGCAGCCCGCGCCAAGCGCTTCGGCCTTGACGCCGCTCCTGCCCCTACCGCCGCCGAGTCGGAGAAGGAGAAGACGGAAGAGGAGAGGAAGGCGGAGCGCGCGCGCCGCTTCGGCGCCGCTGCGGACAACGCGGCGCCCGACGCCAGCAAGCTCGACTCGGCCCTGCCGGACCGCCCGCTCAAGCGCGGCCGCGGCCGCGCCGAGGACGGCGAGCGCGAGGGCGGCGGCCAGCAGGGCGGGCGCGGGAGGAACAAGCGCCACCAGGGCGGTGGCGGCGGCGGTGGTGGCAGCCGCAGGAGTGAGCGTAGGGGAGGCGGTGGTGGTGGTGACAGGCGCGGCGGCAATGAGCGCCGGAATGGTGGCGGCGGTGGTGGGTTGGACTCCGAGGAGAGGCGCAAGGCTGAGGCGAGGGCGAAGCGGTTCGGCGCTGCTAACTAAGCGATGGTTTGTTGTCTCTTCTCTTTTTCCTGCTCCAAGATCATGCTTATCTCGTTATTCTTTTGTAACTCTTGTCGTCACCTCCGGCCCTTTCTTCCACAGGCAAGGACTACATCTAGGTCCTGTCTACTTTCTTCACTTGTGGTTGTTTGGCCTGGGAAATCGGCTCCTAATAGGGGGAGGTGCGGCCGATACTCCCTTTTACTGTAAAACACGGAAAACGGGCGTCTTTTTTGCTGCTGGTTGCTATGATATCGTCCTCAATCTACGCTAGCGGAAACAGAATCAATATTCTCATGAGATACAAGTTCAGGATCTGATCTTTGGACGAGGTGGCCAGGCATGGTGGGCGTTGGAATGACGGCAGACGGCGCCGGGTGGGATGGAACTAAATAAATATATCATTGCGTTAGCGACGCCACAGCAAAGGGCACACGGAGACAATACCAATATAGCTGATAATATCTTCTGTGATGTGAAGGATGCCGGCGTGACGGGCTGCGATCCCGCGTCGCCAATCTAGCACTCTTTACACACCGCACAACCCTGGGCTCTCAGGAGACAGACATGACTCTCCTCCAAAGCATTATATTCTTGTTCGTCTTCGCCTATCAGTGTCCGCGGACGCCTGCCTCCCTGGGTGGCTGGTTGGTTTTACCCTCGGCTGTCCCGGATGGATGTCGCCCGTCGACAAGTCTACTGGACGCTTGTCACTATAACGGCCCGTTTCCACAGTCGGGGGGTTTCGAGGTAGGAAAGCCCAGTCAATACAGCAACGGCGACCAGCCAGCAGAATCTTTCGTGCTACTTCGACGTCTACCCATTCAGGTTCAGGATAGACAACACCACCTTACAGTTCGATTCACGGTTTCTCACCCAAGGACCTACGCGAGTCGACAACAAAAAATGATTGTATCTTATTGGGGACAGGGGAGGCCCGGGTATCAAGCGAGTACTTGGGACAAGGACCACCTTTGCTGTGTTGAGAAACACTTGAGCGCGGATACACACGTGCTCGTTGTGAGGTGTGGTCTGGGGCCCCAATATCGGCGCCAGGTTATCACAACGAAACTGGTAACAACAATATCTGCCGGCTGTGAGACCGGGTTTACCTTTTTGGGACGCGGTAGTCAGCCAGGGACATCTGCCTGTCGACACATCTTTTTTCCCCTGCCGCCAGATTCGCCCCATGGGCGACCGGTTTCAGCTTCTCGTCAAGGACTCTGCCAAATGGCCTCTTTCGCCGACGCGGTACTTCACCTAGGATGGTCGTGGGACCGCCGAGCAAGGGACACCGTGATCGAGCGACATGTTAAGCCACACGCTCATGTTATGCCCTTATCGGCTATATCACGTCTCGGGTTCAGCCAGCCCAGCATGAAAGGGGTGAAGCCATTTGTCATCACGAAGGCCAAGTGAGCGCGGGCACAGACGAGCTGAACAGAGCTGGTGTGCGAGGTACCACACCGGGCGAATCAAACATGCAGCCAAAACTTCACTTTCGGAACAGGCGATATATGGACCAGTCGGCATGGGCACCAAGCACCCTCTTGCCAACCCGGCCAATGAGGTCGAGGTAGGTAATCCTTTCCCTCCCTTCCCCCAGATTTCAAAAGCAACGGTATGGAGTATGAGACCATGCCGAGAAGTCGTGATAGGTCCTAGATTCTGTCAATAAAGATAATGACCACTTGAAGTGGCAGACGAGGAGCCACATTCAGGGGCCTTGATAGAGCAAAGTAGGGTGAAGGGAGAGGGTGTGTGACGCAGGATCATGAGGGCCACCCATAGTGGACAGCGAAAAACTCTCGCGAGCGAGTGGGCGTCATCTCACCGTTTCGAACAGCCAGCCCCTTGACAACATCGTCGACTGGTCTAGAGGAATTGTTGTCCTCCTGCAGTGGGAACCTGTGGGGTCGTCCCAAATGAGACCCCAATATTGGGAATGGCAGCGGCCAACGACCAAGGAGGGTTGCACCGTTACCTTTCACCCTCTCGCCAAAAGTCCATCTTGAATGGAGCGCACTCTGGGGGTTGCAATGGAAACCGGGAGAACAAAGCTCCAAATCTCTCGCCATAGCTTGGAAAGTCCTTGGCAGGCCCTGGGCGGCAGCCAGGGTGCGCGCTTCGAGCGCGAGGGGATAATACCTCGCACTCGCGAGACGGTCATGGGCTGGGACGTAGTAAGCGCGCACCACAACAACCCCTGGAGCAAGGAGGGTGTGGGCGATGGCCGGTGAGCGGAGTAGCTACCAGATCCCACGATTCCCCCACACAGATGGCAGCAGCAGTGGATGGCTGGGAAGAGAGAGGGGAGGCAGGCCGGACTCTTGGCCTGGCCGACGACGCGAAAAGGAAACGCGGGCCAACAGCGCAACTTGGCAGGAATCGGACAGGATAAAGCGCAGGGTCGCCCGGACACCAATAGGCTGAGGGCGGCCGCGAACACCAGCTGGTAATCCTGTATTCCTCCGCAAGAAGGGAAAAGCAACAAGCCCGGTCGTCCCACGGGTCGGAGCATCGCGGACGAATGTTTGGACAGTCGCTTCTCCCACCACCATCATCCACCCAATAACACAAAACCCGCGGGCCAATAGGACGAGAGGTCATAAAAGGGGGAGGATCAAAGGAGTGGACGATCGGATTGGGAAAGCCGAAGCAGGCGGGTGGAGGAGGGGGCGTGGGAGCAAAAGGGTTGGACGGGACCGATAGTGAACCAACTTTGCTCAGCCTACGGTCCTCCTTTCTGGCGCGACCAACGGACGCTTGACGAAAGGGTCGCTCGGTGGGGGATATATCACCGCGAGTATTATATGAGGGGTGCCGGGCGCCATGGACAGGCCCAGACGTCTGGAGGTAAGACGGGTAGGTTAAAGAGGCACAGACAGTGGCGGGAAGTAAGAAGAAAAAGGGGACTAGGGGAGGATATGGGTGTGGGCGTGCGGGTCGAAGCAGGGAACACGAGATGATCAGAGCTCCCTCCGCGTCTCTTCCTGGCTCCTTTAGCGTGAGACTCCATAAGCCGTTGTGCCTTTTTTGGGCCTGGTCGAGGCCGCTCCGGGCTGGTGATTCGTCCAAGCCTTCCAGCCGCGCACTAGGCGGCGCTCCGCCGTCGTATGGAAGCGGACTTTTTCTTCACAATAAGGGAAAAGAGAGGGGCCAAGAACCAAAAGGAAAATGTAGCATGTGTTCTCTTCTCCCCCGAGACGGTGACCAGTAAAAGGGGGAGATGGCAGTGATAGCGAACCACTAGCCTGAGAAAGGAAATCCTGACGCCCCTGTGGATAGCGCTGGGCGCTTGGCCAGCTGAAGACGCCTTCCCGGCTCTTCTGAGCCCTATGAGGCGGGCCATGAGGCCGTGGGAGAGGGAAAAAAGCAAGGGCGCCAGAGGGCTTCGATGACGTCTAGGGGAAAGCCAGATATCGATCGATCACCACGTTGAAGATGAGGGAGCGAACGGACTGGCGGGCATGTCTCTCCTTCTCGCCCCCGTCCGGCTGAGCTGCGGAGCACGCATGGCCGGCTGGCTGGCTGGCGTTTTCCTGCATACTAAGGCAGGAGAACCAAATGGTGGCTGGTTGGCAAGAAGGGAGTTGCAGATGCAGTCGGACGGGGTGTTTTCCAACATGATATCTGGCCGCATACTTACGGCCCTTAGGGATCCTAGTCCTGAGCCAACCATGCCTGCGATATTCTTTCGAGCAAGGGGCCGTTTTGCGGCTAGGAGTTTTCCAGAGTAGCTCATGTGCCTCTGGCATCATCCGAACCTTAGACCCAGCTCCATTGTTTTTGAGTTCCTGGAGCGCTAAGAGGGATGAGGAGAAGCGCGGTCAGGCCAGACGAGAGGCTGACTGAAAGGGCGCGTAGAGGGAGGGCGCTAATGTCGCAACCAACCCCCGATTCCTCAAGGAGAAAAAAAAGAAAAGTCGGTGGCTAAATCGAGAGGCGTCAAACCTAGGTAGCCATCACGGAAGACAAAGTGAAAGAGGCTAAGGCGGGCGGTGAGGCGTATTTTCCGCTCACCCCTCGGTCCTGACGCTCGATGGAACGCGTTGTGGCAAGAAGGATTCTCACTTGCGGTCAAGCGGTACAAGTTGCGGTGTACAAAATAGAAGGCGAAATAGAAGCTCCGAGGAAGGAACCCGTCCGAAGGATGGATGGGCAAAAAGGACGCAGAAAAAAGGATCGGATGAAAGAGACGTATGTTACCAGCAAATCGCTATTGTGCGCTTTCCGACAAGGTGTCGTTGAACCTTTTTTTTTTTTTTTCCCTGGCCGCCGCAGTCACGTTACTTGTATGGGCGACCGAGAGATCCCAGAGAGCGGCCGCTGAAGGGTGTCGGCCAATCGCAGCGCCCAGGACCCCTGCCTTCCGGATGCGCCCCCTGGGACCGTGGGCAGGCATGGGCGGCTATCGAAGAACGATTGGGAGAAGCCGGGGCGGGGTGTGGACAAGGATGCTGTAGACGAAGGTCTGTGTCGTTCGCGAGCCTCGTGCTGTCCGTTGCTCGCCCAAACGTGCAGTTTGCAGCCACGCATGTACTCCTAGGGTGTTCACTCAGCTCTTCAAGGTACATGCTTCCATCGCCATTATCCCTTCCTTGTCGTACATTCAATATGCGCGCGATCGGGAGGCGAGGGGCTGGATGGCCGTTGGCGGTTTGCGATCAACAGCCAAAAACTGGGAATCGCTGAGGCCGCCTGCTGCGTTGTCCATCTTCTGCAGGCAGACAAGCACCACGCGTCTGCCCAAAAAAAAGTCAAGCCACAAGCACGGGGGTTTTCCTTTCCTTTTTTTCTTGCTCTTGCCCCGCACCTCGGTTGCCACGCTTGCCACGTCATGGCTGGTGCTGGGAATAGGCGGTCGGCGGGCGGCTGTGGCGAGGTGCAGCGCCCAAGTCCGGCGGCCGCCTAGCGACCCAGCAAGCGGGCCAGTGTAACTGGGATCATCAATCAATTCAATCCGCCCCAGCCACAACCACGGCGCACGGGTCTTTGTTCGCCGGGCCCAAGGTGAGATGCAATGCCTGCCTGCCTGCCTGCCTGCCAACCTGCATCTTGCATGCATAGAGGTACCGTCCTGCGCAGAAGTTCTTAGGATCCGGGTCGGCCGAGAGGACCGACCAACGCCAACGGCCAGCCGATGGACAAGAATAGATCTGTAGTAGCATTCGCCCCTCAGCATCCAGAGTCGGGCTTGGCCAGAACACCTCCGTGACGACTCACACAGAAAGCCAGAAGCCCACAAAGAACAGAACACGAGTAGCTCCAGAGAGGATGCATCCTTTCCGCCCCATTCTCCCCCGCTCAGCTGACCTGAACTGTATGTAACTTGCCGGACACACATCACAATCACTCCCACCTTCTTCCTGCGTAGGCGTGAGTACATGCGCGTGACGGCAATAGGGGTCAGGAAAAAAAAAGAAGAAAAAAGGGGTGTGAAGAATGGAGGTGGCCGAGTGGCACTGCCGGAATCTGATGAGCCGACGTCAAGAGCCAATTGCTGGACCCGGCACGCTGCTCGCCCGAACCAGCCGGCCATGCTTTCTGTATCGCGAGATAGAGGTTCACCCATCCCGGAGGGCGATACTCCTTCTTGCCCTTACATCCTTCCTTCTGGCCCAACCTATCGGTCCCAGTGCGCTCTTCCACTCTGTATCATGCATGCATTTCACCCCCCATCGGCAAACCTGCCAAGTCCAATCGCTGGTTCTTCCCGTGTCTGCATGGGACCAAGGGGGTCCGGAAATGTCGAGTATCATATCATATTCCCAGGCGGGCGACTCATGGTGAGGAGGATAGGAAGGGACGGCATGCAGGTGGGGTTTGCGATATGCAAACCCAAATTGATTACGAGAGTGATTCTCTGGCAGATGAAGGTTTGCCGGGGACTGGGAGACGGATATTCACCTTCTCCTCAGCGTCCCGTTCCTGCGTCATAAAGTTTGTTTGGTTGTCAGTGGAGTGGTCCCGCCAGGGCGCTTCACCGAGTCTCAGCGGAAAGCCAGCCCTTGCCGGGAGTCGTCGACAGTCGGAAACAGCCAAATTGCAGATCCGCGGCCCATGCAGCTATCGCGCCCCGCGGGTCGTGCCCACTGGGATGGATGAGAGACATGCAGCGGCAGTCTCCTGCTGGGACGTTTGCGAAAGCCGGCCTGCGTCTGCGTGCGTCGTAACTGCTGCGGAGGATTGATGGTGGAGCGAACCACAAGTCGAGCTGCGGCCCACCCACACCTCGGTCCTGTCTTGGGTAAGATCTCCCAGCACCCAGCCAAACGAACCAGGCCGGGGTGAGATGAGAGCTCGGCCGAGGGAGATCTGTTTTTCTGATTGGCTCTAAATTCATGTATTTTGGCCAATCACATAAATCGGGCACGCCTCCTTTCTCGGCTGCCCCCTTGGTGGCACTTCGTGTAGCAAGCCATCCACTGCCATCATCTCCTGTCCCACAGCAGCGCTCCTTTTGCTCTCACTTCTGGACGCTCTTGGTGAGGACAGGGAAGGATGGGAAACGAGGCGTCGCTCCTGGCCGTCGCGCAATGTTTCTCGCCTCCCAAGAGTCAAATGTCCGACGGCTTATGGCTCCTCCACAAGGCATTGGTTCCCGACGCCGTGGAAAGCAAGGTTGCTGGTAGCTAGCCGGATTTCACAGTTTCAGCCACGACGCTTTGAGAAATTTGCGAGAGGGAAGAAAAAAAACCGTCCGTTGATCCGCTGGTAGTTTCCTCGACAGCTGACTGCCCGAACAGACTGCCGCCCCGCGATGGAGAACACAAGACTGTGGGCCTCGTGGAGGATCGGCATGGAGACCTGTCGCTCTCGCGTCCGTGACCCCTGTCCTAGTGACCCCCCACGAGCAAATCAACGGCAGTTTCCTCACGGACTCTGATGGTGGTGGGCGCGGCTCAAAGTGAGGGGATCACTCGAGCAAGGGTGGCCTGTTGCGATTTCTCTCTCACAAGCAAGCACACCCCCTCGAGCCATCGGGATGTTCCCTCGGCGTGCCTCAGCGCTCAGTAAGCTAAGCTAAACCACAACGACGACACCCCATAGAAAGCCGGCGGATGAGAAGTTGCTAGCATGGCCTTGTTCTCCAAACGATGACGCCGTAAAACGCCGCGTTGAGATGGCGCTCCTGTGTGGCGTCCAAACAGAAGCTGAGGCTCCCAACCCCTCTCGTGCGGCCACATGCCCGCTTGGCCAGAATGGGGAAAGCTTCAAATCCGACCCGAGGACGGGAGAGCGCAAACATAAATCCTGCGTTTAACCAAGGCTGCGTGGCCTGTGCGCAATCTTTCAGGCTGCTCGCAACTTCAGTGGACGGAGGTTCAATTTCATATCTCGAATGGGTCCTCCCACCATGACGAACGCACCCATCACCCATGTGCTGAAATCTGAGACATACAGAAACGAAAAAATGGGAAGGTGCAGTAGAGGCCTTCTGCAATTGCTGTTGGTTCGGAAGGAGACGCGAGACCGATCCGGTGTCTCTGAACTCGCGCGCTTCTTGGAACCGACATGCACGGTTTATGCAGCCGAGGGACTCCAGTTGGATTTAGTGCGGGCAGACACGCAGAGAAAACAGAAAAAGAAGAAATTGAAATGCTGTCAAGAAAAAAAATGTGGCTGTGAGCGGACATCAGAAGCTACTATCGGTTGCAAGCACCGACGGCGCACTGAGGGAAAGCGCGCCAACACCGAAAGTACCGAAGCGGCAGACCAAGGTGGAGCCCTCCAGCCAAGACCAGATGCAACCCACTTTTGGGTGACTGACTTTTTTGCCCCTCACCACTCGCTGCCCCGTTTCTCCTCGTTTGCAGGGCTCCCTCTCAACTGACTGTAACCCGCCTCGTCCGCCTGCCCAATGCCAGCTCAGCTCACCGTCTGTTCTCTCGGCTTGCGGTATTGCCGCTGCTGCGGATCGTCACCTTCCCTATCCACAACTGATTTTTTTTCTGCTTGCTTAACACATTTTCCCTGTCGTTAGGTGGCGGCGGAATGCCAAGACAACGGTAGGAAAAGAAAAATTGCTGACTTTCTCCACAAGGAGCTCGCAAATCATGGGCGCTGCCTGGGAGGCCGCGAACCCAGATACACATAATGAACCGACATGAACACTCTGCAGAGCCCAAACCGGTTGGGTCTTTTGTGACCCCAGGCAGCGGGCTGCGACAGGCTGCTACTTGACGGATACATTTCGCCTGGGATCATACTTTTCCAATGGCGTCGCTCAGGGGTGCGTCCCGTCCTCTAATAGGATGTCGTCCATATGCATCTCCCGGGGTGCCATTTTTCCTGGTCCCCTTTTTTCGCTGCCAGAGTACGAAGTACGAGGTACGTACCGGCTCCTCTTTGGGTTGGCTGGCTGCTGGCTGCTGGCTGCTGGCGTGCTGGCTTCTTGGCTTGCTGGCAGGCCTCACTCGCAAAAGAGGGCGCAGCTCTGCAGCGTGCACGCACGCCGTACACGCCTCTCCTGATGATGCTATCTGGCCAAGGGGCGCCTTGGCCGCTGCAAGCCCTGCATCAGCAGATGAGCGACAGGCGTCAGTCTGCATCTCTCCTTTCCCTGCTGCACGCTGCCACCCAATTATTCATCTGCCACGGCATCCTGCTGGTCCCGCCTCAACGGCTCGCCCGGGCCACAGTTGATGCTGGCAGCAATCCACCAAACCCTCTTTGCTTGCTCTCCTCGAGTAGCAGCAGCTCGCCCGCCTGCCCCAACGTTTTGCCCGTGCTCGGGTGACTCAGCGAGTCTAGTGGCCGCCGTCGCTGGTGGAACTCGGACTGTCTGATGTGCAAGCGAGCCGGCCAGCACATGTGGCCCTCTACCGCCGACCGAGTGCGTCCCTCCTTCTCACTCTCGGCACATGACCAGGTCGCACGGAAACAGGCCTCCTCTTCCTCCGGGGTTACGGCTTGCGTTTGCGCTGTGTGACGCGGGCAGGTACCTTGCCTCCCCGCTTTGCATGCTGGGGCTGTGAGGTACCTGTCCGGCCAGGCCAGCTTAGCGTCGAGGTCATGCTCAGGACGGCCCGCGTCCAGGCGCGCTCTTGCAAGGGTGTGCGCCACGCCCGTCGAAGAATTGGGAATGGTAGCAAGGGTGCGTTAACAGCTCAACCGGGAGCTGGGGCCCAGGACGGGGCTGCAAATCCAGTCCAAAGCGTGCGATCCACAACCCTGGACTGCCATCTTGCCCGTCCTTCACCCCACACACCCCGGCCCAGTGGACCGCCGCCCGCCGCCCGCTGCGTACTGCCCTGGGCTCGCTGATAGAGATACGCCTCGCCGCCTGCGCGCACCTCGGCCGTGTGCACCGGCGTCGCTCTCGCCGTTGCTAGGCTCTGTGTGGGTGATGGCTGCTGCAGGTGGTTCGGCCGCCAAAGTACATGTCTGGTTGATCTAAACGTATGTACATTTTTTTTCTCCTCTATTTTGGTCGACTCCTGTGATCTCCCCTCTCCCCCATTTACTTTCCCTCTACTTGTCTCCCCTCCCACCACCACACCATCCTGTCAACGGGGACCTGCCTTGAACCCTTTCTCCGCCCTGCAACGTGTCTCCTCCTAAACTGCCGCCCCCTTCCTTTTTCTGCTGTCCTCCCCGTAATTCTTTTTTTGCGCTTCTCCACAGCCAGATAGCCGTTCGGGTTTATGGCGGCAAGGCCTACATGCTTAAACGCCCGCAGCCTGAGTCCACACCACCCAAGGCCAGCATCCCCACCACCCCTCAGGTCTAGCCCGCTGCACTTACACGCCAGCCGCGCAAACGACTTATTAGTGGCCCCCCTCTTCAACAGTCGAGGTTGCGCGGAAAAGCTGCCACATCCTTGGGCTGCCCACACACCTACGGCTAGCATACCACCCACCCATATCCCCATCCCCTGTCGACTTTCCATCGGCCGGCCTTATCGTCCAGGGAATCTCCCCTTCCCGAATTTCGGCGCCTGATTTCATCTTCCTTTAAGCTTTTGATATCCCACATTCCGAATTTTTTTTTTTTTCTCTTCGTCTGGCTCCTCCTCGCGCCGCGCTCTCGGCTGGACCTCCCGGGACCCCTTGCCTGCTGGACACGGGGTAGCACAGCAGGGCTTTTGGTGGTTAATTCTTACTTAATTCCTTCTGCCATCAGCATTGCAGGGCCTGCCGAGGCCTGGAAGCACACATACGACCGAGGCTACAGGCGAGGAATCATAACACCGGTCAGCACCTAATCCTCAGCTGCCCTATGCACTGAAGCCTGCCGCACGACTCGAGGCATCCCAGCCGGCTCCCGGCGCGCGCGGCCTTCCCGATATAATATGCTGACACTGCCACATTAGCTGCAGACGCCCGGGAATGGAGCTATAATCGGTCGTGTTACTATGACTTTGCGTTTACCATCACATCCACCCACCACCACACTTTAGAGATGGCCTCCATCAGGCACGGGCCCAGATATGGCCCGGCAAGATCAGATGAGCGGATCCAGGCACCGACGAGGCCAACCCTGGGTGCAGGAGCAGGGGTGTACAGGAGCGCCGTTTCTGCAGATAACTCGACGTCTTCGCAACCACGGAGGGCCATGGAATCTTTACGGCCACAGCCCCAGGAGAGTTCTTCCATATCTCGGACCCCGAGTTCCAGCAGGATACCGCAGGTTCAGACAACCAGCAGGAGGGCACCTGCACCCAGACAAGCAACCACACGACCACCATTATCACACCAGGACAGGCCATGGGGTTCCGGTTCTAGTAACAGCCTCGGATCTTCCTCCCGGTCAGCATCGTCAAGTGCCGTCCCCACGCTTTCAGTGTCTTCCGCCCGGCAGACAGAGGAACTCAAGCCCCGGCCAGTGCGGAATGTGCTGAGGCGCAAGTCTGCGAACCTGGCACAGGAGACGGTCAAGCTACGAAACCAGTCGGGCAGTGGCTCATCACGCGAAACCGACTCTCCGGCGTCTATAACACGATCGCTGGCCTCGCCGGACTCGCAGCTTGACCGCAGTTTGACAGACTCGCCCGCAGAGATCCGTATCGCGATGCAGATTGATCTCCCGACGACGACGGCACATACGGTCAAGATTTACCCCGAGCTTGACCGGTACCGGGATGCCAAGTCGGCGGGCAGCGGCTACACGATCGAGGTGCCGTACCCGCTTTCGACACATGATCTCCCACCGCCGACGCCGCTGTTCTCAGGCACTAGCAGCCAGCCTAGCGCCTACAGCGGCAGCCCCTCGACGCGCTTCTCTGACTCGCCCGGGGCCCGGCCCTTACAGCCGAGACACCACCCCCACCACCTCGATTTCGTCGCACTCGCCCGGCCTAGTCGCGCCCTTGCGCCTCCCCGCACCGCGAGTGAGACAGAACAGCCCGGCACACCACCAGCAGAGCTCACGGCCTCCCGTCACCCGAAGAAGAGCCGGCAGCGTGCCAAACGAGGTCGACTCGATTAGCGCTGACCCCCACGGCCTCGCCGCCGTGAGAGAGGCGCTGAACTCGTCGTCGTCAAACTCGACCGTCCGCGAGGTTGACAAGAAGAACGCCGCCACTGTAGCTACTGTGACTGCCACCGCCGCTAGCAGCGAGACAGGGAGCGAAACGAAAAAGAAGAAGAAGAGGCTCGAGGCTGCCCCGCCGCCAAGCCCACCTCCAAGGAAGTCCTCAACGAAATTCAAGGACTCCCCCCTCAAGGACTCACCCCGAGATGCGCAGGAATCGTCCCCCTCCAAATCGGCTCGCGAGCCCGCCCGGCCAATCATGGCCTCGTCGGCGACCAGCAGGCCCACGCCACCGGCCATGGTCAGGGCCCACACGGCCACGCCAGCCGTCACATCGCCTAGGGGGGCGCCACCTGCACGGCCCAGCCGGGACGGCACACCCGACCTCCAATCCCAAATCGGCCTGCTCATCCCCGTCGTCCAGAGCAATCTCTCGTCTGCATCGCTTTCGGAAAGGCGCCAAAGCCTACCTCTAGGCCCAGGCTCCCGCAGCGCACCGGGAAATCTAACTCACAGCACCAGGTCTGCCACACCCTCTTCGCAGCCTGACCGCTCTATGCAGCCACCTCAGTCTAGGCTTCCTATCGGTAGGGAGCCGACACCGGCGCTGCCGCGGCTCGACACCCGGCGGCCGAGTTACTCTGGCTCGACGGCCAGCCGCACGCCTAGTCCGAATGTGTCCAGCTTCAGGACGCGCTTCCCACTTTTTGGAAGGCGCACAAAGACTGCCCCCGAGGCCGTGACACAGGTGGCAGACCAGAAGGAAAAGGCCATCCGCAGGGGCCCTGCCGCCGGGACCGGTCATGAGGGCTACGGAAGAATCGGCATGAGCCACCGCCGACGCAGCAGCAGCCTCGCTCGAGGTGTCGGGGGCACCATGTCGTCGCAGGAGAGCCTGGAGAGGAGCCTATCTGATGACCCGTTTCTCCTGGAGCGCATGAAGCCCGTCGTCATCGCTGGTGGCGATGTGGTCCAGAATCACAACGTCGGTACTGATCTCGGCCGCACTGAAAGCAACCAGGCCTGCCGGAGGATTCTCGAGGACGGGCTCCGACGTGTCTCTAGCGCCGCCCCCAGGAGACAGGACTACTCTTTGGCCATCGCCCTTCCCCCGAAACGTCACCACCACGCCTTCTCTTGGCAGCCGCCGTCCCTCGGACAGCAGTGACTCGGAAGCGCTGGCGATGCGGTCAACGCTTGCATTCAGGCGATCCATCCACAAGATCAAGGACGGCGCCGACGCTGCCATGCGCATCCCGAAGCCCATTGTCACCCGCGTCCAGGGCGTGACATCCCCAGCCCTGACCAGTATCGACACCACCATCGTGACGGACGACTCTGCCGTTGAGGCACCAGTTGGTGGCGCATTCAGAGCCATCAAGGGGCCTGCACTATCCGCTGGGGCTGCCAAGAAGTTGACCAAGAGGGCCAAGTCGCCGCGTCGCTGGAACTTTTTCGGCCGGTCAACAAGCCAGCCTGCTGTTGCCACCAAAAGCCCCGAACCACCCAAGCCTGTGGTGGCCGTAAAGGTCGCGCCTCCCAAGGCCGCTGCGTTCTATACGATGGATTTCTCAGAGCAGGAATATGACGGGGGGGTTGCCCCAGACGGCTTGTGGGACGCCAACCTGCTCGCTGTGCCCTCGCCTCAGCCGCAGCCGCAGCCGCAGCCGCAGCCTCCTCAAAGCCAGATCCCGACACGAAGGCGCCGTCGATCACGAGGACGGCCACCAACGAGAGGAGATCAGCTCAAGCGCGGCGGAGTTGTTGAGCCCTTGGAGTACCGTGAGCGGATGTCACCAGAGCCCGATGTGCCCCAGTGGACTGAGACGCCCCTGGTTGCGACTCCTGAGCCGGTGAGGTCGGTTGCCGAGCCTGCGGCGCCCGAGCCGCAGCCGACGGCTCGAAGGGTCGGGAGGCCTAGCCGGCTGCCGCAAGTCGGCCGCATTCCCAAAGTTGTCAACTCCCGGCCGGAGCAGACGTCTCCGAAGAGCTTCTCGCGGCCCTTCAACCGCATCAGCATGCAGCCCGCGCCGCGCCGCGAGATCAAGGATGCTGAGTCGGTGGCCAAGGGCCCGAGCCCAGTGAAGCCGTCGACCCCAGAGCCGATCCAGCCAACGCCTCCGACACAGTCTGCCGAGCAAGCTTCGATCACAGCTACTGCATTCGACTCTCGCTTCCGCGGGTCCAGAGAGCTCACGGCAGACCTGGCAAACATGATGACCGAGTTTCTTGCCTTCTCGCCGCGCAAGAACTCGCAGAGCACGACCTGCACGACCACCACATCCTCATGCAGCTCCGGCATTGTCTCGTACGCCGACGCCACGGCTGTGGTGCCCGCGCCTAACGCGCCGCTCGTCGAGGACGAGATCTGGGGCGAGTACGACGATTTCTTCGGTGACGAGACGCTCAAGGCCCCACCGTCTGCCGGCTCGTCTCACGGCACCCCCTTCCATCTGGAGCAATATACTGAACGCCTGGCCAAGAAGGTGGTTGAGCCGCCCCTGGAATCGCCCACGCTGAAGCAGCCTGTTCGGCTTCCTGCCATTGACGCCACTGCTACCGGCCCCAAGCGACCCTCGATCCTCTCGCAGGCCGAGCCAGAGAGGGAGAAGGTCCCAGTAGCATCAAGCATCTACAGCACCGACATGACGGGTCCGCTCAATGAGGCCATCGAGACTGGTATGATTCCCATCTCGTCTCCGTTCTCCGTCTCGGAGTTTGTCAGCGGGTACGGAGACGCCTCGCAAAAGACCAGTCCTACAACCAAGGCGCCCTCTACCAAGAGCCCGGTAGTCAAGGCGGTAGTTCCTTCCAAGCCGCCGACGTCACTCAGGCGCAACAGCACGCCCGTGAGCAGCAGCAGCCCGCGCCGTGTGCCGCACCAGAAGCGCGCCTCGGATGCTAGCGGGGCATCGAGCTTGCTTAGCGACCTCGACGTCTCGTCGCCGCTGTCCCAGGTCAACCTACGCGTCGGCTCCATGACTGTCAGCAAGTGGCTCACCTTTGGCCATGTGCTCTTCAGCCCAGTCCGCGATGAGCTCGTGCCTGAGGTCGGCTCGTCCGAGGAGTCGCTGAAGCGCCACTCCATCCTTGTCATTGATGGCCTGGGCAATGATGACTGGTCGTTCTATGCGGCCGAGACGTACCCGGCCGCGACGTTTTTCAACCTGTCGCCGCGCGCGCCGCTGGCTACTTCTTCGTCGTCCAACTCGTCGGGCTCGTTCCCGCTCACGCCGCCTAACCACCACCAGATCCAGTACATGTCGCACCTCGACAAGTTCCCCTTTGGGCCCGAGAGCTTTACAGCGGTCGTCTACCGCTTCCCCGCCGCCGCCCCCGAGTCGCACTTCCGCAACATCATTGCCGAGTCTCGCCGCGTTCTCAAGCCGGGCGGCTACATCGAACTTTCCATCCTAGATGTGGACCTCAACAACATGGGCAACAGGTCCAGACGGGTGGTGCGGAGGCTCAAAGAGCGAATCCACGCCGTCAAGCCCGACACTTGCCTGGGTTCCACGGCGGACCTGCTTCTGCGCCTGCTGGGACGCAGGGGCTTCGTCGACATCAAGAGCTGCCGCGTCGGCGTACCCGTGGCCAGTCGCCTCGCCACGTCCTCGTCCTCCGGTAGCGCCGGAGACGGCGGCGCCGGGCCGTCGCCCCTGGCCCGCGGGGCGGAGCGCCTCGACGAAAGAAGGACGACTCACTGGCCGAGATGATGCGCGACGAGAGCCCCGTGGCGGACGAGTCCATCACCAAGATGGTATCCAAGGTGGGCCGCTGGTGGTTCAGCCGGTGCTACGAGCCGGGCGTCGGAGCAGGCGCGGCCGGGTTCGGCGGCAGCGTCTGGAACGACAAGCTGCTGCTCTCCGAGTGCCAGGAGTGGGGCACCAGCCTCAAGCTCATGGTCTGCCACGCCCGTGTGCCTGATGGTCGGACCCGCGTGGCTAGCATCTAAGGGGGCCTCGCTTTTCGTTTCTTTTCTTTTCTCTTCGTCATTCATCTCTTGAGCCCTTTCGTTTCGTCTGTTTTGCTGGATCATGACTTATTTTTACCCTCTTATCATTTCGACCTTTCGAGCGCAGTCACCAACTTAACCACTCGACACCTAATTCCCCTGAAAAGAACGAACCCCTCATTCATGGCATTGCTTTTTCAAGCGCCAGGCATCAATACTCCAGATACGTGGAAGAGAGAACAACTACCTTATACTCAAGACTTAAAGAGGGCGCGAGCCCACAGACACCGTCAGCATATGGCCCTAGAGCCCTGCCTATTGAGCGGTAGGGCCGGCTTTCGACAGACTTTATACTGCACCAATTTCCGCACCGCGGACAGCGTTCTGTTCTCCGTCGACAAGATTGTTTTTATTTTTATTTTTCTTCTATTTTCTTTTCTGCACCTAAAAGTGTGTGCGCTCTCTGCGATCGTCCTTGGTTACGTTTCCGGAAGCCTTCTCTCGTCTCATGTTTTTTTTCCCCCTCAAGTCATCTCCTTTTCTCCTCTGTTCGCTCTAAGATGGGCAAGGCTGGACTTGCTGAGGACGACATTTTGAGCGTGTTTGTTTTTATGACTC
Source organism: Gaeumannomyces sp. JS-464 (assembly GCA_002197995.1). Lineage (NCBI taxonomy): Eukaryota > Fungi > Ascomycota > Sordariomycetes > Magnaporthales > Magnaporthaceae > Gaeumannomyces > Gaeumannomyces sp. JS-464. The sequence goes on from NGZR01000009.1 coordinate 401,274, forward strand.
TTGATCGAGCACTCTTTTTTTTCTTGCTCTTTTGCTACCTCCGCTACTCTTGCGTCTTTCACGTATCTCATTTCATCTGATAGCCAATTTTGGGCATCTATTACGAGCGAGCGAGTTTGTTTTTTTCGGTCATTTGTTTTGTTTCCTGTCATGAGATACCCACACCCTCTCCACAGAGGCACCCAAGGTCATCATTTCCGAGATGCGGATATGAAAGGGAACAAGAGCAAGGATATGGAATATTTTACACAAGGACAAAAATGGCATGCTGATGAGTGCGCAGGGCAATCACGATGGCAACGGTTTGCTCGGTTGGGTTTCCCGAGGACAGCCGTGCTGCTTTGGCATTAGACCTTATAAAAGTAATCATGAACTATCGTCTTTATTTCTCTCGGTTCTATCATCGTCGTGTGCCTGCCGTGCCAGTGAGATCTCTACCATTTTTCCTGTCCATGACTACCTCTGCGTTGAGGAATTTAAAGTAAGCACAGGCTAGCAAAAATCAAGCAGATGCCGGCTGTGGCAGGCGAGCGACGACGGCATCGACGACGGCGCGGAAAGCCTCCATCTCCTCGTCGGCGGTGCCGCCCAGGCCGGCACCGGCGAAGCTGATGGAGTTTGCGACGCAGACGGGCAGGTTAGCGCGGCGGGCGACCAGGCGGGCCATGCGGTTCGTCAGCTCGAGCGTGGCTCGACCGTGTAGAGGGGGGTTGTGAGCGGTTGTTGTTTGTTGAAGCGCTTTAATTTTTTTTGGTAGGAGTGAGTGTTAGTTGGTTGACCGGGATGGGGATGAGGGGAAAGGGCATAGGAGTGGATGGTGTTTTACGTCTGGGATGGCATAGACAAAGGACCCCATCGGCGAAGGGGAGCCCTGCTCGTCGGCGGTGGCGGTCGTCAGGCAGAGCATGATGGACTTGGCGCGGACGGTCAGGTGGACGTAGATGCGCGTGTCGAGGACCGGGGAGGGGGAGGGAGAATTGGGATGTGGTTGTGCCGCTGGCATGGGCTGGTGGTGCTGTTGCTATTTCTGCCATTTTGCGTTGAACGAGTTGTCGTCGATTAGGGCAGCTCTAGTCTATCGTCGCTCACGTTTGGCTTGGTATGTTGAGATTGCTGTGCAGCTTGTACATGGCGATGAGCCACTCCCCACCTTCCATAATCGACGTGAAGGAGATCAGTTTACGGCGTGCTCCACTATATCCCAGCGCTCACTGCATCGTTTGGCGGCGCATTCACTACACAGCTGTGCTGGCTGCGGGTGTGACTAAGAAAGAACGCGGACGGGACTGCCTGATGAATCGCCTCGGATAGATGAAGCAGCTACCTCTAGGTCCTTGTCCCACTACGAAAAAAATTGCTCTCTTATCGTGCTTCCTCGTCTCACAACATCATCTGGGCTGGCCGTTGTTTGAAGTATTTTTTTATTTCCCCTCAAGCCAGTCTAATCTCAGGCAAGTGGCACGCTTAACACAAACCCAACCCTAGAAATCCAGCAGTTCTCAGCACTCGTTCACCCTCCGCCGGTTTGGTGTATAATACGGCGGGGTTGACTGGCTCGAGATAGCTACATCTATCGAACCCCTATCCACACCCAGGACAGGACAGGCCAGACACACGTCTGCATAATGGCTGCCGCCCAGGGCGACGACGACTGGCAAGGCGTTGAGAATGATGTCACGGACCCAGAAGAGCTCCGCGTGATCCACGCGGCGCTAGACTCGTTCTTGTAGGCTCATCACAACCCCCTCCAGGCGCTCGTTTGGACGGTGCAGGACGCCAACAGCTGACACCCCCCAGCCAGTACTCCCGGGTCGCCCACTTCAACAGCACCCACCTGCGGCGGCAGTCCTTCTACGCCCTGCCCCAGGCCCACTGGCAGCTGCTGGCCGCGCCGCCCTTCAACTTCCTCGAGACGCTAGACCGCGTCGACGAGGCCATCGACAGCAACGCCGAGCTGGCCCGCGCCATCGCCACCGCCGGCATCCGCTCCTTCCACATGCAGCCGTCCGCCAATGCCGCCACCGACCCCGGCATCGCTGCCGCTGCTGCTACCACCACCGCCAGCATCGCCCCCATCATCTCGGGCCCCTGGACCGGCGCTGCCAAGCCTCCGGATATGGACAAGGCCCGCAGCACCCTGCGTCAGTTCTACCGCGACTGGTCCGCCGAGGGCGCGCGTGAGAGGGATGCCAGCTACGGGCCCGTCAAGCGCTTCCTGGAGGAGGAGCGCTCCAGGCTGTCACAGCAGCGGTCGCCAGCAGAAGCAGCACCGACACGAGGGGGCAACAGCATCCCCGTCGCCACCGCCATCTCCGACGCCCCTCCTTCCCCCGCGCCCCCTCTCAAGGTCCTCGTCCCCGGCGCGGGCCTCGGCCGCCTAGTCTTTGACCTGTGCGACCTCGGTTACGAGGTCGAGGGCAACGAGATATCCTACCATCAGCTTCTGGCGTCGGCCTACATCCTGAACCGCGCGCCTCACGCCGGCTGCCACCGCATCTACCCCTGGATCCAGACCTTTTCCAACCACCGCTCGCGCGCCAACCAGCTCCGGTCCTACGCCGTCCCGGATGTGCACCCGGCCACGCACCTGGGCGAGAACCCCGCGCGCCCGGGTGGGACCATGTCTATGTCGGCGGCCGACTTTTTGTGCCTGTACGAGCAGGACGATCAGCTGGGCCGGTTCGACGCTGTCGCGACCGTCTTCTTCCTCGACACGGCGCCCAACCTGGTGCGGTACCTGAGCTGCATCCGCGCCTGCCTCCGGCCGGGCGGCGTGCTGATCAACGTGGGGCCCCTGCTGTGGCACTTTGAGAACAACGCGCCCGGCAACAGGGGCAGGGACGACGACGGCGACGGCGAGCACGACCCGGCCGGGTCGACGGGCATCGCGGACCCGGGGTCGTTCGAGTTGACCGAGGACGAGGTGCTGGCGCTCGTCGAGAGGGTCGGGTTCGAGATTGTGCGGCGCGACGAGGACGGGGAGTTGGAGGCGCCCCTACATACAGGACCCGGACAGCATGCTCCGCACCGTCTACCGCCCCAGCTCGTGGGTCGCGCGCAAGAGGGCGGACTGGCGGGGGGGTGTGTGATGAACCAGGCACATGATGGTGGACAAGACTGATAGATGGGGAGGTACCTAGGTAGCTTGATGTACATGGATAGAGAAAACGCGAAAAAGGAGCCTCCCATTCTAGCTACTCAAACTGGCTTTCCGCCCTTGGCTGACGGGGAAATAGACATGGAGTAGATTTACAGTTTGGCGGCAGGGTCCATCAGCTCGCCCCTGGACCACATGGCGCCGCCATCGATGGCGATGGTGGCGCCGTTGACGTGGGCGCCGGCGCGGCTGGCCAGGTAGACGACGACGCCGGCGATGTCCTCGGCTTGCCGAGGCGGCGCATCGGGTTCTTGCGCGCAATCTCGGCGGCGCCGCCGCTCAGCTCCAGCAGGCCGTTGGCCATCTTGGACGGGAAGAAGCCGGGGGCGATGTTGTTGACGGTGATGCCGCGCGGGCCCAGCTCCAGGGCCAGGTTGCGGCCCAGGTGGATGGCGGCCGCCTTGGAGGCGCTGTAGCCGTACTGTTGTTCGTGGTGTCAGTGTCAGAGTGCTGGTCACGATGCTCGAAAAAAAAGAAAGAAAAAAAAAGGGATGGATACATAGGTGGTAGGAGGGAGGAGGGGAAGAGAAGAAGAAAAATAAAATAAAAATACATACGGTCCCCTGCTTCCCCAGCGTGCCGACCCCGAGCCCCGCCACGCTGCCCGTGATGATGACGCGCGCCGGGTCCTCGAGCGCCTCGGCGCCGCCGCGCTGCATGAGCGGCGCGAACAGCTTGACCGTGTTGAAGACGGCGCGCACGTTGAGGTCCATGACCTTTGCGAAGGCCGAGTCCGGGTGCGTGTCGAGCGCCTCGCCCCACGACGCGCCGGCGTTGGCCAGCAGCACGTCGACCCGCTCGCCCTTTGCCAGGTTGGACCTCACGAGGTCCAGCAGCGCCCGCACGCCGCCCTCGGTCGCCGAGTCGGCGGGCGCGGGGATGGCGACGGCGCCCGGAAGCAGGTTGGGAAGGGCGTTGAGGGCCTTGCAGGCCGCCTCGCACGCGGCCGCCTTGCGCGACGAGATGAAGACCTTGGACGCGCCGGCCTGGAGCAGCGCCGACGCGGCGCTGAGGCCGAGCCCGCGCGAGCCGCCCGTCACGACGCAGACTTTGCCCTTGAGGGAGAAGAGGGTGGGGAAGTCTTTGAGCTGTGCTTCCGACATTGTTGGCGATGCGTGTTTGTATCTGCTGTTCTTTTGGGTGGTTGGTTGGTTGGTTGGTTGGTTGGTTTATGGTGAGGTGGCCAAGCAGCAGCCTCGGCTGACGAGATGGCGATGAGAAGTACTAGCTGGCGGTTCTCAACGCAACGGCTTGCTTCAACGCCCAATCAGTTTGACCGAAACAGACGAATATGAGAGCAAGACCAAAAAGGCACAGTTTCTAGTTTCTAGACCCAGCTTGTGAGTTTTCAAGTTTTCATTTCATCCTCACTTCTCACAACCGGTCTCTCTGTCTTTTTCCCCCCAGACAGGAGAATGTGGAGACGTCCCGGGGTCGCTTACAGGGGCCAAAAGGCGGGATGCCGAGGTCTGGAGCTCCCGATCCCCCACTTTTCCCCATGGCACAGCTCGAGAGCCGACACGATGCGCTAGCCGGGAGCAGCCTGGACCCCCTGACGCCAGCCTGTTATGGTAGTACATACACAGTAGCAGCAGTAGTCTGATGAAAACAAAAAAAAAAAAAGGTCAAGCCAGCCTTGCATAGGGATATCTACACACGTCTCGCGCCCTCTATCATATCCCAGAGACGCCTGAAGAACTCGCTGTACGGATTTCCATTGTCCTGCGGCTGTTGCTAGTCGCCGCGGGGACCTGCATCACCCCCACCTCCGATGCCATCTCCCGAAGCACCCTCTACGGTTGGCGAGACACCCTCGACGGGAGCAGATCCAGTCGTGTCAGTGTTGGCATCGGCAGGGCCTTGTCCGTCGGGGCTTCCGTCTCGGCAGCAGGACCAGACTCAGCCGCCGTCGCCTCAGCAGCTGCCGCCTCAGCCTGTGCCGCTGCTGCTGCTGCCGCCGCCTCCTCCTGCCTCCGGCGCTCGGCCCTGGCCTCCTCCTCGAGATGTGCGATGTGACGCTCGGCAACACCAGGAGCGATGCTGGCGAGGAACAGCAGCCCCGCGCGCTCCACGCGGCGGACCTGGTCCAGGAGCCAGTTGGCGTTTGCGTCCCTACGCGCCGCCACCATCCTTGCCGCCGCCGCTGCGGGATCCGGTTCTGCCGCACGAGCCCGCGGGGCGCCGTTGTCGCCGTTGACGCCGTTGACGTTGTTCTGCTGTGGCTGTCCTGGTGCGGCCGCGCCCGCCCCCGCCTGGGCGCCCGCGCCAGGGCCCATGGGCATGAGGCGGTCCAGGTGCTCGCGGACCGGCTGCCACGCCTGGTCGACGACGCCGTTCAGCATGCCCGTGTTGATGACGAGCACGGCGAGGGCGATGCCAAGCACGCTGAACCAGCGCTCCCACGACGACTCGCTGTGCAGGAACCGGAACCAGTAGATGAAGATGCCCATCCGGATCATCAGCCAGAGGTGCGGCCAGATTGCCGCCGCGAGGGCGCCCGCGGCCTGGCCATTCTGGTGGTGTCCGGCGAGGAGACCACCGGCACCGGGGGCCCGCGCGGCGCGCCCCCGCTGCATGCCGACCTGGTTGTGCATGCGCCGGTACTGGGGCGTGTTCATAATCTGGTAGTAGGCCCGCCAGGCCTCCACTTGAGCCTCGTGCCGCCGCCGCCCATTTTCGCGCCACCGCTCGATCACTTGATGCGCCGTCTCCTCTGGCCGTGGGTCTACCACCATGCCGGGAGCTCTAAGGCCTGTGGGTTGAGTGGCCGTCACTCGGGCTCGCGTCGAGCCTAGGTCTACGCCCGACGACAGCCCCGACGGCGAAGAAAGGTAGGTACTGCCATTGTTGTTTATAAGGATGGCCTCGGGCCCCGCGGGCGAGCTGAGGATGTAGACCTCGGGCCCCGCCACTTGGGCCTGATTCCCTGACGTTCGCTGCTGCTGCTGCTGCTGCGGTTGCGATGGTAATCCCTGCTGCGGCGCTAAACGGTTTGCGCTGCTGCCAGCCATGACCTGCGTGGACCCGATGTGTGTCTCTTGAAAGGTACGGAGAGCGTCTAGGTGACTGCGGAGGGCCTGCAAATGACTATCGAGAACCGCTTCCGTGACCGCCGCTCCGAACGTTTCGGGGAGTGGCACAGCGGATCCCTGCTGTGCGGGGCCGCCACCGGCGGAGATGATCCTCGGGGTCGTGGTTGTGGTCGTTGTCGAGCGGTTCGTTGCAGAGCTTGCCTGGTCTTGGATGCCGTTGAGGTTCAGGGCCGCCCGAGCTCGCTGGTTCGCAGCCAGAAGCTGGTTGTGCGCGGCTAGATGACGACGACGGATGGCCTCGAGCTGTGCGGCCGGCCTCGGGGGCGACGGGGCCTGTTTGGGTCTGGGGGTACGTAGGGAACGGCTGGGACTCGAGCTGACGTGTTGGCCACAACGTGGAGGACGCGTTTCCTGGCTTCTCGGATCTAGACTCGGAGAAACAAGAGGCGCGTTAGACAAGGCCATTGCACAGCAGGAACCGGAGATACCTACCGCATCGTGACCAAGAGCGTTCTCCAGGGTTAGGTCCGGTGGCGCCAGCATCTTGCCCTGGTAGATGACGCGCAAGTCAACGACGGCCGGGTCAGGGACCGTCAGCTGCTGGCGGACCATCTCCTTGAGCTGGGCGACAGTCGTCTTGATGGGCAGGTCCGGGAACGAGAGCGGGCGGGACGGAACGCCGGCCGAGGGCGATACGATTTCGACGCAGATGGTTGCGGGCACAGGGGCAGGCGCCGGGGGCTCGTCGGCGTCGGGCATTTTGGATGTGTGTTGGGGCGATATCGCGGGCTTGTGGTTTGGTGGCAAATCGAGGGCTGTGTGTGCCTCCTGAATTTGGCGGCGAGCAAAGTTCGAGACGCGCGCGCGCGCTGGCCGCAGCGACCTACTGTGTAGAAGTATGTGGGTGATGTCAGGCCAAGTTCGACGCCTAACCATGTGGCATCTCCCCAACGCTCCCCCACCAAAGAAAAGCTGAACGCAACCAGCGGCGGCGTTTGGAGCAGTTGGCGAATCGATAGCAGTCGGGAAAAATGGCAGGGTGGCCAGAATCAGACCTGGAAAAAGACAACAAAGAAGTACCAAACAACTACAAGCGGGTGAGCCGGAAAACAAATGTCGCAGTCTGGCCACCTTTCCTCGACTCGAGCTGAGGCGGCGGGCGGTGCTGTGGAATGCACAAGCCAGAAGTCGCGGTACAGGCCGTTGCTGGCACTAAAAGCTGCAGGCCCAGGTACAGGTACCAGGGGCAGGTGCTCCCTGGGCCTGCGATCGGCGGGGGCTAAAGCTAAAACGGCCCCAGCTCCGTGGGCGGCTTGGCTACTGGCCCCACTGATTTCCGCACCACGCTGCCATGCGTCATCAGTCGCGAGCATCAAATTGGTCCAGCTGTTTCCGAGCTCGCGCATGTTTAGGCCCCGGCCAGCCAACGTCGACCTCAATTGAATAAAGTCGCCTTTCTCAAAACGGCTCAATTTGCGCCAGAGTGCCCGGCATATTTGGGAAATTCGTTCCCGAGGCTCAGCGGGCAGACGACGGCCCCAGCTCATGGCCTGGCAGAGTCGACGCCCCCGCCCGAGATTTTTTTCCCCCTTTGTTCCCCGAGGGCCAACATCCCCACCCACGATGGCCTCGATCGCAGCCGCCGGCAAGGTGCCCCGAGCACAACTGCTGTATAGGCACGCAGGCGCCCGCTGCGGCGCATCCTCCCCTCTCTTCCCCGCGAGACGACCGTACTCTCCTCACGAGACCCCCAAGCGGCCGCGGTTTTCGCACCGCCTGCGCGAGGCCCTCAAGAACTCCAGGGTCACTTGGTACAACATCCCGGTTGGCGTCGGCATTGGCTTCCTCGGCCTCGTTCAGTTCTACCGTGTGTCCCAGAGGGAAAAGGAGCGCGCCGAGCTCGAGGGTGCCGATGGGTCGCCATCCCCAAGAGACGACAGCGCGTGAGGCCTGACGGTCCCTGGTGAGTGGCACTCCGGCCAGCTGTCTGAGTATATGCGCCGGCAAGTCTCTGCTGACTGTATAAGGCAGGCAGGTCCAGATCATGTCAACACTTCCTCTCAAGGCCCTCTCGAGATTATGGGGCAACGAGCTCACCATCCCCTACTACCTGAGGGTTCCCGGCTTCAAGCTCTACTCGTTCATATTCGGTGTCAAGTACGTCGTCGCTGGTGGCTGAGGCTTTGCTTGGGACGCCTCTCGGCGGATGGCTAACGTGCTGAAACAACAATAGCCTGGATGAAGTTGAAGAGCCGGATCTGCACAATTTCCCAAACTGGCCTCCTTCTTCTACCGGACACTAAAGCCCGGGGCGAGGCCACTCGACCCGGACCCACACGTGCTACTGTCGCCTTCTGATGGCCGCGTGCTACAGTTCGGCCAGATCGAGGGCGGCGCCATTGAGCAGGTCAAGGGCATGACGTATAGTATCGATGCCTTGCTAGGGGAGCATACACCCTCGACATCGGCGAGCAACACACCCTCGTCTAGTGGAACGAGCACTCCCTCAGAACTCGGCCACGACGAAGAGATCGTCAAGCAGGACGAGGAGTTTGCACGCGTCAACGGCATCCCCTACACCGTCCCCGGCCTCCTCTCGGGCCCGTCCATGTCGCAGCCCAGCAGGGACGCCAAAAACAAGGCCGAGGACCAGTCGGTGGCGGCGTCTCCGGCCTCGGTGTCCGAGGTGCGCGCGGATCTGGCGCTGGCCGAGAAGCCGTGGTACTCGCTGCTGGCGGAGCACCGCAAGACCAAACTTTATTACGCCGTCGTGTACCTGGCCCCGGGCGACTACCACCGCTTCCACTCGCCCGTCAACTGGGTCGTCGAGCGACGGCGGCACTTTGCGGGCGAGCTCTACAGCGTCTCACCGTACCTACAGCGCACGCTCCCGGGTCTGTTTACGCTCAACGAGCGGGTCGTGCTGCTGGGCCGCTGGCGCTACGGCTTCTTCTCGTACGTGCCCGTGGGCGCGACCAACGTCGGGTCCATCAAGATCCGGTTCGACCGCGAGCTGCGCACAAACAGCCTCCTGACAGACACGGCCGCCGACCGCGCCGCCGAGCAGGCCGCGGCCAGGGGCGAGGTCTACTCGGGCTTCTCCGAGGCCACGTACGAGTCAGCCAGCCCCGTGCTCAGGGGGCACGCGCTGCGGCGCGGCGAGGAGATGGGCGGCTTCCAGCTCGGGAGCACCATCGTGCTCGTGTTCGAGGCGCCGGCGAGGAGTAAGAGTGGGCGTGACGGCTTCTCGTGGGCTGTGGAGAAGGGGCAGACGGTCAAGATGGGCCAGGCGCTGGGCGGGTGGACGAGGAGTGAGGGCTCTGCCAAAGTTGATGTGGATGAAAACTGTGGACTGATACCACCTTGTATATCAAACAATTACAAAAAAAAAAAAGCAAAGATGAACGGAAAGGTATTGGTGGGAGTATGCCGTGAGATGTTGCATGCCGCAATGTGCCCTCGTACGTAATGGACCGAGATCAGGGTCCAATCATGCATAGCGAGCCACATGCCATTGCAGTCAGCTTCCGCGTGACCTCGAGCCCAACGACATGCAATCTGCAGCACATACAGGTCATGCAAGAGTCTCCCAAGCTCCAGGTATCATTGATCTAGTCATGTCTAGGTTCGTTGTTGGACATGTATACACACACACGCACGCAAACACAAAAACAACGCTTTCATATTCAGCTCACTCCCCGTCCGCCCTAGGCACCAAAGACCTTGACGCGCTCCTCGAGGGGCTTGAAGGTCTTGTCGCCGGCCTCGCCGGCCTTCTTGCCAAAGACGAGCTGGGCGTTGAGCTTCCAGGTGGCGGGCAGCCCCCAGGCGGCGGCGACCTTGTCGTCGACGATGGGGTTGTAGTGCTGCAGGTTGGCGCCCAGCCCCTCGGCCTCGAAGGCGAGCCACAGCGTGTACTGCAGCATGGCGTCGGCCTGGGCGGTCCACTCGGGGAACTTGTCGGCGTAGAGGGCGAACTTGGCCTGGTACTCCTCGACGGTCGTCTGGTCCTCGAAGAAGAGGACCTGTTTGTCATGTGTTGGCAAAACGGTTAGTTCCGCTGTTTGCTTGGTTGCCAGGCAGGGGAGGGGAAGGGAGGATGCAAAAGAGGGCCCAAGCTTACCGAACCGGCACCGGCCTTGAAGCCGTTCAGCCTCTGCTCGGTCGGGGCCCAGGCGTCGGCGGGGACGATGGCCCGGAGGGTCTCCTCGACGATGCCCCAGAACCTGTCGTGCTCGGCGCCGAACAGGACGGCGACGCGGGCGGGCTGCGAGTTGAAGCTCGAGGGCACGTGCAGGACGGCGTGGTTGACCATCTCCTGGATGCGCTCCTTGGACACGGGCAGGTCCTTGCCGAGCGCGTAGTGCGTCCGGCGGGCCTTGACCAGGTCCAGGAAGGCGTTGGCCGACGACATGTTGGCTGTTTGCTGCTGGCGGGCGATGACGGTCGAGATGGGAGAGGGGGAGAGAATCTGGCCAGGGAAGAGAGACGTCTGGGTATCGCGGCTCGAAAGACTGTTCGGGCGACCAGGGAGCTCATTGGGGGCGGTGGGTTGGGACGAGGGGTATTTATACAGCAGAGGGGAGTACGTATAACAGCAAGGCAGCGATGGATATATATTTATCACAACGGGGCGTTCGTCTATAGTTACAATGGTGGGGGGATGGAGGATGGCGGGGGGAGTGTGGTCGTGCCTCGGTGGAGGGCGATGGAGGGAGATATGATGTATGATAGGCTCCGAAGTCGCTTTTTTTCCCCCTTATATACCCGCACGCATCATCCCCGCCCGTTCTGCTGGCTGGCATGTCGCGGCAGCCCCGCCGGCGGGCGGTTTCTTGAGCAGGGGGGTGCCATCGCAAGATTTGGAAACATGGAGCGCCATGGGAGGTATGCCTCACTGACACGCGGGAGCAGTGATACGGCCGGCTGGAGTGGGATTTCCAAGCGGGGAGGATGGATTCGTAAACGACATGAACAGAGCTGTAATTCCGTGTACCAGCTTGTCGAAATAGATATCAGATGAACGGACAACGAACACATCCAGGCTGCGGCTCACATCTCTGCTCTGCTCCAGAACTCGAGCTTCCATCGTATTCGAAAGAGTGGACCAGTCCTGCAGCATCTGACGCAGCCCGCTGACTCGATGATGGCTAAGCAATCGCGCAATCCGAAGCGGGATGTGGGAAACCATCAAAAGGGCACTCCGGGCAAGGGAGGCTGTCTGTGTGTGGTTTGGAGGGGACTCTGCGACATCAATAATGATTTCTGCGCGATTGGAAATCAAAAGGTCCGTCTGCAGCACCAAAACGACAGACGCACGTGGCCGGGCGGTGTGTGGGCGGCACTCTAATCGGGAACCTCCCGCGCGCTTCTCTTATCCGGCCTAGCGTGGATTCCTTCTTTGCTCTGCTACCTGCTAATCCTACACTGAAGTAGCTGGGGCGCAAAGAGAGCGTGGTTCTGGAGCTCGGCAATCGTCGGCCGCTCTTCAGCGTTTCTGCAGCAGCCCTCGTTAGAGATTTATTGAGACAGCCTGCCCGTCCAAGCAACAAAACTCACATGATAAAGCACCGCCGCGTGAAGTCCATCCAAACCGGCTCGTCCGCAAGCGTCCTGATCACCTTTTCAGGCACCAGCCGCTCAAACGCCGACGCAGGTCCAGCCGCCGACCCTTCCTGCCCCTGCTGCTGCTCCTCAATCAGCCGCGCCACAACCGCCTCCCCCTTCTCCGCCTCGCTCCCGCCGGCAAGCAGCCCCGGCTTTCCAGACACAAACTGCGCCGCCAGCACGCCCAGCAGCCAGACGTCTGCCTTGCGCAGCATCTCCCTCCTGTCCATCATCCCCTTCTGCCCAGCGCCAGCCCTCTCAGGCAGCGTCCTCAGCGCCGCCGGCAGCGCGACCGCCTCCTCCCCCAGCCCACCGTCGCCGGCGGTGACGTCGTGCAGCGGCACCTCGACTTTTGCGTCGCCCCTGTTGGTGAGCAAAACATGCCTGAGCTCCGGCAGCACCGCCGCCACCGTCCCCCGGCCGTAGATCTGCAGGAGTCCGCGCACGACGCCGCGCAGCACCACGCGCACGAGCGGCAGCGCGTCCCTGTTGCCCTTTAGCGTCTTCTCGATGAAGCGGCGCAGGTCGCCCGGCGCGTGCTCCGTCAGCAGGTAGGTGTGGCCGCCGAGGCGGCACGAGCCGGCGATGGATGCGACGTTGAGCCCGGCGGGCGAGCACTGCTGCTTTTGCTGGCCCATGTGATGCGCCGCGGACTTGAGCACTGTAGCCACGCCCGCCTCGTCGAGGTCGAGCCGGTGGGCTTGCAGGAACTCCATTGGTTCGCGCCTCACGGCGACGAAGACTGGCCCGTATCGCCCATCTTTGAGGTGTTCTCCTAGCATCAGCTCGTCGTCCATGGTGTTGGTTGTGTGGCACATCAAGCGATGTGCTTGGAGGATAGTGAGGAATTTCAAGCGGGGGGAAGAAAACGGTCCGTTGGCGGTTTAAACAGGCTGCCACCAAGAGGCGGTGCGATCCCGATATTTACCATCACGGGGAAAACCACGGCAGGCTGCTGCTGTTGCCTGCTGCTCCATTCGCCCATCTCCAGACCGCCTCTGCCTCTTGGCTGTTGGTGACAGGAACTCGCAGCTTAGCCATGCCGTCATGTTTCAGGTCAACGGCCCCTACATGCCATCAAAAAAATTCAACGTCAATATTTGCTATCAAACTCCCCGCCCCGGTTCCTTCGACTTGCGCACATTGCTGTGCGGACGAGCGAACCTATGTACCTATTGTATGTGTGCAGGTATATACTGTATAACCTGACGCCCGGATAAGAAGCAGCGAGATATCAAAAAGCTCTCTCCCTGCACCTTTCCCCATGTCTAAAAGAGTGCCATTGTGTCCTAGGTAGCCATAGTTCTTTTTCTCTTCATCCGTAAAAGGTAAGCCGAAACCCAGCCCGAAAATGCATACCCCAAAGTATCGTACTTTACTCAGTTCCATGCGCCTCATGAAAAAGGAAGACCAAGAGTAAAAGAAAATCACCACGTCTCGGCAATGTACTGCCCACCTCCCTCTTGAGGTCCCAGAACTTCTGTGCCTCCTTGGGGCCGAGGTTGCCCTTCTGCATGGCCACCTCGACGAGCGCCTCCTCGACGCCCTCGCCCATGCCCCTGCTGGAGCCGCACACAAAGACGCGGCCGTCGACCGAGTTGATGATGTACCAGACCAGGTCCGCCTGCGCCCGCACCTCCTCCTGCACGTACCTGCCCTCGCCGCGCCGCGACTCGACCACGCGCTTGACCTCGTCCTCGTGCACGCCCCACTCGCCGCTGTAGATCTCGTCCACGAGCGAGTCGCGGATGCCCTGGAGCACCCAGACCTTGTTTGCGCAGTTGGCCGTCTTGAGCCGGCGCTGCACGAACCCGCGGAACGGCGCGATGCCGACGCCGGCCCCGATCAGGAGCATGGACCCGTCCGTCATGAACTGCTTTGCCAGCGGGTTGGCCATGAGGCCCTTGAACATGGGGATGTAGACCTCGGGCGTCTCGCCGCGCCCCTTGGCGTCCAGGAACCGCAGCGCCTGGCGCTGGAAGAAGCCCGAGCCGATGCCAGTGCGCGTGCCGTTGCGCCAGTCGTTGTCCGTGTGCACGGTGACGGCGATCTCGACGATGCGGTGCTGCTTGCCGTCGCGCGTCTCGAACGATTCATGCGGGTCGTTGGACAGCGAGTAGAAGCGCGGCATCAGCGGCTGCAGCACCGACAGGAGCCGGTCCAGCGGCGGCTTGGACGAGGGGAAGGCGTGCAGCAGCTGCACGAGCGAGACGTGAGGCCCCGTCCTGAAGTCGCAGAAGACGCCCTGGCCCTCGGCCGAGCAGAGGAAGAGCAGGACGCGCCGCTCGACCTCATCCGTGGCATGCTCGGCCAGCACGCGGAGGAGGGCCTTGGTCGGCGGGTACGACTGCACGTCGGAGCACCAGGTGAGCAGGGCGCGGCGGGTCGTGACCAGCGAGCGCGCCGCCTCGTCGCCCCAGACGGTGGGCCAGCGCCCGCCCGTGGTGCGGAGGAGTGCCGGGCGGTCGCGGAGGAAGCGCGGGACCAGGAGCAGGTCGAGGATCTCGTCGACTACGGGCCGAGTCGTTGGGGGCCGACACGCCGATGCGCCGCCGACCTTGAAGTCGACGCCCTCGCTGTCGGGGTAGTCGGTGATATCGAGGTCGAAGTGGAAGGTGCGCTTCTCGGCGCCGGCTTGGTCAGCTCGCGCGTGTTGTGCATGCGCGCGGCGAAGACGTTGTGCGGCGGGTGCGGCTGCACGAATTTGGGGGTTGGATAGAAGTGTCCATGTCCGAGCCGAGCGAAAGGTCGCGCAGCTTCTCGGCCGCACCATCAACGGTGGGCGCGGAGTCTATTGGCGGGAACGAGGCGGACGAGTCTATGGGCGAGAACGAAATGGCCGAGTCTGCTGGCGGGGGCGGGCTGCTGGGGGCGGCGGCTGGCCTGATGGACTCGAGGAAGGCGATCTGCTGGGGGAGGTCGGCGACATTGGTCAACGTGCTTCGCGTCAATCTTAAGGAGCAGCGATTGGAAAGCATTGTTGTCGGGCAGCTCAGGCTTCTCCAGCTCGACGCCGTCGTTCCTGGCGGCCGACTTGAAGCAGCAGCCGCCGCCGCAACACCTCTTGACGACCTCGGCGGTGGACTCGCCCGTGATGCGCTGGATGTCGGCGGCGCTCTGGGCGATCAGGCGGGTCGAGGCGCGCCGGCGCCGCGGCAGCTCTGAGGGTGGCGCACCGTCGTCCAGCTCCTGCTCATTTTCGGTAGAGTCCGAGAAGGTGAGTGACGGCGCAATTGAGGGCGCGCGAGGCTCCTCTGGGATGCAGCCCGAGGCCGACTCGGCCAGGATGGTGTCTAGTCGGGAATGCATTGCGACTGTGGTCGTCGTCATGTGGTGGCGGGGAAGCGATGTCGGGGCGGCGAGAGGATTGTGTCGGTGAGCAGTCAATGGGGAAGTAGGTCGGCAGGAGGAGGGTCGGACGGCCTTGGGAGAGCGGAGCGAGGGTGTATTAAAGAATGAGTGAGGTCGTCGTAGGGGCTCGGCGAGTCAATGGCCGGCGGGCATGGCGGAGGGACCGATGAAAGACAAAATGGAGGGGCGAAACAGAGAAAATCTCGATGGGGAAAAGGGGGTTTTATCAGATGGATCAGATAACGCTCAGCCCACAGCGCCCAACAAAGTGACGAGTCGGGCGACACCCCTAGAAGCCAGCGCAGGGAATTTACGCTCAGAGCTTGTGTGGGAAATTGACTAGAGGTAGGTCTCTACCTAGGTAGATACCACCTAGGCAGGTAGCCGGTAACGAGGCGGTGGGAAAAGAAGCAAGATATGGCCAGATATCGCAGCTGATGAGAAATGAGCGGCTTGCTGCGGAGCCGGGGCGGTGGGCGAGGTGCGTATGAGAGCTGCTCAAAGCCGGGCTACTTGATGAAATAATGGGGTTCCATCATCCATTACACAGGCCTGGGCTCGGCTGGGTTGCTCGCCAAGCCGTCCCCCAGCCAGCCCCACGTCCAGGCGGGGCCTTTTCTGCGCCTGGCCTCCGGTCTTCGCCGCGGTCGGCTGTCAATGGCTTCGTTGGGATTACAGTACCCAGCCAGCCATGGACCCGAGGCCAGTTGCAGCAAGCTGATCAGCTGCCACGGCCGAAACACAGGCTGGAAACTATGCACAGTGGCTAGCTGAGCAGCTGCATTGCGGGCGGATATCGGCCTACCATCAATTGCCGCGCTTCGTGGGCTGCATTTCCGGGCCAAGCTCTGTTCGGATAGATGGACAAGCGGAAAGATTAGGGTGCTCGATTTGTTGGTCCAATCGTCCCATTGCGATTTCTCAGGGCGGCGGTCTTGTGCGCACGTCACCCCATTTTGCCCTCGACTCTCGCCACTCCAATTCCCCAACTCTTTTCTTCTTTCTCCTGGCTGCCACTATCCCTTGATCCCGCCGGCTCGTCCTCCCGGCCCTTTTCTATGTACGGTGCTGCGGAAATGGGCAATGTCGGGTGTCACGGCTGCAGCCGGCACATGGCACTGCCCGGGTAGTGCAAATGGGGAGAACAATCCTCCCTGGTGACCGACATTCTCTGCGGCGCACGTGCCGGCCATCCCAGCCTGCCTGCCGAGAGCAGAACCGTGCACACGCAAACCGCCGCGGCTGGCAATTGCAGCCGAACTGTGGTGTCGGCAGACAGCGAAGATCCTTGGGGACGGGTCTGGCCACCCCGTTATGGCCACGCCCGACAGCCCAAGAGCT
This sequence comes from Gaeumannomyces sp. JS-464, assembly GCA_002197995.1. Lineage (NCBI taxonomy): Eukaryota > Fungi > Ascomycota > Sordariomycetes > Magnaporthales > Magnaporthaceae > Gaeumannomyces > Gaeumannomyces sp. JS-464. The sequence continues at coordinate 417,762 of NGZR01000009.1, forward strand.
GCTTGACCCGGAAATCGCCGGCGTGGAGTTGAGGCCCGGCAGGCAAAAGAGTTTTCTTGCTTTCCTCTTCTCCAGATGCAGGTTTCGAATTCGCATCCAACGGTCCCTTGTCCAGTGGCCTCCGACCTCGGTCCAGCCGCCCTGTCCTCCAAGTGTCACCCGCGCGGCCTTTTGTCACTGCGGCAATCTTATCTCATCCATCATGACGTCTTGGTTGGCGCTCGAGACCCCTGTCCGACCCGCTCCCCAGGATCTGATAAAAACAGCCGTCATTGCTCGGTCATGGATAATGGACAGCGTGGATGGCCAGCGAAGCCGCCAAGAAGTCTGAACAACTCACCCGCCTCATTGAAGCATTTCCTCTGCTGTCGGGCTGATACGCGGTAGATAGGAGATGCGCGTCCCGTGTCTGCGCGGAATACCACGCTCGGTACTTCCAACGTGTATCACTCGGGATGCCTACCCAGACTGGTACCTATCCTGCGGCGATTTTGGGCCGTCAACCTGCAGCTCCTGTCCCCGCGTTGCTAGGTATATACCATTTGTTGGGGCCCGGAGTCGTCGCCATCTCTTCCCCCAGCCCTGCGGCCATCTCTGCTGTGGGACCCAATCTCCGGGAGCCTGCCTTTTGTTGCAGTAGATCCTAATCTCAGGATCAGATAAGATCGTGTTGAGGAACAGTCTACTGCGCCCCACCCTACACACCCACTTGTATTCCAATCCCTGGATGAGACGAGAATTGTGCTCCTGGCGCTTCCGCCCCCCCAATAGCACACACCTTCCCTCGAAAAAATCCTCCTGTCGGACCCGCTGTTAGGGGCCCGCTAAGGTGCACGGCCATTTTTGGTGTTGGTCCCACCAGAATGAGCCGGTGCTGTTATCTGGGCGCTAACAGGCCACTTGGCTCTGTTTCGCCCGCGTTCGCCGTCGTCCTTTCAACAACGACGACGACGACGCAACTGGGCTAGAGATGCAGAAAAAGTCGGCTAGCAAAGGCTCGGGGCACCTATTGCTAGCTGATGGGAAGGCCTGCACCCCTCGCAGCCCAGGGCGCGCCTCGCGCGCGCCGAAACCCTCGACAATTGGATTGCTCCAACCTCCTCGCATCACCAGGTTGACCGCCTTTGACTTCCTTTCGTTTTCGCCTCGCGGAACCCGACACGCGCCGAAACGACTCGAACGCACAAGAAGACTGCTGGCCGGCAAGCAGTTAGCTACCTTGGACGAAAAGCCGGCCCGGCCGCCGCCGTCCCCCGCCAAATAAGGCCGCCGTTTCCCCTCCCCCCTTTCCCACACCACACCACACTACCACCACCACCACCACCACACCACCATTACCAGCACCATCACCAGCACCACGGCACCGGCCCCGCCCTTCCGCCAACTACGGCCGCCGTTATTCCACGGCACCAGCCGTCGCCTTTCCCGCTATACTCGCGGCTCCTCCTTAGCTCGCATCCAGCATCCGACGATACGCATAGCGCAAGATTGGCCTGCTTAGCACCTGCCTAAGCACGCACGCGCAAATTTGCCTTGAACGGCACGCACTTTGTTTGTTGTCACGCCGGGCTATACGCATGTATAGGTGGCATCGCACGCGCAAGGTTTTGCGCGGCTTTGTTTGCCAGCGTAACCGTACGGCCTCCGGGACCCGCACCACGTTTGGCAAACCGCGCAGCTTATCGTTCGATACGGGACACACAAGGAGCATTTTGGGTTGGAACTAGCCCTCCAGCCCGAATTTTCTTTTTTGGCCGGCCAAAAGGGGCCATTGTTGCCCTCACCCGGCCCCACTTCACTCCGGCGCTTCGCCGGCTGATTGCTCTTTCTACCACCATGCAGCGCTTATAGCGCCCTGGCGTTTATTCGCCCTTTTGCCGATTGCCCGCTCACCAACAAGGAGCGCCGGAATGCGGCCCGACTTTCGTGTGCCTTGGGTAGGCCGGTTTTTTTTTTTTTTTTTTTCTGCTGGCTTGCCCTATGGTTTAATTCTGCTAGCCGCCATATAAGCAACATGTAGCCTAATGTTTAGTTTAGGTAGCGCTAACACGTCATATGCCCCTTGGGAGGCAGGGACTGGTAGATCCCGACTTTCTAACGTTAAATATACTCCTCCTCCTCCTCCTCCCCCCAATAGCACAACCCGGATACGCCAAGGCAGGATGTTTTCGCATCTGCACCCAATCGTACGCATTCCGCCACCGCGGCTGGGCTGCTAAAGGCGGCCGCGGCCCTGGTGCCTGCGGAGGTCTGGTCTAATGCCACGCAGCCCCTGGGAAATATCTGCGGAAAAGGCGGCAGTTCGTCGTCGAGACAGACAGCAGTTTTTTGTTTTCTGGAAAGGCAGCATCGAGGCTCTTTCATGTTCGGTAGTTTTATGCCGGAGAATAACTTGCTTATAATGCAAACTGGAAAGCGTCAAATTATCGTACTTGTAAATTGGCGACGAACATATTTGATATTAATTGAAATAAAACGGACATGAAGCGGGTAGGTTATAAGCTGTATAATAAATATCCGATATAAACATTCCTAATAATTTTTCGCATGCTCCCTTCCATACTCTCTCCATGCCGTTTCCATGCTCTTTCCATGCTCCCTCCATGCTCCCCTCCATGCTCCCCTCCATGCTCCCTTCCATGCTCCCTTCTATGCTTCTAACCCTAAGCCAATCAACCCAAGCAAGCCTTCTGTGTTTTTAATGTCTATCCTCCAGCTTAGGGACATGAAAGGGTACCATGGACTGCGGGACATAGGGGAGTATACATTTAAACACCGCCCTGTGATATGCTAAAGTCTATTGGATCCTTAAAAAATATAAAAATGCATATTTTGTCAAAGTCAATAGCTACTTAGGTAGCCAATCCATAGCTACTTAGGTAGCCAATCCTAACGCCGCAATTGCAACAAAACTCCTACGCCAAACTTCCCCGAGCTTTCCCATAATGCCAACTTGCTAGTAATCAACAGTGTAAAAAAGAAAACCAACGACGCTTCCAAGCTTAATGATGCTTTGTCAGTTCAAAGCTACCACAAAGCGTCCGCCCTCCCGCCGAATCCTTCTGTTCGTTCAAGGAAAAACACTCCTTTTGCCCTTGGGCTTGCCAGCAGGCTTAGCAGCGGGCTTAGCAGCGGGCTTGCCTGCAGGCTGGGTGGCCGGCTTGGCAGGCGCCGGTTTGGGCGAACCACCCGGAGCAGGCTTGGCGGCGCCGCCAACCTTGCCCTTGGGGCGGAACCTGGTCGGGCACGTGGTGGGGCCCCTCCGCATGTGCAGCGAGCGCCGCCTCTTGGCGGTGGGCGAGCCAAAGACCTGCTGCCACGCGCCGTAGTTGATAACCTCGCCGGGGGCGTCGGCCGCGTTCTGGAACGCCTCGGCCGTGAACTCGAAGATGCCGCCGTTAATGACCTCGGACGGGATCAGCATCTGGTTCCCGGACCCGGGCCTAATGGCCGCGAGGCGGAGCGTGTACTTTAAGCCGCACTGCGCGTTCTGGCTGCTAATCCAGGTCGAAATGGCGGCCTCGCCCTTATAGTCCATGCTCTCCGGGATCCACATTTTGGGAATCATATCCAGGTCTTCCTTTTTCATCTGATAACCATGATCCTGTTTTTTTGGGGACAGAATAGATGGTTAGCCAAAAGGGTTTTGTGCAAGCGGGTTAAAGTGACTTAATAAAAAGAAGGGAGCGGTCGAAATACTTACCATGTTTCGCCGGCCCCTACGGGGGCCCAGGCTCCCTTGCTAGGGCTTGTGTAAATTCCTTTTCCGATCTGCATCATGTCCACCCTGTCAAGGCGGCGCCCTGCTAAGCTTAGTGGACTTCCCGCGTGGGTACAGGGCTGCTTCGGCCTGTTAAAATAAAAGTTGAGAGTTAGCGACAAGAGCTGTGGGTGGCTTTATCCATATAGAAATAGCGCCATGCCCTTTATTTGCTCCTCCTGGTGGATTGGAAAAGTTATTTACTTTGCTGCACGTCCGGTATCCAACGATAACATCGGTGGCCTGGGCGACGCCAATGGCGGCGAAGGCGGCAAAAGCCTAAATGAAAATTTTGGGAAGCATGGTGGGCAAGTTCTGTGGAGAATTCCTAAGCGTTAAATAACTAATAAAAAAAAATGCGAGGTTTTGGGTGTAAAGATGTTGCCACTGAGATTTTTGCTGGAAGATAGCGAGATGGTGAAATGGTGAGATGGAGGAGCATGAAGATGGAGATACAAAAACTCCCAGACTTGCAGCTGTCCTTTACATATACTCGGGTGGTTTCTGGTCCTGGACCGCGATCCGAAAGTAAAAGCGTATCCTTCACCATGTTGATGGTATTTTCAGCATCCACAGCCTTCTCCCAACCAGGGCACATCGCGAAGGGCTCGCCGCATGCTTACTTGGACGCCAAAAGGGCCCTAAACAGTCCAGCATGCTCGAAGGGGTTTGATATCGTTCAGCAGGGAACGAACGCGTAAGCATTACTGTTGTTGTGGCGCGGCGTGCCCTCCAGGGCAGACGCTCCACTGCACAGCCCCACCACACAGGTGCCCTTAGCGGGATCGCGATCGCGTTGGTGCTTCGCACCTTTGTTTACTTTTTCACCACTTTCTTCTTTTAGCTAGATCAACGAGTCTTTTCGAGCCTTTGTGCCGTCAACTTACCGATCCGTAACAACTGTGGGTAGGGAGGTCGCTATCATCTATCCGAGGTGTTAAGGCGCGGCTTAAATACACGACCTAGCTGTGCCATGCCCGACCCAGCTGTGCCATAGCCCTTTTCACCGGGGACATCTCAGGGTTGCCAGGCGTGCCGCACCAGCATTCCTTTGTTTAGCCTATTTTTACCAAGCTTACTTTTTTCGAGTTTGCTTTTTTTACGAGCTTGCTGATATGATTAGTATGTCGTTTTGCATGGCGGTTAAATGGACGGCCGAGCTGACTGGCCGGTCGCTCACCTTCGTCAGCTTCCGGGTCGCGTGGCGGTTAGCTCCAACTGTTATAACAAATGGGTGCCGAGCCAGCAGTCCAGGTGGGTGGGTAACCACTGGGGCATCCTGGATACACCAGACATCTCCCGCCCAAATCGCCCACCTCACCCTATATCTCCTGATCAAGCGGCTCCTCGACCTCAAAGTCCTCCAGCGCCTCACCATAAAACAACTTCCACTCGTGGAACTTGCCAGCGGTGGCCATTTTCCTATACTCCTCCGTCCAGTCCTGCAGCTCGGGGAACACGGCCGGCTCCAGCTCGAGGCGCAGCCCATAAACCTGCACGATACCGAGGAACGGGTGCTGTCGCGGGAACCGGCCCTTGCAAAGTCGGGCCGTCATCGTTCTCGGCCGGAACGCGCGCTCGACCAGGGCCCTATCCAGGTGGTCCGCCTGCGGGGTCGAGAACGGCCCGGTCCTGAGCAGCGTGAGCTCGATCTCGAACTGGCGGGTGCTGGCGATTGTCGTTTTGGTTCTCTCGTCGTTTTGGTGCGTGGTGGTGGTAGCTGTCGTCTCGGCGGCGGTGCTGCTGGGCGGCCCGTCTTCCTCTTCCGTCGCCGACGACGCGCCCAGCAGCCTCCAGGCAAAGTCGGCGCGGAGGTGGGTGCGCATCTCCACCGACAGGTCCAGCCACCCGGTCCCGTCGGGGCGGAAAAAGGAGATGCCCCATGGGGCCGGGTTATGGACCCAGTCCTTGTCGCAAAGTGCCTCCTGCAGCGCGGGATCCATGGTCGGGTTGTCCATTTCTGGAATCTTTTCACTTGTTTGTCGCTAGGTTGCCTAGCGATAGATGGGGGCAGGGCGTGGCTTCCTGTTTGCAATGACTTGCTTATCTCGTTTTTCGTCCACGGGCGGCTTCAAGTTAAAATCGAGGTCCGGGTGAGATGTTGAACCAAACGAAAGCGTGGTGCGGGGTTTAAGTATGTGATTGGGGCACGCGATCAAACACAATATTAGTGCAGCTCCCAAAAAATAGCATCACACATTGGGGCGGCTAATGCCTAACCACAGGGGGGATTAGCTCCTCTCTTTTGGGCCTCCCATCTGTGCCAACTTGGCACTTGGAAGTTGGCGGGCTGTGCCGCGGCGAGGCAGCGGGCTCACCATTACATCACGTCTACGTGTCAAAAACCTGGCCCGCCTGGTCCTGGCGGACCAGGCCCGAGCTCCCTGGGCTCCACAATCCTGCCGCATGCCACCGCCTAGCACGCCCAAAACCCTGTTCCTCCTGTTCCGCGTTTCTTCTGTTTTACGTAGCTCTTCGAGCTACGTCCTCCCCGTAAAGGATCCGTAGCATAGTAATCCCAGCCTGCCTGCTCGCCCGCGTCGCCTGTGCCGGTCCGTGACACCCTCAATGGCGGGCGGTGGTAGCAAGGGCAGCGAGGACGGTGGTGGGCGGCCCTGCTGGCCGCGGCCTGGATCCTAGTACTGGGAGATTTTGAGAGCAAATGGGATCCCAGGCCTCCAGAAACGGAGGTTTTCGCCTCCAAAAACGGATGCCTCTGCTCCCCTTTGCTCTCAGCCAAGCGTTCCCCTACCGTCTACTGCGCCCCACCCTACACACCCACTCGAAATGAGAAATTTGCTCCTGGCGCTTCTGCTCCCCCAATAGCACAACCCGGATACGCCAAGGCAGGATGTTTTGGCATCTGTACCCAATCGTGCGCATTCCGCCACCGCGGCTGGGCTGCTAGGGGCGGCCGCGGCCCTGGTGCCTGGTCTGGTCTGATGCCACGCAGCCTTTGGGACGTCGAGACAGACCGCAGTTTTTTGTTTTCTGGAGGGGCAGCATCGAGGCTCTCTCATGTTCGGTAGTCTTATGCCGGAAAACAACTTGCTTGCAATGCAAACTGGGGAGCGTCGAATTATCGTACTTGTAAGCTGGCGATAAACATATTTGATATTAATTAACATCGAACAAACATGAAGCGGGCAGGTTACAAACCGTATGATAAATATCCGATATGAACATTTTTAATAATTTTTCGTATGCTTCCGCCCGATATCCTTCCATGCTCTTTTCCATGCTCCTTTCATGCTGCTTTTTATGCTGCCCTCCATGCTTTTTCCATGCTCCCTTTTATGCTCCCCTCCATGCCGTTTCCATGCTCCCTTCCATGCTCTCTTCATGCTCTTTTCCATGCTCCCCTCCATGCCTTTTCCATGCTCCCCACCATGCTCCCTCCATGCTCCCCTCCATGCTCCCCTTCATGCTCCCTTCCATACTTACTTCCATGCTCCCTTTTATGCTCCATTCCATGCTTTCTCCATGCTCCTTTCCATGCTTCCCACCATGCTCCCCTCCATGCCTTTTCCATGCTCCCCATTGTTACGGCGGTTGGATAAAGGGAAACCCCTTTTACCTAAGTTAAAACGCTAGGACAATTACGATTGCCACCTGATTGTTAAAAGGGTTTTTATACACCCAACGCACACGAGATAGGGCTGCAAGTGCACGCAGGGCACGCCACGCCATAACAGGGGGATGGAAATCTTTAGGGGTTGTTATGGCACGGCGTTATAGCATAACGCCATAGCCATTATAGCCCTAGGCACCGAGGCGTGCGCACCCTGTTACGGGCCTGCAAAGCTTCGGCATGTAATTTACCAAGTAAACTTTAAAATTAAAAATGGAAACATTAACAGGTTAATCGGCGACAAAGCTATGCCGCACGTTTTCTTAGCTTTGTTACGACCGTACTGCGGCCAGGGGATAGGAGGCCTAAGTGAAGCCTTTAGGGAGGAAAACACCTTTAACCCCGCACTGCAGGAAGGAAGTTACGTGACACTACTTACTTAAGCATGAGTGATTTGTGTAATTCGTGCTAAGAGGGACAAATTAAACAAATTAAAACAGTTAGGAAACGATCTGTTTAATCTCGAAGAGATTAGACAAATCAAACAGGTCCAGGGCAATAAAGGGGACTATGGCCTTACAAAGCGCAAATATAAAAGGAGGGATCTCCTTAAGTTTTAAATAGTTCTTAATTAAGGCTTCGGCATTAGTTAACCTAAGTTAGCCCTCGAGGTAACCCTTTAAAAGCAAGCAATTACTAGTATCGTTTCCAGCGCCTTACAACGACCCAAACCCCTAACCAGCACTGTCCTTAGCCAGCCCCTAAAGTGCTTTACCTTAGGAATAGACCGTGATTGTAATAAGCTCATTCGCCGTATTTTTCCCTATAACGGCCCGTTAGCCACCGCCAAGTTTAACGACTAACGCGACACCCACCTTTATTGTGCTGGGCTTTGCGAATTCTTTTTTTGCGCAGCTTTACTTTAATACGAGCTTGTTTTTTTTAGCTGTTTAAGGGTGGGTAGCACAGCAGCACGCATTTTACAAATAGTATACAACTCGGGCAAAAAAGGAGGGCACGCCACAACCCAGCCTGCTTGGACTTCCAATCCAAAGGAGTTAGCCATTAGCTAACTAAAAAGGCCGCGAAATGCTAGGCCCCGCCTACGAAAACGAATAGGCCGTGAAATCCCTCCGCCCACAGTTTAGCTGTCGGTTTAAAAACTGCAAAGCTATGGCAATATTTAATGTAAAATAAGGAAAGAACGGAAAAACCTAAACAGTCGCGCGGTTTTTCCCTTAATCCCCGTTTTCTTTCCCGCTAAGCAATTTAAACCAAAACATTTTTAGTTTTGGCTTTATTTGCTCGCTTTTTTTTCGGTTATAATTTAAAGCTATTTATTTTTCTCGTACATACGCGTAATGTACAAAAACATAACGTCCCTAACGTTACGTTAATTATATTTTAATACCAAATAGCACTTTTTTTAAGCCTTGCTCCAATCGCTCCTTTTTCGGCTTTCTTTTATCGCACTTGCACTTTTCTTTTTGGGACTTACTGCGCGTGCCAAACTTTCATCCGTTATGGCTTTTATAAGCGGCCTCGGCGACCCTAACGGTTTTTTAACCTTTTAAAAAACAAATATCGGGCTTTCCGGGCCCTAAATAAACGGAGCCATCCTTTTCCATACCATTTTATTATAACCCCCTACCGGCTTTAACAGTTATAATCCCCGCCGCTTCCTTTTTAAACAAAATTTGTTAGCGGGTTAAGCCCGCGTGGTTAGCCACGGCCGCCGGCCGTGGCGGTGCGCCGCTAGTCGAACTGCGCCACCGCATTTACAAAACGGGCGCCGCGCTCGGAGTTGCTCCGCAACTTTCTCGCTTTGCAACACCCCGTAGTAAAGTAATATAATTAAATCTTTACAAGCGTGCGTTACGTTGTAAGACCTTTATAACCATTATATTTCCAAAACGTATGTCGTTTTTTAAGCTCGGCGCACCACTATGGTTTGGGCATAGTATTTTAAATTACGATGCATTTTAATAATAAAAGTGCATTATAATACTTTTGGATACTTATTTATTTTCTTTTATTTTATTTAAATTGGGAACTGCTGCCGGCAATTATAAAGCAATTAGTCTTTATTATGGGCTAGCTAATTACAAAAAAAGAGGTATCCTTTACTTAAGCGAAAGTGCTACCACGGATGCACACCGTAAAAGGTCCTTTACGATTCATACATTCGGGTCGCACCCTTCCCGAATCCTGGTAGCCTCCCCCTCGACATGTAATCTTCTTTCTGTTATGGACGCAAGCCGCTAACGATCGCTGTTATTAATGTCGTTTTCGATGTCCTTATCGCCGTCGCCGTCTCCCCCGTACGCCGGCCGGTTAAGCTCCGACTCGTCCTCCGAGGGTCCCGAGCCGCTCCCGCCCAGCTCGTACAACGGCTCCGTCCTCGTCGGCGCCTTGGCCCAGCCGTCCAGGTCGCCGTCGGCGTAGGCAAAATTAGCGTAAGCGCCCGCGGCGTAATTAACGACGCTTATGGTATTACACGGGACCGAGCCATAGCCGATAAGCCACGGCCCGTGGCTAACTAAAAGGCCGCAAATAAAAAGCGTCGTAAGGGTTAATAACCGGACTAACGGGCATAAAACCGCCGCGTGGCCTGGCCGATTGGTTGGAAAACCGTGCAAGCTTACCCTTTACAAGGTACGTAACGGAAAGGCCTTGCACGGGCTACCTTTTTGTTTAAATAATAGTTACCTTTTCGATGGGATCCCTCGAAAGATTTTAATTTCTTAAGCATTTTTCGAGGCTATGAAAAGATTATTAGCTTTAATAAAAGATATCCCTTTTAAGCCGACATTGTCCTTTTGTAACACATGGTAACGAACCCGGCCCGGTGCTAAGCGCTGTTAACGCGGTACGTTTAAGCCGCCCCGCTTTCGCGGCAGGCGGCGTCGTTAAAGGTTAGGTTTTTGCCCGTGGCGTTAAAGCCGTGGGCCGAAACGGTGCACCAGGTTATAGGCAGCGTCGGCTCGGCCAACTTGCCGATTAGGAATTGGAGCGTGTATAAAAGGCCGGTATGGTTAACGGGGATAATGCCTCGCACGCTTTAAAAAGCCCGGACATGGTTTAACTGCCGACGATCACCTTTGCGGCGGCCGAAAGTTCGAGCGCTAGGACCAGGCCGAAACGAAGTAAAAGGAGGCGCATAGCGAGGCTTTAATCGGGCTGGTTGGGGAAAAACGATTAGTGAAACTATCGTAAGCGAAGGAGCCTTTGGCAAAACGCGTGTTTGTAAGTCGGTCGGTCGGGCGATTTCGTTTTTGCAAAAAATTATCGGCGTGTTATGCTTTTCCATCGAGCCTTTTTATACCTGCCGCTTATTAAACTACACCCCCACCCCGTTACCGTCGCCGTACAATAGGCCGGTCGTACCTCACTTACTTATCGCACATTTCCTTTTTTAATTAAAGCGATTACCAAATTAAGTCCATTTCGGACCCGTGCCTAAACCTTTGCAACCAGCAAGCAGCTTAAAAGCACCATTTCCGTTCCACATGTGCCAAAAGCAAATACCCGTTTTACATGTTAAAATTGGGCCGAATATCGAATTAGATATTAGCCGTCGCTGGTTTAATAGGTTTATGCTTTTGGAAAACACGCAATGTTAATCCCGAATGTGTGTTTTAAATGGAACGCAAAGCTACGAAACACGCGCTTTATGCTTTAAAAATAGCACGCCCATATTACGGGCACCTTTTTCGAATTCACCAATTCTTGGCATTGCGCTATTAGTGCACACTGCCAAATTGCATACAAATCCTTAACACCCGCCAATTAGCGACCTAACACTAATAACCACGCCCGCCAACGGCGCTGGCGACGGCAACATGCCGTTGCCAACAGCCCCCCTTTCAGCCAATAGGGTGGCGCGCGCCCTCCTCGTCGGCCCAACGGCCCGGAGGAACGCGTCGCTGCCACCCGGGCCCCCCCGCGCGTTAGCGCACCCGACCACGCCGTCCCCGTTGCGGAATTCGCAACACCCAACAGGGCCCGTTTAGGGCCAGGAAGGCACCCACGACGGCAGCACCGGCACAGGTGCCCCTTTCTTTTCTTTCCCTTCCCTTCCCACCCCCGGCTTACGCGCCCACCCCTCGGGTCGGCTGCGGCGGCCGCGGAGGAAATTGTTGCGAGTTACAACCGCAAGCAACAGCAAACGGCTTTAATTTGCACAACCCTCGCCCGCTTTATCGACGCCGGCATCGCTTCCCTCCCACTGGAGGCAATCCCCGAAGCTAACGGCTGGAAGGATTGTTTTATCGAATACGCTAAACAAGCCTTTTTCGGCCTGCCAACGCCGGCCCAAAGGGAAAGAAACCCTTACGAGGCCCCGGAACCTTACGCGCTTAACCCGCAACGCCCGCCCCCGACCACTTACGCGGCGGCGGCCCGAATAGGGCTCCAGCAGCCCCAGCAACCCGCACAGGCTTTAAAAAACCGTGCACCCCGGGAGCCCCGCCCTCCCGCCCGGCCTAAAGCCGATTTCCGGGTTTTTGTTAAAATCCCGGAGGAAAAACAGGCTTAAGCTAACCAATAAACGGGTTTTAGTATTCGCAAAGCCCTTACCGATAGCAGGGACCTGCCGTTTACGACAGCCGACGTCCCGGAAGCTTATCGAACCTTTACTAGGTTCGTGCTAAAAGCAAAAACGGCGGATATTTAAAGCCGGCTTTTGCAATATCGATCCGAATTAGGCCGTTTATATAACGCCGAAAATCGAAAAGCCCGAAATCTGGTTTAACTACGTGATTTCCGGATGCCCCACGTCCTTAACGAACGGCCTCGGAAAAGCGTCCCGGTATCGGAAAAGCTGGTCCGGGAGGGAAGTCGAAAGCCCAAACAAGGCTAAACCAGTAAGCGTTAAGCCTTTCCGGGCCGGCGCTAATTACCAAAAGCGTATATTATGGATTATATCCTTTTACGCGCGTAACCGGGTTTAGGCTTTGGGGGATTACGTTTTTTTCACGCCGCGTACAACGACACCCGCCGGTTACGCAACATACCCCCGGCTGCCACGGCTTTCACGTGGCTCGCAACTGTGCCCGGGCCGATAGGTGCTCCGGTGCGGGAAAGTGAACGACGGCCGGCACGCATCGCCGTGCACGGCCCTTTCCGCAATGCGCAAACTGTTCGGGCCCGTACCCAGCCGACCACCCGAACTGCTATAAAGCCTGTACGGGTAAACGGAATGCTAAAGCATTTAACCCGTGGGGAAAAAGGCGCGGTTAGGAAATTAGGGGCATAAGCCTACCGGGCGGCGGTAAAAGAGGTGGAAGCCGCCGCTGCCGCCGCCACCGCCGCGGCCGCCGCGGCCGCCACCGCCAACGCCCTTCCTGCAACCGCGGTTACTACGGACAATTCCGTTGTAACCGTTACCGCTAATGCCAATCCCGCGGCCGGTACCGGTAACGCCGCTGCTTCCGTTACCCCGCCGCCGCCGCCGTTCCTGCCGCTGCTGCCACCGCCGACGCTGCCGAGGTAAGCCCGGCAAATCCGCTGGCCCCCGAGGGCGCGGCCCGTACGGCCGGCAAGGGAAGGCACCTTGCCAAAAGGCTTAGGGTTAGTTTTAACAACCAATACGAAGTATTGGCGGATATGGAACTGGACCTCCCCGAGCCCGAAAGGGCTATCGAAATAACCGGAAACCCTTTGGAGGAAACCGACGGTACCGCCGGCCAAAACTTTAAAGCCAAAGCCCCCAATACACCAACGCCGCTTTTACGTATGCCAGCAGCCAACCGGATATAACAAACGCATGGCAATAGGGCCCGGCGCCCGGGGCTTCGCCCCGAACGCCGTGCTTTAACCGCCGCCCAAGCGAACGTTCGACGTAGCTGGGAACGGGGGCTTTTACTCCAACTATTTTGGAGCTAAAATATCGACGTGGTGCTAATGCAAAGCCTTTTAAGCGCGTGGAAAGGGAAGCTTATGCTTTGCACCACCCGTACGAGCTATTTACTCCGGTAAATAGCTGGCACGACCACCAAACCAGGCCTCGGGTAATAACTTACGTACGGAAGGACCCGGGGCTTCGGCCCGTAGCGGACCGGCCGGCAGGCAACACCCGGGACATCCTTTGGCTTACCGTCGCCAAGTGCACCTTCGTTAACGTATATAGGCCTTTAGGGGACCCTTCGGAACCCTCGTTGGACCTTTTACTACGTTAGCGCCCAACGGCAAAATGCATTATAGCTGGAAATTTTAACGCAGGGTTCCCGGCGTGGGATCCGGTTAAGTAATAGGAATAGGGCCAGGATATAGCCCAATAGGCTAATACTTATAACCTCCTCCTACTTACCGACCCAGGCCAACCTACGCATAACGACGGGGGCGTTTTTGGATCTTACCTTTTCCAACGCCCTTTTAGCAACAGCGGAAATCGACCCTTCGCTAGCAACCGATTCGGACCACCGCTCGATACGGATCGAAATTCCTAACCGCAATAACTTCGTTCCGGACTGCCGGCGTATTACGCTACCAAACGATAAACTACCGTTTTTCGCAAACGCGGTAGCAACGGGGGCCGGCAACTTGCCACCATTTACAAACCCAGGCACTGCGGAACACCTGGATAAAGCGGCCGAAGCATTAACAAACTTATTAAAAAATGCGTTAATGGCTTTCGGCCGGGGGCCTAAAGCAAAAGAAAAGGCCAACCCTGGTGGAACGAAAAGTGCGCCAACGCCTAACGGGACCTTGCAAAAGCTATGGGAAACGGCGGGCCTTTTACGGCCGAAGCCCGTGCTTTAAAAGCAACGGTTCGGACGGCTAAAACAGCATTGGGCCAGCGTGCTAAGGAAATGGATTCCCCGAAAGCGCTATACCGTGCTGTAAAGTGGCATAAACTTACACCCGCTATACGGCTTCCCCCGTTAAATATTAACGGGGAGGTTATAATAGCCCCAGGGATAAAGCGGAAGCATTAGGCCGCAAATCCTCCGTAGGTTTACGGCGGAGGACGACTTACAGGAGGACCCGTTACAGCAAAGGGCTACCAAAACCGCACAACTCCCGTGGGACCCCCACGTCCTTTTAAAGGAATGCCGGAAGTGCACCGTTGGCACGGCAAACACGGCCCCGGGCGTCGATTCCCTAACGGTTAAGCTACTTACAGCGGCGTGGCCGGCAATAGGGGAATACGTTAGGGCCTTTTTCGAGGCTTGCCTTAGGGCCGGGCACCACCCCTTTCCGCACAGCGGAAGTGGTTATGCTAAAAAAGCCGAATAAAACGGATTTAACGGACCCAAAATCCTACCGCCCGATAGCTTTACTCCCGTGCTTAGGGAAAGGGCTGGAGCGGCTGGTGGCTTCGCGGATGGCATCCCTCGCATTACAACACGGGCTTATAGCCCCGCAACACGCCGGGGCTACCCCGAAAAAGGCCGCCATCGATTTAACGGCATGCGTGGCCCACGAGGTGGAACGGGCCTTCCAAAAGCATAAAACGGCCGCCCTCGTTACCATGGATGTATAAGGGGCTTTCGACGCCGTACTTCGCCGGAGGCTTTTAAAGGCTTTTAAACCAAGGCTGGGATTAACGTTAGTACGATGGGTATTATCTTTTGCAGGAAACAGGGTGGTTAAAGTGCGTTTGGAGGACGCCACGGCACCCCCTTTTTCCCCGGACTGCGGGCTACCCCAAGGGTTACCGGCGTTACCGGTCCTATTTATGCTTTATATGGCCGAAATCCTACCCAAAGCAAAAGCGATTAGGTACGGATACGCGGACGATATAGGCATTTGCGTAACGGGTAGCACTCCGGAGGAGTGCTCCCGTAAAGCAGGGGCTACGGTTACGGAAATCCTACGTTGGGGCAGGGCTAATAAGGTTGCTTTCGACCCGGGGAAGTGCGAGCTTATGCATTTTTCCAAACGGAGAAATCCCACAACCCCAGCGGTTACGGCGGAGGGCTTACCATACAACAAGCTACAGGAGCTTTACGGTGGTTAGGGGTCCTTTTCGACCAAAGGCTTAATTTTAAAGCCCACGTGGAAAACAGGGCTGCAAAAGCCCAAAGCGTTGCCAACCACCTCCGAAGGCTTACGAATTCGATAGGGGGGATACCGGCACATTCGGTTTACAAAGCCGTACAACGGTTATAATCCCTACGGCTTTATACGGGGCCGAGGTATGGTATAGGGTAAAACTAAACCACACCCGTACAAGCCGGCACAACAGCAAATTATCCGCCAAGGCCATTTAATCGATCGGGTCGATAAAGCCTTAACCGCGTCCCTTAAGGCAGTGGTCCCAGCTTGGAAAACCACACCGATAAACGCATTGCATTACGAATCCGGCATCCCAACGCCCAGGCGCTTTTGGAACAAGCCCGCCTCCGTTTTGCGGCCCGTATAAATACGGTTCCGGAAAAACACCCCCTGGCCGCAGCGGCCAAGCCGGCCTTAACGCCCGAGGGCCTAGGGCAGGCTTACCCGGCAGCTTGCAACCTTTGCAAAGGACGGCCGGACTTTTCCGGCTTGCACCCGCCCGGCCTACCTCCCTTATAAATATACGGGGCTTACGGTGGCCATACAAGAAAAGCAAGCAGCCGCTAAAGCATTTACGGCGTGGCTTTGCACCCTCCCACCCACCGACGTTATAATATATAGCGACGGGTCCAAAGCAAGAACGGAGCAGTTGGATACGGCTGGGTAATATACCAAGCCGGCCAACGCAAACTTTCCGGGCACGGCCGGCTGGCGCATCCCGCGGAAGTATTCGACGGCGAGGCGGAAGGGGCCCGGATGGGCCTCCGTAAAGCCGTTTGGAGCTTCCGCAATTGCACTTTCCACTTGTGCCTCGATAACACCTCGGCGGCCAACGGCTGTTTAAGCACGGCCCCTGATAGTTCAAAGGGCCTTTAAAGAAATCCATTGCCTTATGGATAAACACCAGGTATACGTACGCTGGTCCCCGGGCCATATGGGAATCCCCGGAAACGAAAAGGCAAACGCCGAAGCAAAGTTGGGATCGGCCCTGCCAATACCCCAACATTTTAAACCAACGGTGGCCGGAGTAAAGGCTTTAGCCCGGAAAACGGCCCGGGACGCCCGGAACGCATGGTTTAAGGACAACTTTCCGGATCGGTATAAGGCTATAGGCCTCCCGCCGGCACCACAACATACGCCCGAAGCGTTGCAGCTGCACCGGAGGGTACTGCAACGGCTAATAGCCGCACGCACCGGTTACGGGGATTTCGACTGGTACCACCGAAAGTTCCAGCACGAAGACGATAACCCGTGCCGCTGCGGAAGAAACAAATCCCCTTCCCACCCTGTATTTTGCAGGTTGGCTAAAACGGCAGAAAATAAATGGCCTATAGCGGACCCCTCCCCGGCTTCCGACAGGCCCGGATATTGGAAACGGCTATTTAAAAGCCTTTCCTTTTTGCTTCGTTCGCCGAAGCTACCAATTATTACACTATCGCTGGACGATAACAACAGGGCCTAAAAAGCCCGCATACATCCTTTTCCTTGTTCTCCTACACCTTTTACCTTTTTCCTTTGTACCACCAGGACTAACAGTAGGCTCGTTGGTCCCCCGCACCTCCGGCCGGGCCCTGGGGGTCCCGAGGACCTTCCAGCCTAAAACCCGGCCCCACCCCTTTACCGGCATACTCGCCGGCCGAACGCACTACTACCACCCGCAGCGCTTTACAACGCCCTGGCGTATATATATACGCCCTACCGCCGATTGCCCGCTCACTAACAAGGAGCGCTGGAACGCGGCCCGACCTTCGTGTGCCTTCGGGTTTAATTCTGCTAGCCGCCGGATAGCAACATGTAGCCTAATGTTTAGCTTAGGTAGCGCTAGCACGTTATATGCCCCTTGGGAGGCAGGGACTGGTAAATCCGACTTACTAACGTTAATATATACTTATTACTTACCAGGACTAACAGTAGGCTCGTTGGTCCCCCGCACTTCCGGCCGGGCCTTGGGGGTCCCGAGGACCTTCCAGCCTAAAACCCGGCCCCACCCCTTTACCGGCATACTCGCCGGCCGAACGCACTACTACCACCCGCAGCGCTTTACAACGCCCTGGCTATATATATACGCCCTACCGCCGATTGCCCGCTTATTAACAAGGAGCGCTGGAACGCGGCCCGACCTTCGTGTGCCTTCGAGTTTAATTCTGCTAGCCGCCGGATAGCAACATGTAGCCTAATGTTTAGCTTAGGTAGCGCTAGCACGTTATATGCCCTTGGGAGGCAGGGACTGGTAGATCCCGACTTACTAACTTAAATATACTTATTTACTTACCCATATTACGGAGTAACTTAGCCTACCTTTATTTGGTCGAGGTTGTAAGCTTATATCTCGTCCTTTTCGATTTTTTAAGCACGATTGGATGCCTAATGCCGGTTATATCCCTTGCTGGATACGGATAAAATTTTGTAATATGTAAAAAGGTGGACTTTTAAATCGGGAATGCTTCGGGCCAGTATTTACTCCTGCTCCTTTGGTTGCATAATACATTGGAGCTAACCGCGTTAAGGAAGCAAAAACGATGCCTTATGGAAAAAATTGTATATTTAACGCTTAAAAAGCTGCAAGTAGTCGTTTGCGCTGCCAGGACAAGTTAAAATTTAATTGGATGCTTAAAATTTCGAAATGTACTCGGCCGGCGGCGAGGCGAAATAAACAAGCCTAAGTAACTTTAGGCTTCCGTGTAAAAAACGCAATTAGGAAATCATGGAAAATGCACATCCCCTATACACGTTTATCCCTTTTTATCCATTTTTACCGCCGTGTATCGGTATTTTATTCCCGATTTAATACGCAAAGGGCCATTATAGCAAACATGCCCTTTTTGCAATGGTTACAAACTAATCGAGCCCGTGCAAGCCATTAAACAAATACCAAAAGAAAATACCTAAAGTTAATTAATAATAATAAACCTTCCAAAAGCTACCAAACATGTAACCCAAACAACCAAATAATCCCACTTTAAACACCGTAACGCCAAAAAGCATGCCGATAACTCCCTAAAATGCACCTTTTGGAATAATTATTCCTTAAGCTTTAATATTTAAATTTACCAGCTGCTAACCAGCTATTAACCAGTTGCTAACCAGCCGCTCTTTTAAGCATGGAAAGCCCGCGCTTCGGCATTCCTTTTGGGCTTTTTGCCGCCGCTAAACTTGGGGAAGGGCCTTTTTAAGGAAAGGTGTCTTTTTTAAGAAAGGCGACTTGTTTTTAATGTACTTGGGAAGCGGCGTTTCCTTTTGGGGTTATTAAGGTCCGCTATATACGGTTCGACAAATTTTAAAACTTATTCCACAAAGTTCGCCATTTGCTTGTTAAAAAGAGCTTTGTAATAAAAAAGGAGGAAAAAAGGGGGACTTTAAAAAGGGAAGTTTAAAAGGGCAAACTTAACTTACCATAGCGGCAATTGTCGAAGCAAACGGCTGGGAGCAGTCCGGTTTACCCTCGTCCTCGTAAAGGTTACAATCTATCTCGCAAGTGCGCAATAAGGCCGGCTTATCGCAAATTAATTTAAATTTCGCCACGGCGGCAATGGCGCCAAAAAGGACGAGGAAAAAGGAAATAGCGTGCATTTTGTTAATGGTTAGCGGTTATATATGTATATATATATGTATATATAAAAACTGGTTATTAAAATTTAAAAAACGGCTGTAATAAAAGGTAGGAAAAGGAAGCAAAAAGGATAAAAAGGGAAAAAAAAATGGGCAAAGCAATGTAATAAATAATGTTATATTGGATGTTAAAAATAATGTTTGGGAAAAAATGTTTAAATTTAATTAAAACAATAGCGCCGCTTTTAATATATACATTATTAGTTGACACCATTTCTTTTTTTAAGCCCTTTTATTAAAGAACAAAACGACTAACATATTAATATGGTTATAATTGCGCCGCTAGCGAAGTTTATTACGATAAATCGAAATGCTGGCTTTGCCTTTCTCTTTTTACAGTATAATCGCAGCGTTTCCATGTTTTTTTTTGTAATTTGGGCAAGCCGATCCATATTGGGATTATGGATGCTATATTGCTATAATTAAGTGTAAATGGTCGTTAATAAGCGCAAATACCACTAATTAAAAACCTGGGCAACTAAATGCGCCTTAATTGGCTTTCCATAATAAGCCCGCCATTTATTGCAAAAAATATTAACGCGCGGTTCGGTTAGGCAATTACCGGGATAATAAATCGAATAAATGGGTGTTAATGTTAAATCGCTAAAGCAAAAAGCGGTAAAACCCGCCGGTTATTTTAAACTTAACCTTTCGAAAAAAATAAGGCATTTTTAAAAAAAGAAAATAAAAATATAACAATAAATCCATACAAAAAAAAGGTTACTATAAAAAAAGGTACATTATTCGGCGGCTGCTAAAACGGTAAAAACATTTATCGAACCGCATTGCCTATTCGAGCTTGCGAAATCCTTACTAAAGTAAAAAAAAAAGAAAAGAAAAAAAGGAAAAAAAGAAAAAGTGTCCCAAAATTATCCATATATGCATTTTCGTTTTATAGCTTTTTACATTTTAACTTTAGGCTTGCGGTACATCGGCAGCCTTTGCTTTGTCCTTTCCTTATTGCGCGTGCGCGCTTCGAACGCGTTAAACGGGCTTTAAAACTGGCTTTTGCTGCCCGTTTTATAATTAACCCAGTACTTTTGCGGCTCCAGCCCGCCGCTGCCGCTGCCGCTGCCCTCGGGCGGCGGCGGCGCCGTCGTCTCCTCGAGGATCCACGGCGGCAAAACCCCGCGGGACGTGTAATCCTCCTCCCACTTGCGCAGGAATTTGCTTTCGCCGCCCGTGCCCGACGGCTCGCCCTAGCGGCCTTCCGCGCGCGCCTTTTCGATTACGGTCTCGTATTTTGGGTGCTCCCACTGGGTCGTTTCGGACTCGTGGTTTAAATAATAAACGCGCCTTTTCTCGTCGCGCCGCCGCTCTTAACGCTTAGGCACGGGGTGGTTATCGGCGTTGAGCTTTAGCGCAAAGGCTGGCAGGTTCGAAGCGGAAGCGTTTAGGACGCCGGCGGTTTGCAAAGCCCGGAATTTGGCCGGGTGCAAATACGAAACGGTCCGGGTCGCGTGCTGGCAGTAATAGGCCACGCCGTTTTCGGTAAAGTGCTTCGTGTAGCGGTTCGGCACGGCGAGGTCCCGGGTCGATAGCTTGATTTTTTCGAGCTTTTTTAGCGAAAGCTTATCGGTGTTTTCCATAATCGTCGTAATATCCATTATTGGGTTTAATAAAAGTTGTGGTATTTTGTAAAAAATGTTTTAAGCTTATTTAAAAAGTTGGAAAAAGGGCAATATTAAACGGCTGTTATAAACGGGCCGGGGCGGTCGCCTTTTTATTTTAAGCTTTAACTTACGCATGTACCGCTTTAGTTCGCTAACATTATTAGTGTTAAATGCTTCCCTCGACGGGGGCAGCATTTAATTAAGCAGGATTCGTATCCCTATATACGCGTTCGTGGGATGGGATAAGCTTAGCAAAGTTTTTCGGGCTGTTTAAAAAAATCCCTCCCGAATGCTTTTTAATAAGCTCCTTTAATCCATCCTTCCCGCATTGCACGCTATGGATAGCTTAAAAGCTTTTCGTACCTCCCTTATATTGCTTTTAATTAGGTTTTTAAACTATGCTATAGGGATTTGCGCTAATGGTTTAATACGGGAAGCACTCGGCAAGCTACATGCATATCGGTTTCGAGCTAACTGTTTGCTACTATATATAACCATACCCATTTAAATATCCAAAATTCCGCTTACTTTCGCGCTTAACGGGCTGGATTTTTTTATAATGCATAATTTTTTTTACTATTTTTAAAAAAAAACGCTATACATGTTATAACATTAAAGTTTATCCAACCTGTCGAAAGCCCGTTTTGCCGCCCTTTATTTAATAAATGCCCCAAGCAATATCCACCGTAGCGCTAACCGTTATGCTAAAGCAAGGCATAACGCCTTTGGCACCGACCTTACCGCCGCCGCTAAACTGCCTAATAAAGTCGTTAATTACGTTAATAACGTTTTAGCCCCCGACCCGGAACTGGACGGCGCCGCCCGTACCGCCCGTACGCTCGATGCCGAAGCGGCACGGCCCGTAGCTCGCAATCGTACGCTGGCCCACGATGCCGTGCGTCCAATCGGTAGTCGCGTCGCTTTTAATATTCCTAATAAGCTGCTGGCAGTTCGATACGGTGGGCGAAACGTCGCTGCCCTGGTTATTAAACGTTAAACCGCCGCAATGGTCCCGGCCCGGCGGTATATCGCACGGGTAAAAAGGCGAGCTTTTTATGCTGGACGTATCCTAAGATTGGAACGCGCGGTCGAAGCTGCAAACGGGCAGTTGGACCATACCGAGAATGTTAACGTTAAGGCCGGCTAGGCTTTTTCGGATTTCGTTATTGCTAATAACAAGCTGGGTAATATTAAGCGCCTTATTTTGCCTACCGTTAAATACCTAAATGGCGAAAAAGCTTTTAACGATATTTTTTTGGTTATTTTTTTATAACTGTTTTCCGAAAGCGAATTTAGGCCGATAAAAGCGGAAAACGAGTTCGTTTTGCACTTTTCCTGGCAAAAACTGTTTTTAGCCGGGCACGGGGTGCAAATCCCGGCGTTTCCTTTCGGGTAAACGAGGTAGTAAAGCTTATCGTCGTAGCAAACGCGGGTTTCGCTGGCCGTTTGGTCGCTAACGTATTTATAAGCCGGGTTACCGTTGCAGCCTTCGCCCGAGTCGAAAAAAAAAGCGTATGTTTTAAAGCGGCGCTAAAAGGCGGGGACGGCAAATCCGAAAAATGTTTAAAAGGTGCTTAACCACGTTATAAAAGCTTTAACAACTGTGTGCTTATTTATGTAGTTACCGTACGTCTTATATATTTATACGGAAGGTAAGCTAAGCGGGTGCATGCTGGAAAAAGTGCGGCTATCCTTTGTAAGCAAGTTGTTTGCTTGCTAGGCAAGCCCGCTTTAGGCCTTTTAGCGTTAAAAGTCGGTTTAGCCGCTGCGATTAAAAAGTGGTTTTTCGGGACCGTATTAATACGGGCCGCAAAGCGGAAGCGGAAATGCAAAAGTGTGTTTGCATATACGAAGGCATTTCGTTACCCACTAGGTTAAAGTATAACCTTCCGGTGGTATTAGCAAAAGCTTTTTAATTAATATCACGTTTATTACTATTACTTCGCGCGATAATAGGCAAGCGCTAACGCGAAAGCCAAAAACAAATACGGCTCGATTGCGCTTTATTATACGTGTAAATTAAGCGAAGCCGCTTTCGTCGATTTGCTTTTTGCTAATAACGCGGATGCTTTTAAGCAAAACGCGTATGGTAATATCGGCTTTCGCTATCGCTATTATAAAATGTCCCGACGACCTCGTAATTAAAATCCTTGGATTAATTCGGGGCTCGTTCGATACGCGAAACAATTTCGGTCGGTTTTTGCTTTAATAAACTCGGCGAAACGCTAACACTAGTTTTAAAACCATATTGCGGGGTAAAACCGAACGGAAACGAGTTAACCTTTTTAAACCGGCCCAGTTAATTTGCCAAACTGTCGGCGGCGGAACGGAACAAGTTTTATCCGGCATACGAAAAAGGGAAAGGTGGTATAACGCATATGCATTACGGTTTATAATAGCAAACGTTTATTTTTACAGCTATGGAATTTGCGACTAAAAAAACGTCGACATTTGCTAAAAATGCCAAAGCTTTGGAACCTTTTATTTCGAATTGTTATATGTTTTGCGGAAATACGCCATTTAACCTTACGCCGAATCCTCCGATAGCACGAAAGGGTTTTATATTAACGATAATTAAAAGGTCGGCGAAAAGGAAGCGCCCGTTTAAAAAAACCTCGGGGGTATTACATAACCATGCCTAAGCAAATCGAGAAAATTAGGGAAACCGGATAAACGGTATCGGATGGTTAGGAAAAACGTTATACCCACGTGTTAAGCGCAAAAGTGGAAGGAAATTAGCAAAGGCAAATTTTAGGCATAAAACGAGGTACGGAAAGATTTAATCTTTTCGTTAACTTTACTTCCTTAAAATACCTTAACTTAATAAGGGCTTATTAAGCTAAGTGTCGAAGTGATTAAAAAGCTAATAAAAGCTATTTGTTAAACGAAAAACCTCCGGAGCCGCGCAGCGCATCGTGGTGTTAAACTGCCTAAGCTTTAAGCATCCCGTTATTTAAATCCTATAAGCGGCTAGTGTTATAGCGTGGCGCTTAGGAAGTCGCTAAGCCGCTATAGCGACCGATCGATAAAAAGCCCGTGCATTAAACCCACGGTTAAAGAAAACGTTACACGTGGGAATAGGTGCAACGCACTTAATCCCTTTTTTATACTTCTTACTTTTAAATAATTATATTAACCTGGTATTTATTACAGCCTTACCTTTTTGCTTTACGTGATTTTTAACAATTAGGACGGGGCTATGGTTTGCGTGCTCGGGTCGGCCGGTTTATAGGCTGTCCGGGTCGTTTCGCTGCCTGCTCGACTAGTTACTTAGGTTATAAAACCCGGTCGGATGTTTCCGCGCGCATGTTTTTGGCAGTTAGGTGGAAGGAGCTAGCAAATGCAGCCGCCGGTCCGCTTTGCTTTCAACTTTGCTAAATTAACCCAAAATTAAAAAAAAGGGGGAAAATGTTAGCAAAGCTTTAAAGCAACCTTTTAAATGGAAATTAACGTTAACGGTTATGTTTTTAAGCTAAGCTAATTAAACCGCCCCTTACGTTAAAAGGCTTCCGGCATACCAAGCTATTTTTACCGCTTAATAGCATATAAAATTCAATTTAATGCTAAAGCGGGCAGTTAGCCCTGGATATTTGTGGAAAAAATAAAGTGTTAGCGTAATTGCTTTGCGTGCGCCTTGGATCCCACAGCGGGTATTGGTTCCGTTTAGCAGCCTAAACAAATGCTGCGCGTAACAGCTTAAACGAGGCTTAAAAACTGCTTATTTCGTAACCAAAAAATTTTAAACAATCGCAATACATAATCGAGTAGTTTGCCGAACTTTGCTTACTTTAAAATTCGGATAAAAGCCCAAATCCTCCTTTTTAAATGTTAATAGGAAAGAGATTCGAGTGCTTTAACCTTACGAGTTTTTAATATCCAAATTACCTATTTTACAATAAGTTCCTCCGTTAACGATCTCGTTTAAAACGTTTAATCTTTTACAGTTTTAATAAAAGCTAAGTTGCGGCCGGACTACTTACCTTTTAACCTAATAATATAACCCAAAATTCCATTTTTAAAAGGTTTAGCGACGTACCCCCTTTCCTTTTCGGGTTTTTATACCCATTTCGCCGCGAAGCTCGATAATACTAACAATTGGGCTTTTTCGCTAAACGCTTCCCCTAACCATAGGCCGAATGCCCCCACGCATAGCCAGTAGGATTTCCTTTCGCTTAATTGCGAGGAGGCGGCTACTTTTTTTTACGAATAGCTTATTTGGAAAATGCCCGTGCCCTATCGCGAGCGGTGGAACCTGGTATCGTGGATAACCTCGCTACTTTTTGCCTTTCGCTACATGTTTTATTTCGCCAAAAACCTTAACCTTAACGAAAGGTCCGCCTTTGCAAATATCCGGCTATGCATCGTACGTATTAACGGCTTCCCACCCGGCGTGTTCGTCCGGGACACGTATTTTATTAACCATTACGCCCGCCACCACCGCGAGCTCCGGACCGCGTGCAATACTAGCGAAAAGTCGATAAACGGGAAAGCGGCCGTTTTTACTTTAGCGAAGTACCTGTTTTAAAAGGCGCTTAAAATCGGGGGGAGGTTTATTGTCGTATCGGGCGTAGGATATGGTCGATCGTGGTTTGCTGCGTTTAATGCTAAAGTTAAACGAAATCGCGATTATAAATGAAGTTCCGGTAGCGAACTGGGTTTTGGATAAGCGCGCGTGCTAGTTGTCGATAATTAACGGGCTTTTTCTTTTAAACCCGGGGCCGGACGAGGAAAAGAATATCGTGCGCGGCATCGCGTCGCTATTTCCCGGCTTCGAGCTGCCTATCGCGACCTACCTTTTGTTTTTAAAACCGAGGCAGCCTAAAAACTAAAGCTTTGTTAAATAGTTTAAAAGTTTGGGGTTTATTCCTAATTTTTATACCAAAAGTACGAACTTTTCCACTTATACCCGTACTGCCACGGCGAAGCTATAATATTAACGTATTTTTGCAAAAAGGCTTTTTTACATCATCCGCCGCCGCTATCGCAATAGCAGCATTTGGACCGGAAAATACCCGAACTGGTGCAGTTCGAGGCCTTTATACTTAACCTCGCCATTTTAAATCACAAGGAAAAAAAAATCCAAAAGCTAAAAGCAAAGGGTATTCCGCTGCGCTACGTTAATATTAAAAATAGTAACATCCCGAACGATATTATTTAACGAAATCCGTTTTTATATAGGAAAATACCGACCCGTATTATAAAAAAATGGAACTTGGACGAAATCGATAAGGCGAATAGCGTTTTTAACCGGCCGGAAAAGATGGGTATAGCAAAGCCATATTATAACTACGGCACGCTTTACAAACGTTTATAATTAGTGGCCGGCATTAGGTAAGCAATTTCGCAAAAAATGGGTGGTTTTAAAAAACCCTTTTTATAGGAAGGGTTTCGGTAATAGCGATCGGTTTAGCACAAAACGGGGATTTGCAAAAATCGCCAGCTAACAATCTTTCGCAATAAGGAAATATAAATCGAATACTAATTTTGCATTTTATTAATCGTATGTTATTGCTAAATGCGCCCATTTAAAAAAGGTTTACATACGTGGTCGAATTCGGGGGTTAGGTTGTCGAATATACCGCCACTGCATATAAAAAAGTAAATGGAAGGTAAAAATATAACAAACGTATACGGCAAAACTTTTCAAACCAGGTTTGCCGTAAAGATTTACTCCGAGGGTTAAATATTAACATACGTGTCGTTTGCGAACGCTATATAATATGTACACCATTTTTTAAGCATAAAGTCCTTATTACTAGTACTGCTCCCTAACCACTAACCATTTCCAACTTGTATCGTGCTTTATACCATGCTCCTCGATCGTAAACTAACTGCCCACAAGTACCGTTCGTAGCTACCGGTGGCCGGTTTTGGCTGCTTGCAAGGTTAAACGTAATAGTAGCAGCAGCAATAACAGCAGCTTTAACAGTGGTGCGCGGGCGACGATAGCGCGTCGTGGCAAAAGTTCGAGCCGGACTTTATGTAGCCCATAGCGGACGAGCTCGGCGTGCTATCGGACCCCGCAATGTAGCGGCCGCACTCGCCCGTAATCCAGCCCAAGCGGTTGGCGTACGCATTAGCCCCGATCCCCAAAGTCGAGGTCCCGGAAAGGTTGCACATAAAGCGGTAACGGACCGCCCCATAATGGAATAGTACGATATGCGCGGTTTAATCCACGTGTGCCTTCCCAATTGGGCTTTTAGGTTGTTAACGATAGCGTCGCAGCCGCCCGGGTTAAACGTAAAGCCGCAGCCGTAGTAAATGTTATCGCGGCGTTTGGACAAAAGCGGGTTGCCAAAGGCGTAGCGGGGGTTACGGCCGGGGCCGGGGCCGGGCCCGACAGGGAGTGGACCTCGGCGCCCTCGGGGGGCGTATCGACGAAAATGTCGGCCGTGAGGAGCTCGTGCACCTTTTTACCCTCGGCGTTGTAATAGGCCCGGTAAACACCGGCGGCCTGGCTTTCGAGCACCCGGAAAGCCGAGGCGAGGGTGAGGGAGGTAACGAGGAGGGCGGTCGGGAAAAGCATTTTAACCGCCGCTGTAAAAAACCGCCCGGCACGGGCCTGTGGCTTATGCTTATATGTTTTTAGCTTTCGGCGAAAAGCTACTAATGCCGATAAGGGAGGAAAAATAAATGGGAGGCAATATGTTTGGGGAAAAGTGGTTTTATAGCCAAACCACAAGTCGTAATGCTTTGCAAAAAAGGGATCGTCTTGCTTCTTCCTTTTCGGCGTTAAACAGTCCCGATCCGGCCTTTTAATGCCATTTTTACCGACATAATGCTTTCGATTATATTTAAAAGGATTTTGATTTTTAAACGCGTTTTACCGTTAATATATCCACCTTTTTTGGGGTCGGTTAGCGTTGGGTGGGTAGTCGCTGCTAACCTCGCTGCTATTATGGCGTGGTAGCTTTGGTAAGCTGGCGCAGCCGTATTTCGCTATTTTACTTAGGTTAATAGGCCCCCAATACAATTAAAATGTCGATTTTAACTTTTACGTTTTTTAATTGGATGGGGTGGGGCTTTTTTTGCCGAACTCGTAACAGCTGCTAACCTCGCGCTCGATGTGGTTATGTATTTGCAAAAACGAAAATTCGTACGGATAAATAAAAAGCTTAATCCGCTGGCCAAAATCGAAAAACCCTTATATTTACCAGCCCGGTAGTGCCTCGTATTTAGGCATGCTTTCGTATTTTTGCTAGGGCCGCTAACAATATGTTTGGGGATGCACTTCGAGCTTCCACTAAGGCCACCAAACAATCGTCGAAAACAAAGTTTCGAGGGTTAAAACACGGTATGGCTGGGACCATCCCGTCGGGCGGTTTGCGAAAGCGACGGCGCTATGCCTGGCGGCCCTACGGCGGGAAGCCCCGCGACGGGCGGCCCTGCATGCGGCGGCCGGCGGTTTGCTCGCCCGTTGGCACGATGGCGGTAAAAAGAATTAATCCGTGCAAGCGAACAGCAGCTAACGACTTGTGGGACCGTTGTTTTAAAGCGGCAGGTGTCGGCCCGTGTAGGTGCAAAACACCAGCCGCGTTCAGTTACGATAAGGGGCCCGGTACGCGTGCCCTACTAGTAGGGTAACATGTGCGGGGCAGGTGGGGCCCATGCGGGATTACGTAACTTTCCAAAGCCCCTGGCTGTCGTTACACAGGCGTTAGGCATATGCACGGCTAAAACAAACAGGCCTTATGCTACACTATAACTGTTTAAAAATGGTGGGAAAGTGGAAAAGAAATGCGCAGTGTTACGGCGTGGCGTAAGGTTTAGCTGACTTAACCGTGCACGTGCTTTAGCACTTGGCGTTCAAGTGGGGACACGAGCACTTCCATTTTATAAATTCCCTTTTTCCCTTTCCATTTTCAATTTTAAAGGCGTGATCGGCGGTACCGGCCGGTACGGTGCTTGCCCGGTACGAGTTACAAATCGTTAAGCAGGGGAGGGGCAAAATACCGTTAAAAGGGGCTTGGCTAGGGCCCGTCCGCTAAGGAATAAAGGAAATGGCGCAAGGTGGGGTTTGACAGCTATTTTGGAAAGAGAGAAAGTGAGTAAGTGAGTGAGTGAGTGAGTAAGTAAGTATATTTAACGTTAGTAAGTCGGGATTTACCAGTCCTTGCCTCCTAAGAGGCATATAACGTGCTAGCGCTACCTAAGCTAAACATTAGGCTACATGTTGCTATCCGGCGGCTAGCAGAATTAAACCCGAAGGCATACGAAGGTCGGGCCGCGTTCCAGCGCTCCTTGTTAGTGAGCGGGCAATCGGCGGTAGGGCGTATATATATACGCCAGGGCGTTGTAAAGCGCTGCGGGTGGTAGTAGTGCGTTCGGCCGGCGAGTATGCCGGTAAAGGGGTGGGGCCGGGTTTTAGGCTGGAAGGTTCGGGACCCAAAGCCCGGCCGGAGGTGCGGGGGACCAACGAGCTACTGTTAGTCCTGGTGGTACAAAGGAAAAAGGTAAAAGGTGTAGGAGAATAAGGAAAAGGATATGCGGGCTTTTTAGGCCTTGTTGTTATCGTCCAGCGATAGTGTAATAATTGGTAGCTTCGGCGAACGAAGCAAAAAGGAAAGGCTTTTAAAGTAGCCGTTTCCAATATCCGGGCCTGTCGGAAGCCGGGAGGGGTCCGCTATAGGCCATTTATTTTTGCCGTTTTAGCCAACCTGCAAAATACAGGGTGGGAAGGGGATTTGTTTTTTCCGCAGCGGCACGGGTTATCGTCTTCGTGCTGGAACTTTCGGTGGTACCAGTCGAAATCCCCGTAACCGGTGCGTGCGGCTATTAGCCGTTGCAGTACCTCCGGTGCAGCTGCAACGCTTCGGGCGTATGTTGTGGTGCCGGCGGGAGGCTATAGCCTTATACCGATCCGGAAAGTTGTTTTTAAACCATGCGTTCCGGGCGTCCCGGGCCGTTTTCCGGGCTAAAGCCTTTACTCCGGCCACCGTTGGTTTAAAATGTTGGGTATTGGCAGGGCCGATCCCAACTTTGCTTCGGCGTTTGCCTTTTCGTTTCCGGGGATTCCTATATGCCCGGGGACCAGCGTACGTATACCTGGTGTTTATCCATAAGGCAATGGATTTTTTTAAAGGCCTTTGTGAACTATTAGGGGCCGTGCTTAAACAGCCGTTGGCCGCCGAGGTGTTATCGAGGCACAAGTGGAAAGTGCAATTGCGGAAGCTCCAAACGGCTTTACGGAGGCCCATCCGGGCCCTTTCCGCCTCGCCGTCGAATACTTCCGCGGGATGCGCCAGCCGGCCGTGCCCGGAAAGTTTGCGTTGGCCGGCTTGGTATATTACCCAG
This sequence comes from Gaeumannomyces sp. JS-464, assembly GCA_002197995.1. Taxonomy (NCBI): domain Eukaryota; kingdom Fungi; phylum Ascomycota; class Sordariomycetes; order Magnaporthales; family Magnaporthaceae; genus Gaeumannomyces; species Gaeumannomyces sp. JS-464. The sequence continues at coordinate 447,610 of NGZR01000009.1, forward strand.
CCGTATCCAACTGCTCCGTTTTTTGCTTTACCCGTCGCTATATATTATAACGTCGGTGGGTGGGAGGGTGCAAAGCCACGCCGTAAATGCTTTAGCGGCTGCTTGCTTTTCTTATATGGCCACCGTAAGCCCCGTATATTTATAAAGGTAGGCCGGGCGGGTGCAAGCCGGAAAAAGTCCGGCCGTCCTTTGCAAAGAGGTTGCAAGCTTGCCGGGTAAGCCTGCCTTAGGCCCTCGGGCGTTAAAGGCCGGCTTGGCGCTGCGGCCAGGGGGTGTTTTCCGGAACCGTATTTATACGGGCCGCAAAACGGAGGCGGGCTTGTTCCAAAAGCGCCTGGGCGTTTGGGATGCCGGATTCGTAATGCAATGCGTTTATCGGTGTGGTTTTCCAAGCTGGGACCACTGCTTTAAACGCGGTTAAGCTTTATCGACCCGATCGATTAAATGCCTTGGCGGATAATTTGCTGTTGTGCCGGCTTGTACGGGTGTGGTTTAGTTTTACCCTTATACCATACCTCGGCCCCGTATAAAGCCGTAGGGATTATAACCGTTATAACGGCTTTGTAAACCGAATGTGCCGGTATCCCCCTATCGAATTCGTAAGCTTCGGAGGTGGTTGGCAACGCTTTGGGCTTTTGCAGCCCTGTTTTCCACGTGGGCTTTAAAATTAAGCCTTTGGTCGAAAAGGACCCCTAACCACCGTAAAGCTCCTGTAGCTTGTTGTATGGTAAAGCCCTCCGCCGTAACCGCTGGGGTTGTGGGATTTTCCGTTTGGAAAAATGCATAAGCTCGCACTTCCCCGGGTCGAAAGCAACCTTATTAGCCCTGCCCCAACGTAGGATTTCCGTAACCGTAGCCCTGCTTTACGGGAGCACTCCTCCGGAGTGCTACCCGTTACGCAAATGCCTATATCGTCCGCGTATCCGTACCTAATCGCTTTTGCTTTGGGTAGGATTTCGGCCATATAAAGCATAAATAGGACCGGTAACGCCGGTAACCCTTGGGGTAGCCCGCAGTCCGGGGAAAAAGGGGGTGCCGTGGCGTCCTCCAAACGCACTTTAACCACCCTGTTTCCTGCAAAAGATAATACCCATCGTACTAACGTTGGATCCCAGCCTTGGTTTAAAAGCCTTTAAAAGCCTCCGGCGAAGTACGGCGTCGAAAGCCCCTTGTACATCCATGGTAACGAGGGCGGCCGTTTTATGCTTTTGGAAGGCCCGTTCCACCTCGTGGGCCACGCATGCCGTTAAATCGATGGCGGCCTTTTTCGGGGTAGCCCCGGCGTGTTGCGGGGCTATAAGCCCGTGTTGTAATGCGAGGGATGCCATCCGCGAAGCCACCAGCCGCTCCAGCCCTTTCCCTAAGCACGGGAGTAAAGCTATCGGGCGGTAGGATTTTGGGTCCGTTAAATCCGTTTTATTCGGCTTTTTTAGCATAACCACTTCCGCTGTGCGGAAAGGGGCTGGGTGGTGCCCGGCCCTAAGCAAGCCTCGAAAAGGGCCCTAACGTATTCCCCTATTGCCGGCCACGCCGCTGTAAGTAGCTTAACCGTTAGGGAATCGACGCCCGGGGCCGTGTTTGCCGTGCCAACGGTGCACTTCCGGCATTCCTTTAAAAGGGACGTGGGGGTCCCACGGGAGTTGTGCGGTCCCTTGGGTAGCCCTTTGCTGTAACGGGTCCTCCTGTAAGTCGTCCTCCGCCGTAAACCTACGGAGGATCTTGCGGCCTAATGCTTCCGCTTTATCCCCTGGGGCTATTATAACCTCCCCGTTAATATTTAACGGGGGAAGCCGTATAGCGGGTGTAAGTTTATGCCACTTTACAGCACGGTATAGCGCTTTCGGGGAATCCATTTCCTTTAGCACGCTGGCCCAATGCTGTTTTTTAGCCGTCCGAACCGTTGCTTTTAAAGCACGGGCTTCGGCCGTAAAAGGCCCGCCGTTTCCCATAGCTTTTGAAAGTCCCGTTGGGCGTTGGCGCACTTTTCGTTCCACAGGTTGGCCTTTTCTTTTGGCTTTAGCCCCCGGCCGAAAGCCATTAACGCATTTTTTAATAAGTTTGTTAATGCTTCGGCCGCTTTATCCAGGTGTTCCGCAGTGCCTGGGTTTGTAAGTGGTGGCAAGTTGCCGGCCCCCGTTTACCGCGTTTGCGAAAAACGGTAGTTTATCGTTTGGTAGCGTAATACGCCGGCAGTCCGGAACGAAGTTATTGCGGTTAGGAATTTCGATCCGTATCGAGCGGTGGTCCGAATCGGTTGCTAGCGAAGGGTCGATTTCCGCTGTTGCTAAAGGGCGTTGGAAAAGGTAAAATCCAAAACGCCCCCGTCGTTATGCGTAGGTTGGCCTGGGTCGGTAAGTAGGAGGAGGTTATAAGTATTAGCCCATTGGGCTATATCCTGGCCCCTATTCCTATTACCTTAACCGGATCCCACGCCGGGACCCTGCGTTAAAGTTTCCAGCTATAATGCATTTTGCCGTTGGGCGCCAACGTAGTAAAAGGTCCAACGAGGGTTCCGAAGGGTCCCCTGGAGGCCTATATACGTTAACGAAGGTGCACCTGGCGACGGTAAGCCAAAGGATGTCCCGGGTGTTGCCTGCCGGCCGGTCCGCTACGGGCCGAAGCCCCGGGTCCTTCCGTACGTAAGTTATTACCCGAGGCCTGGTTTGGTGGTCGTGCCAGCTATTTACCGGAGTAAATAGCTCGTACGACGGGTGGGTGCAAAGCATAAGCTTCCTTTCCACGCGCTAGGGGCTCCTGCATTAGCACCACGTCGATATTTTGGCTAAAATAGTTGGAGTAAAGTAGCCCCCGCCTCCCAGCTACGTCGAACGTTCGCTTGGCGGCGGTTAAAGCACGGCGTTCGGGGCGAAGCCCCGGGCGCCGGGCCCTATTGCCATGCGTTTGTTGTATCCGGTTGGCTGCTGGCATACGTAAAAGCGGCGTTGGTGTATTGGGGGCTTTGGCCCTAAGGTTGTTGGCCGGCGGTACCGTCGGTTTCCTCCAGGGTTTCCGGTTATTTCGATAGCCCTTTCGGGCTCGGGGAGGTCCAGTTCCATATCCGCCAGTACTTCGTATTGGTTGTTAAAACTAACCCTAAGCCTTTTGGCAGGGTGCCTTCCTTGCCGGCCGTACGGGCCGCGCCCTCGGGGAGCGGATTTGCCGGGCTTACCTCGGCAGCGTCGGCGGTGGCAGCAGCGGCAGGAACGGCGGCGGCGGCGGGGGTAACGGAAGCAGCGGCGTTACCGGTACCGGCCGCGGGATTGGCATTAGCGGTAACGGTTACAACGGAATTGTCCGTAGTAACCGCGGTTGCAGGAAGGGCGTTGGCGGTGGCGGCCGCGGCGGCCGCGGCGGTGGCGGCGGCAGCGGCGGCTTCCACCTTTTTACCGCCGCCCGGTAGGCTTGTGCCCCTAATTTCCTAACCGCGCCTTTTTCCCCACGGGTTAAATGCTTTAGCATCCGTTTACCCGTACAGGCTTTTAGGGCAGTTCGGGTGGTCGGCTGGGTACGGGCCCGAACAGTTTGCGCATTGCGGAAGGGCCGTGCACGGCGATGCGTGCCGGCCGTCGTTCACTTTCCCGCACCGGAGGCACCTATCGGCCCGGGCACAGTTGCGAGCCACGTGAAAGCCGTGGCAGCCGGGGGTATGTTGCGTAACCGGCGGGTGTCGTTGTACGCGGCGTGAAAAAACGTAATCCCCCAAAGCCTAAACCCGGTTACGCGCGTGTAAAAGGATATAATTATATACGCCCTTGGTAATTAGCGCCGGCCCGGAGGGCTTAACGCTTACTGGCTTTAGCCCTGTTTGGGCTTCGACTTCCTCCCGGACCAGCTTTTCCGATACCGGGACGCTTTGTCCGAGGCCGTTCGTTAAGGACGTGGGGCATCCGGAAATCACGTAGTTAAACCAGATTTCGGGCTTTTCGATCCTTTCGGCGTTATATAAACGGCCTAATTCGGATCGATGCTGCAAAAGCCGGCTTTGGATATCCGCCGTTTTTGCTTTTAGCACGAACCCAGTAGGGGTTCGATAAGCTTCCGGGACGTCGGCTGTCGTAAACGGCAGGTCCCTGCTATCGGCAAGGGCTTTGCGAATACTAAAGCCCGTTTGTTGGTTGGCCCAAGCCTGTTTTTCCTCCGGGATTTTAACAAAAACCCGGAAATCGGCTTTGGGCCGGGCGGGAGGGCGGGGCTCCCGGGGTGCACGGTTTTTTAAAGCCTGTGCGGGTTGCTGGGGCTGCTGGAGCCCTGTTCGGGCCGCCGCCGCGTAAGTGGTCGGGGGCGGGCGTTGCGGGTTAGGCGCGTAAGGTTCCGGGGCCCCGTAGGGGTTTCTTTCCCTTTGGGCCGGCGTTGGCAGGCCGAAAAGGGCTTGTTTGGCGTATTCGATAAAACAATCCTTCCAGCCGTTGGCTTCGGGGATTGCCTCCAGTGGGAGGGAAGCGATGCCGGCGTCGATAAAGCGGGCGAGGGTTGTGCAAATTAAAGCCGTTTGCTGTTGCTTGCGGCTGTAACTCGCAACAATTTCCTCCGCGGCCGCCGCAGCCGACCCGAGGGGTGGGCGCGTAGGCCGGGGGTGGGAAGGGAGGGGAAAAGAAAGGAAAGGGGCACCTGTGCCGGTGCTGCCGTCGTGGGTGCCTTCCTGGCCCTGAACGGGCCCTGTTGGGTGTTGCGAATTCCGCAACGGGGACGGCGTGGTCGGGTGCGCTGACGCGCGGGGGGCCCGGGTGGCAGCGACGCGTTCCTCCGGGCCGTTGGGCCGACGAGGAGGGCGCGCGCCACCCTATTGGCCGAAGGGGGGGCTGTTGGCAACGGCATGTTGCCGTCGCCAGCGCCGTTGGCGGGCGTGGTTATTGGTGTTGGGTCGCTAATTGGCGGGTGTTAAGGATTTGTATGCAATTTAGCAGTGTGCATTAACAGCGCAATGCCAAAAATTGGTAAATTCGAAAAGGTGTGTGGAAAGAGAGAGAGAAAGAGAGAAAGAGAGTATATTTAACGTTAGTAAGTCGGGATTTACCAGTCCCTGCCTTCCAAGGGGCATATAACGTGCTAACGCTACCTAAGCTTAACACTAGGCTATATGCTGCTATTAAGGCGGCTAACAAATTAAACCCGAAAGCATACGGGGGTCGGGCCGCATTCCGGCGCTCCTTGTTAGCGGGCGGGCAATCGGCAGTAGGGCGTAAAAATACGCCGGGGCGTTATAAAGCGCTGCGGGTGGTAGTAATGCTGTTGGCCGGCGGGTATGCCGGAAAAGGGGTAAGGCCGGGTTTAAGCGGGGGAAGGGGTTTTCGGGACCTCCTTTAGGCCCGGCCTAAAGTGCGGGGGATTAACGAGCCTATTGTTAATCCTAATAGTACAAAAGAAGGTTAAGTATAGGCTTTTTGGGCCTTGTTATTATCGTCCGGCGATAATGTAGTAGTTGGTGGCTTTAACGAACTGTTACGGCCAGTAGGGCCTTAATTGTAAATAAAAAAGTTGGGACTGGAAACCTTTATCGTTAAATAAGGGCGGAAGCTCCATAAGGTAAATCCCGCACAAAATTTTCAAACCTTTATAGGGCCAGGCTTTCGGCCTTTAACCTACTCCGAATACCATCTTTTTACTCTTCCAATTTTTTTACCCTCGACTGCTTTAACAATTGGTAGCAACTCCGGAAAACCTAAGCGACCGGCGCGAACGTAATCGCGGAAATCAATCACGTCCCCTTCCCCTACTTTTTTCTCCCGGATTTCGCAGGCTTAAAGCGGCGACGATCCTTTTTACCAACGCAGGCTTAAAGCGGCGTTGGATTTACGTTTGGGCAAGCTTAAAGCGGCCTATAACGCTTTACTTTACGCTTCCCTTTTTACCAGTTATTTACCCGCTATTGCAGGTTTAAAGCGGCTTTAGCAATTACCAGTTATTTACCCCGTTAGCGCAGGCTTAAAACGGCGTTAACAATTACTAGCACCTTCCTTTCCTTTCCTTTCCCGCCTGCGGTAACAACTCGCACCATCCGAATCCCCTTTTTAAGGCTGTAAAAGATATTTTTCCGTTTTTCGCGTTAGGTTTAAGCGGGCGTTAACATTCGGATTACCTTACCTTTACCTCGTCCTTTTACTTCCTTGTTACTATGGCCGATCTTTTAGCCACAAGCCCTTCGGGACCCGATAAAAACAATCGAGCATCGGCAAACACGCCCATACCGGCACGATGCCGAGTTTTAATCCTTAAAGGCGAATTTCCAATGCCTTATCGAGCTATTACCCACTTATCACATAACGATAATATGCATTTCGAAAGGGCCAAGCGAACTAACAATCGGTTTAAATAATGCAACCACCTTTTAGCATTAAGCCACCCACCAAATCCTCCGTTACCGCGCTAGCTTTTAACCTTTTACCTAACGATAATTACAATTTCGAGTACGACTTTACTCGAGATATTCGCTTTAGCAAATTAACATCGATTATTTACCACCCGCCTCGTGGGGAGCGCGAAATTACGTTTTAAACGGTTACAAAAAAAGCTTCGTCCTTTTAATTAGCTTTCCAAAATTAACCTTTTCGACCTGGCTTTAACGGAAAACCATCCGCCGTATGGGCGACCAGGTTAAGCACTAAAGCGACCGTATAAATCGTACTTTCGAAGTTTTTTAACGCATGCAAAACCGCTAAACTTAGCGGGACGAGGAATAGCGTAAGCGAAACGAAAAAACAATAAAACCAAAGCAAGCTTTTAACTTAAATTATAAATAAGCTTGGAAGCATTAAGCATAATCGCGAGCGCGCCCGGCGCTCGAAATATAAGCGATATTACGGCTTTAACGTTTCGCGATCCAGTTACAACCGTTATGCCACCACGCCAAAACACAAATACACGACGCCGTTTGGGCGAAATCTAACGTAAATAAACTCGAGCCTATAATGCGCCGGCACAGTCGTTACCCGACGACCAAAACCCTTTTTTTAGCGCGCGCGCCACCTTTCCTTACAACAACGGTCACTTGGACGCTAAGCTTAAAACACACCTTAAACGGCCCAATACGGGAGCACCTCGTCCTAAGCCTTAGCTGCCATTAGCTAAATAAGCCCACGTAACATACACTATTGCGGGCGGCAACGGAAACCCGTCGAACCCCTCGTCCTCTTTTAATAACGACGATAACGGAGGAGCCCCTTTCGACCGAAAGCTAAAGGAACCTCCGCCTCGCTTATTAAAAAACCCTCGTCCCTTTCGGGTTACTCCCATCGACACCCCCCAGTAAGACCCAGCCCGGGGCAAAAGCAACCCTTACGTCCTTTTGCCGAGAAATGGAAGGGACCGAAATCGAAATCGGGACCGGGACGCTTAAAAGGACGCAAAAAACCGCGCTACCCGTAATTATAGTAACAAATAATTAACATTTACGTATCCACTCGCCCCAACGGAAATCGCTTCCTTTTTAAGCGAAAAATAATCGGAGTTTTCGATTCCTATTAAAAAAACCCGACAATTAAAGCATCCTGTTTAATTTTAAGCTAATAATTTTTACAAACGTTTACTTTTTACCGAGCGGATCGAAACTTTCCGCGAAAACCCAAACACGGTTTAAAACGTCGATTATTAACTGCTTAACCTTTTCCAAAACCCTTTTAGCGGTTTAACAGCCATTTGGTAAAGTAGCCAGCTTAATCGTAAAAAACGCGCCACTTTAAAAGTTTAAAAGCCTAATAGCAATCTTTACAGCTTTAAACGACAGTTCGCTTTAAACGCTAGCAAAGCTATTAAGCTTTTACTAAAGCGATTTTTACCTTTTAAAACCTGGCTGCAAACGAGTCGCTTTGCACCAGTTCGTTTTTAAAATGCTCCGTTTTGCTAAAGGCATAGGCATTACTTAAAACGGCAAACTAGTACGGCATTATAATCCAAATTTGGAACCGGCTTAATTTAAGCATTTAAACGCGGCTAAAAGCTCCCAAATCGATAAAAACTCGCGTTAAGTACCTTTGTTACATTAAGGAAAAACAATTTGGTGCTAGTTACCGTGGCCCGGAAGCATTACCCTAATACTGTGGCTAAAAAGCATAACCTTCGCAATAAAGGCTATAACGACGACTATAGTGGTAAACGCGACAATTACAACTTTAGCAAATTTGGCAATCGCTATTACGACAAATCCCGTAATAAGCGTCGGGATTATAATCGAAATTACCGCCATTTAAATTTTCGCCGTTATAATTTTCGCCACTACGACTTTCGCCGTAATTTTAACCGCAAGGATTACTATCGCGACGAGGATCGCGATTATAAATTTCGCGATTATAAACGAAACGATTATAAAAACCGTAATAGTCGCAAAAACGATTATAAAAGGAGTAGTAGCCGTAACCGTCGCGATAAAAATCGCGATTATAAGCGCTTAAATTATAAATAGCGCGACCGAGTTTATAACGTTAAGGACGGTAACGCCAGCGCCGGAAACTCGCTGGTTAATTAAAACGACGATAACAGCGTTTCGAGCGCTGCAAAATCCGTCGACGCGGATAAGCTTTACGCTATTAAGGAACGTGCGGAATCGCACATTTGCAAGCGTTATAGCGCTATTACCCTTTTTCGCAACTTGCTTTTGCTTATTTCACTGCTTGCTTTAGCGAGCCCGTTTATTAAATCGACGAGGAGCCCTTTACTCCTTAGCAATTTACAAAAACAAACGTTATTAAGGAGGTTACCAAAGTCGACCCAAACATAGTTGTATTAGGCGGTTACTTTTACGCTAAAATAACGATCCGCCCGTTTTTTAATGGCTAAAAGATTTAAATTTGTGCTAATTCCGGCTTTGGCCGAAACCTGGTAATTGCCGACTTTTTCCGCCATTATAAACATAAGGTTTACGACGTAAACGATCCTAACGTTTAACCTATCCTTTTTGGATGGAATTCCGAGCGCTTTAAACGTACTACCAAATTCGTATGCGTTATTTTTTACACGTTTGGCTATTACCTAAACGGCTTTCCCGCCGTGCTTAAGCAGTTAGCTTACATTTGGATCGTTAAGCACTTAGTTGCGGGCATAATCCTTAGCGTCGCCTTTTTTAAACTTCGAAAGGTTTCGATTAACCTTACGGCTAATTAATTAACCTCCTTTTAAACCATTTTCACGTCCCGATCGCTATAGTTAAAAGAAGCATTGCAATCGTTCGAGCCGTTAAAACTGCTAACGCCGTCGTAATCCCGGCGTAACAAACTATCGCAATTTCGGTAAAGTACTTCCCGCTCCCTAAAAAACGCACGTTTTTTATAAAAGGAAACCATCCCGCTATTTTTAATGCCGTGGTTAACTGCAATACTTAACATGTATGCCTAATGCATAACGCTATAAATTAACCTATGCGATTTATTAAAAACACACGCATAATTACCATCCGAAAGCATACGGACCAAATTTACCAAATCCTTAACTTTAAAACAGCTTTAAAGGTTATACCGGTATAACAGCATTGGCCGCCGCTGTTATAGGCCATTAAGCCAAATATAGCGCTAAGTACGGCCTCGAAACCCTTTCGACCTTCTTTCCTTCCAAGGCACCCGTTGCGGGCAAAGCTCCTCGGGATACCGGCCTTAAACCGATTATCCCGAAGTAATCCGCATCGCTGGTTCCGGTTAAGGCAAGAAAAAAACAATAACGTTAAGCGTGCAGTTAAACCGTAATTCTCGCAAACTAAAAGGGTCGATTGGAAAGGCACCACCCGCGAGTAAATACCGGGATTAAAAGGACCTAAAAGCTAAGTGGGCGTGCCATTTTACGTTACTATTTAATTAAGTTTACAACATAACACTGGGAGGAAAAAAGGCTAAAACGCCCACAATGCTAAAAAAGCTTCCCAAAAAGCCTGGATTTGGACCGGACGTTAACATCCCGCTGGGAAACCCTATACTTAACCTCCCGGAATTTTTTCCCCGTGTCCCGGAAAAAAGGAGCAACATTCGTGCCCTTAAAAAGCACCTTACATTTTAACCAAAGATAAGGTCCACGTGTATAACGGAAACCTAACGAAAGCCCGAATCCTTAAAAATATTTGTAAACGTGCAAACATTTGGCGCGATAAAAGACCGATCGATATCCCCGAAAACGAATAAATGAAAATCCCTTTCGTTAAAAAATGGCAAAACTAAGGCGTTAAGCTATTTAACCGACCTTATCCTATTGCTCGCAAAAATAAAAACGTTATCGATAAAACATACGATAAATTTAACGAACAAAAACGTTTAAAACCAGTTAATTACGTTACACCTTTCGCGTTCCCTTATTTCGTTATGTAGCGTATGGTTTACGGTTAACCCAAAAGTTATATTATCGTTAACCTCCGCCAATTTAACAAAGTTTTAATCCCGAACGCGTACCCTTTTCCTTTTTAACAAGACGTTATTAACGTATTAAAGGGTAAAAAGTACGCTACCGTTATCGATGCCACCGCCTTTTTTTTCCAATTCTTTATACACTTTAAACATCGGAACCAGCTTACGATTTTAAGCCATAAAGGTTTCGAACGCTTACGTATCGCCCTTATGGGTTACCGGAACTTACCTGCTTACGTTTAACGCTTTATAGATAACCTGCTTCGTTTTTACAAGCACTTTTGCCGCTGCTTCGTCGACGATATTATTATTTTTTCGGACAATTTTTAAAACCACCAAAAGCATTTAAAGGAGATTTTTGGACTTTTTTAAAGCAAAGGCATCGCGATCTCCTTTAAAAAAGCTTCGTCGGCTATTCGAACGTCGAGCTTTTTAAATTTTACGTCGACGCTTTCGAACTTTCGACCACCGAATTTCGCGTGCAAAGCTTCCGCAACCTCGCTTTTTTTAATACCCTTAAATTATTGGAAACCTATTTCGGTAACACTGGCTTCTTCCGATTAATAATTCCCTATTACGCCAAAATCGCTAAGCTTTTCCAAAAACGCAAAGTCCTTTTATTAGCTAAAAGCCGTAAGCAAGGGAAAAATAAAAGGAGTTAACGTTAGCACTACGCGAGGAGCACCAAATTTACCCCGACTGCTAATAAGTTTAAATCCTTTAAAGCCCTATAAAACCACATTTGCAAGCATATAAAGCTGTACCATTATAACCCGGACCGGACCCTTTACTTTTAAATCGACGGATTTTTTAAGCGAGGCTTTAAAGTTATAGTTTTCCAAACCCAACCCGATTACGTTTGGAAGTTAAAAACCGTAATCCCGGCTACCGTTATCCAGCTTGTCATGTTTTTTAATCGCTGTTTTACGGCTTTTAAGCTAAATTATAGCCCGTTCGAGTTAAAAGTAGCCTGCCTTATATGGTCGTGTAAAAGGCTCCGTACTTTGCTTTATTTTAACAACCAACCCAAAATCGTTGTTTTTATAAACCACGACGCCACTTTTGGCATCGTTAACAGGACCTGTTTTAACACCGTTTTAACGGACCGCGTTAATAAACGCCTAATTAACGCGTCCATTTATTTTAACGCATACCCCTTGGACGTTTACTACGTGCCAGGACGCTTTAACCTTATCCCTAACGCCTTATCCCGTTTCCCAGCCACCATAGGAAATGCCGAAACACGTGCTAAGTTTAACGAACCCGTTTTAAACTCGTTTTAAAAAAAGGGCCCCGACGACCGGCATAACGAGGACGACGTCGAGCACGTCCTGCAAATAGCCGAGGCTGTTATAAATAACAGCACGCGCTTTTAATTCATTAAGCACTATAAAAAGAACCCGGTGTTTTACAAGTTAATTACGGAGCTCGCCACGCCCCGCCCCGGTAAGGCACCCCTTAAGCACGAGGACGTGCTAAACGCTTTTAAAGCCGGGCACCCCTTTCGCGTTATCGAAGGTTTGCTTTACAATAGGGATAACGACGGGGTTAAGCGATTTGTTATCCCATTCTTTATGGTAAAAACCTTCCTTAAAAAGGCCTATAATTACAAGCACCATTTCGGCCGTTAACGCATAATAAACGCCCTCGCCGGTATGCACTTCCGGTTTAAAAGGCGCCAAATCGACCAGTACATTAAAAACTGTTACGTTTGCGGCATAAACTAAATCGATAACTAAAAGCCCATCGGCACGCTTTAACCTATCCAGGCCTTAATTAAACCTATAAGCGTGTTAACTATGGACTTTATTACTGCACTCCCAATCGTACCGTTAGCAAACACCTTTTAACAGCTTAGCACCCACGACTTTTTTAACGCCCTTTTTACCGTTACTAATAAAACATCCAAGCGGATTATCCTAATCCCCGAACACGATACTTATGGTGCAAAACATTAAGCCTCGCTGTTATTACGACATTTTCTTATAGCTAATTAGCTTTATCCCCGCGCTATTATTTCCGATAGGGATGTTAAATTTACCGGAACCTTTTAGCAAACCTTTTAAAAAGGTTTTAAAACTAAGCTCGTTATAACCACGGCCTACCATTTTTAAACCGACGGCGAATCCGAGAGAAAAAACCAACTAGTGGAGTTAGCCATCCGCTTTTACGCTTAAAAGCACTCCGTTTAGGTTAACATTTTCCCTGCATTCCAATGGGACATTAACAACTCGACCACGTCGGTTACGAACTGCTTACCGCACGAGTTTCTTTTCGGATTTAAGCTTTTTGGACCTGTTACTCGCCTTATTAACTTAAACCTAAAAAATACGCCTAACTTCCAATACATGCGTAAACACTTCCGGCGTAAAGCTTAGTACGTTATAAACCTCGCTGCTTTCGAAATGAAAAGGCTATACGATAGCAAGCACCGCTATAAAGAATTTAACGAGGGAAACCAAATTTGGTTAAAAATGGGTACCGCTTATAAGCTTCGGGGAGGAATTGTAAATAACAAAACAGCCTTTTTTCGCCAAGGACCTTATACGATTAAAAAAAAGGTTTTACCCCTAGCTTACGAGCTCGAATTACCCATTAACGGCATTAGGATTTACCCAGTAATATCCATCCAGCACCTCTTTCGCTACCACGCCAAAAACGATCCCTTCCAACGAGTGCCAGCACCACTTAGCCCTATCAACTATACCCCGGTCGACGACGACGAGACAACCTTAGCAACCCCGACGATAAATCGTTCGAGGTTAAACGCATTACTAACCACAGGGTTAAAAGGGGCGGCGCTATTAAGTACTACGTTATTTAAAAGGGATACGGAAACCACGAGGGCATTTAAAAGCCTAAAGCTAACCTTAAGCACGCACCTAAAGTAGTTAAGGCCTACGAAAAGTCGCAGGCAACTTTAACCGCGCTTAAAGGCAAAGTTAACGCTCCTGCCGACGGCCTTTTCCCGGCAGCTAACGACGTCCCTAAAGCTCGGGGACCTACTCCGGTTAAGCGCGACCGTGGACGCCCGCACGAAAACTAAGCGCTATAAGGGCGAGAAAGGAGGAAAACATTGTGCTATTTGTGTTTAGCATCGAGGACGATGCCGTTTTTTTAAAAGGCCGGCACTTGTTACGGTCAGTAGGGCTTTAATTGTAAATAAAGGAGTTGGGACTGGAAACCCTTATCGTTAAATAAGGGCGGAGGCTCCATAAGGTGGATCCCGTACAGAGATATTTTAAACCTTTGCAGGGCCAAGCCTCCGGCTTCCAACCTACTCCGAATACCATCTTTTTACTCTTTTAATTTCTTTACCCTCGACTGTTTTAACACGAACGAAGCGAAAAGGGAGGGCTTTTGGAAAAGCCGTTTCCAATATCCGGGCTTATCGAAAGCCGGGGAAAGGTCCGCTATAGGCCATTTGTTTTTTGCCGCCCTCGCCAGCCTGCAAAATACAAGGTGGGAAGGGGACTTATTTCGCCCGCAACGGCACAGGTTGTCGTCTTCGTGTTAGAACCTTCGGTGGTACCAGTCGAAATCCCCGTAGCCGGTGCGTGCGGCTATTAGCCGTTGTAATACCTTCCGGTGCAGTTGCAACGCTTCGGGCGTGTATTGTAGTACCGGCGGGAGGCCTATAGCCTTATACCGATCCGGAAAGTTGTTTTTAAACCATGCGTTCCGGGCGTCCCGGGCTGTTTTCCGGGCTAAAGCTTTTACTCCGGCCACCGTTGGTTTGAGATGTTGGGGTATTAGCAAGGCCGATCCCAACTTTGCTTCGGCGTTTGCCTTTTCGTTTCCGGGGATTCCCATATGGCCCGGGAACCAGCGTACGTATACCTGGTGTTTATCTATAAAGCAGTGAATTTCTTTAAAAGCCCCTTGTAAACTATTAAGGGCCGTGCTTAAACAGCCGTTGGCCGCCGAGGTGTTATCGAGGCACAAGTGGAAAGTGCAGTTGCGGAAGCTTTAAACGGCTTTACGGAGGCCCATTCGGGCCCCTTCCGCTTCGCCGTCGAATACTTCCGCCGGGTGCGCTAGCCGGCCGTGCCCGGAAAGTTTGCGTTAGCCGGCTTAGTATATTACCCAGCCGTATCCAACTGCCCCGTCCTTTGCTTTGGACCCGTCGTTATATATTATAACGTCGGTAAGTGGAAGGGTGCGAAGCCACGCTATAAAAGCTTTTGCGGCTGCGGGCTTTTCTTATGTGGCCACCGTAAGCCTCGTATATTTATAAAGGATGTAGGCCGGGCGAGTGCAAACCGGAAGGAGTTCGGCCGTCCTTTGCAAAAAGGTCGTAAGCCTGCCGGGTAAGCCTGCCCTAGGCCTTCGGGCGTTAAAAGCCGGCTTAGCCGCTGCGGCTAAGGGGTGCTTTTCCGGAACCGTATTTATGCGGGCCGCGAAACGAAGGCGGGCTTGTTCCAAAAGCGCCTGGGCGTTTGGGATGCCGGATTCGTAATGCAGGGCGTTTATCGGTGCGGTTTTCCAAGCCGGAACCACTGCCCGGAGGGACGCGGTTAAAGCTTTATCCACCCGTTCGATTAAATGGCTTTAGCAAATATATTGCTATTGTGCTGGTTTATATGGGTGTGGTTTGGTTTTGCCCCTATACCACACTTTAGCCCCGTATAAAGCCGTGGGGATTATAACCGTCGTAACGGCTTTATGGACCGAGTGTGCCGGTATCCCCCCTATCGAGTTCGTAAGCTTCCGGAGGTGGTTGGCAACGCTTTGGGCTTTTGCAGCCCTGTTGTCGACGTGGGCTTTAAAGTTAAGCCTTTGGTCGAAAAAAACCCCTAACCACCGTAAAGCTCTTGTAGCTTGTTGGATGGTAAGGCTTTCCGCTATAACCGCTGGGGTTGTAGGGTTTTTCCGCCTGGAAAAATGCATAAGTTCGCACTTTCCCGGGTTGAAAGCCACTTTGTTAACCTTTCCCCAACGTAGGATTTCCGTTACCGTAGCCCTGCTTTACGAAAGCACTTTTCCGGGGTGCTACCCGTTACGCAAATGCCTATATCGTCCGCGTATTCGTACCTAACCGCTTTTGCTTTAGGTAGGATTTCGGCCATATAAAGCATAAACAAGACCGGTAACGCCGGTAACCCTTAGGGTAGCCCGCAGTCCGGGGAAAAGGGGGTGCCGTGGCGTCCTCCAAATGTTAAAAGTGGCCTAAAGTCACGTGGGTGGCAAACTGGTGCCCCACAGCTTTAGGCCTATGCACTGGCCCTAGTATTTTAGCCTGCGCGCGCCTTAGCCCGCGATTTAGTAAAATAGCCAAAAAATAATCACCAATCACTTCGGGTGCTTGTATCGCGCACTTCCATTAGGTTATAAGCCTTCGCGCCACCGTTAACGATATCTTTACCTAATTAGGAAAAATTAACGGTGCACGAGTTGTTTTCCCGTTGCTTGCGTTTTCCCGCCGTGGATTACGGGCGAGGCGCAGCAGTTAAAAACCGTTAAAACGACAATTAACAAGGCCGCGTTCGGCGCCGATTAGCAACCATAACAAAGCAATAACGATAACCCTTTTAACGCCTAAAAGCACCATTTCCCTTGCAATCCAACGCCTTTATACGCGTTAAAAGTGCCAACAAAGTCGCCAAAATGGCGGAATACCGCGAAATCGCAGTAAAGGTTCCGGACCTGCTAGGGCCTTTTAACCTGGAGATATGGAAGCGCACCATCCGGGTGCATTTAACCGCTTCCCGCAATATTTCCTTTATATTTGCTAACCCTCCGGCTAAACCGGTTGGAGCGGAAAACTACGAAGCTGTACAGTTATGGGCTTTTAAAAGGATATTAATATGGTACTGCATTCGTAACAATATCGAAAAGGTAACCACGGATTTGGAAAAGGCCGGCTAGGACCGCCTTAAAAACGACGAGGATTAGGACCTAAAAGCTTTTTAAAATAAGGTAATTAGCACCATTAAAATTACCGCTAACGGCCGTTTCGACGCCTTAATTAACGAACACTATACAATTTCGGTGGAAAAGTTTAACGGTAACGTTAAAAAATATACGGACCGCTGGTTATAAGTAAAGCAGGCTTTAAATTAGGCCAATATTAACATTCCGGATCGGATGCTTATAAGGAGCCTTATTAACGGGCTTAGCGCCACTTACCTTTTTGCGGTGGCTATAGCTTTAGGGAGTTGTAAAAGCGAGCGCCGCACTCCCGCTAACTTTATTTCGAAAGTGCTCGAAAATACGGCGGTTATAAAAGCCTCGAAATCGAAGGCTATAATTAACATTAACAAAAAGCCGGAGGGATTTTAAAAGCCGAGGCCTTGTAATAAAAAGGGTTGCACTATCGTTTCGCGTGCTTCCCACCACGATAAGTGCGGTAAGCATTACAAAAGCGGTAACGATAACTGCTAGCTTTTGCACCCTAAGCTTAAAAAGGCTTAAAAGGCCAAGTATCCGGAGCGGCGCTTTTAGCGAGGCAATAAGGCAGCCAACGAGGTTATAGCTAACCCGAAGGCTGCCAACCATACTGGTGGTATGCCGGTTAATCGGGGCAATACTAGCTAATATAACATGGTTAATACCGCTTTAAACAATGTTAACAATGCTCGTAACGCCGTAATAATCGACTCCGGCTCGTTTAAGCACCACTTTAACGATCGCAAGTGGTTTACCTCGCTAAAAAAGCGCGAGGTCCCTTATAACGCTACCACGGCCAACGGCGGCGCCCAAGTTTCCGTTAAAAAGGGCACCGTCGAAATGCATTAGCGTAATAAAACGGGCGTTACTACAGTTACCCTATAGGCAATCTTTACGCTTAAATCCCCTTTTAACCTTTTTAACCTTGGCAAAATGCGCAAAGCAAGCTTAAAAGACGATTAAACCGATTACTTCGTAACGCCCGACGATAAGTGGTTAAACAGTTACTAAATTAACAATAACGTATTAATTGCTAACGTTAACGTGCCCGCAAGCGCGCCCCCGGGCTTTATAGCCCTAAGCAACGCACTTAACGAAGGAAACCAACCGACGGAAGCTAACGCACCGACCACGATAAAACGCTCGGTGCCTTACGTAATAATGCATCGGCGCCTAATGCATGCTAATAAAAAGGCGGTAATAACGGCCTGCCGCGCTGCAAGCATTAAAGTTAGCTACTTTAAAGTATTAAAATATACTTGTAACGGCTGTTTGGAAAGCAAAGCGACCCAAATTATCGGCAATCGTTACTTCCACCGCATTACCCGCCTTTTAAGCCGTATTTACATAAATACATTAACCATTTCGCTTACTTTATACGGCGGATATAATTACGCCGTTTATATTACTAATAAAGCAATTACTTTTAACTGGGTGATTTTTGCAGTTAGCAAAGCCAGCACGGAGATTTTTACGAAGGTTTATAATTGGATTAGCTATATTAAACTCCAGTTAGGCATTAAAATACAGGCAATTTACACGGACGGTGGCACGGAGTTTAACCCGGAAAAGCTAAAAGCCTACTGCATTATTTAAAGCAAAGCTTGCGAGATTAACCCGGCGCGATGCCCGGAAATGAACAGCATCGTTAAGCGTGCTAACCGTACTATACTTAACGCGGCTCGCACCGGGATTAACGCCAACGGCCTGTACAAGAAGTACTGGGTATATGCCCTGCAAGCAGCGAAAAGGGTGCTAAATTACACCCTAAATACAGCTTTTAACGGCAAAGAAAGCCCGCACGAGGCGTGGGCAAAAGCAATCGGCCTTAACGAGGAGTATTACCAACCACCAATCCGTACCTTCCGCATTTGGGGCGCGGTCGCTTAAATGCTAATTAAAAACGGCAAATAAGCTAAAGCTAACAAAATGGCCCCTAAAGTAACGAAAGGCCGGCTTATAGGCTGGGAAAGCCTCCATAACGAAATCCTGCTAGTTAAACCGGATGGTACTAACAAGGTTTTCCGTTACCGTAACGCACGGATTAACGAGGGCGCTAGTAAGCGCCGAAAGTCGCTTTATAACTTTGTTAAAAAGGCGATTACCATTAATGCGGTTAATAAAGCCGTTGTTAAAAACCTTTACTTTATAATAGGCACTTAGGTTTATAATACTAGCCTAATTACTAATTCCACCGATAGTAACGATGGTAACACCGGTGCAACTGGCGATACTGCCGGCCCCGGAGGTAATAACGATTTATCGCCTGCGGAAAAAACCGGGGAAACCGAAGCGGAAAACGAGGAGCTTGCCGCTGCAAAGCCTAAAAAGCTTAAAAAGCCCGCCGGCCCGGGCATACCAACACCCGAAGGAACTTCCGAGCTCGGCAACGAAGCGGTTACGATGCCCGCAGCGCTTAAAAAAAGGACCTGCAAAAAGCGGCCGCCGCCCCCCGAGTGACCGGCGATTAAAAGAGCGCTTAACGGCCTTTAAGCATTATAAAGTCCTAATACCAAAAACCTGCAAAAAAGGGAGCCCGCGGAAGCATTTACAACAGCTCGCTTCGAGTTTAAAAATATTAAAAAAGTGGCGGAAAAGGATCCGGGTAACCCTAAAAGCGCCGGAAACGACGAAAGCTTTTACAGCTTTAATACGGATACTAAGGCTGCTAAAAAAACTGCCCGAAAAACGGGTTTTGCACTTGTTAACATCACGTACCCGGATAACGATATCGTTTTACCCTAAAAAATCGGCGGCTTTAAAATCCTTAACCTCGCGCTTTTTAACGTCGTTACGGTACCGGGAACACCGTATATTCCGGCCTATTACTACGACGCGGTAAAGCACGAAACCGAGTACGAGCGATATTATAAGCTAGCAATGCAAAAGCAAATTAACACGCTGCTCGAAAAAGGCACGTAAATGCTGGAAAAATTACCCTTAAGCGCTAAAACACTGCCGGGCAAATGGGTATACGTGCTTAAACTAACGCCTAACGGCGCTTTTAAAAAAATTAAAACGCGTTAGGTTGTTTGCGGCAATTACGACGATATTCCGGGCGAAGATAAGGTTGCAACGTACGCGGTAATCGCCTATGCAGCATTTACGAGGGTGTTTTTTATGCTTGTAGCCGTTAACGACCTTAAATGCCGCTAGTTCGACTTCGTAGTTGCTTATTTTAGCGCTATCGTACTTGGTAACGTTATGGTATACGTACAGTAACTTTAAAGCATTCCGGTTAGGTAAAAAGGCTATTATTGCCGCTTAAAAAAAGCACTTTACGGCTTCCGCAAATCGCTTTTGTGGTGGTATTAAACGATTACTCCGGAGCTCGAAGCATTTAGCTTTAGGCCGATTTACTAAAACGTTTGCCTTTACCGCAAAAAGGAAACGGGCGCTATGCTATTGCTTTACGTAAACGATTTCCAAATTGCCGCTTGTACGGTTACGGAAATTAAAGCCATCGCTAACGAAATGGGTAACCGGTTCGAAATAACCGCTTTAAATAACGCAAAAACGTTCCTCGGTATGCAAATTGTAAGGGATCGCTAGCGGAGGACTATAAGCTTTTACCAACGCGATTATATTAATAAGATTATTACTAAATACGGACGGGAAAACCTTAAAGCAGTAAAAACGCTTTGGCCTTTTAGCTTTGTAATGCCGATTATTTGGGACCCTTTCCCGCACGAGGAGGTTTTGCGCTACCAGTTGGAAATAGCGAGTATTAGCTACTTCGCTGGTATTACTCGCCCTAATATTACGTATACCGTAAAAAGGTTGCAAAAAGTTAACGCTAATCCCGGTAATAAGCATTTGGCACTGCTAAAACATTTTAACGCTACATTATTAGCATTAAAAAGCTCGCGCTTACCTTTAATGGGCTTACTTATAGCGCCGAAGCGATAAGTTTAAAAGTTTACGGAAATGCCTCGTTCGCCAACTACTTCCGTACGAGGGCATTTACAAGCGGCGTAATCGTTATGCTAGCGGGTGGTTGTTTACTAGCAATTAAAAAAGCAAACTTTTATAACGACGTTAACGACGAAAGCGGAGTTCGTTAACCTCCTGCTAACGGGCCGGGCTTTGCTTTGGATTAAAAGCATTTTAAAGGAAACTGGATACCCTTAGCGAAAAACTTTCGTAGTGCATACGGATAGCGCTAACGCCCAAACGACGGTGTTAAACCCGTTGGAATTAGCCCGCACCCGTATAATCGACCTCCGTTACAAATGGGTAATCGATATTGTAAAGCGTTAACTTTTCCACCTTAAGCTAATTGGCACGGCCAATATAAAAGCGGACGGTTTTACGAAGGGCTTAACGGCGGAAAAACAGGCGAGGTTTTATTTTAGCTGGGAATGCAGCAAATGCCGCAGTAAACGGCTTATAGGAAAACTAGGGAAACATTACGAACTTAAAAGGTTACTACGTAAATGCGTGCTCGTAATGCCTTTAAAACCGTTGCATGGCTTACGAGGGGGTGTTAAAAGTGGCCTAAAGTTACGTGGGTAGCAACTGGTGCCTTACAGCTTTAAGCCTATGCATTGGCCTTGGTATTTTAGCTTGCGCGCGCTTTAGCCCGCGATCCAGTAAAGTAGCTAAGGAACAATTACCAATCACTTCGGGTGCTTATTATCGCGCACCTTTATTACCAAACGCACTTTAACCACCCTGTTTTTTGCAAAAGATAATACCTATCGTATTAACGTTGGATCCCAGCCTTGGTTTAAAAGCCTCCGAAGGAGCTTCCGGCGGAGTACGGCGTTAAAAGCCTTTTGTACATCCATGGTAACGAAAGCGGCCGTTTTATGCTTTTGGAAAGCCCGTTCCACCTCGTGGGCCACGCATGCCGTTAAATCGATGGCGGCCTTTTTCGGGGTAGCCCCGGCGTGTTGCGAAGCTATAAGCCCGTATTGTAGTGCGAAGGACGCCATCCGCGAAGCCACTAGCCGCTCCAGCCTTTTCCTTAAGCACGGGAGCAAAGCTATCGGGCGGTAGGATTTTAAGTCCGTTATATCCGTTTTATTCGGCTTTTTTAGCATAACCACTTCCGCTGTGCGGAAAGGGCTAGGGTGGTGCCCGGCCCTAAGGCAGGCTTTAAAAAAGGCCTTAACGTATTCCCCTATTGCCGGCCATACCGCTGTAAGCAGCTTAACCGTTAAAAAGTCGACGCCCGGGGCCGTGTTTGCCGTGCTAACAGTGCACTTTCGGCATTCCTCCAAAGGGACGTGGGGGTCCCACGGGAGTTGTGCGGTCCTTTAGGTAGCTGTTAAAAGTGGCCTAAAGTTACGTGGGTGGCAACTGGTGCCTTACAGCTTTAAGCTTATGCATTAGCCCTGGTATTTTGGCCTGCGCGCGTTTTAGCCCGCGATTTAGTAAAGTAGCTAAAAAACAATTACTAATCACTTCGGGTGCTTGTTATCGCGCACCTCCATTAGGTTATAAGCTTTCGCGCCACCGTTAACGATATTTTTGCTTAATTAGGAAAGATTAACGGTGCACGAGTTGTTTCCCGTTACTTGCGTTTTCCCGCCGTGGATTACGGGCGAGGCGCAGCAGTTAAAAAACCGTTAAACGACAATTAATAAAGCCGCGTTCGGCGCCGATTAGCAACCATAACAAAGCAATAACGATAACCCTTTTAGCGCTTAAAAGCACCATTTCCCTTATAATCCAACGCCTTTATACGCGTTAAAAGTGCCAACAAAGTCGCCAAAATGGCGGAATACCGCGAAATCGCAGTAAAAGTCCCGAACCTGCTAAAGCCTTTTAACTTGGAAATATAAAAGCGCACCATCCGAGTGCATTTAACCGCTTCCCGCAATATCTCCTTTATATTTGCTAACCTTCCGGCTAAACCGGTTAAAGCGGAGGATTACGAAGCTGTATAGTTATAAGCTTTTAAAAGGACATTAACATGGTATTGCATCCGTAACAGTATCGAAAAGGTAACCACGGACTTGGAAAAGGCCGGCTGGGACCGCTTTAAAAACGACGAGGATTAGGACTTAAAAGCTTTTTGGAACAAAGTAATTAGCACTATTGGAATTACCGCTAACGGCCGTTTCGACGCCCTAATTAACGAACATTATATAATTTCGGTGGAAAAGTTTAACGGTAACGTTAAAAAGTATACGAACCGCTAGCTACAAGTAAAGCAGGCTTTAAATTAGGCTAATATTAACATTTCGGATCGGATGCTTATAAGGAGCCTCGTTAACGGGCTTAGCGCCACTTACCCTTTTACGGTAGCTATAACTTTAAAAAGTTGTAAAAGCGAGCGCCGCATTCCCGCTAATTTTATTTCGAAAGTGCTCGAAAATACGGCGGTTATAAAGGCCTCGAAATCGAGGGCTATAACTAACATTAACAAAAAGCCGGAAGGATTTTAAAAGCCGAAGCCTTGCAATAAAAAGGGTTGCATTATCGTTTCGCGTGCTCCCTATTACGATAAGTGCGGTAAGCATTACAAGGGGGTAACGATAACTGCTAGCTCCTGCACTTTAAACTCGAGGAGGCCTGGAAGGTTAAGTATTCGGAGCGGCGCTTCCAACGAGGTAATAAGGCAGCTAACGAGGTTACAGCTAACCCGAAGGCTGCCGACCATACTAGTGGTATGCCGGTTAATCGGGGCAGTGCCAGCTAATACAATATGGCCAATACCGCTTTAAGTAATGTTAACAGTGCCCGTAACGCCGTAATAATCGACTTCGGCTCGTTTAAACACCACTTTAACGATCGCAAGTGGTTTACCTCGCTAAGGAAGCGCGAGGTCCCTTATAACGCTACCACGGCTAACGGCGGCGCTTAAGTTTCCGTTAAAAAAGGCACCGTCGAAATGCATTAGCGCAATAAAGCGGGCGTTACTACAGTTACTTTACAGGTAATTTTCACGCTTAAATCCCTTTTTAACTTTTTTAACCTTAGTAAAATGCGTAAAGCAAGCTTAAAAAACGATTAAACCGATCACTTCGTAACGCCCGACGACAAATGGTTAGGTAGCTACCAAATTAACAATAACGTACTAATTGCTAACGTTAACGTGCCCGCAAGCGCGCCCCCGGGCCTTATAGCTTTGGGTAACGCACTTAACGGAGGAAACCAACCGACGGAGGCTAACGCACCGACCATAACAAAACGCCCGGTACCTTACGTAATAATGCATCGGCGCTTAATGCATGCTATAAAAAGGCGGTAATAACGGCTTGCCGCGCTGCAAGCATTAAAGTTAGCTACTTCGAAGCATTAAAGCATACCTGTAACGGTTGTTTAAAAAGCAAAGCGACCTAAATTATCGGCAATCGTCACTTCCACCGCATTACCCGCCTTTTAGGCCGTATTTACATAAATACATTAACTATTTCGCTTATTTTATACGGCGAATATAATTACGCCGTCCATATTACTAATAAGGTAACTACTTTTAACTGGGTGATTTTTGCAGTTAGCAAAGCTAGCACGGAGATTTTTACGAAGGTTTATAACTGGATTAGCTATATTAAACTCCAATTAAGCATTAAAATATAAGCAATCCATACGGACGGTAGCACGGAGTTTAACCCGGAAAAGCTAAAAGCCTATTACACTGCTCGAAGTAAAGCTTGCGAAATTAGCCCGGCGCGATGCCCGGAGATAAACAGCATCGTTAAACGTGCCAACCGTATTATACTTAACGCGGCTCGCACCGGGATTAACGCCAACGGCTTGCATAAAAAGTACTGGGTATATGCTTTGCAGGCAGCGAAAAAAGTGCTAAATTACACTTTAAATACAGCTTTTGGCGGCAAGGAAAGCCCGCACGAGGCGTGGGCAAAAGCAATCGGCTTTAACGAGGAGTATTACCAACCACCAATCCGTACCTTCCGCATTTGGGGCGCGGTCGCCTGGGTGCTAATTAAAAACGGCAAACAAGCTAAAGCTAACAAAATGGCCCTCAGGGTAACGAGGGGCCGGCTTATAGGCTGGGAAGGCTTTTATAACGAAATTTTGCTAGTTAAGCCGGATGGTACTAACAAGGTTTTTTGTAAAGAGTTGGCCCGTGCGCCGGCGCCCTACTTTACCTATAAAAGCGTTACCCATTAAATAATTACCTTTTACGAAAACCACGGACATATACAAAGCTGTTTCCCTTTTTTAATAGCGGCTTTGCGGCCGCCTTGCACTTTTAACAAGTTATAAGCTTTTAATTCCCATAAAAATGAAACTACTTGCAATTCTTTTTGGCCGGTGGCCGCGTTAATTCTCGTTGTTTTAGCCGGTGGCCGCAATCACGTTTTAAAAGCCGGTGGCCGCACATTAACGTTTTCCGGTGGAAAACGTCTCCCGGTGGGAAACATCGCCCGGTAAGCATAACGTTTTAAAAGCCGGTAGCCGCATAATAACGTCTTCTGGTGGAAAACGTCTCCCGGTGGGAGATATCGCCCGGTGGGCATTACGTATTATTTACTTTACTATCACCCGGTGGGCGACAACGGGCCGCTGCCCTACTTTCCTATTACTTTTTCTTATGGGCCGCTGCCCTACTACCTTTGTTAATTTTTGCATAACAGCAATAACAACGACGACGACGGCAGTCGCCTATTGCTTACCACCGCTCGAAATGTCCTCTACTTATAAAAAGGCAACTGTTAAAATACCTGCCTTGCAAGGGCCTTCCAACTTAAAAGCGTGAAAGCGCGCCGTTAAAGTGCATTTAATCGCGAGCGGCGCCGACGATTACATTAGCGACAACCCGCCTTTTTAACCCGACGATCCGGCCGCTTTTAAAGCTTAAAAAGTTAAAAAGGTCCTCGTTTAGTACTTTATTAAGCAGTTAATTACGGAGGTTATTAACGAGCTTAAACGATAAGGTTAAAGCTTTAAAGCCGACGATTCCGCCCGCGATTTTAAAGCTTTTTAGCTCGCCGTTACCACCAAAATTGGCCAAAATACCGACGCCCAACTCGATGGCTTAATAAAAAAGTTTGTTAACCTCGAGGTATCCAAATATAACGACGTTAAAAAATACGCTAACCGTTAGCTCGAGTTTAAAAAACAAATGGAGAAAGCCGGCGTTGTAATTCCGGACCGTTTTTTCGTTAGTTACCTTATTAAAGGTTTCCGAAAGCATTATCCAATCGCCGTTACCGTCGCCTTAAGCGCCCATCCAGTGCCCGCCGGCCGCACCCCGATTTAAATTATCCAAACCGTTATCGAAAACGTAATTACTTTCGAGCCGACCGACCTTTCCCTAGCTAATACCAACGCGCTTACCGTTTGCACTAAAAAGAACTGTTTAATAGTTTCTCGCTTACCTTACCACGACCGGTGCGGCAAGCACTATATAAAAGGCGACGACGGGTGCTAGCTATTGCACTTTAAACTAGAGGAGGAATACTACAAGTAAAAGTAATAAAGCGCTGCACAAGCTATAAAAACAGAAAAGGCTGGAGGAGTTAACCCCCGGGCCGTTAATTATACTACTGCAATGCCTGTTAACCGCGGCAGCGCTAAACAGTATGCCATGTAATCGAAAAACCCTACCACGGATATTAAATTATGGGCAAAAGTTGCCGATTAAAAATAGCTTTACTTTTGTAACGCTTTCGTGGTTATAAAAGGGTGTAAAGAGTTAGCCCGTGCGCCGGCGCCCTATTTCACTTATAAAAGCGTTACTTACTAAATAGTTACCTTTTACGAGGATTACGGACATATATAAAGCTGTTTCCCTTTTTTTAATGGCGGCTTTGCGGCCGCCCTGCACTTTTAACATTTTCCGTTACCGTAACGCACGGATTAACGAGGGCGCTGGTAAGCGCCGAAAATCGCCCTATAACTTTATTAAAAAAGCGATCACTATTAATGCGGTTAACAAAGCCGTTATTAAAAACTTTTACTTTACAGTGGGCATTTGGGTTTATAATACTGGCTTAACTACTAATTTCACCGACAGTAACGATAGTAACACCGGTGCAACTGGCGATACTGCCGGCCCCGGAAGTGATAACGATTTATCGCCTGCGGAAAAAACCGGGGAAACCGAAGCGGAAAACGAGAAGCTTACCGCTGCAAAGCTTAAAAAGCCCAAAAAGCCCGCCGGCCCGGGCATGTTAACACCCGAAAAAACTCCCGAGCTCGGCAACGAGGCGGTTACGATGCCCGCAGCGCTTAAAAAAAGGACTTGCAAAAAGCGGCCGCCGCTCCCGCCGAGTAACCGGCGATTAAAAGAGCGCCTAACGGCCTTTAAGCATTATAAAGTCCTAACATTAAAAAACCTGCAAAAAAAGGAAGCCCGCGGAGGCATTTATAACGGCTCGCTTCGAGCTTAAAAATATTAAAAAGGTGGCGGAAAAAGATCCGGGTAACCCTAAAAGCGCCGGAAACGACGAAAGCTTTTACAGTTTTAATACGAATACTAAAACTGCCGAAAAAACTGCCCGAAAAACGGGTTTTGCATTCGTTAATATTACGTACCCGGATGACGATATCGTTTTGCCTTAAGAAATCGGCGGCTTTAAAATCCCCGACTTCGCGCTTTTCGGCGTCGCCACGGTGCCGGGAACACCGTATATTTCGGCCCATTACTACGACGCGGTAAAGCACGAAACCAAGTACGAGCAATACTATAAACCAGCAATGCAAAAGCAAATTAACACGCTGTTTAAAAAAGGCACGTAAATGCTAGAAAAATTGCCCCCGAGCGCTAAAGCACTGCCGGGCAAGTGGGTATACGTGCTTAAGCTAACGCCTAACGGCGCTTTTAAAAAGATTAAAACGCGTTGGGTCGTTTGCGGCAATTACGACGATATTTCGGGCGAGGATAAGGCTGTAACGTACGCGGCAATCGCCTATGCAGCATTTACGAGGGTGTTTTTTATGCTTATAACCGTTAACGACTTTAAATGCCGCCAGTTCGACTTCGTGGTTGCCTATTTTAACGCCATCGTACCTGGTAACGTTATGGTATACGTATAGCAATTTTAAAGCATTCCGGTTAAGTAAAAAGGCTATTATTACCGCTTAAAAAAAGCACTTTACGGCTTTCGCAAATCGCTTTTATAGTGGTATTAAACGATTTTTTAAAGCTCGAAGCATTTGGCTTTAGGCCGATTTACTAAAACGTTTACCTTTACCGTAAAAAGGAAACGGGCGCCATGCTATTGCTTTACGTGGACGATTTCCAAATTGCCGCTCGTACGGTTACGGAAATTAAAACCATCGTTAACGAAATGGGTAGCCGGTTCGAAATAACCGTTTTAAGTAACGCAAAAACGTTCCTCGGCATGCAAGTTGTAAGGGATCGCTAGCGAAGGACTGTAAGCCTTTACTAACGCGATTATATTAATAAAATTATTACTAAATACGGACGGGAAGACCTTAAAGCAGTAAAAACGCTTTAGCCTTTTAGCTTTGTAATGCCAATCACTTGGGACCCTTTCCCGCACGAGGAGGTTTTGCGCTACCAGTCGGAAATAACGAGTATTAGCTACCTCGTTGGCATTACTCGCCTTAATATCACGTATACCGTAAGGAGGTTGCAGGAGGTTAACGCCAATCCCGGCAACGAGCATTTGGCATTGCTAAAGCACTTTTAGCGCTACATTATTAGCATTAAAAAGCTCGCGCTTACTTTTAATGGGCTTATTTACAACGCCGAAGCGATGGGCTTAAAGGCTTACGGAAATGCCTCGTTCGCTAACTGCCTCCGTACGAAGGCATTTACAAGCGGCGTAATCGTTATGCTAACGGGTGGTCCTATTTATTAGCAATTAAAAAAGCAAACTTTTATAACGACGTTAACGACGGAAGCGGAGTTCGTTAACTTCCTGCTAACGGGCCGGGCTTTGCTTTAAATTAAAGGCATTTTAAAGGAAACTGGATACCTTTAGCGAGAAACTTTCGTGGTGCATACGGATAGCGTTAACGCCTAAGCGACGGTGTTAAACCCGTTGGAATTAGCCCGCACCCGCATAATCGACCTCCGTTACAAGTGGGTAATCGATGCTATAAAGCGTTAACTTTTCACCTTTAAGCTAGTTAGCACGGCTAATATAAAAGCGGACGGTTTTACGAAAGGCTTAACGGCGGAAGGATAGGCGAGGTTTGTTATTTAGCTGGGAATGCAGCAAATGCCGCAATAAACGGCTTACAGGAAAACCAGGGAAACACCACGAACTTGGAAGGTTACTACGTAAATGCGTGCTCGTAATGCTTTTAAAACCGTTACATGGCTTACGAGGGGGTGTTAAAAGTGGCCTGGAATTACGTAAGTGGCAATTAGTGCTTCACAGTTTTAGGCTTATGCATTGGCCTTAGTATTTTGGCTTGCGCGCGCTTTAACCCGCGATCCAGTAAAGTAGCTAAAAACAATTACCAATCACTTCGGGTGCTTGTTATCGCGCACCTTTATTAGTAGCCTTTTGCAGCAACGGGTTTTTTTGTAAGTCGTCCTCCGCCGTAAACCTACGGAGGATTTTACGGCCTAATGCTTTCGCTTTATCTTTTAGGGCTATTTTAACCTCCCCGTCGATATTTAACGGGGGAAGCCGTATAGCGGGTGCAAGTTTATGCCACTTTACAGCACGGTACAGCGCTTTCGGGAAATCCACTTCCTCCAGCACGCTGGCCTAATACTGTCTTTTAACCGCCCGAACCGTTGCTTTTAAAAAGCGGGCTTCGGCCGTAAAAGGCCCGCCGTTTGCCATAGCTTTTGCAAGGTTCCGTTGGGCGTTAGCGCACTTTTCGTTCCACCAGGGTTTAGCCTTTTCTTTTAGCTTTAAGCCTTCGGCCGAAAGCCATTAACGCATTTTTTAGCAGGTTTATTAAAGCCTCGGCCGCTTTATCCAAGTAATCCGCCGTGCATGGGTTTGTAAGTGGCGGCAGGCTGCCGGCCCCCGTTGTTACCGCGTTTGCGAAAAAACGGTAATTTATCGTTTGGTAGCGTAATACGCCGGCAGTCCGGAACGGAGTTATTGCGGTTAAAAACTTCGATCCGTATCGAGCGGTGGTCCGAATCGGTTGCTAGCGAAAGGTCGATTTCCGCTGTTGCCAAAAGGGCGTTAAAAAAGGTAAAATCCAAAACGCTCCCATCGTTTATACGTAGGTTGGCTTAGGTCGGTAAAGTAGGAGGAGGTTATAAGTATTAGCCCATTGGGTTATATCCTGGCCTTTATTCCTATTACTTTTAACCGGATCCCACGCCGGGGACCCTGTGTTAAAGTCCCCAGTTATAATGCATTTTGCCGTTGGGCGCTAACGTAGTAAAAGGTTCAACGAAGGTTCCAAAAGGTCCCTTAAAGGCCTATATACGTTAACGAAAGTGCACCCGGCGACGGTAAGCCAAAGGATGTCCCGGGTGTTACCTGCCGGCCGGTCCGCTACGGGCCGAAACCCCGGGTCCTTCGTACGTAAGTTATTACCCGAGGCCTGGTTTGGTGGTCGTGCCAGCTATTTACCGAAGTAAATTAGCTCGTACGACGGGTGGGTGCAAAGCATAAGCTTCCTTTTCCACGCGCTAGGGGGCTTTTGCATTAGCACCACGTCGATATTTTGGCTCTAAAATAGTTGGAGTAAAGTAGCCCCCGCTTCCCAACTACGTCGAACGTTCGCTTAGGCGGCGGTTACAGCACGGCGTTCGGGGCGAAGCCCCGGGCGCCGGGCCCTATTGCCATGCGTTTGTTGTATCCGGTTGGCTGCTGGCATACGTAAAAGCGGCGTTAGTGTTTAGGGGCTTTGGCCCTAGGGTTGTTGGCTAGCGGTACCGTCGGTTCCTCCGGGGGTTTCCGGTTATTTCGATAGCCCTTTCGGGCTCGGGGAGGTCCAGTTCCATATCCGCCAGTACTTCGTATTGGTTGTTGGAATTAACCTTAAGCCTTTTAGCAGGGTGCTTTTCCCTGCTAGCCGTACGGGTTACGCCTTCGGGGGCCGGCGAATTCGCCGGGCTTGCCACGGCAGCGGCTGCGGGGGCGGCGGCGGCGGCGGCGGGGGTAACGGAATAAGCGCGTTACCGGTGTCGGCCGCGGGGCTAGCATCGGCGGTAGCGGCCGTGGTAACGGTAGCGTTAGCGGTGGTAATGGTGCTACGGTGGTGGCGGTAGCGGTCGTAGGGTCCGCCGTCGGATTGCGGCTAGGGCGAAAGTTGCCCGTAGTAGTTCGGTTGCGGAAAAGGTGTTAGCGGCGGCGGCGGCGGTAACGGTGGCAACGGCGGCTTTCGCCGCCTTTGCCGCCGCCCGGTACGCTTGTGCGCTTAACCTCCTAACAGCCCTTTTTCCTTATAAGTTAAGTGCTTTAGCACTCCGTTTACCCGTACGGGCCTTATAGGGCAGTCGGGGTGGTTTGGGCAGGGTATGGGCCCCGAGCAGTTCGCGCATTGCGGGGGGGCCGTACACGGTTGTACGTGCCGGTCGTCGTTTATTTTCCCGCACCGAAAGCACTATCGGCCCGGGCGCAATTGCGGGCCACGTGGAAGCCGTGGCAGCCAAGGGTGTGCTGGGTAACCGGCGGGTGTCGTTGTACGCGGCGTGAGAAGGAAGTAATCCCCTAAAGCTTAAACCCGGCCACTTGCGTATAAAGGGATATAATCCACGATATACGCCTTAGTGGTCGACGCCGGCCCCGGAAGGCTTAACGTTTACCGGTTTGTGCCTTGTTTGGGCTTCCACTTCCTCCCGAACCAGTTTATCCGATACCGGGACGCATTGTTTAAAGCCGTTGGTTAAGAGGTAAGCAGCCGGAAATTACGTATTGTACCAAATTTCGGGCTTTTCGATCCTTTCGGCGTTATATAAACGGCCTAGTTCGGATCGGTGCTGCAAAAGCCGGCTTTGGATATCGGCCGTTTTTGCTTTTAACACGAACCCGGTAGGGTTCGGTACGCTTCCGGGACGTCGGCCGTCGTAAACGGCAGGTTTTTACTATCGGTAAGGGCTTTGCGAATGCTAAAGCCCGTTTGTTGGTTGGCCTAAGCCTGCCGTTTTTCCGGGATTTTAACGAACACCCGGAAGTCGGCTTTAAAGCTTGTTAGTAGGCGGGGTGCCCGGGTAGTTTAGGGCGTACGGCCCCGAAAAGCTGCGCGGGTTGTTGGTTATTAGTGGCCCTCCCGGGCCACTAACGCGTAGTGGCCGGGGGCGCGCGTTGCGGGGGCTCCGGGGCCCCGTATAAGCTTTTTCCTTTTCGGCCGGCGTAGGTAGGCCGAAAAGGGCTTGTTTAGCGTAGTCGATAAAGCAATCTTTCCAGCCGTTAGCTTCGGGGATTGCTTCCGCCGGAAGGGAGCAATGCCGGCGTTAATAGATCGGGCCAGCGTGGCGCAAATTAGGGCCGTTTGTTATTGTTTGCGGCTATAGCTCGCAATAATTTCCTCCGCGGCCGCCGCGGCCGACCCGACAGGTGGGCGCGTACGCCGGCGTTAGGGGAGGGGGGGAGGGGCACCTGTGCCGGTGCTGCCGTCGTGGGAGCCTTCCTGGCCCTGATCGGGCCCTGTTAGGTGTTGCTAATTCCGCAACGGGAACGGCGTAATCGGGTGCGCTAACGCGCGGGGGGCCCGGGTGGCAGCGACGCGTTCCTCCGGGCCGTTGGGCCGACGAGAGGGCGCGCGCCACCCTATTGGCCGAAGGGGGGGCTGTTGGCAACGGCATGTTGCCGTCGCCAGCGCCGTTGGCGGGCGTGGTTATTGGTGTTAGGTCGCTAATTGGCGGGTGTTAAGGATTTGTATGCAATTTGGCAGTATGCACTAATAGCGCAATGCCAAAAATTGGTAAATTCGAGGAAGGTGCTATTTTGGAAAGAGAGAGAAGAGAAAAAGAGTATATTTAACGTTAGCTAGTCGGGATTTACCAATCCTTACCTCCCAGGGGGCATATAACGTGCTAGCGCTACTTAAGCTTAACACGAGGCTATATGTTGCTATCGAAGCGGTTAACAAATTAAACCATAAAGCAAGCTAGCAAAAAAAAAAATAAAAAAATAAATAAAAAATAAAAAATAAAAAAAAAAATGAATAAGAAAAATAAAAAATAAAAAAAATAAATAAATAAAAAAAAAAAATAAATAAATAAAAAATAAATAAAATAAAAAAAATAAAATAAATAAAATAAATAAATAAAAATAATAAAAATAATAAAAAAAGGCCTACCTAAAGCACACGGTTTTTAGGCCGCATTTCGGCGCTTTTTATTAGTAAGCGGGCAATCGGCAAAAAGGCGAATAAACGCCGGGGCGTTTTAAGCGCTGCTGTTAGTGGTAAAGGAAAGCAGTCGGCTAGCAAAGTGCTGGGAAAGTGCAAAGCCGGGTGTAAGCGGAGAGGATCGCAACGGTCCCCTTTTAAGCCCGGCTAAAAAAAAAAAAAGAAAGTTCGGGGGCTAAAAGGCCTAATTTCAACCTTATATGCTTTTTATATGTTTATCGCGTGTTAACGATACGTTGCGCGGTTTGCCAATCGTAAAACGATCGAAGCCGTGCACGATACGGGTATTAAGGCTGTTAAGCAGGCAAAGTAAACGTTAGCAGTAAAGTAAATTGTTGTTGCAAAAGAAAGGGAAGCCCGGAGGGCCCGGCCTGCATAAAATTGGGATATCCCTAATTTTGTAAGGGCCCGCTGGTAAGGCTCGTCCTTATTTAAAATAAAGGCTGCGGGTTTCCAAAAGCCCCGCACTTCCAGCTATTTACAAAAGCCTTGCTGGCCGTAACAAGTGCCGGCCCCCTAAAAAGACGGCATTGTCTTAATGCTAATAGTACAGGTAAAGATCTTCGCTTTTCGAGCGTTCCAAACTTCCATTAAGCCGCATTTTTCCGCGGTTTTCCTCGCCCGCGTTTGGCCGGTGCCGGCGCTTTTGGTCCACCGTCGTCGGCCATGAGGAAAGGTCCGGTAACGTTGGCTTTGCCTTATAGGGCGAGTAGGGTTTCCTGGAACCTTTCGAAGGCTTTAACGACTTTAGGGGCGTGCTTAAAATCCGAGGACCGCAGCCATTAGCCTTCGTGCTTTTCGTAACCCTTCCAAACCACGTAGTACTTTACGGAGCTATTACGCTTAATCCTTTTGTTAGTAATGCGTTCGACCTTATACGACTGGTCGTTAAGGTTGCCAAGGTCGTCGGATTCGTCGGTTTTAGGAGCGTAGTCGACCGGTCCGGGGGGCGGCGGCATACGTTAGTAGGGGTCGTTAGCGGCTTTGTACCGAAGCA
Source organism: Gaeumannomyces sp. JS-464 (assembly GCA_002197995.1). Lineage (NCBI taxonomy): Eukaryota > Fungi > Ascomycota > Sordariomycetes > Magnaporthales > Magnaporthaceae > Gaeumannomyces > Gaeumannomyces sp. JS-464. The sequence goes on from NGZR01000009.1 coordinate 480,973, forward strand.
AATGCTGGATGGAAATCACAAGGTAAATCCGGGTGCCGTTACGGGGCAGGTCCAGCTCGTAAGCCAACGAGAAAACTTTTTTTTTAATAATGTAAGGCTTTTAACGAAAAGGGGCCGTTTTGTTATTTGTTATGCCATTACGCGGCTTGTAAGCCGTGCTTATTTTTAGCCAAACTTAATTTCCAACGTTAAACTCCTTATGGCGGTGCTTGTTATCGTAAATCCTTTTTATTTCGGAAGCAGCAAGGTTTATAACGTATTAGGCTTCCTATCGGAAGTGCTTTTTAACGTACTAGAAATTAGGGGTATTTTTGGGATCCGAGTTGGTTAAGCGAATGATAAGGTTTGGAAGTTTAAATTCGAAAAGAAACTCGTGCGGCGAATAATTTGTGGCTAATGTGGTAAAGTTGTTAATGTCCCACTGGAATGCTGGGAATATATTAACCCAATTGTTAAAATGCTCCTAAGCGTAAAAGCGTAAAGCCAGCTTTATAAGTTAATTCTTCCTTTCGGATTAGCCATTAGCCTGGGGGTGGTAGGCCGTTATTATAGCTAATTTAATGCTAAAGCCTTTCCAAAAGGTTTTCCAAAAGGTACCGGTAAATTTGGCATCCCTATTAAAGATAATAGCACGGGGGCAAAGCCAATCGGCTATTAGGAAGTGTCGTAACAGGAGGGATGCTTAATGTTTAGCGCCGTAAGTGTTATAGCTAGGGATTAGGATGGTTCGTTTAAAGGTTTTATTTATAACCGTTAAAAGCGCGTTATAGGCATTATAAGTGTTTAATTGCCAAAGGGTGTTAGCTAACGGTACTATAGGTAAAGCCGTAATAAAATCCATGGTTAACACGCTTATCGGTTCCGTAAGGGCTTGGATAAGTTAAAAGGTCCTAATAGGCTTTTAATTATCGATTTGGTTTATGCCACAAATATGGCAATGCTTAATATATTGGTTAATTTGGCGCTTTTTAAACCGGAAATGCACTTTTGCAAGCGCGTTTATCATCCTTTGTCGGCCGAAATGGTGCTTATAATCGTAAGCTTTTTTTAAAAAGGTTTTTACCAAAGGGAAAAGGATAACCAAGCGTTCGACTCCGTCGTTATCCTTGTTATATAATAGGCCGTCGATAATACGGAAAGGGTACCCGGGCTTTAAAGCATTTAGCACGTCCTCGTGCTTAAGGGGTTTTTTGCCGGGGCGAAAGGTTGCGAATTCCCGGATTAGCTTGTAAAGCACGGGGTTTTCCTTGTAATGCTTAATAAACTGGAAGCGTAAGTCCTTTTTTATAACTGCCTCGGCCATTTGCAATACGTGCTTAACGTCGTCGTTATCGTTAAAGCCTTTGTCTTAAAACGAGTCTAATACAAGCTCGTCGGGCTTAGCGCGAGTTTTAAGGTCCCTAGTAATTGCGGGGAAGCGAAATAATGCGTCGGGCATAAGGTTAAGGCGTCCTGGCACGTGGTAAACGTCCAAAAAGTAAGCGCTAAAGTAAATGGAAGCGTTTATTAAGCGTTTATTGGCCCGGTTTATAAAAACAGTGTTAAGGCAGGTCCTGTTAACGATTCTAAAGGTGGCATCGTAATTCGTAAATATAACGATACGGTTTTTGTTATTAAAGTAAAGGACAGTACGGAGTTGTTTGCAAGCCTAAACCAGGTAGGCTACTTCCAACTTTAAAGGTCCGTAGTTAAGCTTAAAAGCCGTTAAGCAACGGCTAAGGAACATAATCGGCTGGACCACTGTTAACGGGATTATAGTTTTTAGCTTCCAAACGTACTCCGGCTTGGTTTGAAAAACCATAACTTTAAAGCCGCGTTTAAGGCTCCCATCGATTTGCAGGTATAGCGTGCGGTTTAGGTCGTGGTGGTGCAAACGCATTTCCTTGCAAATAAACTCCTGGAGTGCTTTAAAGGACTGGATTTCGCTAAGGGTAAGCGTAAAAGCGGTGCTTTTTGCGTAGTGCTGGCGTTGGCCGTTTTTGTTTTTGCCCTGTTTCCGGCTTTCGGCTAGCAGCAGGACTTTCCGCTTTTGCAAAAGCTTCGCGATTTTGGCGTAATAGGGGATTATGGAACGCAGGAATCCGGTGCTACCGAGGTACGTTTTTAGGGATTTAAGCGTGCTGGGAAAGGCTAAATCCTTAAAGCTTTAAACTCGCGATTCCGTAATGGAAAATCCCAAAGCGTCGACGTAAAATCCGAGCAGCTCGACGTTAGGGTACCCGACGAAGCTTTTTTTAAAAGAAATGGTTATGCCTTTATCTTCGAACATTTTAAAAATCGTTTTTAAATAACGCTAATAGTTTTGGAAATTGTTCGAAAAAATGATAATATCGTCGATAAAACAGCGGCAAAAGGATTTAAAAGGTCGGAAAAAGTTATCTATAAACCTTTAAACGTAAGCAGGGCTATTCCGGTATCCTATAAGGGCTATTCGTAAACGTTCGAAACCTCGGTGGCTTACGATCGTAAGCTTATTTCGATGCTCCGGGTGCATAAAAAATTAAAAGAAAAAGGCCGTTGCGTTTACGGCTATTGCGTATCTCTTACTTTTAAAAGCCTCGATTACGTTCTGTTAAAAAGGTAAAAGGTAGGCGTTTAGCACGGTAACCTTATTAAATTAGCGTAGGTCGACGATTATACGGCTTTTGGGTTAGCCGTGCATTATGCGCCATACGACGAAGTAAAGAAATGCAAAAGGAATAGCGTGGTTAATTGGTTCCAATCGCTTTTATTCGTTAAACTTATCGTAAGTTTAATTAATAACGTCCTTTTTTTTGCGGGCTACGGGATAAAGCCGGTTAAGTAACTTGGCGTTTTAGTTTTGCCATCCTTTTATAAAAGGGATTTTCATTTACTCGTTTTTAGGGATATCGATAGGGCTACGGTTTCGCCAAATATCGGCCCGCTTATAAATGTTTTTAAAAATGCGAGCCTTCGTGGGGTCGCCGTTATAAACGTGCATTTTGTCCTCCGTTAAAATGTAAAGTGCTTTATTAAAAGCTTTAATTGCTAAGCGCTTTTTTAGCACTTTAAGTAAAGATTTCGGGAGGTTAAGCATAAGGTTTCCGTAGTTAATATTAACTTTCGGTCCGGGATTTTGGTTTTTAAAGTTTTAAAAGGTCGACTTTTTTAGCATTATAGCTTCTTTGCTTTTGCTCCTTTTAATGTTATGTTATAAACTTGGTTAAAAAGTAACTTTGGTTAGCACGCTCGTTTCGCCCGTAAGTTTTTTGGACTTTGGCATTTACCCGCAAATAGTGCTTAGTTATTTAACCGTAAAAGGTTTTAAAATTTATAGTTTAACTGTATTGCTTAAATTACCTGCTTTTTTTTGCCAAGGCCGGTGCCGGTAGCGGTTTCGATCGTGGGGGTTTCGGCCGAAAGGAGGAAGGTCGAAAGGGTTTTAAAGCCGTATTTAGCGCCGTGCTTAATTTGGAAGCCTTAAACCGCGGTGGCTAGTGCGGTTACGCCCGTAACAGCTTTAAAAGCCGTTTTAAAGTCGAGCATTTAATAGATTTAATTCGTATGCTTTGTAATGGTGGCTATGCGTGCATTTTTGGCTAGTTAAAAAGGTTAATCCGACGTGTTATAAACTAAGCAAACGGGTTTAGTTTTGTAATTAACCACGGCATTAAAAACGGCAAAGTGGTCGCCTTTTAGCAAAAAACTCCGTTTTTTGGAAAAAGGGAAGTACGTTACCAGGATAGCTACTATTTGTTAAGCCGGAATTACCACTGCCTTAAAGCACTTAACTGCTTGCACGATTGCTGTGCCTTTTTTAATTGTTATAATAAGCACGTAAAATTAATCCGAAATAAGGTTAATTAAATCGGTTGCAAAGTCGATAAATGCACCTCGAGGTTTAAAAAAGGCGATTTCGAGGATTATGCCGGCTGTTAATCGGTTTACAATCCAAGCGTAGGCCGTTTGCTAAATTACTTCGGGATTGCCGTTAAAAAAGAATCCGGGAGTGAAAAACGTAATTTAAGCGAACTTATTAGCACGTTTAAATCGCTTAAAGTTCTAGCCGGAAAAAATAGGCTATGCGTTAAAGTTTGTAACGTTAAAAATTTTATATTCGTAATTGCGAAAAAAGTTTTTAGCGACGAGGTTTTAGCCAAATCCGGAATTAGCATAAATTTAAATCTTTTGGCCGTTAACAAAAAGCCGGATCGTTATTTTAACATATAAGTATCCGCTTAAAAAAACTGCTTCGGCGTTAACTTTAATGGTTTCCTTATAACGTTAATCTTTTTAAACACGTAGGGAATATGGTTTTCGTTAATTTGATAAATAGGTTCGTTAAAGCAAACCGTAAGGTAAGCGAAAAGCAAATTGCGAAAAGGTATAACAATGCCGTAACGTTTGCAAGTTTGTAAATCGGCTTAGCGATTATCGATAGCATAAATGTTATTTGCATCGATTAAAAAGGCCTCGCTAATATCGTTATTATCGTTAGCATCGCTATAAGCGTTTGGAAAATCCTTTGCATTCGCATTACCGTTATCGACGTTGTGAATGCGGTTTCGCTGGCGGTTATCGCGGTTTTTATCGCGGCGATTACCGTATTTGTCAGCTCGCTTATAGTCGTTTTTACGACTATTACGAGCTTTATACTCGTTACGCTTGTTACGAGGTTTGTAATCGTCGCGGGGCTTATAGCCGCGATTTCGATCATTTCGGCGGTAGTTTTTGTAAAATCCGTAACGGTGTAAGTTATACCGGTCACTTTAATAAAAGTTGTAACGGTGCCGGTAACGGTTATTTCGGTGCTTTTCGCGAAAGTTACGGTTATTACGATGCTTGTGCTTACCGCTATAGTTATCGTTATAGCCCTTTTAGCGGAGGTTATGCTTTTTGGCCGTCGCGTTAGGATATTGCTTTTTAGCGATAGCGATAAGGACGAGGTTATTTTCCTTAATAAACGAAAGTACTTAATGCGAATTTCCATAAGCTTGGGGGCTCGCAATTTCGCTTGGATGCTTAGGTTTAAGCGGTTTTAAATTTGGATTATAGTGCCGTACTAATTGCCGTTTTAGGTAATGCTTATGCTTTTAGCATAACGGAGCATTTTAAATACAAACTAGTGCAAAATAAACTCGTTTGCAGCCAAATCGCGGAGGTTAAGCGTTATTTCGGTGAAAAGCTTAATAACTTTGCTAGTATTTGGGGCGAACTGTCGTTTTAGGGCCGTAAGGATTGTTATAAGGCTTTAAGCTTTTAAAGCCGCACGTTTATCGCGGTTTAGTTAGCTGCTCCACCAAATAAATGCAAAGCCTTTTAATAAAGTTTAAAAAAGGTTAAAAAGCTAATAGTCGACGTTTTAAGCCGTGTTTGGGTTTTTACGGAAAGTGTCGATACGTTTCGTAAATGCGTAAACGTTTATAAAAATTGTTAGTTTTAAGTTAAAAAAAATGCTTTAATTTTTTGGATCTTTTTAGTAAGGATTAAAAATGCTAATTATTTTTCGCTTAAAAAGGAAGCGATTTCCTTAGGGCCGAGTTGATATAATGGTATCGAGGGTTTGTTAACGCCGACGGCGGATCGCCAAATCGCCGGCCTCCTTTTAATTTTATTAGCGACGGTTGTTTTAATTGCGATCTTTGCGGTTCGGAGCGTAAAGGTTGTTAAAGTTACAAACTGGAGTCGAGGGAGGCGTGGCCCGGAAAGGTCGATGCAGCTTTTAACGGGGTACGTTTTCGACCTTTCCGGCTTTAAAAGGGTAAGGTCGGCCCGCATATTAACTTTTTTTAACGTGTTAAGCGGACTGGGAATTTAGCGGGGCTCGGCTTTAATTTTCGCTAAAGTTTAAGTTAAAGTCGAAAATAGCTTGTAAATTACGGCTTCGATTAGCCGTAGCCGTACGGGAAGTTTAATTACAATTACGATCGGGCTTTTTATAGCGATTGGCTTTTATAGCAGGCTTGCTTATGTTAATTAAGTTTTTAGCTTTAAGCTTAACGGCCGGCTGTTTGCTTTATCGGATTTTACCAAGCCGGTAATTAGCTTTACGCAAATCCGGTAAAGGCTAACGGGCACGATTGCCGCTAGCATTCGAGTTATAATAACGCTCGTATTTAAAACGCTTAAAATGCTCGCGGCTGTTTTCGATATTGCCTAATTTCGTTATAATATGTTTAAAAGTCCGAGTTTGCTCGTCCTAAGTTTTTCGAAATTGGCGCTGGCTTTTTTGGAATTGGCGCTGGCTTTTTCGTAGTTCGTTAAACCGATCGAAAGCCCGATAAAGTCGGTTATTTTGCTTTTAAATTTGTAATTTCATGCAGCGAATAAAGTCGCTGTTAAATCCAAGCTTAAAACCTCCGTTTTTGCTAGTAACGCGCTGGTACTCGTCATTTTCCGTCGAGGCTTAAAAAGCCGCCTCGCGATCCGGTTTAAAAAGTTATAAGCGCGTTGGTTAAGGTTAGTAGTTAAAGTCGATCTTTTCCGAATGCGGATTGAAAACGGAAAAAAAGGCAAAGGTATAAGCAGCAGCGGGTGCTTTAGTTGGCACTTTAATGCTTTAAGCAAAAGGGAAAACTAATGCGCTAATTGGCTTAGCGCGTTTAGCCCGTTCCATTTGCATACTATCGTTGTGTAATAAATCGGTAGTGGCTTTATATAATGCAAAATTGCTATTTTTAAATAAAAAGGACTTAGGCATTGCGCCGGGCATGGGCGCCTTTTTGCCTTAATCCTAAAAGTGGTTTTCGGGCGGAAAAGGGTCCGCTATAGTGTTTTTTATGGCTGGGTGATAGCGAAATGACAGCCGATTAAGTTGGGTAAAAAACAGGGGATTTAAAGTTTTCGCCTGCCTAAAGCCTAACGTAAAAGGGATTTGGTATTTCGATCGCGTTTGGCCTAACGAAAAGGACGACGATTAACGGTTTATAAGGCGTTCCTCGCGTAACAGTAGGTTGGAACGTAAAAATCGGCGTCGCCATAGCAAAAGCCGATTGCGGGATTAATTAGGGAAAAGATCTTCGCGCAATAGCAGGTCGGATCTTTTAAAAAAAGCGGTAGTTAAAGCGTTCCGCGCGTAATAGCAAGTTGGGACGTAAATGCCGGCGTCGTTATAATAAAAGCCGGGGAGGAAAAGATCGTCGCGCAATAGCAAGTCGGATTTTCGGGAAAATTAAAAAGGATGTGATACTTTCGCGATTATAAGCGTCGGTCGCTTAGGTTTTCCGAGTTGCTACCATTTATTAAGGCTGTTAGGCAGGCAAAGTAAACGTTAGCAGTAAAGTAAATTGTTATTGCAAAAAAAAGGGAGGCCCGAAAAGCCCGGCTTGCATAAAATTAGGATATCCCTAATTTTGTAAAAGCCCGTTAGTAAGGCTCGTCCTTATTTAAAATAAGGGCTGCGGGTTTCCAAAAGTGATGGAAGTGCGCGACGATAAGCACTCAAAGTGATTTTGTTAATTGTTACTTAACTACTTTACTCGATCGCGGGCTAAAACGCGCGCAGGCTAAAATATTAGGGCCAGTGCATAGGCTTAAAATTATAAAGCACCAGTTGCTACCCACGTAACTTTAAACCACTTTTAACACCCTTTTATAAGCTATGCAACGGCTTTAAATTACGAGCCCGCATTTACGTAATAATCCTCCAAATTCGTAGTGTTTCCCTGGTTTTCCTATAAGCCGTTTACTGCGGCATTTGCTGCATTTCCAGCTAAATAACAAACCTCGCTTGTCTTTTCGCCGTTAAGCCTTTCGTAAGGCCGTCCGCCTTTATGTTGGCCGTGTTAACGAGCTTAAAGGTAAAAAGTTAACGTTTTACAATATCGATTACCCACTTGTAACGGAGGTCGATTATGCGGGTGCGGGCTAATTTTAACGGGTTTAGCACCGTCGTTTAAACGTTAGCGCTATCCGTGTGCACCACGAAAGTTTTTCGCTAAAAGTATCCAGTTTTCTTTAAAATGCCTTTAATTTAAAGCAAGGCCCGGCCCGTTAGCAGGAGGTGTTAAAAGTGGCCTAAAATTACGTGGGTGGCAATTGGTGCCTTACAGCTTTAGGCCTATGCACTAGCCCTAGTATTTTGGCTTGCGCGCGCCCTAACCCGCGATCCAGTAAAATAGCTAAAAAATAATTACCAATCACTTCGGGTGCTTATTATCGCGCACTTCCATTAAGTTATAAGCTTTCGCGTTACCGTTAACGATATCTTTGCCTAATTAGGAGAGATTAACGGTGCACGAGTTGTTTCCCGTTGCTTGCGTTTTCCCGCCGTGAATTACGGGCGAGGCGCAGCAGTTAAAAAACCGTTAAACGACAATTAACAAGGCCGCGTTTGGCGCCGATTAGCAACCATAATAAAGTAATAACGATAACCCTTTTAACGCTTAAAAGCACCATTTCCCTTGCAATCCAACGCTTTTATACGCGTTAAAAGTGCTAACAAAGTCGCCAAAATAGCGGAATACCGCGAAGTCGCAGTAAAGGTCCCGGACTTGCTAAGGCCTTTTAACCTGGAAACATGGAAGCGCATTATCCGGGTGCATTTAACCGCTTCCCGTAACATTTCCTTTATATTTGCTAACCTTCCGGCTAAGCCGGTTAAAACGGAAAACTACGAAGTTGTATAATTATGGGCTTTTAAAAGGACATTAACATGGTATTGCATTCGTAATAATATCGAAAAGGTAATTACGAATTTGGAAAAAGCCGGCTAAAACCGCCTTAAAAACGACGAGGATTAGGATTTAAAAGCTTTTTAAAATAAAGTAGTTAGCACCATTAGAGTTACCGCTAACGGCCGTTTTAACGCCCTAATTAACGAACATTATACAATTTCGGTGGAAAAGTTTAACGGTAACGTTAAAAAGTATACGGACCGCTGGCTACAAATAAAGCAGGCTTTAAATTAAGCTAACATTAACATTCCGGATCGGATGCTTATAAAAAGCCTCGTTAACGGGCTTAGCGCCACCTACTTTTTTGCAATGGCTATAACTTTAGGGAATTGTAAAGCGAGCGCCGCACTCCCGCTAACTTTATTTCGAAAATGGCTCGAAAACATAGCGGTTATAAAGGCCTCGAAGTCGAAAGCTATAACTAACACCAATAAAAAGCCGGAGGGATTTTAAAAGCCGAAGCCTTATAATAAAAAGGGTTGCACTATCGTTTCGCGTGCTCCCTACCACGATAAGTGCGGTAAGCATTAAGAACAAAAGCGGTAACGACAACTGCTGGCTTTTGCACCTTAAGCTCGAGGAGGTTTGGAAGGCTAAATATCCGGAACGGCGCTTTTAGCGAGGCAATAAGGCAGCTAACGAGGTTATACCAACCCGAAGGCTGCCAACCATACTGGTAGTGTGCCGGTTAATCGGGGCAGTGCTAACCAATACAACATAGCCAATACCGCTTTAAGCAATGTTAACAGTGCCCGTAACGCCGTAATAATCGACTCCGGCTCGTTTAAACACCACTTTAACGATCGCAAGTGGTTTACCTCGTTAAAAAAGCGCGAGGTCCCTTACAACGCTACCACGGCCAACGGCGGCGTTTAAGTTTCCGTTAAAAAGGGCACCGTCGAAATGTATTGGCGTAACAAGGCGGGCGTTACTACAGTTACCTTATAGGCAATTTTCACGCTTAAATCCCTTTTTAACCTTTTTAACCTTGGCAAAATGCGCAAAGCAGGCTTAAAAAACGATTAAACCGATTACTTCGTAACGCCCGACGATAAATGGTTAGGCAGCTACCAAATTAACAATAACGTACTAATTACCAACGTTAACGTGCCCGTAAACGCGCCCCGGGCTTTATAGCCCTAAGTAACGCACCTAACGAAAAAAACCGACCGACGGAGGCTAACGCACCGACCACGACAAGGCGCCCGGTGCTTTACGTAATAATGCATCGGCGCCTAATGCATGCTAATAAAAAGGCGGTAATAACGGCCTGCCGCGCTGCAAGCATTAAAGTTAGCTACTTTAAAGCATTAAAACATACCTGTAACGGTTGTTTAAAAAGCAAAGCGACCCAAATTATCGGCAATCGTCATTTCCACCGCATTACCCGCCTTTTAAGCCGTATTTATATGGATATATTAACCATTTCGCCTACTTTATACGGCGGATATAATTACGCCGTTTATATTACTAATAAGGCAACTACTTTTAGCTGGGTGATTTTTGCAGTTAGCAAAGCTAGCACGGAGATTTTTACGAAGGTTTATAATTAAATTAGCTATATTAAACTCCAATTAGGCATTAAAATAAAGCAATCCATACGGACGGTGGCACGGAGTTTAACCCGGAAAAGCTAAAGGCCTATTGCACTGCTCGAGGCAAAGCTTGCGAAATTAGCCCGGCGTAATGCCCGGAGATAAATAGCATCGTTAAACGTGTGTTAAAGGTGCAAAGCGGCCGTAAAACCGCTTGCAAAAAAGGGAAACAGCTTTATATTGTTTGTAATCCTCGTAAAAGGTAATTATTTAATGGGTAACGCTTTTGTGGGTAAAGTAAAGCGCCGGCGCACGGGCTAACTCCTTACACCCCTTTATAACTACGAAAGCGTTACAAAAGTGAAGCTATTTTTAGTCGGCAACTTTTGCCCACAGCCTAATATCCGTGGTGGGGTTTTTCGATTACATGGCATACTGTTTAGCGCTGCCGCGGTTAATAGGCATTGCAGCAGTATAATTAACGGCCCGAGGGTTAGCTTTTCCAGCCCTTCCTATTCCTGTAGCCTGTGCAGCGCCCTGCTACTTCTGCTTATAGTATTCCTCTTTTAGCTTAAAGTGCAATAGCCAGCACCCGTCGTCGCCTTTTATATGGTGCTTGCCGCACCGGTCGTAGTAAGGTAGGCGAAAAACCACTAAAATAATTCCTTTTAATGCAAGCGGTGGGCGCGTTGGTATTGGCTAGGGAAAGGTCGGTCGGCTCGAAAGTAGTTACGTTTTCGATAACGGCTTAAATAATTTGGATCGGGGTGCGGCCGGCGGGCATTAGATAGGCGCTTAAAACGACGGTAACGGCGATTAAAAATGCTTTCGGAAACCCTTAACAAGGTAATTAACGAGAAAACGGTTTGGAATTATAACGCCGGCTTCCTTTATTTGTTTTTTAAGCTCGAACTAACGGTTGGCGTATTTTTTAACGTCGTTGTACTTGGATACCTCGAGGTTAACAAACTTTTCCATTAAGCCATCGAGTTAGGCGTCGGTACTTTGGCCAATTTTGGTGGTAACGGCGAGCTAAAAAGCCCTAGGGTTGCGGGCGGAATCGTCGGCTTTAAAGCTCTAGCTTTATCGCTTAAGCTCGTTAGTAACCTCCGTAATTAACTGCTTAATAAAGTACCAAGCGAGGACCCTTTTAGCCTTCCAGGCTTTAAAAGCGGCCGAATCGTCGGGTTAAAAAGGCGGGTTGTCGCCAATGTAATCGTCGGCGCCGCTCGCGATTAAATGCACCTTAATGGCGCGCTTCCACGCTTTTAAATTGGAGGGCCCCTGCAAAGCAGGTATTTTAACAGTTGCTTTTTTATAAGTAAAGGACATTTCGGGCGGTAGTAGGCAGTAAGCGACTGCCGTCGTTGTTGTTATTGTTGTTATGCAGAAATTAACAAAGGTAGTAAGGCAGCGGCCCACAGGAAAAAGTAGTAGGGAAGTAGGGCAGCGGCCCGTTGTCGCCCACCGGGTAACAGTAAAGTGAATAGTACGTGATGCCCACCGGGCGATATTTCCCACCGGGAGACGTCTTCCACCGGAAGACGTTATTGTGCGGCCACCGGCCTTTAAAACGTTATGCCCACCGGGCGATGTTTTCCACCGGGAGACGTTTTTTACCGGAAGACGTTAATGTGCGGCCACCGGCCTTTAAAACGTAATTGCGGCCACCGGCTAAAACAACGAAAATTAACGCGGCCACCGGCTAAAAGGATTGCAAGTAGTTTTATTTTTATGGGAATTAAAGGCTTATAACCTGTTAAAGGTGCAAGGCGGCCGTAAAGCCGCTTGCAAAAAAGGGAAACAGCTTTGTATTGTTTGTGGTCCTCGTAAAAAGTAACTATTTAATAGGTAACGCTTTTGTGGGTAAAGTAGGGCGCCGGCGCACGGGCTAACTCCTTACAGCGTGCCAACCGTATTATACTTAACGCGGCTCGCACCGGGATTAACGCCAACGGCCTGCACAAAAAGTACTAGGTATATGCCTTGCAAGCAGCGAGAAAGGTGCTAAACTACACTTTAAATACAGCTTTTGGCGGCAAGGAAAGCCCGCACGAGGCGTGAGCAAAAGCAATCGGCCTTAACAAGGAGTATTACCAACCACCAATTCGTACCCTCCGCATTTGGGGCGCGGTCGCTTAGGTGCTAATTAAAAACGGCAAACAGGCTAAAGTTAACAAAATAGCCCTTAAAGTAACGAAAGGCCGGCTTATAAGCTGGGAAGGCTTTATAACGAGATTTTGCTAGTTAAGCCGGATGGTACTAACAAGGTTTTCCGTTACCGTAACGCACGGATTAACGAAAGCGCTAGTAAACGCCGAAAATCGCCCTATAACTTTGTTAAAAAGGCGATTACTATTAATGCGGTTAACGAAGCCGTTATTAAAAACCTTTACTTTACAATAGGCATTTGGGTTTACAATACTGGCTTAATTACTAATTCCACCGATAATAACAATGGTAACACCGGTGCAACTAGCGATATTACCGGCCCCGGAGGTAATAACGATTTATCGCCTGCGGAAAAAACCGGGGAAACCGAAGCGGAAAACGAGGAGCCTGCCGCTGCAAAGCTTAAAAAGCTTAAAAAGCCCGCCGGCCCGGGCATACCAACACCCGAAGGAATTCCCGAGCTCGGCAACGAGGCGGTTACGGTGCCCGCAACGCTTAAAAAAAGACCTGCAAAAAGCGGCCGCCGCCCCGCCGAGTAACCGGCGATTAAAAAAGCGCTTAACGGCTTTTAAGCATTATAAAATTCTAACACCAAAAACTTGTAAAAAAGGGAGCCCGCGGAAGCATTTACAACGGCTCGCTTCGAGCTTAAAAATATTAAAAAGGTGGCGGAAAAGGATCCGGGTAACTTTAAAAGCGCCGGAAACGACGAAAGCTTTTACAACCTTAATACGAATATTAAAGCTGCCGAAAAAACTGCCCGAAAAACGGGTTTTGCACTTGTTAACATCACGTACCCGGATAACAATATCGTTTTGCTTTAAAAAATCGGCGGTTTTAAAATCCCCGACCTCGCGCTTTTCGGCGTCGCTACGGTGCCGGGAACACCGTATATTCCGGCCTATTATTACGACGCGGTAAAGTACGAAACCGAGTACGAGCGATATTATAAGCTAGTAATGCAAAAGCAAATTAACACGCTGCTCGAAAAGGGCACGTAAGTGCTGGAAAAATTGCCCCCGAGCGTTAAAGCACTGCCGGGCAAATGGGTATACGTGTTTAAACTAACGCTTAACGGCGCTTTTAAAAAGATTAAAACGCGTTAGGTCGTTTGCGGCAATTACAACGATATTCCGGGCGAGGATAAGGCTGCAACGTACGCGGCAATCGCTTATGCAGCATTTACAAAGGTGTTTTTTATGCTTATGGCCGTTAACGACTTTAAATGCCGCTAGTTCGACTTTATAGCTGCCTATTTTGGCGCTATTATACTTAGCAACGTTATGGTATACGTATAGCAATTTTAAAGCATTTCGGTTAGGTAAAAAGGCTATTATTGCCGCTTAAAAAAAGCACTTTACGGCTTTCGCAAGTCGCTTTTGTAATGGTATTAAACGATCACTTCGGAGTTTAAAGCATTTAGCTTTAAGCCGATTTACCAAAACGTTTGCTTTTACCGCAAAAAGGAAACGGGCGCTATGCTATTGCTTTACGTAAACGATTTCCAAATTGCCGCTCGTACGGTTACGGAAATTAAAGCCATCGTTAACGAAATGGGTAGCCGGTTCGAAATAACCGCTTTGGGTAACGCAAAAACGTTCCTCGGCATGCAAGTTGTAAAGGATCGCCAGCGGAGAACTGTAAGCCTTTATTAACGCGATTATATTAATAAAATTATTACCAAATACGGACGGGAAAACCTTAAAGCAGTAAAAACGCCCTGGCTTTTTAGTTTTATAATGCCGATTACTTGGGACCCTTTCCCGCACGAGGAGGTTTTGCGCTACTAGTCGAAATAGCGAGTATTAGCTACTTCGCTGGCATTACTCGCCCTAATATCACGTATACCGTAAAAAGGTTGCAGGAGGTTAACGCTAATCCCGGCAACGAGCATTTGGCATTGCTAAAGCACTTTTAGCGCTACATTATTAGCATTAAAAGGCTCGCGCTTACTTTTAGTGGGCTTATTTACAACGCCGAAACGATGGGTTTAAAAGCTTATAAAAATGCCTCGTTCGCTAACTGCCTCCGTACGAGGGCATTTACAAGCGGCGTAATCGTTATGCTAGCGGGTGGTCCTGTTTATTAGCAATTAAAAAAGCAAACTTTTATAACAACGTCGACGACGGAAGCGAAGTTCGTTAACCTTTTGCTAACGGGCCGGGCTTTGCTTTAAATTAAAAGCATTTTAAAAAAAACTAAATACTTTTAACGAGAAACTCTCGTGGTGCATACGGATAGCGCTAACGCCTAAACGACGGTGTTAAACCCGTTAAAATTAACCCGCACCCGCATAATCGACCTTCGCTACAAGTGGGTAATCGATGCTATAAAGCGTTAACTTTTCACCTTTAAGCTAGTTAGCACGGCCAATATAAAAGCGGACGGTTTTACGAAAAGCTTAACGGCGGAAGGATAAGCGAGGTTTGTTATTTAGCTAGGAATGCAACAAATGCCGCAATAAACGGCTTATAGGAAAACCAGGGAAACACTACGAACTTGGAAGGTTACTACGTAAATGCGTGCTCGTAATGCTTTTAAAGCCGTTGCATAGCTTACGGGGGGGTGTTAAAAGTGGCTTAAAGTTACGTAAGTAGCAATTAGTGCTTTACAGCTTTAGGTTTATGCATTAGCCTTAGTATTTTAACCTGCGCGCGTTTTAGCCCGCGATTTAATAAAGTAGCTAAAAAACAATTACTAATCACTTCGGGTGCCTGTTATCGCGCACCTTTATTAGGAGGTTAACGAACTTCGCTTTCGTTATTAACGTCGTTATAAAAGTTTGCTTTTTTAATTGCTAGTAAACAAGACCACCTGCTAGCATAACGATTACGCCGCTTGTAAATGCCTTCGTACGGAAGCAGTTAGCGAACGAGGCGTTTCCGTAAGCTTTTAAGCCTATCGCTTCGGCATTGTAAATAGGCTCGTTAAAAGTAAGCGCGAGCTTTTTAATGCTAATAATGTAGCGCTAAAAGTGTTTTAGCAATGCTAAATGCTTATTGCCGGGATTAGCATTAACCTTTTGCAACCTTTTTACGATATACGTAATATTAAAGCGAGTAATGCTAGCGAGGTAGCTAATACTCGCTATTTCCAACTAGTAGCGCAAAACCTCCTAGTGCGGGAAAAGGTCCTAAATGATCGGCATTACAAAGCCAAAAGGCTAAAGCGTTTTCACTGCTTTAAAATCCTCCCGTCCGTATTTAGTAATAATTTTATTAATATAATCGCGTTAATAAAAGCTTACAATCCTCCGCTAGCGATCCTTTACAATTTGCATGCCGAAAAACGTTTTTGCGTTACTTAAAGCGGTTATTTCGAACCGGCTACCCATTTCGGTAACGGTAGCTTTAATTTCCGTAACCGTACGGGCGGCAATTTGGAAATCGTTTACGTAAAGCAATAGCATAGCACCCGTTTCCTTTTTACGGTAAAGGCAAACGTTTTAATAAATCGGCTTAAAGCTAAATGTTTCGAGCTCCGGAATAATCGTTCGATACTACTACAAAAGCGATTTGCGAAGGCCGTAAAATGCCTTTTTTAAACGGCAATAATAACCTTTTTGCCTAACCGGAATGCTTTAAAGTTGCTATACGTATATTATAACGTTATTAAATACGATAGCGCCGAAATAGGCAGTTACGAAGTCGAACTGTCGGCATTTAAAGTCGTTAACGGCCACAAGCACAAAAAACACCCTCGTAAATGCTGCATAAGCGATTGCCGCGTACGTTACAACTTTATCCTCGCCCGGAATATCGTCGTAATTGCCGCAAATAACTTAACGCGTTTTAATTTTTTTAAAAGCGCCGTTAAACGTTAATTTAGGCACGTATACCCACTTGCCCGGCAGTGCTTTAGCACCCGAGGGCAATTTTTTTAGCACTTACGTGCCTTTTTAAGCAACGTGTTAATTTGCTTTTGCATTGCTGGCTTGTAATATCGCCCGTACTCGGCTTTATGCTTTACCGCGTTATAGTAATAGGCCGGAATATACGGTGTTCCCGGCGCCGTAGCGACGCTAAAAGCGCGAAGTTGGGGATTTCAAAGCCGCCGATCTTTTAAGGCAAAACGATATCGTTATCCGGGTACGTAATGTTAACAAATGCAAAACCCGTTTTTCGGGCAGTTTTTTTGGCAGCCTCGGTATTCGTATTAAAGCTATAAAAGCTTTCGTCGTTTCCGGCGCTTTTAAAGTTACCCGAATCCTTTTCCGCCACCTTTTTAATATTTTTGGGCTCGAAGCGAGCCGTTGTAAATGCCTTTACGGGCTCCCTTTTTTTGCAATTTTTGGTGTTAAAACTTCGTAATGCTTAAAACCCGTTAGGCGCTCCCTTAGTTGCCGGTCACTCGGCGAAGGCGGCGGCCGCTTTTTGCAGGTCCTTTTTTTAAGCGCTGCGGGCACCGTAACCGCCTTGTTACCGAGCTCGGGAATTCCTTCGGGTGTTAGCATGCCCGGGCCGGCGGGCTTTTTAAGCTTTTTAAGCTTTGCAACGGCAGGCTCCTCGTTTTCCGCTCCGGTTTTCCCGGTATCCTCCGCAAGCGATAAATCGTCTTTACCTTCGAGGCCGGCAATATCGCTAATTGCACCGGTGTTACCATCGTTACTGTCGGTGGAATTGGTAATTAGGCCAGTATTGTAAACCTAAATACCTATTGTAAAGTAAAGGTTTTTAATAACGGCTTTATTAACCTCGTTAATGGTAATCGCCTTTTTAACAAAGTTATAAGGCGATTTCCGGCGCTTATTAGCGCCTTCGTTAATCCGTGCGTTACGGTAACGGAAAACCTTATTAGTATCGTTTGGCTTAACTAGCAGGATCTCGTTATAAAGGCCTTCCCAGCCTATAAGCCGACCCTCGTTGCTTTGGGGGCCATTTTTCGGCTTTAGCTTGTTTGCCGTTTTTAATTAGCACCAGGCGACCGCGCTTTAAATGCGGAGGGTACGGATTGGTGGTTGGTAATACTCCTCGTTAAGGCCGATTGCTTTTGCCCGCCTCGTGCGGGCTTTCCTTGCCGTTAAAAGCTATATTTAAAGTGTAATTTAACACTTTCCTCGCTGCTTGCAAAGCATATACCCAATACTTTTTATGCAGGCCGTTAGCGTTAATCCCGGTGCGAGCCGCGTTAAGTATAGTACGGTTAGCACGTTTAACGATGCTGTTTATTTCCGGGTATCGCGCCGGGCTAATTTCGCAAGCTTTGCTTTAAACAGTGCAATAAGCCTTTAGCTTTTCCGGGTTAAACTCCGTGCTACCGTCCGTATAAATTGCTTGTATTTTAATGCTTAATTAAAGTTTAATATAATTAATCCAATTACAAACCTTTGTAAAAATCTCCGTGTTAGCTTTGCTAACTGCAAAAATTACCCAGTTAAAAGTAATTGCCTTTTTAATAATATAAACGGCGTAATTATATCCGCCGTATAAAATAAGCGAAATGGTTAATGTATTTATATAAATACGGCCTAAAAGGCGGGTAATGCGGTGGAAATAACGATTACCGATAATTTGGGTCGCTTTGCTTTTTAAACAGCCGTTATAAGTATGCTTTAATGCTTTAAGGTAGCTAACTTTAATGCTTGCAGCGCGGCAGGCCGTTATTACCGCCTTTTTATTAGCATGCATTAGGCGCCGATGCATTATTACGTAAGGCACTAAGCGCTTTATCGTGGTCGGTGCGTTAGCTTTCGTCGGTCGGTTTTTTCCGTTAAGTGCGTTGCTTAAAGCCATAAGGCCGGGGGCGCGTTTGCGGGCACGTTAACGTTAGCGATTAGTACGTTATTATTAATTTGGTAGCTGTTTAACCATTTATCGTCGGGCGTTACGAAATAATCGGTTTAATCGTTTTTTAACCTGCCTTACGCATTTTACCAAAGCTAAAAAGGTTAAAAAGGGACTTAAGCGTAAAATATTGCCTATAAAGTAACTATAGTAACGCCCGCTTTTACGCCAATGCATTTCGACGGTGCCCTTTTTAACGGAAACTTAAGCGACGCCGTTGGCCGTGGTAGCGTTGTAAGGGACCTCGCGCTTCCTTAGCGAGGTAAACCATTTGCGATCGTTAAAGTGGTGCTTAAACGAGCCGGAGTCGATTATTACAGCGTTACGGGCACTGTTAATATTGCTTAAAGCGGTATTAGCCATGTTATATTGGCTGGCACTGCCTCGATTAACCGGCACACCACCCGTATAATCGGCAGCCCTCGGGTTGGCTATAGCCTCGTTGGCTGCCTTATTGCCTCGCTGGAAGCGCCGCTCCGGATATTTGGCCTTCCAAACCTCCTTAAGCTTAGGGTGCAAAAGCCAGCAGTTATCGTCGCCGCCTTGTAATGCTTACCGCACTTATCGTGGTGGGGAGCACGCGAAACGATAGTGCAACCCTTTTTACTGCAAGGCTTCGGCTTTTCTCGGTTTTAAAATCCTTCCGGCTTTTTTTAGTGTTAGCTATGGCCCTCGATTTCGAGGCCTTTATAACCGCCGTATTTTCGAGCACTTTCGAAATAAAGTTAGCGGGAGTGCGGCGCTCGCCTTTACAACTCCCAAAGCTATAACCACCGCAAAAGGTAAATGGCGCTAAGCCCGTTAACGAGGCTTTTTATAAGCATCCATCCGGAATGTTAATATTAGCCTAATTTAAAGCCTGCTTTACTTATAGCTAACGGTCCGTATACTTTTTAACGTTACCGTTAAACTTTTCTACCGAAATTGTATAGTGTTCGTTAATTAGGGCGTCGAAACGGCCGTTAGCGGTAATTTAATGTGCTAACTACCTTTCCTAAAAAGCCTTTGGGTCCTAATCCTCGTCGTTTTTGGGCGGTCCTAGCCGGCCTTTTCCAGGTCCGTAGTTACCTTTTTATATGTTACGGATGCAATACCATATTAATATCCTCCTAAAAGCCTATAACTATATAGCTTCGTCGTTTTCGCTTTAACCGGCTTAGCCGGAGGGTTAGCAAATATAAAAGAGATGTTGCGGGAAGCGGTTAAATGCACCCGGATGGTGCGCTTTTATGTTTTAGTTAAAAAGCCTTAGCAAGTCCGGGACTTTTACTGCGACTTCGCGGTATTCCGCCATTTCGGCGGCTTTGTTAGCTTTTAACGCGTATAAAAGCGTTGGATTGCAAGGAAAACAGTGCTTTTAGCGCTAAAAGGGTTATTATTATTGCTTTGTTATAGTTGCTAATCGGCGCCGAACGCGGCTTGTTAATTGTCGTTTAACGGTTTTTTAACTGCTGCGCCTCGCCGTAATCCACGGCGGGAGAAACGCAAACCAACGGGAAACAACTCGTGCACCGTTAATCTCCTAATTAGGCAGAAATATCGTTAACGGTGGCGCGAAGGCTTATAACCTAATAAAGGTGCGCGACGACAAGCACCCAAAGTAATTTGTTAATTGTTACTTAACTACTTTACTTAATCGCGGGTAAAGCGCGCGCAGCCAAAATACTAGGGCCAGTGCATAGGCCTAAAGCTGTGGGGCACCAGTTGCCACCCACGTAACTCCAGGCCACCTTTAACAAAAAGCCCCGCACTTTCAGCTATTTACAAGGGCCCTGCTGGCCGTAACAACGGGTAACAAATAAAACCGCTTAGGATTTTAAAAATTTTACGCGTGCGTGTTTAAGCAGGCTATAGCGTGCTTAAGTAGGCCAAACTTACGCCGTGCGTATCGTTAAAATGCGGTTAACCGAAAAGGAGTCGCGAGGATGGTAAAAACGCGAAGTCGCGAAAATGGCGAAAACGAGGAATCGCGAAAATAGCAGGGGACGGCGGCGGCCGGGCCGGCTATTCGTTTAATGTGTTTTAACTGTTTGCCGGCCTGCAGTTTTTTTATGCATTTCGAAATCGTTTCGGCTTAGTGCGCGAAGCGAAAGCGAAAAGAAAGTTAAAAGGCGGTCTGGTAATGCGCGGAGGTTAAAGTGTTACAATTAGGGGTTTGCTCTTAAAGTAGGGCACTTCGGGGGTGGTAAGGACAGTATCGCTGGTGCTGGTAAACAGGGGAACACGTGACTTAAAAGGACAATCTAATTGCTTGCCTTAGGGGATGCTTGGGAGCTAACTTAGGTTAACTAATGCCGAAACCTTAGTTAAAGCTACCTAAAACAGTAAGAAATCCATCTTTTATATACGCGTTGCCTTTTGCTTTATATCGGGTTAGATTTGTGGATTTGTAATCCTTTAACACAAATTTAAAAATCCTTTTGGCTTTATAAATTTGTGGTTTTTTTAATACAAATTTAAAGATCCAGCTGTGGTTACGTAATTCCACGTATTCGGGTGCGGGGCGGGGGCACCGTTTAAAACCCCTTCCGACCTGCCGCTTTGGGGTTTGCATATTAGTCGTAATATTAGGTTTCCCTTTTTAAGCCAAATCCTTTTGGCCACGTTTTGTCGCCCCGCTTTTTGTTAATGGTAAGTACTTTCCTTTTTTACCATTTTTTATCCCTTTTTATTTTAACAAAATGTTTGGTCGAGTGCGAAAACGTTCTTTTGCGAAAAAAACCTTTTAGCGTAAAAACCTGCTTGTTTAAATCGTTTTTTCCTTTATTAAAATGCTTTTTTGCTTTTTTATTACGAGGTTTTAAAGCGTGAAAAGTGCGAAGCCTTTTTTTAAAAAAAATTTCGGTGCGTGAAATGCTTTAATCGAAACCGCACAAGTTGCGACATTTTAGGTTTTTCGCTCGAGCAGCTTCGTTTTATTAGCTTTTAATACTAGCAAATAAAAGCGAAAGTCGAAACGGTAAAAGAAGAACGTCGCGCTTTAAACAACGAACGTCGTGCTTTGGATAACAAACTTAAGCGTTTGCGAAAGCAAAAAAAAGTATGGTTTAAAAAAAAATGCGTGCAATTCGTCGTAATATTAACGCTATGGAGAATTAAAGCGTGTCGAGCGGGAGGAGGCCGACCGGGAGGTTCGCCGGGCTCTTTTATAATTTAAGCTATCCGTGGCTCCTTTTTTTCCTTCGGCTGGCAAGCGTTTAAAGTTAATCCTAATTTAAACCTGCTTGCTTTTTTTAATTAAAGTAAGTTGTAACTCTTTTTAATAACTTTTTTAGGTTTTGTAGCGCATTAAGCGTGGTTTTAATCTTCCTGCCGAAGTTTCGGGTTCGAATCCCGGCATAACCGTAAAGGTCGATAAGTTTCGGGCTTGCCCCGGAGCTTATCGAGCTTTTATCCTTTTTTTTTTTTGCTAACCGTTCGGTGCAAACTCCTTTGCCTTATTTGGTTTTGGTAAATGTACCTTTTTTTAACCCAGTGGTGTAATAGTAACACTTTTTACCTTTTAACCGGAAGTTTTAAGTTCGACTTTTAGCTAAGCTAAGGTTTCCTGCTACGGCCGTTTATACGCACGAGGCACGGCCGGTGTGTATATAAATGGCTGCGGTAAGCGGCCCGCCTTTTTGTTTTTGCTAACCTTTTCGTAAGTGCTTTTATCGATACTTTTATAAAGCTTTTTAGCAATTTTCGAGGTTGGTTTTTTTTTTCCACGTGTTTCCTCGCAGCCGTACTTTTTCCATTTAATTAGGTACTTTTTAGGCTTGTTTTTCGGCTTATAGTTTAAAATCTCTTCGATTTCGTATTTTTATTCCGGGTCGACTTTTACTAACTCGTTTGTTAGTAGGAGTAGTACTTTTATAAGCACGGAAATCTCCTAAAAGGAAAAAACAAAGATTTATAAATCTGGAACTGGTGTTTGTAATAATGCATGTTTGTGTAAGAATTTAGTTACAGGAAAGGGATTACAAAATCCCCTTTTGTAAGCTCGTGGGAGCGCACGGCCCGTGGGCTTGCGGCTTTACGAGGCGTGGGCCCTTTTTAAATGCACGCGTTAAATCACGTATATTAACATCGTCGCTTTTAAAGCCCGGTAACGCTGGTTTAAATAGGGAAATATAAAAAACCAGGTGGGATTTTAATAATTAGTGGTAGTTAAAATTTGTAATTTACGTTCGAAACCTTTTTTAATACTTTAAAAAGTTCTAGTTTTTTATAGTTTAGCTTATCGCTTGGTCGTTTCGTTTTAATATTTCGTCGAAAAAGATAAACGCTATCCTTTTTTTTAAAAGTCGGTTTTTCGATCCTTTTTTTGTTTGCTTAAGTAGCTATACGGTGCCGCAGCTTTTTAGCTTTATTTGGAAGTGTTTATATAGTTTAGTAAGCTCCGTTATTTGTATTTCCGCTGCTAAAGCATGTTTTCCTGCTTTAGGTTTTTTATACGTTATAAGCGTAAACCCGTAGTTCGTATAAAACGGTATAATTCCTATGCTTTTATAAATTAAGCTGTTATAAGCGAACTAGGCTATAAGGAGTAGTTATACCCAGTCGTTTTATTTGTAATTAACGTAATAACGTAAGTATTATTTTATAATTTGGTTCGTCCGCTTCGTTTATCCATTTGTTTAAAAATGGTAAGCTGTAAATAAAAGTGTTCCGCTTTTAGCCTATTCGTAAGCCTTTTTCAAAACTTGCTTATAAACAGCTTGTTTTTATCCGTAATTAGGCGGTTCGGCGTGCCGTATTCCGCTATTACGTGCTTAATAAAAACGTACGCTAGCTTCGTAGCGTCGCTGCTTTCCTTATATGGTAAAAATAAAGCGTATTTGGTAAGCCTGTCCATTATTACTAATATATTGTCGTATTTCACTCCAGTTAATAGTTTTTTGGATTAAAAAAGTTTAATAACAAAATCCATAATAATTTCCTATTATATTTCGTTTAACGCTAGCAGTAATTGCAAAAACCTATAAAGCTTATTGTTAATCCACGTAATTTAACGCGTGTATCCAAAAAGGGCCCACGCTTCGTAAAGCCGCAAGCCCACGGGCCGTGCGCTCCCACGAGCTTACAAAAGGGGATTTTACGATCCCCTTTTTATAATTAAATTCCTACACAAACATGCATTATTATAAACACCAGTTCCAAATTTATAAATCTTTGTTCTTTCCTTTTAAAAAATTTCCGTGCTTATAAAAGTACCACTTTTACCAACATTAATTAGTGTTGCTTAAAAAGGCAACATAAATAAGCAAAGTAAAAGGTTTAACCGTTCGATACCTTTTTTTTAAAGCGATTAGGTTAACGGAAAAG
The DNA here is from genome assembly GCA_002197995.1 of Gaeumannomyces sp. JS-464. Lineage (NCBI taxonomy): Eukaryota > Fungi > Ascomycota > Sordariomycetes > Magnaporthales > Magnaporthaceae > Gaeumannomyces > Gaeumannomyces sp. JS-464. The sequence goes on from NGZR01000009.1 coordinate 504,406, forward strand.
CCTAAAAGCAAAGGAATTGTATTTTACTGCTCGGTAACGCGTTACATACGAGTTAATCGAATAACAAAGGCACTTTTTTAAAACAGGCGACTGGACTTTTATTTATGAAATTTAAACAATTGTGAAAAAAGCGTTACGTAATCCTTTTAAACACCTTCCTAAAGCAAGCGATTAGACTTTTAAATCGATTACCCAAATAATATTGCTCGTTAACCCTTACCGACAATATGTCCGACATTTCGGAATAACAAGCGAAGGAGCTTAATAATAAGCAACGTATAATTATAAAAAGCACGCTTTTGTTATATAATTTCCCTAAGTTTTTGGCATAAAACATTAACATCCCCCTTTTAACAAGCCCCTCCTATAGTTTTGGAAAATCACTTAACGAAGTTTCCATTGCTCGCCGGAACGCATAGATGCTTAAAACACTGCTTTTATACGGAAACACGCATAGCAATAACCTTTTAAACGACGTATTTGAAAATTACAAAAGGTGGGAAGTAACGCATTTCGAAAACCTCGATTAGCGGATCGCTCGAATTTTCCGCAAGCATTTGGAAAATTACGGGATACCAATCCCCGGTCCGCCAAAAAGGAAGCTTAACGAAAGATTTATGCAAATTATACAATGGGAGTTAATTTTTAAAATAACCCTATTAACCGGATTACAGCCCTTTTTTTCCCAAAATCGCACGAGTTTTAAACCAAACAATTATTAAACGACGCTTCGAATGCCCCCAAAGGAATACGCCGCGTTTTTTTCCTAAATAAAACCACAGTTAAACGGGAAATTGGCCGAAATGAAATCCAGGGATTACTAAACCGGCGGCTTAAAAATCCGTTACGTTTCCGAAAATACTTTTTAACCTTTTTTACGGATACGATGCCTATTTCCCCCTTTTATAAAAACACTCGTATTAAAAAGCGCATCGATCTTTTAGCTATTTTTTTACCAAATCGGCGGCTTTTACCACCCAGCTAATCGGCAGTTTTTTAAGCACCCCCGGCCCGCCAATTTGCACTTTTAACCAGCTAATTTGCAAATCCATAAGCGCTTTTGGTTAATTAATTTTTAGCTTTGCCGATCCCCAAAACCACCGCCATACCAGGATCCCACTTCGATTAATACATGCAACAAAAGGATTACGAAAAATCCATTCCACCGATCGAAAAAGCATAAATTGTAACAACCTTACGCTTTCGATACGGGACTTTAACACGTGCGAAATCCCGGTATAGGCAATTCCCTTTTAAGGAGGTGTTTAACGCCACCGTTAACAGGAGTTTAATAAAGGCATTTTAAAACGCGTGGGATAAGAAGTACAGCTATTCCGGTAATTTATACGATATTTTGGACGATAAGATTTTGTTTTTCGTAACCATATGCGAAACCCTCGAAATACCACTTTCACAGCTTTATGCGATTTTTCCTTTGGCATTTTAAAGCAAAGCTAAGCAGTGGTACACCCGATATATCAGCATTGGCTTTACCTTTCGAAAGATTTATTATCACGGCTAGCAAGGCCCTTATAAATAGCTGGAAGTGCGGGGCTTTTGGAAACCCGCAGCTTTTATTTCAAATAAGGACGAGCCCCACCAGCGGGCCCTTACAAAATTGGGGATATCCCAATTCTGTGCAAACCGGGCCCTCCGGGCTTCCCTTTCTTTTGCAAAACAATTTACTTTACTGCTAACGTTTACTTTGCCTACCTAATAGCCCTAATAAATGGTAGCAACTCGGAAAACCTAAGCGACCGACGCTTATAATCGCGAAAGTATCACATCCTTTTTAATTTTCCCGAAAATCCGACTTGCTATTGCGCGACGATCTTTTTTTCCCCGGCTTTTGCTGTGGCAACGCCGGCATTTACGTCCCAACCTGCTATTACGCGCGGGACGCTTTAACTACCGCTTCCTTTAAAAAATCCGACCTGCTATTACGCGAAAATCCTTTTTTTAATTAATCCCGCAATCGGCCTTTGCTATAACGACGCCGATTTTTACGTTTTAACCTGCTGTTACGCGAAAAACGTTTTACAAACCGTTAATCGTCGTCCTTTTCGTTAAGCTAAACGCGATCGAAATACTAAATCTTTTTTACGTTAGGCTTTAGGCGGGCGAGAACCTTAAATCCCTTGTTTTTTACCCAATTTAATCGGCTGTCACTTCGCTATTACCCAGCTATAAAAAACACCATAGCGAACCCTTTTCCGCCCGAAAACCACCTTTAGGATTAAGGCAAAAAGGCGCCTATACCCGGCGCAATGCTTAAGTCCTTTTTATTTAAAAATAGCAGTTTTGCACCACATAAAGCCATTACCGATTTATTACATAACGATAGTGTGCAAATGGAACGGGCTAAGCGCGCTAAGCCAATTAGCGTATTAATTTTCCCTTTTGCTTAAAGCATTAAAGTGCCAATTAAAGCACCCGTTATTGCTTACACTTTTGCCTTTTTTTTTCGTTTCCAATCCGCATTTGGAAAAGATCGATTTTAGCTACCAACCTTAACTAACGCGCTTATAACCCTTTAAACCGGATCGCGAAGCGGCTTTTTAAACCTCGACGGAAAATAACAAGTACTAGCGCGTTACTGGCAAAAACGAAAGTCCTAAGCCTGGATTTAACAACGACTTTATTCGCCGTATGAAATTACAAATCCAAAAGCAAAATAACCGACTTTATTAGGCTTTCGATCGGTTTAACGAACTACGAAAAAGCCAGCGCCAATTTTAAAAAAGCCAGCGCTAATTTCGAAAAACTTAAAACGAATAAATTCGGACTTTTAAACATATTATAACGAAATTGGGCAATATCGAAAACAACCGCGAGCATTCCAAGCGTTTTAAATACGAGCGTTATTATAGCTCGAATGCCAGCGGCAATCGTGCCCGTTAGCCTTTACCGGATTTGCATAAGGCTAATTACCGGCTTGGTAAAATCCGACGAGGTAAGCAGCCGGCCGTCGAGCTTAAAGCTAAAAACTTAATTAATATAAGCAAGCCTGTTATAAAAGCCAATCGCTATAAAAAGCCCGATCGTAACTGTAACCGGATTTCCCGTACGGCTACGGCTAATTAAAGCCGTAATTTACAAGCTATTTTCGACTTTAACTCGAACTTTAGCGAAAATTAAAGCCGAGCCCCGCTAAATTCCCAGTTCGCTTAATACGTTAAGAAAAGTTAACATGCGGGCCGACTTTACCCTTTTAAAGCCGGAAAGGTCGAGGATTTACCCCGTTAAAAGCTGCATCGACCTTTTCGGGCCACGCTTGCTAACACTTTTCGATAGGATCCAGCTTATAACTTTAATAACCCTTACGCTTCGGACCGCAAAAATCGCAATTAAAACAACCGTCGCCGATAAAACCAAAAGGAGGCCGGCGATTTGGCGATCCGCCGTCGGCGTTAATAAACTTTTAATACCATTATATTAACTCGGCCTTAAAAAAATCGCTTCCTTTTTAAACGAAAAATAATTAGCATTTTCGATTTTTACTAAAAGGATCCAAAAAATTAAGGCATTTTTTTTAACTTAAAACTAACAATTTTTACAAACGTTTACGCATTTACGGAACGTATTAACACTTTCCGTAAAAACTTAAACACGGTTTAAAACGTCGACTATTAGCTTTTTAACCTTTTCCAAACTTTATTAGAAAGCTTTGTATCCATTTGGTGGAGCAGCCAATTGGACCGCGATAAGCGTGCGGCTTTAAAAGCTTAAAGCCTTATAGTAGTTTTTACGGCCTTGGAGCGACAGTTCGCCCTAAATGCTGGCAAAACTACCAAGCTTTTTACCGAAGCAACGCTTAGCTTCCGCGATTTGGCTGTAAACGAGTTTGCCTTGCACCAGTTTGTATTTAAAATGCTTCGTTATGCTAAAAGTATAAGCATTACCTAAAGCGGCAATTAGTACGGCATTATAATCCAAATTTGGAACCGCTTAAATTTAAGCATTTAAGCAAAATTGCGAGCCCCTAAACTTACGGAAGCTCGCATTAAGTACTTTCGTTTTATTAAAAAAAAAACTTCGTTTTTATCGTTATCGCTAAAAAGCAATATCCCAACGCGACGGCTAAAAAGCATAACTTCCGCTAAAAGGGCTATAACGACGATTACAACGGCAAGTATAAGCATCGTAATAACCGTAACTTTCGCGAAAAGTACCGAAATAACCGTTACCGGCACCGTTACAACTTTTACCAAAGTGACCAATATAACTTACACCGTTACGGATTTTACAAAAATTACCGCCGAAATGATCGGGATCGCGGTTATAAGCCCCGCAACGATTACAAACCTTGTAATAAGCGTAACGAATATAAAGCTCGTAATAATCGCAAAAACGATTACAAGCGAGCTAATAAATACGGTAATCGCCGCGATAAAAACCGCGATAACCGCTAGCGAAACCGCATTTATAACGTTAACGACGGTAATGCAAATGCAAAGGATTTTCCAAGCGCTTATAGCGATGCTAACAATAACGACGATGTTAGCAAGGCTTTTTTAATCGATGCAAATGATATTTATACTATCGATAATCGCTAAGCCGATTTACAAACTTGCAAGCGTTACGGCATCGTTATACCTTTTCGCAATTTGCTTTTCGCTTACTTTACGGCTTGTTTAGCGAACTTATTTATTAAATTAACGAAAACCATATTCCCCACGTATTTAAAAAATTAACGTCGTAAAGGAAACCATTAAAATTAACGCCGAAGCAGTTTTTTTAAGCGGATACTTATATGCTAAAATAACGATTCGGCCTTTTATTAACGGCTAAAAAACTTAAATCTATGCTAATTCCGGATTTGGCCGAAACCTCGTCGTTAAAAACTTTTTTCGCAACTACGAATATAAGATTTTCGACGTTACAAACCTTAACGCATAGCCTATTTTTTCCGGCTAGAACTTTAAACGATTTAAACGTGCTAACAAGTTCGCTTAAATCACGTTTTTCACTCCCGGATTTTCTTTTAACGGCAATCCCGGAGTAATTTAACAAACGGCTTACGCTTGGATTGTGGACCAATTAACAGCCGGCATAATCCTCGGAATCGCCTTTTTTAAACCTCGAGGTGCATTTATCGATTTTGCAACCGATTTAATTAACCTCCTTTCGGATTAATTTTACGTGCCTATTATAACAGTTAAAAAAGGCATAGCAATCGTGCGAGCAGTTAAATGCTTTAAGGCAATGGTAATTCCGGCTTAACAAATAATAGCCATCCTGATAACGTACTTCCCTTTTTTTAAAAAACGGAGTTTTTTGCTAAAAGGCGACCACTTTGCCGTTTTTAATGCCGTGGTTAATTATAAAACTAAGCTCGTTTGTTTGGTTTACAACACGTCGGATTAACCCTTTTAACTGGCCAAAAATGCACGCATAGCTATTATTACGAAGCATACGAACCAAATTTATTAAGTGCTTAACTTTAAAACGGCTTTTAAGGCTGTTACGGGCGTAACCGCACTGGTTACCGCGGCTTAAAGCTTTTAAGTTAAGCACGGCGCTAAATACGGCTTCGAAACCCTTTCGACCTTTTTTTTTCGGTTAAAACCCTTACGATTAAAACCGCTACCGGCACCGGCCTTGGCAAAAAAAAAACAAGTAATTTAGGCAATGCAATTAAACCATAAATTTTAAAACCCTTTACGGTTAAATAACTAGGCATTACTTGCGGGTAAATGCTAAAGTCCAAAAAACCTACGGGCGGAGCGGGCGTGCTAATTAAAGTTACTTTTTAACCAGGTTTATAATATAACACTAAAAGGAGCAAAAGCAGGGAAGCCTATAATGCTAAAAAAGCCGACCTTTTAGGATTTTAAAGATTAAAATCCCGGACCGGAAGTCGATATTAACTACGGAAACCCTATGCTTAACCTCCCGAAATCTTTGCCCAAAATGCCAAAAAAGCGCTTAGCAATTAAAGCTTTTAACAAAGCACCTTACATCTTAACGGAGGATAAAATGCACGTTTATAACGGCGATTTTACAAAAGCTCGCATTTTTAAAAACATTTGTAAGCGGGCCGATATTTGGCGAAACCGTAACCCTATCGATATCCTTAAAAACGAGTAAATGAAAATCCCTTTTATAAAAGGATGGCAAAATTAAAACGCCAAGCTACTTAACCGGCCTTATCCCGTAACCCGCAAAAAAAAGGACGTTATTAACCAAACTTACGATAAGCTTAACGAATAAAAGCGATTAAAACTAGTTAACCACGCTATTCCCTTTGCATTCCTTTATTTCGTTATATGGCGCATAGTACACGGCTAACCTAAAAGCCGTATGGTCGTCGATTTACGCTAACTTAACAAGGTTACCGTGCTAAACGCCTACCTTTTGCCTTTTTAACAGGACGTAATTAAAGTTTTTAAAAGTAAGGGATACGTAATAGCCGTAAACGCAACGGCCTTTTTCTTTTAGTTCCTCGTGCACCCGAAGCATCGAAATAAGCTTACGATCGTAAGCCACCAAAGTTTCGAACGTTTACGAATAGCCCTTATGGGATACCGGAATAGCCCTGCTTACGTTTAAAAGTTTATGGATAACCTTTTCCGACTTTTTAAATCCTTTTTCCGCTGTTTTATCGACGATATTATCATTTTTTCGGATAATTTTTAAAATTATTAGCGTTATTTAAAAACGATTTTTAAAATGTTCGAAGATAAAAGTATAGCCATTTCCTTTAAAAAAAGCTTCGTCGGGTACCCTAACGTCGAGCTGCTCGGATTTTACGTCGACGTTTTGGGATTTTCCACCACGGAATCGCGAGTTTAAAGCTTTAAAAACTTAGCTTTTCCCAGCACGCTTAAATCCTTAAAAACGTACCTCGGTAGCACCGGATTCCTGCGCTTTATAATCCCTTATTACGCTAAAATCGCGGAGCTTTTGCAAAAGCGGAAAGTCTTGCTGCTAGTCGAAAGCCGGAAATAAGGCAAAAAAAAAGCGGCCAGCGCCAGCACTACGTAAAAAGCACCGCTTTTACGCCTACCTTTAGCGAGATCCAATCTTTTAAAGCACTTTAAAAGTTTATTTGCAAGGAAATGCGTTTGCACCATTACAACCCAAACCGCACGCTATATTTGCAAATTAATGGGAATTTTAAACGCGGCTTCGGAGTTATGGTTTTTTAAACCAAGCCGGAGTACGTTTAAAAGCTAAAAACTGTAATCCCGTTAATAATGGTCCAGCTAATCATGTTTTTTAGCCGTTGTTTAACGGCCCCTAAGCTTAACTACGAACCTTTAAAGTTGGAAGTAGCTTGCTTAGTTTAGGTTTGCAAACGATTCCGTACTGTTTTTCACTCCAATAATAAAAACCGTATCGTTATTTTTACGAATTACAATGCCACTTTTAAAATCGTTAACAGGATTTGCTTTAACACTGTTTCCATAAACCGGGCTAACAAACGTTTAATAAACGCTTTCATTTATTTTAGCGCTTACTTTTTAAACGTTTACCACGTGTTAAAACGCTTTACCTTATGCCCAACGCATTATCTCGCTTTCCCGCAATTACCGGGAACTTTAAAACTCGCGCTAAGCCCGATAAGCTTATACTGGACTCGCTTTTAAATAAAAGCTTTAACGATAACGACAATGTTAAGCACGTATTGCAAATGGCTAAGGCAGTTATGGAAAAGGACTTACGCTTTTAGTTTATTAAGCATTATAAGGAAAACCCCGTGTTTTACAAGCTAATCCGGGAATTCGCAACCTTTCGCCCCGGTAAAAAACCCCCTAAGCACGAGGACGTGTTAAATGCTTCGAAGCCCGGGCACCCCTTTCGTATTATCGACGGCTTATTATATAATAAGGATAACGACGGAATCGAACGCTTAGTTATCCTTTTCCTTTTGGTAAAAACCTTTTTAAAAAAAGCTTACGATTATAAGCACCATTTCGGCCGATAAAGAATGACAAACGCGTTTATAGGAGTGCATTTCCGGTTTAAAAAGCGCTAAATCGACCAGTACATTAAGCATTGCCATATTTGTAACATGAACCAAATCGATAATTAAAAGCCTATTGGGACCTTTTAACCTATCCAGGCTTTTACGGAACCGATAAGCGTGTTAACCATGGATTTTATCACGGCTTTACTTATAATACCGTTAGCTAACACCTTTTGGCAATTAAACACCCATAATGCCTATAACGCGCTCCTAACGGTTATAAATAAAACCTTTAAGCGAACCATCCTAATTTTTAGCTATAACACTTACGGCGTTAAACACTAAGCATCCTTTTTGCTGCGACATTTTTTAATAGCCGACTGGCCCTGCCCCCGTGCTATTATTTTTAATAGGAATGCCAAATTTACCGGTACCTTTTGGAAAACCCTTTGGAAAGGCTTTAGCATTAAGTTGGTTATAACAACGGCCTACCACCCCTAAGCTAATGGCTAATCCGAAAGGAAAAACCAACTTATGGAGCTGGTTTTACGCTTTTACGCCCAGGAGCATTCAACAATTAGGTTAATATATTCCCAGCACTTTAGTAAGACATTAATAACTTTATTACATTAGCTATAAACTGTTCGCCGTACGAGTTTCTTTTCGGATTTAAACTTTTAGGCTTTATTACTCGCCTAACCAACTCGAATCCCAAAAATACCCCTAATTTTCAGTACGTTAAAAAGCACCTTTAACAAAAAGCCCAATACGTTATAAACCTTACTGCTTCCGAAATAAAAAGGATTTACGACAATAAGCACCGCTATAAGGAGTTTAACGTTAAAAATTAAATTTAGCTAAAAATAGGCACGGCTTACAAGCCGCGTGGTGGCACAACAAATAACAAAACGGCCCTTTTTCGTTAAAAGCCTTACACTATCAAAAAGAAAGTTTCCCCGTTAGCTTACAAGCTGGACCTGCCTCGCAACGGCACCCGAATTTACTTTGTAATTTCCATCCAGCATTTGTTTCGGTATAAGGCCGTTAACGACCCTTATTAACGTGTGCCGCCGCCCCCCGGACCGGTCGACTACGCTCCTAAAACCGACGAATCCGACGACCCTGGCAACCTTAACGACTAGTCGTATAAAGTCGAACGTATTACTAATAAAAGGATTAAGCGTGGTGGTTCCGTAAAGTACTACGTGGTTTAAAAGGGTTACGGAAAGCACGAAGGCCAGTGGCTGCGGTTCTCGGATTTTAAGCACGCTTTTAAAATCGTTAAGGCCTTCGAAAGGTCCTAGGAAACCCTACTCGCTTTACAAGGCAAGGCTAACGTTACCGGACCTTTCCCTATAGCCGACGACGGTGGACCAAAAGCGCCGGCACCGGCCAAACGCGGGCGAGGAAAACCGCGGAAAAATGCGGCCTAATGGAAGCTTGGAACGCTCGAGGAGCGAAGATTTTTACTTGTACTATTAGCATTAAGGATAATGCCGTTTTTTTAAGGGGCCGGCACTTGTTACGGCCAGCAGGGCCTTTGTAAATAGCTAAAGGTGCGGGGCTTTTGGAAACCCGCAGCCTTTATTTTAAATAAAGACGAGCCCCACTAGCGGGCCCTTACAAAATTGGGGATATCCCAATTTTATGCAGGCCGGGCCTTCCGGGCCTCCCTTTTTTTTGCAAAACAATTTACTTTACTGTTAACGTTTACTTTGCCTGCCTAACAGCTTTAATATTTATATGATTTTTAAAAAGCATTTTAATATCGAAGTTAACTAATTATTATACTATACGGATTAAAACTCGATTACTTTTTAAACAATCCGTTTAAAAATCGCTAATATAGGCAAATCCAACATGGAGGTTTTGCAAGCCCTTTTGGATAAATTACAAATTTGTTAACGCGTTTTCGGCCCGTTTTATTAAAACGAAAACTAGCTTATTACAAGCACTTTACGGGCAATTTAGGGCGTGCCGGAGTTTAAAACCGTTTTTATAAATCCTAGCCGGACTTTTAAAAGCTTATTTTCCTAATTAAGGAGCACTTTGCAAATGGAGGAAAACGCACGCATTTTCGGCATTTATTTTGTAAAACGGAAGTTTAAAAATTACAAGGATCGCAAAAAGGATAATAAAAGTTAAAACCGAGCATATAAACCCAAATTTTTCCAATTAAATCCCCGTCCACGCTTATACACACGCGGTTATTGGATTTGCAAAAGGCCGGATTGCAAATCGACACGCCACTTTTTTAAAAAATAACGACGATTTAAAAATAATAAAAAGCATAAAAAAAGGCATAAAACAAACCACGCAAAAGGTATACCTAATTCCTCGCATTAGTGGAGCCCGAAAGCATTAACGAAAAAGAATAGCCATTTTTTAATTTTAACGATTAAAAAACAAAAAAAGAGGAGGATTATAAAAGTAGCTACTTTATAACCTTCGCTATAGCCGCATATTTAATTAAAAAGCTTTTACCTACCGCATTTATGCGCTAAAATCCGGGATTTAGCAAGCCTTATTCCCATGTTTTTGCGGATTAGGTATTAGTTTAACACAAAATCCGAAGCATTAAGCAATAGCAAAAAATCTTTCCGGATACAAGTGCAATAACAACCTTTACGGCCGGAAAGGATTAAATTTACGCATTTTAACGCTATAGCCAAATTTCGTCGTTAATACAAACAGGCATAAAAAACGCGTAATTTTCGGATTAGGAAAAGCTGTTTTTAACACCGGAAAAATTATTATTCCGACTTTAATCGGTTAAATCACGTTTTTTATAGTTCCAATTCCAACCCTTTTCTTGCTATGCTTTGCAAATATAAATGCATTGCACTTTATTTAAATAACACGCGTAACGAGTTTATAAAAAACAACGGTACGCGCGTCCCGATTATAAAAAGGTACGGCCATTTTGGTTTTTTTTCGATAACGTTACTTACGTTACGACGGTAGTTAGCTTTATAACGGAAACAAAAATCGCGGGAGCAGTTTTTTTACGAAAGCTAAGCTAAAGCGCGTATATAAGCGCTTTAGGCACCCATTTATCGATAAACTTTGGAACGTTTTAAAACGTGCAAAGCACGAGGCTAATCGCGACGCTTTCGCAATATTAACCGAATGTGCCATTTTTGTTAAAAAAAAAGGTCCTATATTATAACGCTTTCGATTTAAACTTTAAAACGATATCGATTTTAACCACAAAATAATTATAAACGTGTTTTACATCGATTATAAGCCAGTTTTTTACGTAATCGATGCGAGCATAGCTTTTAATATTACAGCGCTTTTTAAAAACATATCGGCAAAAAAAACGTGGGAAGCTTTTAAACGGTGCTAAATCGACGTTTATTTAGGGCCTTTTAACGTAATTTTTTACGATGCCGGTACTAACTTCGCCGCGAGCGAATTTTAAACGAAAGTAAAGCTTTTTGGGATTATTTATAAGCAGGTCCCAATCGAAGCGCATTGGTTAATCGGCAAAATTAAAAAATATTACGCTTTTTTACGCCGGGCTTTTAATATTATCCGATAAAAATGCCCAATTATGCACCTCGAATCGGTGCTTTAAAAAGCAGTAAAAGCCGTAAACGATACGGCCGGCCCCGACGGACTTATCCTTACATTGCTCGTTTTTAAAGCAATGCTTTAAATTAATAACGAATCGCCACTTTTATAAACCCAGGTATAAAAAGCCGCTGCAATTAAAAAAGCTATAGCAAAAATCCGGATTTTACACGATAAGCGACGTATGCAAAAAGCATTGGCTGCACGTAACGAACCGAACATAAAACGGGTGCTTCCGAGCTTTTTGGCTTTGAAAAGCGAGGTTTTGGTATTCCGGGAAAAAAACGGATAGCAAAGCCCGTATAAAGTCCTATTTATAACAAACACGTTAATTACGGTGGAAACGATTAACGGTAACGCGACTTTTAAAAGCACGGTGGTTAAACCCTATTATAAAGCAAAAAAACATATCGTGCAAAAATCCGAAAAGCAGCTAGCACCCTTCGAATACTTTAAACCCGAATAGCTAAAACGCTAAAAAAACCCCTGAAAAAAAAGGCCGTAAAACAGCAAAAACAAGGAGCTTTAGGATTAAACAGCCATTTTGTTTAAAATTACGGTATTACCTAAGGTTTTTAATAAACGAAGTCGCTTTTATAAAAACGCATAACTAACAGTTGCAGTAAAACGAAGCTTTTAGCAAATGCATACGACGTTTTTAAGCGCTAAAAAGCATTAATTTTACCAGTTAGCGATTCGACTTAAACAAAAAGGCAAAATCACAGCTCCCGGTCCACCATTTAAGCAATTAACCTAATAAAAACTGGACGCATTTATCGGCGTTAAAGTGATTAAGCCGATTACTGGTAAGACATTTAACGGAGCCACGATTTTTGGATTACGGATTGTAAACGAGGTAAAAGGGCAAACTTCGAAGCCTTTTAAAAAATCGAAATTCGTGGCTATAAAATATAACGACGAAAAGAAACACAATATTTACGCAATTTCCCACGATTATAAAATGCAGCTAACGATTAATTTTAGCGATCGCATTATCACTTACGTTATAAAGTTTAGTTTAATAATCCGAAATATTAGCCAAACGTATACCCAATTGGAATTAAAATTGCAAAAAAACGTTTTTTTGCGCCTACCTAAGGAGTTATTAATATGGTTTAAGCCGGGCACGTTATTTAAAGTAATTAAACCTTTTTACGGGATTACGGAATTAGGCTTGCATTGGTTCGTTATTTATTAAAAGCACTATAAAAAGCGCTTAAATTGCTAAACGTTAAGCTACGATTTTTGCTTATTTATTTCGGAAAGCGGATAAAGCTTTAAAATCGTAGGCATGCAAATAAACAACATTTTAAATTTTGGAAATCCGGACTTTTTAATAAAGGAAGAATTAGCGATTTAAAAAGCAAGTTTCGTGCAAAACCGAAATCGATTTTTAAACCGGGAAACGAAGCCGACTTTAACGAGTGCAAAATTTTAATAAGAAATTATAAGCTCGAAATTCGACAAAAAATAAAGTAAAAAGCTCGAGCTAATAAAAACCGATTTAAAAAGCCTAAGCTATAAATATATCGTTTAAAAAGCTTAAAGCGTATATACTAGTTTTATATGCTAACCGGAAACCGCATTCGATTATTCCGTAACGGCGCAAGCCAAAAACCCGGGATAAAAAAACGTGGTTAAGCTAAATAAAAAAATTAAATGGTAAATTAACAACGCTTAAAAAAGGCTAAAATACGTTCCATTGGATTCGTAAAAGGCTAACCTTTACGCTTTTATAAACGGATTATTCGCAAACAATCCAAACCTAAGTTTACAAATCGGGTTCGTAATTGTATTAGGCAATAAAAAATCCGACGATTAAAAAACCAGCTTTTAGCTAATCGGGAACATTTTGCATTAAACGTTAGTTAAATGCAAAAGGGTTACGAAAAGCGTTTTTGCAAGTGAAATTTACGGGATGGTTAGCGGGTTCGATGCAGCTTACGTTTTTATTTAACGCTCGCAACGATTTTTAAAAAGCTAAACCAAAAAGCCCCGAAATTAATAATTTGCACCGATAGCTTTTCGCTATATTAATGCCTCGTACAATTGGGCATAATAGCGGAAAAAAGGCTTATAATCGATGTTATAGCACTTAAAAAATCCTACGAAAAGCGCGAAATCGACGAAATCCGTTAAATCGCAAAATTAAATAATCCGGCAAACGCGATAACTAAAAATTAGCTAAATAAAGCTTTGGAAAATTTGGTTATAAGCAATACGATAACGGTACGAATCGAAGGTTAGGTAAAACGCGAAAATAATAAAAAAAAGCGAAGGAAAGCGGTTAAAATCGATTTATTATAACTTAAAAATGGTTAACAATGTAATTAAAAAAAACGAAATTATTAAAACGTTAAAATAACCGGAAAACGATTTTACGAACGACCATTTTAAGCTTTAAGAAAAACCTCCACTATTGCCGGACATTACCAGCTTATTTGTTAACATTATTAGCACCCTTATCCTTTTTTCCCTTTTCGGCCATTTTTTCGTTTTTATTCTCGTTATCGTTAGGAGCTTTAAATAAGCTATCCTTTGCTTCCAAAAACGCCGCATCGAACATACGCTAAACGGTAACGCGGCCCGCCGCTTTCCGATTAACAGCACTTATTTTAATAAAATTAGCGTTAACCTTACCGGCCTATTCCTCCTTTTTAAAAAGGATTATACATTTGGTAATAGTGCGCCATTTCGCGAAATTTTAAATAGCGAAAGCACGGTTAACAAAGCATTAAAGCAGCTAAACAAAAATTAGCTATTATACTTTATTAATAATAGTTTCGCGGAAATATTTAATTATAAACTTTTTAGTTGGAGCTATTGCGATTTTAGGACTACCGGTCGTTAGCGCAAAAGATTAGCAAACCAAAGCTTAAAAGATTATTTACACCGGCTGGCACGAATAACCAAAAGCATAGGACTAGCAACGGTTACCGACCGGTTCGGTGTTAAAGCACCTAATTTTATCGAACTTGCCGGCCAAAAGAGAGTTAAAGCAATTTAGGCATAAAACGATCTTTGTTTGCCCTTTGCAGGGCGCGGGCGAGCAAGGGATTTGCCTTTTCCCTTTTTGGCACGAGTTTTTTTAACGCCACTGTTTAGGACCGTTTTAACGCCAACTTAACCTTTTTTAACGGATTTGCCCTTGCCAGATCTTTTAAAGCGAGTGGATACCATCGCGGTAATTAGTCGAACAGCAAAACAGTAAAGCAAAGATCGGCAGGCAAGCAGCGGGGATATCGATATTTGTGGTTGTAAGGATTAAGTTTTAAATTATAACGATTAAGGCCTACGGCTTTTGAAATATCCCAAGCCTTTTAAGTTATCCTTCCGATTTGCTCCTTCCTATTACACCGATTAGCACGCATACGGCCTAATAAATCTCTATTAAGTTTATTTACTGCTATTGTGCGCATTTAATCCGGTATTACCTGATCCTACGAGCGCTTAACCAGACATTGCCCCATTTTTATTGTTCCTATTTACAGTCCTTATTTACAGTTTTTACCGATATTTAGCACAGTCCTTTTGCCCTTTTTTCCTTTGTTTTTAAAGCAGGTTACTAAATCCGGATTGTAAGGAGGCTCGCCGCGATAGTGGCGGGCCACCGCCACAGCAAGAAGCCTTAGCCCTGTTTACGGGCCCGAGCCACGTGGAGGTTTAAGGCACCCCAGGCACGTAACAGGGGGCCCAGGGAGGGCCACGCTACTTAAGCAGCTTGTAAGAAGCAATTCCCAGATTGCCGGAACAAGTTAAAGTTGTTGTATTTACCCTATAGCAATATAGGCCTTTAACCCTTAATTACCGTTTACGGTTATCGTGATCACCTCGTACAAACCTTCGGCTTACCCCGTAACACGGATTCCTTTGTTATTAGTATTGTAAAATCCCGGGATTTGGAAAACGAGCATT
Organism: Gaeumannomyces sp. JS-464; assembly: GCA_002197995.1. Taxonomy (NCBI): domain Eukaryota; kingdom Fungi; phylum Ascomycota; class Sordariomycetes; order Magnaporthales; family Magnaporthaceae; genus Gaeumannomyces; species Gaeumannomyces sp. JS-464. The sequence goes on from NGZR01000009.1 coordinate 519,809, forward strand.
TACCGATGCACGCGCTTAAAGAAAGAATTGCCAGTGTTTATCCACGTGATTTAGCGCGTGCATCCAAAAAGGGCCCACGCTTTGTAAAGCCGCAGGCCTACGGGCCGTGCGCTCCCACGAGCTTATAAAAAGGGATTTTGCGATCCCCTTTTTGTAATTAAATTCCTACATAAATATGCATCACTATAAACACCAGTTCCAGATTTATAAATCTTTGTTTTTTCCTTTTAGGAGATTTCCGTGCCTATAGGAGTACCACTCCTACTAACACTTATACTTATTGGCTTTGTTTTTAATACAATTTTCGCAATTTTTTATTGCGTTTTGTATTTCGGCTCGAGTTTTTGCGAACCCGTAATATTATTGCAACCGTTTTTATGTTTTTTTTTACGCTTTAATAACCGTGTGCCAGCTGGCTGTAAATTTATTAGATTTTTTTTAGGGTTTAAACTTTTTTTTACCAAACCGTTTTAACGAGTATCTTTTATGCCGGGATTAAAAATCCGTTTAGTTTTTCCGTTAAGATTACTCGTGTTTTTTCGGGTATTGCGATTTAATAGTTCGGTCGTCGGTTTAAGGCATCCGCCCGGCCGTTTTCCGACCTTTTCCGGTATTTAATCCGGATGTCGTAATTTTGCAAAAATTCGCTTTAACGAATTTGTCGCTTATTTAAATTTTTGCTTATAGTAAAGTGTATTAAGTTTTTATAATTTCGTATATATTATAACTTAATGCTTTGCTTTATAAAAGTATGGCCGCCATTTTTCGAATGCTCGGATTATCGCTAAAAGTTTTTTATCGTGGATTTGGTAATTTAACTTAAATTTATTTAACTTTTGCGAAAAGAACGCGCAAAGGTGCAACCGTTTTTGGTCGTCCCGCTGTTCGAGTTAGCCGCCGATCGCGTAATCCAACGCGTCGGTTTTAACCTCGAAAGGCTTTTTTGGGTTTAGGAATATTAACATTGGTTTTTTTAACACGGCGTTCCGTAATTGCTCGAAAGCCTTTTATTTTTACCTTCCCTAATAAAACTAGTGGTCGTTTTTGGTAAAATTTGTAAATAGTATGGCGATTTTGCTATAACTACGGATAAACCGCTTGTAAAAGTTTAAAAATCTTAAAAACCTTCGTATTTTTGTAACGTTTTTAAATATAAGCCATTTTTTAACCTTTTCGACTTTTTTAAGGTTTATGCAAACCTGTTTAAGTGTAACCATAAACCTTAAAAAAGCGACTTTTTGCGAATGCCATTCGCACTTTTTTGGCTTAACGAAAAGCTTTGCGTTAAGCAGCTTTTAAAACGCTTTATATACGTGCTGCTTATATCCTTCCATCGTTTTTAAAAAAATCAGGATATCGTCCAAATATGCGAGGATAAAAATGTTAAAAATTCGCGTAATACATAGTTAATTATCTTTTGGAACGTAGCTAGCGCGTTAGTAAGCCCGAAAGTTATTACCAAAAACTTGTAGCATTTAAGCTTTGTTTTAAAAATCGTAAGCCACTTTTAGCCTTTTTTAATCCGTATAAAGCTGTAAGCTTTCCGTAGGTTTAAAGCCGTAAAATACTAGGCTTTGCCGAGCTTATCGCGTAGTTTATCGATAAAAAGCAAAAAATACCGATTTTTTATCATAGCCTCGTTTAGCGGGGCGATAATCGACGCACATTCGTTCCGTTCCGTTTTCTTTTTGTTTATAGGATTCGTGTTTTATTAAAAAGTCGAAAAGTTTAATATATCCCTTTCGTAAGTTTTCTTTTAGCTGTTTTTTTAACACCTTTTATTGCCGAAAGCTAAATTGGTATAGCTTTTAGTATTTAAGCTGCGTTTTTAGCTTAAGTTTAATTTTAAAGTCGAACGGTTTATATTCGAAAAGCACCGTTTTTAGGTTTTTCCGGAACAATTTTTCGTATTTGTGGTATTTTTCCGAAACATTCGCAAGCCGTTTTTTAATATTAGTTGGGCTATTTTAATCGCTTTCCGCTTTGGATAGTCGCGTATTCGTTAACGCTAAATGCAAAGGTAAACTACTAAGTTTTATTACCGTTATAACCTTTTTTCGTTGCTTTTTATGCTTATAGTTTGGGGTTTGTAACTGGTAAACCGTTTTAGTTATTCGTGGCTTTTTTTATTAAACCTAGCTGGTAGCCCAATTTATTCGTAAATTATTTTTCCTAAGCTAAAAATTTCGAAAATCACATTTCCCTTTTTTATATCCAGCTTATCCAGTATAATAATAACGTTTTCCCCGCTTCGGGTGCGTAATATTACTAATTGCGTTTTTCGGTCGATTTATCCTTATTATAAGCGACGGGTATTTTTTTAACCGTTTTTAATTAATACGATTGGCATTTCCGTTTCGTAGGGATTTTACACCGTTTAACCATTTATAACGATACGTAATCGCTTTATACTTCGCAATCGATTATCATTTTAACCTTTTTTCCTTAATATTCCACTTAAAATGTTAGTAAGTTATATGGTTAATTTGATTTTGCTATTGCGAAGGTTTTTGTTAGTTTTTCCTTTTTTCCCACTCCATGCTTTCCGCTTGGGTGGTTTTTTTTAGTTTTTTTGGTAAAAAGAACGAGTACCGTACGTTCGTCCTTTTATTCGGGTTAAACGGTACGTACGCTCGTACGATTCCCCAATACCAGGCTTCCGCCTTTTATGCTATATTTTTTTGCATTCCGCAGTTTTACACTTTTCCTAATCGAGCGTTTTAATAACGCATAGCATTAAATACCGCTCGCTAAGTTTAAAAACTGCGATAAATTTGCCGATCCGGGCTGGTTTTTACCGTAGCAATTGGAATGCCAAACGGGGCTTAACTTTTAACTTGCTTTTTAACTTCCGTAAAAAGAAATCGTATTTAAGCTTAAATCGTAAATGGAATTTGCACTTTCCGTAAATACATTTTGCCTAAAAAAGGTACAAATGTTTAAAATGTTCCATATCGATGTTAGGATAATCCTCGGGTTTTAACGCAGTTTATCCCGGCTCGCTTACGTTATCGAACCGGTAGCTAGCATATTTAACTTCCTGCTAGTCGTTAAATTAGGACAAAAGTTGGCCGTTATCCCCGTCCGTTAAAGTAGCGTAATATAACGGGCCATTTAGGTGTTTTAAAACCTTTACGTTTTAAAAACACACCGAAATATCGAAAGGCGTAAAAGCGTGTTAAACTTTCCAGCTCGCCTGCTTTTCGCGAACTATAAATACGGAGGTTTTACCGCTCGAGCTTTTCGCTCGTTTTTAAAATTTGGCCGTTTTAAAGTATTAACTACCTCGGTTTATTTTAACGTCGGTGTCGAAATTTTCCGGCTTTTAAAAAAGGTGTGTTTAGCTTAAAAGCTTTTTTCGGGCTTTTTTTTTTCTCGTGTTACTTGCTAAGGTTACTTCCTTTTAAATCCCGCGAAAAGCGGTATCGTTTTCTTTTTCCGAGTTTTTAAGCCCGGGAACGATCCGCTACTTTCCCTCGCTGTCGTATTCGAGCCTCGTGGCTTTAAGCATACAAATGCTTCGAGCTTTTCGAAAATACCATCCGGTAGCCTTTTTATCGGACTAATATGTGGCATATAGCTTATTATAACAGTACGTCCAATTAAACGCCGCTTTAAAACATAGTTTTTTTTGTATTAAGCTTTTTTGCGTTCGCTAAAAGTTTGCTATTTGGCGGTTATTATTTCGCTAAAAGCAATTAACTTTTATACGGCCAGCTTAGCCGCATTTAAAACACTTCCCGTTTTTTGGGTTTTGTTTTTGCTTTTTTTGTTACTTTTATTACTAGTAAGCGGCTCCCGTACTAAAGTTTATAAAGCCCGGGTGCGTTTTATAAGCCGTAATAGGTTGCTATTTGGCTTTTTTTTGGTTAACTTTGTTTTTTATTTATACCGCGCTTTTGGAACTATATCTTTTTTTTCCTATTGTCGTTTATATAATCTATCGCTAATGCGGACCGCGTTTTTAACGTAGTTTATAAAAAACTCGGGGCGATTTTGCTTCGCGAGTTCGTTTTTTACGTTTTCGCGCAATCCGTTATAAAAGTGCAGCATTAACGTGGCGTTGTTTTAACTAAGCTTAGTGCTAATCCGTTAAAAGTTCGTTGCGTATTTAGCTGCAAACCTTTGCTGTTTAAAAGCTAGCAAGTTTCTTTTGCGATTCGGGTTTCGTCGATTATCCCGAACACTTTTCCAACCTTTTCCCCGAAAGTTTCGAAATTGGCGAAAATAAGCTTAGTGGTTTCCTGGCTACTTTTATACCTTTTAAAGTAATTACTCCAGGTTGGTTAAAACCACTCCTTTACTTTGCCGTTTAGCTTGGTAGCAGCGTAAGCAACCTTTTGTTCCTCGCTTACGAATTGCTATTTGTAAAACTTAAAATAGCTTTTGCATTCGGTAAGGAACGTTTTAAGCTTGCCGTTTTCCCTTTCGTAGAAATTTAAAAACGGAAACTTATACGCTTTAATTGCGATAAGCGCTTCGAAAGATAGCAATTTCGCGGTAAATTGCTTTACTTCGGCTTAACTTTTGGCGAGCTCGTCCGTTATAAGCTTAAAAAGGCTAGCCGTGTTAACGGCTTCGTCGAGGTTGTACTTAATACCGTTAAGGGTAAAAACCGTGGTTTTTTCCTTTTTAAGCTTTTTGCTGCTATTTGCTATAGCTGCATTGTTTTCTTTCCAATAAAGTACTAAATAGGATTAGTTAAAATGTTACAATTAAGGGTTTGCTTTTAAAGTAAGGCATTTCGGGGGTGGTAAGGATAGTATCGCTGGTGCTGGTAAACAAAAAAACACGTAATTTAAAAAAACAATTTAATTGTTTGCCTTAGGGAATGCTTAAAAGCTAACTTAGGTTAACTAATGCCGAAAGCTTAATTAAAGCTACTTAAAACAGTAAAAAATCCATCTTTTATATACGCGCTGCTTTTTGCTTGTGTCGGGTTAAATTTGTGGATTTGTGGTTTTTTTTAACACAAATTTTAAAAATCCTTTTGGCTTTGTGGATTTGTAGTTCTTTTAATATAAATCCAAAAATCCAGCTGTGGTTACGTAACTTTACGTGTTCGGGTGCGGGGCGGGGGCACCGTTTGGAACCCCTTTTAACCTGCCGCTTAGGGTTTGCATACTGGTCGTAACATAAAGCACCCCGATTATTAAAGGTTTTAACGCGCGCGAAGCGCGCTTTAAGTAATAAGGTGCAAGCTTTCCTATTAGCTGGCAATAAGCACCGAACTTTTACCAGCCTACTTTTTTTGCTTTTTTAGCCTAGTTGCGTTGCCCGACGTCGTTGTTAAAAAAAGTTGGAAAACGCGGTTTAAACGGGCTAAATGGCTTATTAAAACTTGTTATGCATCCGGCTTATTTTAATAGCTTGCAATATTAAAATAGCCGGGCTTTTTTAACGGCTATTAATAATAGGTTCGATAAGAAGAATTTTTCGAAAAAAGGTGTTAAAAGGGAAAAAAAAGTATATTTAACGTTAGCAAATCAGGATTTACTAGTTTTTGCTTTTTAAAAAGCATATAACGTGCTAGCGTTATTTAAGCTTAATACGAAGCTATGTGTTGCTATTAAAACGGCTAACAAATTAAACTATAAAGCAAGCCAGCAAAAAAATAAAAAAAAATAAAAAAAAAAGGCTTACTTAAAGCACACGGTTTTTAAGCCGCATTTCGGCGCTTTTTGTTAATAAGCGGGCAATCGGTAAAAAGGCGAATAAACGCCGAAACGTTGTAAACGCTGCTGTTAATAGTAAAAAAAAGCAATCGGCCGGCAAAATACTAGGAAAATGCAAAACCGGGTGTAAGCGGAAAGGATCGCAACGGTCCCCTTTTAAGCCCGGCCAAAAAAAAAAGTTCGGGGGTTAAAAGGCTTAATTTTAACCCTATATGCTTTTTATATATTTATCGCGTGTTAACGATACGTTACGCGGTTTACTAATCGTAAAACGATCGAAACCGTGTACAATACGGGTAATAAATAAAACCGTTTAAAATTTTAAAAATTTTGCGCGTGCGTGCTTAAACAGGCTATAACGTGCTTAAGTAAGCCAAATTTGCGCCGTGCGTATCGTTAAAATGCGGTCGACCAAAAAGGAGTCGCGAGGATGGTAAAAACGCGAAATCGCGAAAATGGCGAAAACGAGGAGTCGCGAAAATAACGGGGACGGCGGCGGCCGGGCCGGCTATTCGTTTAATATGTTTTAACTGCTTGCCGGTTTGCAATCTTTTTATGCATTTCGAAATCGTTTCGGCTCGGTGCGCGAGGCGAAAGCGAAAAGGAAGTCGAAAGGCGGTTTGGTAATGCGCGGAGGTTGGAGCACCCCGATTATTAAAGGTTTCGGCGCGCGCGAGGCGCGCTTTGGGCGATAAGGTGCAGGCCTTCCTATCAGCTGGCAATAAGCACCCCGAACCTTTGCCAGCCTACTTTTTCTGCTCTTTTGGCCCAGTTGCGTTGCCGACGTCGTTGTTATAAAGAGTCGGAAAACGCGGTTCGAACGGGCTAAATGGCCTGTTAAAACCTGTTATGCATCCGGCTCATTTTGGTGGCCCGCAATACCAAAATGGCCGGGCTTTCCTAACGGCCACTAACAGTGGGTTCGATGGGAAGAATTTTTCGGGGGAAGGTTAAAAGGGAAAAAGAGAGAAAGAAAAAGAAAAAGAAAGTATATTTAACGTTAGTAAATCGGGATTTACCAGTCTTTGCCTTCCAAGGGGCATATAACGTGCTAACGCTACCTAAGCTTAACACTAGGCTATATGCTGCTATTAAGGCGGCTAACAAATTAAACCCGAAAGCACACGGGGGTCGGGCCGCATTCCGGCGCTCCTTGTTAGCGAGCGGGCAATCGGCAATAGGGCGTAAAAATACGCCGGGGCGTTGTAAAGCGTTGCGGGTGGTAGTGATGCTGTTAGCCGGCGGGTATGCTGGAAAAAGGGTAAAGCCGGGTTTAGGCGGGGAGGGGGTTTTCGGGACCTCCCCTAAGCCCGGCCTAAAATGCGGGGGATTAACGAGCCTATTATTAATCCTAATAATACAAAGGAAAAGGTTAAGTATAAGCTTTTTGGGCCCTGTTGTTATCGTCCGGCGATAGTGTAATAGTTAGTAGCTTTAACGAACGAAGCAAAAAGGGAGGGCTTTTGGAAAAGCCGTTTCCAATATCCGGGCCTATCGAAAGCCGGGGGAGGGTCCGCTATAGGCTATTTGTTTTCTGCCGCCCTAGCCAGCCTGCAAAATACAAGGTGGGAAGGGGACTTATTTCGCCCGCAACGGCACGGGTTATCGTCTTCGTGCTGGAACTTTCGGTAGTACCAGTCGAAATCCCCGTGGCCGGTGCGTGCGGCTATTAGCCGTTGCAGTACGGAGCTAAAGGGTGAAATAAGTGGTGCTGTATTTAATAGATCGCTCAGCCAGCGAAATATGGAAATAAAAAAGTAGTGTCACGATCGGGGAAAGTAGGCTTCGCAGCCAGGCTCAATTGATGCTATGAACGAAAGACTTTTTTATGGGGAGGGGAAAGGAAGAGAGGCGCGAAGCGCCGAGCACGCGGCGCGGGAGTGAGTGAGTGAGTGAGTGAGTATATTTAACGTTAGTAAGTCGGGATCTACCAGTCCCTGCCTCCCAAGGGGCATATGACGTGCTAGCGCTACCTAAGCTAAACATTAGGCTACATGTTGCTATCCGGCGGCTAGCAGAATTAAAACCCGAAGGCACACGAAGGTCGGGCCGCGTTCCAGCGCTCCTTGTTAGTGAGCGGGCAATCGGCGGTAGGGCGTATATATATACGCCAGGGCGTTGTAAAGCGCTGCGGGTGGTAGTAGTGCGTTCGGCCGGCGAGTATGCCGGTAAAGGGGTGGGGCCGGGTTTTAGGCTGGAAGGTCCTCGGGACCCCCAGGGCCCGGCCGGAGGTGCGGGGGACCAACGAGCCTACTGTTAGTCCTGGTGGTACAAAGGAAAAAGGTAAAAGGTGTAGGAGAACAAGGAAAAGGATGTATGCGGGCTTTTTAGGCCCTGTTGTTATCGTCCAGCGATAGTGTAATAATTGGTAGCTTCGGCGAACGAAGCAAAAAGGAAAGGCTTTTGAAGTAGCCGTTTCCAATATCCGGGCCTGTCGGAAGCCGGGGAGGGGTCCGCTATAGGCCATTTATTTTCTGCCGTTTTAGCCAACCTGCAAAATACAGGGTGGGAAGGGGATTTGTTTCTTCCGCAGCGGCACGGGTTATCGTCTTCGTGCTGGAACTTTCGGTGGTACCAGTCGAAATCCCCGTGACCGGTGCGTGCGGCTATTAGCCGTTGCAGTACCCTCCGGTGCAGCTGCAACGCTTCGGGCGTATGTTGTGGTGCCGGCGGGAGGCCTATAGCCTTATACCGATCCGGAAAGTTGTCCTTAAACCATGCGTTCCGGGCGTCCCGGGCCGTTTTCCGGGCTAAAGCCTTTACTCCGGCCACCGTTGGTTTAAAATGTTGGGGTATTGGCAGGGCCGATCCCAACTTTGCTTCGGCGTTTGCCTTTTCGTTTCCGGGGATTCCCATATGGCCCGGGGACCAGCGTACGTATACCTGGTGTTTATCCATAAGGCAATGGATTTCTTTAAAGGCCCCTTGTGAACTATCAGGGGCCGTGCTTAAACAGCCGTTGGCCGCCGAGGTGTTATCGAGGCACAAGTGGAAAGTGCAATTGCGGAAGCTCCAAACGGCTTTACGGAGGCCCATCCGGGCCCCTTCCGCCTCGCCGTCGAATACTTCCGCGGGATGCGCCAGCCGGCCGTGCCCGGAAAGTTTGCGTTGGCCGGCTTGGTATATTACCCAGCCGTATCCAACTGCTCCGTTCTCTGCTTTGGACCCGTCGCTATATATTATAACGTCGGGTGGGAGGGTGCAAAGCCACGCCGTAAATGCTTTAGCGGCTGCTTGCTTTTCTTGTATGGCCACCGTAAGCCCCGTATATTTATAAGGGAGGTAGGCCGGGCGGGTGCAAGCCGGAAGAAGTCCGGCCGTCCTTTGCAAAGGAGGTTGCAAGCCTGCCGGGTAAGCCTGCCCTAGGCCCTCGGGCGTTAAGGGCCGGCTTGGCCGCTGCGGCCAGGGGGTGTTCTTCCGGAACCGTATTTATACGGGCCGCAAAACGGAGGCGGGCTTGTTCCAAAAGCGCCTGGGCGCCTGGGATGCCGGATTCGTAATGCAATGCGTTTATCGGTGTGGTTTTCCAAGCTGGGACCACTGCCTTAAGGGACGCGGTTAAGGCTTTATCGACCCGATCGATTAAATGGCCTTGGCGGATAATTTGCTGTTGTGCCGGCTTGTACGGGTGTGGTTTAGTTTTACCCCTATACCATACCTCGGCCCCGTATAAAGCCGTAGGGATTATAACCGTTGTGACGGCTTTGTAAACCGAATGTGCCGGTATCCCCCCTATCGAATTCGTAAGCCTTCGGAGGTGGTTGGCAACGCTTTGGGCTTTTGCAGCCCTGTTTTCCACGTGGGCTTTAAAATTAAGCCTTTGGTCGAAAAGGACCCCTAACCACCGTAAAGCTCCTGTAGCTTGTTGTATGGTAAGGCCCTCCGCCGTAACCGCTGGGGTTGTGGGATTTCTCCGTCTGGAAAAATGCATAAGCTCGCACTTCCCCGGGTCGAAAGCAACCTTATTAGCCCTGCCCCAACGTAGGATTTCCGTAACCGTAGCCCCTGCTTTACGGGAGCACTCCTCCGGAGTGCTACCCGTTACGCAAATGCCTATATCGTCCGCGTATCCGTACCTAATCGCTTTTGCTTTGGGTAGGATTTCGGCCATATAAAGCATAAATAGGACCGGTGACGCCGGTGACCCTTGGGGTAGCCCGCAGTCCGGGGAAAAAGGGGGTGCCGTGGCGTCCTCCAAACGCACTTTAACCACCCTGTTTCCTGCAAAAGATGATACCCATCGTACTAACGTTGGATCCCAGCCTTGGTTTAAAGCCTTTAAAGGAGCCTCCGGCGAAGTACGGCGTCGAAAGCCCCTTGTACATCCATGGTAACGAGGGCGGCCGTTTTATGCTTTTGGAAGGCCCGTTCCACCTCGTGGGCCACGCATGCCGTTAAATCGATGGCGGCCTTTTTCGGGGTAGCCCCGGCGTGTTGCGGGGCTATAAGCCCGTGTTGTAATGCGAGGGATGCCATCCGCGAAGCCACCAGCCGCTCCAGCCCTTTCCCTAAGCACGGGAGTAAAGCTATCGGGCGGTAGGATTTTGGGTCCGTTAAATCCGTTTTATTCGGCTTTTTCAGCATAACCACTTCCGCTGTGCGGAAAGGGGCTGGGTGGTGCCCGGCCCTAAGGCAAGCCTCGAAAAGGGCCCTAACGTATTCCCCTATTGCCGGCCACGCCGCTGTAAGTAGCTTAACCGTTAGGGAATCGACGCCCGGGGCCGTGTTTGCCGTGCCAACGGTGCACTTCCGGCATTCCTTAAAGGGACGTGGGGGTCCCACGGGAGTTGTGCGGTCCCTTGGGTAGCCCTTTGCTGTAACGGGTCCTCCTGTAAGTCGTCCTCCGCCGTAAACCTACGGAGGATCTTGCGGCCTAATGCTTCCGCTTTATCCCCTGGGGCTATTATAACCTCCCCGTTAATATTTAACGGGGGAAGCCGTATAGCGGGTGTAAGTTTATGCCACTTTACAGCACGGTATAGCGCTTTCGGGGAATCCATTTCCTCCAGCACGCTGGCCCAATGCTGTCTTTTAGCCGTCCGAACCGTTGCTTTTAAAGCACGGGCTTCGGCCGTAAAAGGCCCGCCGTTTCCCATAGCTTTTGCAAGGTCCCGTTGGGCGTTGGCGCACTTTTCGTTCCACCAGGGTTGGCCTTTTCTTTTGGCTTTAGGCCCCCGGCCGAAAGCCATTAACGCATTTTTAATAAGTTTGTTAATGCTTCGGCCGCTTTATCCAGGTGTTCCGCAGTGCCTGGGTTTGTAAGTGGTGGCAAGTTGCCGGCCCCCGTTGCTACCGCGTTTGCGAAAAACGGTAGTTTATCGTCTGGTAGCGTAATACGCCGGCAGTCCGGAACGAAGTTATTGCGGTTAGGAATTTCGATCCGTATCGAGCGGTGGTCCGAATCGGTTGCTAGCGAAGGGTCGATTTCCGCTGTTGCTAAAGGGGCGTTGGAAAAGGTAAGATCCAAAACGCCCCCGTCGTTGTGCGTAGGTTGGCCTGGGTCGGTAAGTAGGAGGAGGTTATAGGTATTAGCCCATTGGGCTATATCCTGGCCCCTATTCCTATTACCCTTAACCGGATCCCACGCCGGGGACCCTGCGTTAAATCTCCAGCTATAATGCATTTTGCCGTTGGGCGCCAACGTAGTAAAAGGTCCAACGAGGGTTCCGAAGGGTCCCCTGGAGGCCTATATACGTTAACGAAGGTGCACCTGGCGACGGTAAGCCAAAGGATGTCCCGGGTGTTGCCTGCCGGCCGGTCCGCTACGGGCCGAAGCCCCGGGTCCTTCCGTACGTAAGTTATTACCCGAGGCCTGGTTTGGTGGTCGTGCCAGCTATTTACCGGAGTAAATAGCTCGTACGACGGGTGGGTGCAAAGCATAAGCTTCCCTTTCCACGCGCTAGGGGGCTCCTGCATTAGCACCACGTCGATATTTTGGCTCCAAATAGTTGGAGTAAAGTAGCCCCCGCCTCCCAGCTACGTCGAACGTTCGCTTGGGCGGCGGTTAAAGCACGGCGTTCGGGGCGAAGCCCCGGGCGCCGGGCCCTATTGCCATGCGTTTGTTGTATCCGGTTGGCTGCTGGCATACGTAAAAGCGGCGTTGGTGTATTGGGGGCTTTGGCCCTGAGGTTGTTGGCCGGCGGTACCGTCGGTTTCCTCCAGGGGGTTTCCGGTTATTTCGATAGCCCCTTCGGGCTCGGGGAGGTCCAGTTCCATATCCGCCAGTACTTCGTATTGGTTGTTAAACTAACCCTAAGCCTTTTGGCAGGGTGCCTTCCCTTGCCGGCCGTACGGGCCGCGCCCTCGGGGGCCAGCGGATTTGCCGGGCTTACCTCGGCAGCGTCGGCGGTGGCAGCAGCGGCAGGAACGGCGGCGGCGGCGGGGGTAACGGAAGCAGCGGCGTTACCGGTACCGGCCGCGGGATTGGCATTAGCGGTAACGGTTACAACGGAATTGTCCGTAGTAACCGCGGTTGCAGGAAGGGCGTTGGCGGTGGCGGCCGCGGCGGCCGCGGCGGTGGCGGCGGCAGCGGCGGCTTCCACCTCTTTTACCGCCGCCCGGTAGGCTTGTGCCCCTAATTTCCTAACCGCGCCTTTTTCCCCACGGGTTAAATGCTTTAGCACTCCGTTTACCCGTACAGGCTTTATAGGGCAGTTCGGGTGGTCGGCTGGGTACGGGCCCGAACAGTTTGCGCATTGCGGAAGGGCCGTGCACGGCGATGCGTGCCGGCCGTCGTTACTTTCCCGCACCGGAGGCACCTATCGGCCCGGGCACAGTTGCGAGCCACGTGAAAGCCGTGGCAGCCGGGGGTATGTTGCGTAACCGGCGGGTGTCGTTGTACGCGGCGTGAAAAAGACGTAATCCCCCAAAGCCTAAACCCGGTTACGCGCGTGTAAAAGGATATAATCCATAATATACGCCCTTGGTAATTAGCGCCGGCCCCGGAGGGCTTAACGCTTACTGGCTTTAGCCCTGTTTGGGCTTCGACTTCCTCCCGGACCAGCTTTCCGATACCGGGACGCTTTGTCCGAGGCCGTTCGTTAAGGACGTGGGGCATCCGGAAATCACGTAGTTAAACCAGATTTCGGGCTTTTCGATCCTTTCGGCGTTATATAAACGGCCTAATTCGGATCGATGCTGCAAAAGCCGGCTTTGGATATCCGCCGTTTTTGCTTTTAGCACGAACCCAGTAGGGGTTCGATAAGCTTCCGGGACGTCGGCTGTCGTAAACGGCAGGTCCCTGCTATCGGCAAGGGCTTTGCGAATACTAAAGCCCGTTTGTTGGTTGGCCCAAGCCTGTTTTTCCTCCGGGATTTAACAAAAACCCGGAAATCGGCTTTGGGCCGGGCGGGAGGGCGGGGCTCCCGGGGTGCACGGTTTTTAAAGCCTGTGCGGGTTGCTGGGGCTGCTGGAGCCCTGTTCGGGCCGCCGCCGCGTAAGTGGTCGGGGGCGGGCGTTGCGGGTTAGGCGCGTAAGGTTCCGGGGCCCCGTAGGGGTTTTTTCCCTTTGGGCCGGCGTTGGCAGGCCGAAAAGGGCTTGTTTGGCGTATTCGATAAAACAATCCTTCCAGCCGTTGGCTTCGGGGATTGCCTCCAGTGGGAGGGAAGCGATGCCGGCGTCGATAGAGCGGGCGAGGGTTGTGCAAATTAAAGCCGTTTGCTGTTGCTTGCGGCTGTAACTCGCAACAATTTCCTCCGCGGCCGCCGCAGCCGACCCGAGGGGTGGGCGCGTAGGCCGGGGGTGGGAAGGGAGGGGAAAAGAAAGGAAAGGGGCACCTGTGCCGGTGCTGCCGTCGTGGGTGCCTTCCTGGCCCTGAACGGGCCCTGTTGGGTGTTGCGAATTCCGCAACGGGGACGGCGTGGTCGGGTGCGCTGACGCGCGGGGGGGCCCGGGTGGCAGCGACGCGTTCCTCCGGGCCGTTGGGCCGACGAGGAGGGCGCGCGCCACCCTATTGGCCGAAGGGGGGGCTGTTGGCAACGGCATGTTGCCGTCGCCAGCGCCGTTGGCGGGCGTGGTTATTGGTGTTGGGTCGCTAATTGGCGGGTGTTAAGGATTTGTATGCAATTTGGCAGTGTGCACTAACAGCGCAATGCCAAGAATTGGTGAATTCGAGAAAGGTCGAGAGTGAGTGAGTGAGTGAGTAGTATATTTAACGTCAGTAAGTCGGGATCTACCAGTCCCTGCCTCCCAAGGGGCATATGACGTGCTAGCGCTACCTAAGCTAAACATTAGGCTACATGTTGCTATCCGGCGGCTAGCAAATTAAACCCGAAGGCACACGAAGGTCGGGCCGCGTTCCGGCGCTCCTTGTTAGTGAGCGGGCAATCGGCGGTAGGGCGTATATATATACGCCAGGGCGTTGTAAAGCGCTGCGGGTGGTAGTAGTGCGTTCGGCCGGCGAGTATGCCGGTAAAGGGGTGGGGCCGGGTTTTAGGCTGGAAGGTCCTCGGACCCCCAGGGCCCGGCCGAAGTGCGGGGGACAACGAGCCTACTGTTAATCCTGGTGGTACAAAGGAAAAAGGTAAAAGGTGTAGGAGAACAAGGAAAAGGATGTATGCGGGCTTTTTAGGCCCTGTTGTTATCGTCCAGCGATAGTGTATAATTGGTAGCTTCGGCGAACGAAGCAAAAAGGAAAGGCTTTTAAAGTAGCCGTTTCCAATATCCGGGCCTGTCGGAAGCCGGGGAGGGTCCGCTATAGCCATTTATTTTCTGCCGTTTTAGCCAACCTGCAAAATACAGGTGGGAAGGGGATTTGTTTCTTCCGCAGCGGCACGGGTTATCGTCTTCGTGCTGGAACTTTCGGTGGTACCAGTCGAAATCCCCGTAACCGGTGCGTGCGGCTATTAGCCGTTGCAGTACCTTCCGGTGCAGCTGCAACGCTTCGGGCGTATGTTGTGGTGCCGGCGGGAGGCCTATAGCCTTATACCGATCCGGAAAGTTGTTTAAACCATGCGTTCCGGGCGTCCCGGGCCGTTTTCCGGGCTAAAGCCTTTACTCCGGCCACCGTTGGTTTAAAATGTTGGGGTATTGGCAGGGCCGATCCCAACTTTGCTTCGGCGTTTGCCTTTTCGTTTCCGGGGATTCCCATATGGCCCGGGGACCAGCGTACGTATACCTGGTGTTTATCCATAAGCAATGGATTTTTTAAAGGCCTTTGTAAACTATTAGGGGCCGTGCTTAAACAGCCGTTAGCCGCCGAGGTGTTATCGAGGCACAAGTGGAAAGTGCAATTGCGGAAGCTAAACGGCTTTACGGAGGCCCATTCGGGCCCCTTCCGCTTCGCCGTCGAATACTTCCGCCGGGATGCGCTAACCGGCCGTGCCCGGAAAGTTTGCGTTGGCCGGCTTGGTATATTACCCAGCCGTATCCAACTGCCCCGTTTTTTGCTTTGGACCCGTCGCTATATATTATAACGTCGGTAAGTGGGAGGGTGCGAAGCCACGTAAATGCTTTTGCGGCTGCGGCTTTTTTTATAGCCACCGTAAGCCCCGTATATTTATAAGGGAGGTAGGCCGGGCGGTGCAAGCCGGAAGGAGTCGGCCGTCCTTTGCAAGAGTCGCAAGCTTGCCGGGAAGCGCCCTGGGCCCTCGGGCGTTAAAGGCCGGCTTGGCCGCTGCGGCAGGGGGTTTTCCGGAACCGTATTTATACGGGCCGAAACGGAAGGCGGGCTTTTCCAAAAGCGCCTGGGCGCGGGGATGCCGGATTCGTAATGAAGCGTTTATCGGTGGTTTTCCAAGCGGACCACTGCCCGGAGGGACGCTTAAGGCTTTGTCGACCCGTTCGATTAAATGGCCTTGGCGGATAATTTGCTGTTGTGCGGCTTGTACGGGTGTGGTTTGGTTTTGCCCTTATACCACACTTCGGCCCCGTATAAAGCCGTAGGGATTATAACCGTTTGTAACGGCTTTATGTACCGAATGTGCCGGTATCCCCCTATCGAATTCGTAAGCCTTCCGGAGGTGTTGGCAACGCTTTGGGCTTTTGCAGCCCTGTTATCGACGTGGGCTTTAAATTAAGCCTTTGGTCGAAAAAACCCCTAACCACCGTAAAGCTCTGTAGCTTGTTGTATGGTAAGGCTTCCGCCGTAACCGCTGGGGTTGTGGGGATTTTCCGCCTGGAAAAATGCATAAGCTCGCACTTCCCGGGTCGAAAGCAACCTTATTAGCCTTACCCCTAACGTAGGATTTCCGTACCGTACCCTTGCTTTACGGGAGCACTCCTTCGGGTGCTACCCGTTACGCAAATGCCTATATCGTCCGCGTATCCGTACTTAACCGCTTTTGCTTTGGGTAGGATTTCGGCCATATAAAGCATAAATAGGACCGGTAACGCCGGTAACCCTTAGGGTACCCGCAGTCCGGGGAAAAAAGGGGGTGCCGTGGCGTTTTCCAAACGCACTTTACCACCCTATTTCCTGCAAACGATAACCCATCGTACTAACGTTGGATCCCAGCCTTGGTTTAAAAGCCTTCCGTAAAGGAGCCTCCGGCGGAGTACGGCGTCGAAAGCCCCTTGTACATCCATAGTAACGAGGGCGCCGTTTATGCTTTTGGAAGGCCCGTTCCACCTCGTGGGCTACGCATGCCGTTAAATCGATGGCGGCCTTTTTCGGGGTAGCCCCGGCGTGTTGCGGGGCTATAAGCCCGTATTGCAGCGAGGGAGCCATCGCGAGCTACCAAACGTTCCAACCCTTTCCTAAGCACGGGAGTAGCTATCGGGCGGTAGGATTTTGGGTCCGTTATATCCGTTTTCGGTTTTTTAGCATAACCACCTCCGCTGTGCGGAAAGGGGCCCGGTGGTGCCCGGCTTTAAGGCAGGCTTCGAAAAAGGCCTTAACGTATTCCCCTATTGCCGGCCAAGCCGCTGTAAGCAGTTTAACCGTTAAAGAGTCGACGCCCGGGGCCGTGTTTGCCGTGCCGACGGTGCACTTCCGGCATTCCTCCAGGGGACGTGGGGGCCCACGGGATTTGTGCGGTCCTTTAGTAGCCCTTTGCTGTAACGGGTCCTTTTGTAAGTCGTCCTCCGCCGTAAACCTACGGAGGATTTGCGACCTAATGCTTCCGCTTTATCCCCTGGGGCTATTATAACTCCCCGTCGATATTTAACGGGGGAAGCCGTATAGCGGGTGTAAGTTTATGCCATTTTACAGCACGGTATAGCGCTTTCGGGAATCCACTTCTTTAGCACGCTGGCCTAATGTGTTTTTAGCCGTCCGAACCGTTGCTTTTAAAGCACGGGCTTCGGCCGTAAAAGGCCCGCCGTTTCCCATAGCTTTTGCGAGGTCCCGTTAGGCGTTGGCGCACTTTTCGTTCCACTAGGGTTGGCCTTTTCTTTTGGCTTTAGGCCCCCGGCCGAGGGCTATTAACGCATCTTTTAGCAGGTTTGTTAATGCCTCGGCCGCTTTATCCAAGTAATCCGTAGTGCTTGGATTTAAAAGTGGCGGTAGGCTGCCGGCCCCCGTTGCTACCGCGTTTGCGCGAAAATCGGTAGTTTATCGTTTGGTAGCGTAACACGCCGGCAGTCCGGAACGGAGTTATTAGGTTTAGGACCTCGATCCGTATCGAGCGGTGGTCCGAATCGGTTGCTAACGAAGGGTCGATTTCCGCTGTTGCCAAAGGGGCGTTGGAAAAGGTAATCCAAAACGCCCCTATCGTTATGCGTAGGTTGGCCTGGGTCGGTAAGTAGGAGGAGGTTATAAGTATTAGCCCATTGGGCTATATCCTGGCCCCTATTCCTATTACCCTTAACCGGATCCCACGCCGGGGACCCTGCGTTAAAGTCCCAGCTATAATGCATTTTGCCGTTGGGCGCCAACGTAGTAAAAGGTCCAACGAGGGTTCCGAAGGGTCCCTTGGAGGCCTATATACGTTAACGAAAGTGCACCCGGCGACGGTAGCCAAAGGATGTCCCGGGTGCTGCCTGCCGGCCGGTCCGCTACGGGCTAAACCCCGGGTCCTTCCGTACGTAAGTTATTACCCGAGGCTGGTTTGGTGGTCGTGCCAGCTATTTACCGGAGTAAATAGCTCGTACGACGGGTGGGTGCAAAGCATAAGCTTCCTTTTCCACGCACTAGGGGGCTTTTGCATTAGCACCACGTCGATATTTTGGCTCCAAAATAGTTGGAGTAAAGTAGCCCCCGCCTCCTAGCTACGTCGAACGTTCGCTTGGGCGGCGGTTAAGCACGGCGTTCGGGGCGAAGCCCCGGGCGCCGGGCCCTATTGCCATGCGTTTGTTGTATCCGGTTGGCTGCTGGCATACGTAAAAGCGGCGTTAATATTGGGGGCTTTGGCCTTGGGGTTGTTGGCCAGCGGTACCGTCGGTTTCCTCCGGGGGTTTCCGGTTATTTCGATAGCCCTTTCGGGCTCGGGGAGGTCCAGTTCCATATCCGCCAGTACTTCGTATTGGTTGTTGGAACTAACCCTAAGCCTTTTAGCAGGGTGCTTTTCTTTGCTGGCCGTACGGGTTACGCCTTCGGGGGCCGGCGAATTCGCCGGGCTTGCTACGGCAGCGGTTGCGGGGGCGGCGGCGGCGGCGGCGGGGGTAACGGGATAAGCGGCGTTACCGGTGTCGGCCGCGGAGCTAGCATCGGCGGTAGCGGCCGTGGTAACGGTAGCGTTAACGGTGGTAATGGTGGCTACGGTGGTAGCGGTAGCGGTCGTAAAGTCCGCCGTCGAATTCGCGGCTGGGGCGAAATTGCCCGTAGTAGTTGCGGTTGCGGAAAGGGTGTTAGCGGCGGTAGCGGCGGTGGCGGTAGCAACGGCGGCTTCCGCCGCCTTTGCCGCCGCCCGGTACGCTTGTGCGCCTAACCTCCTAACGGCCCCTTTTTCCTTATAAGTTAAGTGCTTTAGCATTTTGTTTACCCGTACGGGCCTTATGGGGCAGTTCGGGTGGTTGGCAGGTACGGGCCCGAGCAGTTCGCGCATTGCGGGGGGGCCGTACACGGTTGTACGTGCCGGTCGTCGTTTATTTTCCCGCACCGAAGGCACCTATCGGCCCGGCGCAATTGCGGGCCACGTGGAAGCCGTGGCAGCCAGGGTGTGCTGGGTAACCGGCGGGTGTCGTTGTACGCGGCGTGAGAAGGAAGTGATTCCCCAAAGCCTAAACCCGGCCACTTGCGTATAAAGGGATATAATCCACGATATACGCCCTTAGTGGTCGACGCCGGCCCCGGAAGGCTTAACGTTTACCGGTTTATGCCCTGTTTAGGCTTCCACTTCCTCCCGAACCAGTTTATCCGATACCGGGACGCATTAACCAAAGCCGTTGGTTAAGGAGGTAGGGCAGCCGGAAATTACGTAGTTGTACCAGATTTCGGGCTTTTCGATCCTTTCGGCGTTATATAAACGGCTAGTTCGGATCGGTGCTGCAAAAGCCGGCTTTGGATATCGGCCGTTTTTGCTTTTAACACGAACCCGGTAGGGGTTCGGTACGCCTCCGGGACGTCGGCCGTCGTAAACGGCAGGTCCCTACTGTCGGCAAAGGCTTTGCGAATGCTAAAGCCCGTTTGTTGGTTAGCCCAAGCCTGCCGTTTTTCCGGGATTTTAACGAACACCCGGAAGTCGGCTTTAAAGCTTGTTAATAGGCGGGGTGCCCGGGTAGTTTGGGGCGTACGGCCCCGAAAAGCTTATGCGGGTTGTTGGTGTTATTGGTAGCCCTCCCGGGCCACCGACGCGTAAATGGCCGGGGCGCGCGTTGCGGGGGCTCCGGGGCCCCGTATAAGCTTTTTTCCTTTTCGGCCGGCGTAGGTAGGCCGAAAAGGGCTTGTTTAACGTAGTCGATAAAGCAATCTTTCCAGCCGTTAGCTTCGGGGATTGCTTCCGCCGGAAGGGAGGCAATGCCGGCGTCGATAGATCGGGCCAGCGTGGCGCAAATTAGGGCCGTTTGTTGTTGTTTGCGGCTATAGCTCGCAATAATTTCCTCCGCGGCCGCCGCGGCCGACCCGACAGGTGGGCGCGTACGCCGGCGTTGGGGGAGGGGGGGAGGGGCACCTATGCCGGTGCTGCCGTCGTGGGAGCCTTCCTGGCCCTAATCGGGCCCTGTTAGGTGTTGCTAATTCCGCAACGGGGACGGCGTAATCGGGTGCGCTAACGCGCGGGGGGGCCCGGGTGGCAGCGACGCGTTCCTCCGGGCCGTTGGGCCGACGAGGAGGGCGCGCGCCACCCTATTGGCCGAAGGGGGGGCTGTTGGCAACGGCATGTTGCCGTCGCCAGCGCCGTTGGCGGGCGTGGTTATTGGTGTTGGGTCGCTAATTGGCGGGTGTTAAGGATTTGTATGCAATTTGGCAGTGTGCACTAACAGCGCAATGCCAAGAATTGGTGAATTCGAGGAAGGTGCACGCGGCGCGGGGAGAAAAGTGGTGCAGTGCCTTAATGCACGGGCTATTCCGCGGCGCGTGCTTACGTGGATGCCTGCGGCGTGCGGTGGATTGTCCTGGACCGTCACACGTGTTACTGCTCGTACCTCCTTAGGTGTTTTACCTTAAAAGCAGAGGCTTGTTTGTAACAAGTTACCATATTCCACCACGGCCCACCATCCACGGGGTGTACCAAAAGTGCGAGCCAAAGCCGTGCTTACGCTTCCTGCTTCCCGTTACCCAAAGCCGTTTCCGGTAATAAGCCGACCACGTTTTGCCGTCGGGGCCCTTGGGGGATTGCCACGCCGGCGCAATGCCCCGGCCCACGCACAACTAACCAACCCCCGTAACGGCACTGCCTCCTCGCTACGGAACAGTCCCAAAAGAAGTAAAAGGGCGAAAGGGTGCCCTGTCGGTCCGGAAACCGTCGGGTGGTTTTCAGCCTAATTTCCCTTTTTTTTAAACCGTTTGTTAAGCCTCCCGAGGGAAAGTGCCTGCGAAAGAGAAAAAAAAAGTATATTTAACGTCAGCTAGTCGGGATCTACCAGTCCCTGCCTCCCAAAGGGCATATAACGTGCTAGCGCTACCTAAGCTTAACACTAGGCTATATGCTGCTATCAAGGCGGCTAACAAATTAAACCCGAAGGCACACGAGGGTCGGGCCGCATTCCGGCGCTCCTTGTTAGCGAGCGGGCAATCGGCAATACGGCGTAAAAATACGCCGGGGCGTTGTAAAGCGCTGCGGGTGGTAGTGATGCTATTGGCCGGCGGGTATGCCGGAAAAGGGGTAAAGCCGGGTTTAGGCGGGGGAGGGGGTTTTTCGGGACCTCCCTTAAGCCCGGCCTAAAGTGCGGGGGATTAACGAGCTTACTGTTAATCCTAATAGTACAAAGGAAAAGGTTAAGTATAGGCTTTTTAAGCCTTATTATTATCGTCCGGCGATAGTGTAGTAGTTGGTGGCTTTAACGAACGAAGCAAAAAGGGAAGGCTTTTGGAAAAGCCGTTTCCAATATCCGGGCTTATCGAAAGCCGGGGAGGGTCCGCTATAGGCTATTTGTTTTTTACCGCCCTCGCCAGCTTGCAAAATACAGGGTGGGAAGGGGACTTTTTCGCCCGCAACGGCACGGGTTGTCGTTTTTGTGTTAAAACCTTCGGTGGTACCAGTCGAAATCCTTATAACCGGTGCGTGCGGCTATTAGCCGTTGCAATACCTTCCGGTGCAGCTGCAACGCTTCGGGCGTGTGTGTGTGGTACCGGCGGGAGGCCTATAGCCTTATACCGATCCGGAAAATTGTTTTTAAACCATGCGTTTCGGGCGTCCCGGGCTGTTTTCCGGGCTAAAGCCTTTACTCCGGCCACCGTTGGTTTAAAATGTTAAGGTATTAGCAGGGCCGATCCCAACTTTGCTTCGGCATTTGCCTTTTCGTTTCCGGGAATTCCCATATAGCCCGGGGACCAGCGTACGTACCTGGTGTTTATCCATAAAGCAATAGATTTCTTTAAAAAGCCCTTGTAAACTATTAGGGGCCGTGCTTAAACAGCCGTTGGCCGCCGAGGTGTTGTCGAGGCACAAGTGGAAAGTGCAGTTGCGGAAGCTCCAAACGGCTTTACGGAGGCTCATTCGGGCCCCTTCCGCTTCGCCGTCGAATACTTCCGCCGGGTGCGCTAACCGGCCGTGCCCGGAAAGTTTGCGTTGGCCGGCTTGGTATATTACCCAGCCGTATCCAACTGCCCCGTCCTTTGCTTTGGACCCGTCGCTATATATTATAACGTCGGTAGGTGGGAGGGTGCGAAGCCACGCCATAAAAGCTTTTGCGGCTGCGGGCTTTTCTTGTGTGGCCACCGTAAGTCCCGTATATTTATACGGGAGGTAAGCCGGGCGGGTGCAAGCCGGAAGGAGTCCGGCCGTCCTTTGCAAGGAGGTTGCAAGCCTGCCGGGTAAGCCTGCCCTAGGCCCTCGGGCGTTAAAGGCCGGCTTGGCCGCTGCGGCTAAAGGGTGATCTTCCGGAACCGTATTTATACGGGCCGCGAAACGGAGGCGGGCTTGTTCCAAAAGCGCCTGGGCGCCTGGGATGCCGGATTCGTAATGCAGGGCGTTTATCGGTGCGGTTTTCCAAACCGGAACCACTGCCCGGAGGGACGCGGTTAAGGCTTTATCCACCCGTTCGATTAAATGGCCTTGGCGGATATATTGCTGTTGTGCTGGTTTGTACGGGTGTGGTTTGGTTTGCCCCTAAGGGAAAGTGCCTGCCTTTCGGGCTGGCGTCATCTTATTGCCACGCTGGCTCGCTGCGCGAAATTGGGCCTTGTTTTATGCGCCTTTGTGCGGAAAGCGCGCCGAGCCATCGAACGGACTTTGTCTTTACCGCGGTCGATGGAAAACTCGTTAAAAGAGGTTTGCCGATTAAATATGTCGCGAAGGGAGGTGTTGCGTGCAGTGGTGGTGATTAAGGGCGGCAGGTTGAAAAGATTTTTCGTTTGTGGGCGCCTGTTAGGGCTACAGGCGAAAGTCCCGCCTAAACCTTAACAACATGGTCCGTGCACCCATGCTGCAAAATTTGTGAACGGGAGAGAGTTGATGGGGATTTAGGGTTAGGGTGCGGGATCCCATTTGCTCCCTGATAGTTAAGGTAGCCCTTACTGGTTTAACTAGGGGAGAGCGGACGGGATCCCGTGTATTCCAGTGGGTATGGTCGTATGTGGGAGATGGCAGGGGCTTTGGCCGTGATGTGGTCTCTGTCGTTTCTGGGGAGGGGACAGTCATCGGAACAGCCCTATGATATCGCTTAAGCTAGCATGCCGCAGTGCCGGGGTCTGCCATTCTCTATCGAGACCTGACCACACCGTCCTTTTTCCTGGATTTTCGTTCTGGTGGGCATCTTATTCGATACTTCATCGCCTTTTGCGCCCTCCTCAAAAATCCTCCGCCTTTTTTGGGCGCTAGTATCGTCATCCATTCGCTGAGGACGACCCCGTTGCCAAATGCGGCGCAGTTGCTCCACACCCCCCCCCCCCTCGCGCTGACAACCGTCGCCGAAGTACTCAACCTGTTGTCACGGGCCGCATACGGAGGACTGCCGGGGAGCCCCTACGCCGGAATTCCGAGTCTGCACAGGCATTCCAAATGAAGGCCTGTAATGCCGGCCTGAATCTACGGATCAGCTCCGCTGGAAATCTTCCAGAGAAAGGCAACTTCAAGCCTACGCTCGGGGGGGCACCAACTCGTCATCATCTGCACAAAAGTCTGCCTGACGGAGAAGAATCCTCGGTGAAGCGTGTGGATTCGAATGGTTGCCTACCTAGGTACCTATACAAGCCCACCTATTTTAAGAACAAGTCTCAGTGCCGTATCGTGAAATCTCCCTTCGCAATAGCCATGCTCTTGGTTGCCTTGAGGTCCTACCCGTGTTTCTTTTAGGTGGAAGTACCAGTGGCTCGAGGCGTATTTGAGAAGCGTCTAGCGCCGCAACCGGGTCGCCAGAGCTTCGGCGCTGCCACACATATCCTTTTGGCCAAAAGCACGCAGGAGATGATTGAGGCATCGCTGTCCGAAGATCACCATTGAGAATTGCCCGTGGTACTATCGTCAGTGTTTGGGAAATTTTGCGGGCAGCTGTCTTTCTGGGGTGAAGCACGGCTAGCCACTTCAAGAGGCGTCCTGGGGGAACCACCTTCGGCGTTGGTCCCAATTCCTATCATATTGTTGTTCCCCTCAATTCTTACGTGGGAAATGGTTTGGTTTGTGTTGTTGGCCATCGCCGCAGATAGTATGTATTGCGCACGAGCCGGCTTGGACGGTTGCGGTTGTAGTGTCGTCATAAACATGTCGGTGTGTCGACGGGCAGCTGGGATTTGAGCATGACCTGCGCCATATGTCTTCTTGGGAAAGAGGGCGGCCCTACTCATCGGCCTTGGGCAGAGCCAAAAGGCTGTTGTCATTTTCAGGCATCAAAATGTGCACATTGCAGCCAGTAGAAAGGCCAGCGTGCCGCCACAGTCGCCCAAGCGCAGCAGCAACCAGTAGAGTCATAAGCAGGGTGCCCGAATATGCTTGCATGCATATGCGGTCTACAAACGCCTCAAATGCGCCCACTTCCCCGGAACCGGAGGGATATGGATGCCGCACCAATCATCCTGCCAACCACGCTCTCCGTCGGTAGCCTAGAGGCAGACCTTTTGGCAACCGAGTGTGGCCTACAATGGCCGAAGGATCCTATGACCACGAATGCCCGGACTGCTTGAAACCCAAGGCGGCCAATATGATGACAACTCGTCCGCTAGGAACTGCGGCCTCTTGGGTATAAAGAAAGCGTAAAAGCCCACCTTGATGTGAAGTGGGTTTCCTGACTACGCGGATCAGCAACAGGGTAGGGCTACTTGGGTGTGCCTATTTAGGTAAGTCGCAGAAGGAGGGGGTTTCCCAGACCCTCCCTCGATGCTTTCGTGTCTTCTAGCACAAGCCTCACCCTCCCTTCTCCACACCCTCTTGAAGATCGCCTGCTCTTTACAGCAATTCCGCACCAGAAACGTACCAGCTTGGAAGCGTTGCCCTATCCTCGGAGGCCACAGCTGCCATCGGGTGGCCGAAGTGCCGTTCAGAGACATGTCCGCACTCCATGACAGTCTGCAGTTCTGGATCCACACGAAGGTCATCATCGACAGTGTCGAGGTCGCAAAGCAGACAACCATTTTGTAGTGGCCCACCTGGCGGGAGCATTTACTGCGTTGACGTCCTCTGCTTCGTGAATATCATTGCCATGTGCTAACATATATACTCACTAGCCCACAGCTCCATACAGGCAAAGGCAACATGTCGGATCCCACGAAGCAAGGAAGGCTTTATAACCGTACAATGAGCACGACAGCGAGGAGCTCGGATATGGAGTGTGACGTCATGTACGGGGATCAAGAGGGCGAGGAGATTGTGTTCTCAGCCGCCGACAGGAACAAGCAGCGCGGTCGCGAGGTGGCCAACGTCTCGTCCCGGCGCACAAGAGAGCCCATGGCGCAGCACCCAAGCAGGATCTGGTTGCAGCGCCAATGCAAGACCTTGTTTCCGTGCCCGAGGGGCTGCGACTGGAGAACCCGAGGCCGAGGTGATGGGCGCACAAGCTGTCATGCCCGAGCCGTGCTGCGGAGGAGAGGTCCAGGAATTGAAGGGGGTAAGGGCCGTGAGATCAAACAGGAATACTGTCGGGAGGCCCGCGAGCTCCCTCAAAGGGGGGCCTTTTGATCAAACCATCGCAGATGTGGTTCTGGAGGGGTCAAATGGGAACAACATTGGAGTGTGGTGAAGTCGGGGCTGCCAGGGCGTCGGGAGACTTGATGGACCGGAACCTCGGGGATAAATAAGACACGGTTCTCATACAGCTTGATAATACTTTCTGTCGGCTTCTGTAGCTGGCAACGCGATATTCCGATCTCTCCGTCTGTACCTTGTCCTTGAAAAAAAAAAAAAAAAAAGGCCAGCCCCAAAGGTATGCCCAGTCATTCCTGCCCCTCTAATTAGTGTATCCCATTCTTAGAGGCCATCATCTTTGAAAGACGAGTGCGGAGGAGCGCTTGACAGTCCATCATCTTGTGTTGGTCGCCCGCAGGATCAGATCCGATATCCTCCATGCGGGTGATCATGGGTCCGATCCGTTATGCCGCTCTGTCAGCACTGCCCCCCAACGGCACACACGGCATCCAGGAGAAGCACAGGGTGGTTTCCGTTTCTTGCCCCACGCATTCAGGAGCTATGCCTTGCTCGAGAGGTGGACGTCGAAAATAGCAGGGAGCACGGCCTGGATTTGAGCCTCAATGTTTGCTAGCAATTTACATCTTCAGGTCATTCCAAGTAACACGCATTCTGGTTCGCGAAGATTGTAGGTGCGTACCATTTGGTACCAATCTGCTCCATTCGAACGCGGTCAACATCTTGCCAAGAAGTAGCCGCACAGGGGAGGTCTCTCCCTTCCCGCTCTTGGCTCCACGATATGCTTCTATTCAGGGAGTGCAGCAAATTAACGTCCCCACAAATGCCCTGGAGGAGCACCGAGGGCTTCACCTCTGCCACCTAACACTACACGTCGAGTAAAAGGCTAGGAGATAGACCGCGCGCCTATGTACATAGCACGCACAAGTACCATGGCGGTGCTCTTCCTGAGGCTACTCTCCACTTTACTCCCTCCTTGGTTCTGCTGCGTCGTCGTCCGAGGCCAGCGGCGCAGCCGTCGTTCGGCTCAGGATTCCGAGCGCACCAACAACCCTTCTCCGCTCCCGGGCGAGGCACCATGTGGAGTGAGCGAGTATGTATGTGGCCTCTGTTGTCGCGGGAGAAAACGGCCGTCTTGTTCGGCTTGGCCACCGTGCCACCATGCGTTGGCGATACCACCACCACACAGCAAGGCCGCCCACCGCCGTAGCCAGGAGAACGCCAAACTGTGGATTCCTTTTGGGCCTCATCCCCTGTCGCCGCTCTAGTTAGGTGCAGAGCCGAATCTCCGATTTTTTTCTTCTGTTGGTCGCAGAATTCGACGCAGGGACATGGGCCGTCCTCCACTCCTGCCGGCTTTCTCATTGGCCTGGATGGCAAGATACGGTTCTGCCGGTCCAGGGTGGCGTGCGCCTGCGCCTCATGGAAAGACGCGGCGAGGCTGTGGTCACACGAACCTCACTTACACGCTCGATGTAGAAGCTTTTGCAGAGCGTAGATGTTATGATAGTTGTGATGACGATGGGCTATGAGAGAAGAGGCCTGTCAGGCTGTGCCGACGCTGCCCTGTCCTGATTACTACGTCGTCGGCGGCGTTGGTGATGGCGACGGCTCGATGCATCTCGTCCGGGTGAGGATCATGGTTCACATGCTAATGAGTCCAGTTATAAAAAGGGGGTTCGTGTGTGCTCATTGTGAAGGTTGAGGAAACAAGACATCATCACCACCTACACATATTACGGGACTCCCACTCCTCCTTAACTTACACACAGTTCCTGCCCACGCACAACAACATCATCAACAGCTACAAACAACGGCCGCAACACTCCTATTCCTTTCGACCTGATATCCTGTCCCTCCTACACCTACTTTTCTCTACTGCGTTTGCATCAAACCCTTCTCCTCGCCCGCCATGCTGCTCAAAGGCACACGTATAGCCATCCTCTCCGTCGTCGGACTACTTTCCAGCACGTTCACTCTAGGAGCTCCCCTGCCCTAAGTCGACCCACCCAGCGGAGGGAGTTCAAGCCCACCAAGGCCGGTTGGCCCAGCCTTTGGTGCCCCAGACGAGCCCGTCGGGAGGACCTACGGCGTCCGGCTCGATCAGATCTTTCCGGACTTCCATGAACTGGGTTACGTTAGTTACTCGGCCATTTTCAGAGTTACCAATCCCGCCCAGATCAATGACAATCAGCTCATCAAAATCGCGGGGGATCTTTACGGAGAAATGGCCGAAGTCCACCGAGCCTGGCTCCCACGTGTGCGGCACTTCTCCGGATCGAGAGACCATCGGTGATGGTCACTATGGACATGGGCGACGGCCTGATATACGCGGCCTCATCTGTCAGGGTTCAGGAGGGAGGTCCCGCCGACAGGAGCTACAGGGAACTCCAAATCACGATGGACAATTCGATCAGCAATTGCTTGCGCGACTTGTCAAGGCAAGGCACCCGCCGTCACAAGCACCAAGGGCTATGCGGGGAGGTCAATGTCATACGCCTGGACGGGGATATGCAACTGAGCCAAGGCGCAACAACCTACAAAGACCCGCTACAGGCACCAGGGTGGTGGCCTGGTATCGCGACGCGGGCGCATCCCATTCTGCACCCCAGCAACCCAGGCAGTATGCTTGCCACCAAATTGGCGAGGCGTACAGCAAAGAGCTCGTCGAGGGTCAAAACGCATTCAGAGTGCTGAGAGGCCAGCCTTCCCCCAACATCCAAGGCCTCACGGTTCAGCATGAGTGGAATGTTCGACACCGCCAATGGCCCAGCGGCGGCGGCGGCGGTGGCGGTCAGGGGACGGCACCGGACCGGCCAGCCAGCGGAGGCAGTGGAGGCAGCTCCAGTTACGGCAGCAGCAACCTCGATGGACAGGCCTATGACGCCGTTATGGGACAGTACGACCCCCACCAACACGATGGGGGCGATCAGACGCAATGGCAGTAGATGGACAGGAGTGTCACCGAAGAGCCTCAGACATGGAAGACTGATCCGAGCTGGTCTTCGGACCTGAAGGCGTGGGCAAGGGAGTGGCGAAAATTGGGCTACACAAAGGAGGAGTTTATGGCGCGCCCGAGGCCGTATCTTCCAGTAGGGCAGTCGTCCGGAGGAGGGCAAGCATACGGCGGACAGGAGCACTATGGAGGGGGCGACTCTGCAGCCGAGTTCAACAACGCGCTGGACTACTACAAAGGCCACTACGGAAACCAGCGTCGCGGCCTAACGAGACGCTCCAAGGGCCGCAGCGACAAACCTGGAGCCGGCAAGGCCGCAAAGGCCCAGGCCGACAAGCCCAAGGCCGGAAACCCCAAGGCCGAAAAGCCCGCCAAGACCAAAGCCAACAGCAAGCCCAAAGACGGTAAGAGCCAGGACCCCAAGGCCCCCAAACCCAGAAAGGGCAAAGGCACACAAGCCAAGGCGTGCCAGGCCAGGCCTCCTCCTCCTCCTGCAAACTTGCAACAGCCCAAAAACGGCAAGAACCCGGCGGCAGCAACCGGGCAGACCAAAGCCTCTCACAACCAACCTGAAAGCCCCTTCTACGGGTGACACGTACCGGGGCGCCAAGGATACCCGTGGTACGCTCCTCCCGGACGGCAGGACAAGTCAACAAAGTCTGCGGTGGAACAGCAGCCCGGCAAGAATCCCGCCGCGGTGGCGACTAACCCCAAAGCCCCGCCCACGGCCGGCCGGGGCCAGCAGGGTGCCGAGGGTCCGCAGCAGGCGGCGCGACTGCTGCCGGGCCCGGGAAAGCAGCATACGTCCGACAAGCCCGTGGGGGGACAGGCTAGCAAGCCCGCCGCGGCCGATAAGGGTCGGGGAAGCTAAGTGGGGAAGTCATAGAGGAAACTAGATGGAATCTTGGCAGGTAGACTGTGGTGGGGAGATCGTGGTGGATGGACGTGGTGGATGGAACCGTGGTGAGTAGATCGTGGTGAGCAGATCGTGGTGGGTAAATCTTTCAGAACAGCAAATACATATAAGTTCTCTTGTTGAAGCAAACTTGACTAGGGACAGACAGGTACCTGCGCATAAGCTGGACCCCTCCAGCTGATATGTGGGTGGGTGTTGGTTGGCGCAGCAGGATGCCATTTTCGACTTGGAGACCAGGCCCAATCTTTCGGCCATAAAAGCCCCATTCTGTGCCGCAGCGCCCACCCTTGTGATGGCTGCAGGGCAAAACCCCACCGCCCTCAATGGTCTTCCATCCAAACAAATGGATGTCGATCCCCTCATTGCGTCATCTTGCCTCTGCAGAAATTCTCTCCAGCCATCATTTATACATACCATTTTCCCTTGTTCCTATTTTGTTTCACTCGCTGTCGGGATAGTCACCCCACTGGTCCTCAATGACAAGCCCGCCTTTCAAGTGCGCGGGGTCGAGCTTGATCCCCAACCTGGACCGCAGACGGAACGCGCCCGTCGTCCCCGTGCCGTCGCGGATGTTCGGGTCGGCCCCCTTCCGGATCAGGATGTCGGCAGCCTTGGCCACGGTCGCCACGTCGTTGTCCGGATAGCCGGCGAGCAGGTGCAGCGCCGACCGGTCCTTGCGGTCGACCGCGTTGATGTCCCGGCAAGCGTCCGCAAGCAGCGCGAGGCACTCCAGGCGAGAGGCGAGGTAAGCGGGCTCCCGCTCGCGGACGGCGGACGGCGCCGTCCACGACATGCTAGCGTGCATGAGCAGCGGGGTCTGCCCCGCGACGTTCCGGGCTTCCACGTCTACCCCGGAGTCTAGGAGCAGCTTTACCACTCCTGGGCCCTTGGCGCAGTCTTGTTCTCGCTTTGCGGTTTGGTGCACTTGGAAGCAAACATTGGTGAGCATCGGCCGGGAGTCTTCACGGAACGAAGCGTGGGGGATGCTCAAGATGCACCGCTAGATGTGTGACCTACAAGCATTGTTCCAGCCTCCATAAATCTTGGGCTTGGGAGGAATACGGTAGCTTGTTCTCGCGCCTCGCTCGAGCAGCAGCTCGATGAGCGCTACGCCCCCGTTCCCTCGACTTGCCGCAAGGAGCGGTGTCTCGTAGAGACGATCCACGCCGTTGACATCCACCTCCTGGTCGAGCAGAAATCGACAAGGGGGAGATTATTATGGGAAGCAGCCAGGCACAGCTGGCTCCACACGGTCCTGGTGTTGGGGAACCTGGCATCGCGGCCCGGGTCGGCCCCGGCGGCGGCGAACAGCACCCGCGCCATGGGCAGGTGCACCTCGTGCGGCCCCCAGTCCTCGGCGAGCGCCCCCAAGGCCTCCAGGCTGGGGTCCCGCAGGCCGAGCTCCCCGACGAGGTACTCCAGAGTGCGGGGCGTGCCGTTGTGCCGGGCGGCAATCTCGACGAGCCGGTTCCCGCACCTGCCCTCGCCGGCCTCCGGGTGGACCTCGGCGCCGCGCGCGACCAGCGACTTGACGAGGTCGACGGAGCCAGCCGCGACGGCCGACTCGAGCAGGTTCATGGACACGACGCCGCACGGCGCGTTGACGTCGACGCCGCGGCCGAGGAGCAGCTCGAGGGTGTCGACGTGCCTCTGCTCGACGCCCAGGTCCCTGCTCCGCTCCGGGCCCCGCAGCACCAGGCACGTCGCGGGGCCGTCGTCGCCGTGGGCGTAGTCGAAGCGGGACTGGACGTCGGCGCCGGCGTCGAGGAGGGCCCGGACTATTTCCGGGTTGGCCTGGAAGGCTGCTTCGTGGAGCGCCCGCGTCGTCGAGACGTTGTCGACACACGCCGCCTCCACGTCGGCGCCGAGCCCGATGAGGAAGTCAACGATGTGGCCGTGGTTTGCCCGGACGGCAGCGCACAGAGCCGTGGTGCCTTGGAGGTCCCGGGAGCTGCCGTGCAAGGAATTGATGTCGAGACTTGGGTTGATGGCGGTTTTGAGTCTTTCCAGGTTGCCTTCCTCGGCAGCCTGGAAGAACTCGGTGGCCTTTGCATCATCCGGATCCGCCCAGCGTTCCTTTCTCCACAAGTGATGCTTCTCACAATCCTCATCCAAGCCGTCGGAAGAAGGGGCCCGAATCTCGGACTGAGGGGCCTCCAGGCCGTCCATTGTGTTGTGACTTTCTCCTCAGCGAGCTGCGTGAGGGTTACAAGAGTGTTGCAGATGCTTCGTTGGTTCGGCCTTGTTGGTGGACTTATATGCAGGCCGGTTTTCGAGGAGCCCCACCCGTGCATCCTCTCTGAATCCCTGCTCCCAACATCGACGCAATGGAGTGACAGGAAGGAGTGCAACTAACATCAAACCCACATCTGAGCCCCTGCCAGGATACAGAGTTACCCGCTTTCCCCCTATGGTTCCTAGCCGTCACCGGGCAGCCTAGAGGCCTCGACCAGCCGGGGATCGCCCAAACAGAGAAAGACCGCAGTGTCCGCCAAGTCCACGTATTTCCCCATATATCACAGCGTGAAGTCAGGATAGCCATTTGCTTCATCCGCCTCACGCATAATCACCTTGAGCTCGGGTGTGGTGGGCCGGCTCGAGAGAAGGCTGATATCCTGGGGCTCGATTCCACACTTGGATTTGAGACGAGCCAGCGCCACTGTCCCCTCCCTGTCGCGCATGCTCAAGTCGGCTCCTCTGTCTATCAAGATGTCGACTAGCTGCCTGACGGTCGGGACGTGGTTCCACTCCTGGGCGAGCAGATGGATCGCCGTTCTGCCTTCATTGTCGACCACATTGACATTCCGGCAAGAGTCCGCCAGGAGCTGGAAACATTCGACGTAGTTGAGGAAGGGGTACCATATCTTTTTGCGGCCCCGCTCTGGTCCAGGGGCCTTTAGCTTCAGCGAGGCGTAGGTGAGCAACGGAGTCCGACCCCAGATATTTCGAGCTTCTGTGTCTGCCCCAGCGTCAAGGAGTATTTTTATAACTTCGGGGGGCGAGTTCAGTGGGCCTCGCCGTGCGGTTGCATGCACTCAAAGACGTGTGAAACCAGTCAGTATCGCCAAAGCAGCCTCGCGCGCAAACACGCACTGTAGAAACCTCAGTTTGGTTCCAAGGCTTAGCTCACAAGCATTATTCCCGATAGTAAACGTCCATACCCGGTGGTCGTCCGAATGGTTGTTTTGTGCCGGCACTTCTTGGGTATTGGTCTTGCTTTGGGAATCGGCGGGCACCCCCCGAACGCCCTGGGTGCAATATTTTACTCCAGCGTCTCGCCCGAGCAGAAGTCTGATGAGCCCCGCGTCCGCGGTGCCTGCAAGCAGTGGTGTATTGGAGAAGTTATCCACCGCATTAACGTTGACGCCCCGGTCGAGTAGGAGCCGAACAACGGGCTCGTTGCCATGGTACGCAGCTGAGCAAATGACGCCGATTAGGTGGGCGGATGTGGCGACGGTGCGTTGGGGGTCGGGGTCCTTTATATGAGCTATCAGCAATTCTGCCATCGGCACCGGATCGGATGAGGCGGCCGGCTCCGGGAAAGTGCCCTCAGTCCTGTCATGCTGGTGTCGTTGAGGCCGAGCTCATCGATGAGGTACTCCAAGACATCAATCGTCGCGTTGTAGAAGACAGCGATGGAGAACAAAGTATCCCCGCATGTGCCCTTCTCGTTGAAGCCGTGAACCTTTGCCCCACGGGCAATGAGTTCTTCAACGAGAGCGACGCTGCCTGACGCCACCGCCCATTCGAGGAGGCTTTTAGTGATATACGGCCGCGGGGCGGCAGGGGCGACTGTGCTCTTGGACGTGGTGGCTGCTGCGGCGGTGCAGCTGGAGGCGTCGGCATTATCACCGCACACGGGGCATTGATGTCTGCGCCGTGACTGAGCAGGAGCCGAACCGTCTCGATGTGTTTCCGCTGGCGGTCCGTCCAGTTTTCCAATTCAACTCTCTGAGGACTAGCTGGGTTGCGATGCCCTCGTCGCCATCCCTCAGCTTGAAGCGAGCCCGGGCGTCGGCGCCGGACTCGAGAAGGAACCGGACCATATCCGGGTTTACCTGACGGGCTGCTTCATGGAGCGGCCTGATCGACGATTTCCAGCCAACAAAGCATTCGGTTTCCAGGTCCGCGCCCAACGCAATGAGTAGACTCACGACGTCCATGTGGCCCTTCATGACGGCGGCGAACAAAGGCGTATAGGCATGGTACCGAAAGCTGCCGGGCTGGCGCAGACCATTAAGCTCAAGGCTCGTGGTGGCGGCGGCGGCGAGCTTCTGCAAGTCTCCATGAAGCGCTGTGTAGTAGACTTGCTCGGATTGGTTGTCTATCGGCGACCAGCGTGGCGGGTGTAGAAAGTGTGCCATCCACGGATCCGTCGCGGCCATTGTGTTGGCCACCCAGAGAAAGCAGAGACTTGGCTTGGTAGCCTGAGGACGAGCAGGACCGAACAGACCGCTGTCCCTCAACCGAGGATTTGAGTGCCGACTGCTGCTCGTTGGGAATGCTTCTTTTGCGAACAACCAGGCAGGCTGATCCAATGGTTCTTTGCACTGTGTCGACACCACGCTAGAGTTGTGTTGTGCGCTTCCCGCCCGCATTTGTTTGTTTGCTAGCACGAGGAGAGGCGTCAATTCACAGCAGCACAGTTCCAGCACGGCTCACAATGTCCGAACCCGCCCGCTGCGGAGCCTCAGCTGCTAGTGGTTGTTGGTTATGATGTTGATGCATTCTTATGGTCAGATGCCCGTTTAGACCCACTCGTCATTGCCTTTTGGGAATCAACACAGAACCCCCAGCTACCCAGTGCCCTGGCGGAGAGAAAAAGAAGAGAATAAGAGGACGGGAGGCAGACCCCTGCCCTCCGGCTTCGTCAACACTCTGATGACACATGGGGCACAAACATGAAAACACTGCTCGCTGTTCCCTCTCCCCAGAGATCCAACCATTCAGGGGCTCAGCCGATATCCCCAGCGCTTCTCTGACCCTTGGCCCCCGGCCTCAAGCCGACGCCACTCACGGCAAGCCTCACGAAAGGGCCCAAGATCAGAAGCTCAAACAGTCTTTTTTAGCCGAACAAACAGAATTACATGCTAGGTGATGTTTGTGGGAGTATATATATGTACGCTTTGTTTTAGGAACACGAGTAGTAGGTAGGTGGTGGGATGGAGGACGCACGCCTCTTTGGAAAGGAGCTCCGGCGTCTTTCCCCCCTTCAACTCCTTTTTTTCTTTTCTTTTTTTCTTCCCCCCCAAAAAATGGCGATTTACCACGACGTAGGACAGATAGGTGCGTGAACAATGAATCGCAGAAGCCAAAACAAGCCGACCAAAAACAAAAACTCCGGCCGCCCCTGGTACGTCACTTTCCGCGCGCACCCAGATATATAGATCTCTCTTTCAAACTCGCCGATCTGGTTCCCCACCACCGAGAGCCTTCGGTCAAGCAAGACAGCCTATCGCCGCTGCCTCGTTGCGTCTGCCCAGCGCCTAGGTCAACGGGAGCAGACGCAACCTTCGAGATTGGAGATGAAATGATAGCAAAGTAAGATGGACAAAATAAAAGAAAGCGTCGTGCGGGTATCAGTTGGAACCATCTGCGGGGCCCCCTTCCGTTTTCTCCTCTGCTATGCGTAGTGATTTTGATGAGAAACAGAACCAAGAAAACGTAGACAAAAGGAAACTAAAAGACTCGCGACCTTCTCAGGTACTATCGCTGATGCTTGGCCACTCGTTGACCGTCTTTGTGCTCCACTGAAGGAGGCTTCGGTTGAGAAGCCGTCTTGTGTTATGAGTATTAGATCGACAGCTCTTGCTATCACCTGGACATTGGCGCTGAGGCACCCGTGCCCGTTCAATGCTGGCACCAGTGCCATCGCCACAGAAAACACCCGGTTGTCGACAGTCGGAGCATAATCCGACTAATTGACTCGCGTCGATCCATCCTACCTCCGGTGAGATATGGAGCTGGCACTCCGCTCACGCCCAGCCCCCTGTCGGACCGCATCGCTGTAACTCGGGATCGGAGGACCGTCGGCGTGGTTGGTCGCCGAGCGTGCCGATGCCGCGGAAGCACCGCGACTCCTACCGGGGATAGAAATCAGAGGCGCATCCTCGCTGTCTGTGCTCGTACGGCGACTCGAGCTCTCCGAGGAGACAGGACTCGTATACTCGGGAGGGGGCTGCTGGCCGGGATCCTGGACCATGAGTCCGGTGGTCTGGTTGTTCGCGGACGAGGGCTGGGCCGCGGGTTCAGACGAGGAGGGCACAGCCGAGCTTCCGCTCGCCTCACCCACCTCGTCAGTAGGAACCAGGTGCGCGAGTGAGATGTCGGTAGGGCTTCGGACGGGACCCGGACTCGTGGGTGGCATGGACCTAAAATTGCCAGACCGCGAACGGGTATGCTGGTGTGCGTCGTGAATATGCTGCTGCCTAGGGTACGGGAGGACCGAGACACTTTGCGAGTGGCCTCTAGCTGGCGCATAGCCGTCCTTCCTTCCAGACTCGAGCAGAATGCTTCCCTGCTCCGATCCGTACGGCGGCGGGGGAGCCAAGGATCCGGTCATGGGCGCGAGACCCCACTTCTTGACGTTGGCCTCGATGAACACGAAGCCCGACTGGCCAAAGTTAACGTGCACGACGCAGGGGCCGTTTGCACCAATCGAGGGGAAGAAGTTTTGCGACTTCAGGCCGTGGACGACGTCCTCGAGTCGCTTTCCGTTGCGGGTGAAGAAAATTGTGCCGGTCCGGGGCCGGTATCCAACTCCGATAACATCACCCTGGACGTATTGCGGCCCATAGCTGGTGCCCGCGAACGGCTGATTGAAACGACGGGTTCCGTTGGACAGGTAAGCAACCGAGTACTTGTGGAAACCTGCAGGTGGCGTCGAGGTCAGCGATAAGCACGCTTTAAGGAGACAAGGAAAAGAGCAAACCATACCTGGCAACCTGAACAGCGGATAGGGTTTCGTCGACATGCCAATGCTCAACAGAGTGTTTTCGGGCTTCTCGTAGATCTTAGTTTCCCAGTAGTAAACCTCGTTTTGTTTGGGGACGGGTAAGTTGCTCAGAACGCAGCATTCGGAATCAAAGAACTCGATCTCGGTGCGGGCCTCGACGAAGCAGTTCGCAATCTCCAGTTCGGGTTCGAACTCCCAGGCCGACACGCCCTTCTCCTGGATGGCGAGGTACTGGGATAGTGATATATCGGTGTGCAGCGACTCGGGAGGGTTGGCCGTGATAAACGCTAGATAAAGCCAATAGCCCCTTTGGTTAGCCAGCGGTTCCCAAAACCAACAGGATCCAAGTCGGGCAGCGTGGCAAAGCGAAATCTGTGGGGATCGAACCTTTGGCTCTCAAGTACTCTGTCCTTTGCATATCATCCATCGACTCCAAGGCTAAGGCCTCTTCCCTCGCGAACGCCTGCTCGTCATCGAATTCACCGGGCCTGCCGATACGATCGAGCAGGATCCGGCCAGGGGCTGTGTATCTTAGGATGTAGACGACGATGAAAACGAATGCGATAAGGATTGCCGAGCCGAACGACGACAACAGGCCGATGACGACGCCATTGATTGGCGACGGCCGAGAGTCCGGCGGCGGCATTGTCGGAATGTGCGATGCGTCGCGACGACTGTAGCTGGCCGATTATGGGGCGGCGGAGCAGTGGTGGGTTCGACGGCGCGAGCGACGACGAGGTTCGTTCGTCTCGTGGCGACAAGAGTTGGATGCCTTGGTCGGTTGTGCGTGGTTTGGCTTCGCTCTCGGTTGGGAGACGGAAATATGCGGGAGGGTGGCGTCACCGCCCGGGGGGGTTCAGCAGCCGCGGAGTCGATCGGGGTCACCTGTCCTTCGCTGCGTGGTTTGATGTAATGCAAACGTAACCCGAGCCCAGGGCGTCTGGCGTCGGAGAGCGCCGCCCGGCTGTCGAGTCGACGCGGGGAGTCGAGAGCTCGCTCGGTCGTCGGGGAGGACGTCTGTGCCGAACGAGATGGAAGGTGAGGGACGGATTGAAATCGGACTGGCAGCAGGTGTGCAGAGTATGGGGAAGCGTCGGGTCGACTAGGGGCGGCGGGTGATCGGTCTACAGCAACGGCCTTTTGGGTGGTCGCTCATGCCGAGTGCCTGGATCCTGTGGACGGTCTGGTGGATGTCAAGAGTGTTGGGTCTGTGGCGGCGGGCTCCACAACTAAGTCAGACCTCCTCCTTCTGCCTTGATGACTGCCACTTAAAAAGGTCGCAGCTGACGGACTCGCCGGTCGCATAAAATATAGCTGGAAAAATATGAAGGGAAAAAAGGAGTTCAAACTAAAGAAGCAAGCAGTAGCACGGGAGGATTCAGCACACGCGAGTGGCAGGGGCCGGGCGACGATGGCAAAACAATCGAGAGACAATTGACAAGACGATTGAAACAAAAGGGACAAAAAGGGGCAAGCAAGGGGAGCTGCAGCAGATGGAGAATTGAAGGAGTAGGAAACAAGGAAAACAAGCAGAGAAGAGAAGAAGAAGAAAAGGAAAAATGCGAAAAAGCTGTGCACACTTGCTTGTTTGGGCCCGATGATGACAACAACAAGTGATGAGCCAGGGAGAAAAAAAGACTTGGAGTGGAGGGCGATGCCCACCAAAAAGCATGGAAAGGGCAACTCCAAGGCAGACGTTGTTGCCCAGGTGGTGCAAAGCCCCGAAGGCTCGGGCTTGGAGCCACCACCAGAC
Organism: Gaeumannomyces sp. JS-464; assembly: GCA_002197995.1. NCBI lineage: Eukaryota > Fungi > Ascomycota > Sordariomycetes > Magnaporthales > Magnaporthaceae > Gaeumannomyces > Gaeumannomyces sp. JS-464. The sequence goes on from NGZR01000009.1 coordinate 557,614, forward strand.
CCTCTCTGCCGCCGCGCATCAGGTCCAGAAATGGACAGGGACAGGGGCGTCCGGCCGTGGGGCAGGCAGCACAGCACTGCACAGCACGCACACTCGCAACACACGACACGGATTGAGAGGCGGCCTGGCACGGGAATTGAGTCCATGCTGGCTGACGACCAGAGGGAACCTGGCAGGCGGTGCGCCTTGTTAGTGCAACAGTGCGTGCGTGCGGCTGGCGCTCTAAAATGCGGCGGAGAAGCCCATGTACCACAAAAGCCAAGAGTGTTTTGGAACTTCCATTCTTGCCGTCTCGAAGCCGCCCTTTGGAGGGCAGAGGATCAAGTCCCTTCACCGCAGTATGTGGCCCCTGAGAGACGGCTATATGCTACAGTCCCTTTCTTCATTCAACACTCTACACGTTGCCCCTGCTTCAGTTTGCCCGCTGTTGTATGTGGTGTTGACGAGGGAACCCTGAACCTCGTCCGGCACGAAGATTCGCTGCTGCAGTGGCGGCGACAACAACAATAACAGACCGCAATGACAACCCCCGACCGGCCCTCCTGGGCCGACAGCCCACGCTAACACCTGCGTCCACTATCTATCTCATGGCATGTTGGCGCTCAATGGGGGAGTCCCGACGGGATGCCTAGCACTGAAATGGAGAGTGGGCTAGCGGTTCATGCAGGGCACAGCTGAGGCAGGCGGGTCCTGTCGTGGCTACGACGCAGGCCAAAAATGGAGGTTTCAACCCCCAAGGTTGCATTTGTTGGTTTCAAGCATGCTCATTCTTCCCCAGGCTCTCTCTTGCCTTCCCCAATTCCGTCTCGCGGCAGCCCTGAAAAGCGGCCGGCCGGCTAAGATGGTCGCATTGGAATCGCCATGGCAGATATTAATACCACTCGCTAAAAAGTCAAAAGTCAACAAAACACAGCCCTGTGCTGCCAAACCAAGCCGATTTATTGTAATCCAACCCATTGGATAATCCGATCCGTTTCCCAAGCCCCCCGGCCAGGGCAGCCGGCACGCAAGCAAACGGACATGGCCCAATCGAATTCCTCGACCTGAATCCCCATTCACCTGGTTCCCAGATCCGCTGCATGTCATAGGTTCAGCGGGCAGAGAGACCACCTCACCGCCGCGTCCATGTCGTGCGTTATCGCTCTGCCCAGATTCCATCCTGCCAGTAGGTCCCGTCCCTCCTGTTCCACCTCAGGGCGATCGCGGAGTGGATCCCCGCACCCCGGTCAAGGATGGTCAGATCCAGATGATGCCAGCTTCCATCCCTGGCACGGGAGGGTCCAGTGCTTTCGTCCGAGGAAATACCCACCCATAGAGGAGGCCATCGAGCGCCTGTGCGAAAGGACGAAAAAGAAAAACGACCCTCAACGCCCTTTTGAGGTTATCTTCCATTCCGAGACAAGTGACTCAAAATAGCACGCTAGTGAGCAGGGACACAGCCACGTCCCTCTGCGTGGGTATGGAAGGGACGTAAGCAGGCAAGCCATCAGCCACGGTCGGTCAGATCTGCCCCTGCATTGGGCCGTGCATGATCGGACAACCTCCAGAACTTGTCCATCATGCAGGTTCCCCTGCCGGCCGCCGCACCCGAGCGAGGTTGTGCTTGAGACCGGTGAAACACAACCGCGTGATGCCTACCGTTCTCCGAGTCTGTGGTCGGCCGGGGCCACCGAACGCACGTGGACGGGCTCGTAGACCCAGCTGTGACAAACGGACAGCCGCGGATTAAGAGGAAACCAATAGCTTGGATTTCATACATCCTTCCCCCTCTCGGAGGCGGACGGTTCCCGCCGCCAGCTCCGCATATCAAGCCGGCCAACCCAAAAGTATCTTGTTTTGCAAGAGGTATATATACGTTAATGTTGCTTTTGCGTTTCCAACAGGCGGAAGAGAACCCAAGAGGATGATGACGCCGAACCGATGCAGAGCGTAATGGTCTGTTCTCGCAGACAAAGACACAAACACAGACGGAACAAGAAAACGCACACACAAAAGTACAAGCCCGTGGTCGGACAAACGCCGCCCTAATTCATCGAACGTCTTACTGCCCCTCCTTCTTCTCCTCTTCTGGCGGAGGCGGGACAAAGTACGCCTTGCCCTCCTCGACGACAATCTGTTCGTCGATGCGGGCCTTGAGCGCCTCGGGATCGCCGTGTTCCACCCGCTTCCACGTGGTGATGCGGCCCTCGTTCATGTCGAACTCGAACATTCTGATCTTGCGGTCGTAGCCGCCATAGCCCGCGTAGCCGCCGAAGCCCACGCCACCAGCGTAGCACATCCACAGCTTCGGGTTCTTTTCCTCATCCATGGATAGGGCGCAGTACTCGTTTACATGGTCGCTAGAGAGACGCAGCGTTAGCACCATGTTGTGGTCAAAAATCTAGGAGTAGCAAAGGCTTGACTTACTGCCCACAGCTGACCATGGCCACCCCCTGCTCGACAAGCGCGTCCCTGAACCCAGAGTTGAACATGGGAGCGGTCACGGGCTCCTTGTACGGGCCAATGGCGTACTGGTCCGGTGTGCGGTACTCGGGGAGCGGAATGTGGATAAAAGCGACGTCAAGGTGCACGTGCGTGTACTCGCGATGCTTGTGCTTGAGCGACTGCGCCGTCTGGGAGAACCAGTTGATCTGCGACTCCTTCAGCCAGTCGTAGCCGGGGTACTTGCGCTCCTGCGGCGAGTAGGCGTGCGTATCAAGCAGGTAGATGGTAATAGCCGAATGCGACGAGTGGCCGCGCGCTAGTACCTCGATGTAGTAGTTGCCCACTCCGTCCACGTCCTCGGGACCGGCCTTGGAGAGCGAGTAGGGCAGCGACTCGATGATGGCCATCTGACTAGCCCGCGACAGCGTCTTGCCCTCGTCGTCGTGGTTCCCGAATATGCTGACGTAGGGGATCTTGCGCTTGATCAAAAGTGTTGCGTATTTGAATATGGCCTGCCGTGCCGTTCCGCATCGCATGGTTAGTAGACCGCCCACTCGACCAAGAGCTTGCCCGGATCACATATTGGGATCGAGGGCCCAGACATACCGACTGTGCATCCGGAGCAGTGCCACCGTTGACCTGGTCTCCGCTAAGAACGACAAGGTCGGGCTTCTCGTCGTCCAGAATCCTGTTCACGAAATCCAGCGTCCTCGGATCCGCTTCACACTTGCCACCGTTGTACGAATCCGGGACCGCGTCCCGGCACTTGCCCGTCCCCGTGGCCAAGTGCAGATCCGCGATCTGCATGATCTTGAACCTGCCATTGTCGTGGATGCGCGGGACCGGTTTGGGAGCCGGGGCCGGCGGGCTGCCCTTTTGCACGGTTAGGTGCGCGCTGGGAATTTTGGAGCCTGCGTCGAGCAGTAGCGGGGTGCCGACAATGTGCCAGCCGTCGCGCACCTCGACCGAGTCATCGCCGAAAAGCAGGTCGACGCTCGTGACGGCGTCCTTGCTGTCGCTAGCGTGGCGCTTAGAGGACCGTTTGAGCCAAATGCCGCCGGGCCGCGACTCCCACTTGGCATCGTTCTGGTGTTTGCCCTTGGTGGCGCTGGTTGTTGGATCGAGACGGCCAACGGTAACGTCCACGACGACCTTGTCCTCAACCTTGAGCTCCTCCTCCTTCTGCCGGCGAATGTGCAGCCATGCGCTCGTCACCATCCCCTTGCCCAGGTATAGGTCCTTCTCTACCCTGTGCCACACCAGCGGATCCAGCTGGCAGCTCGAGAAAGGGTTGACGCTCGAGCACGTCTGTATCGTTATGTCTGTTATGACCAGGCCGACATGATGGGTCGGCAGGTATTCGTGGATCGCATCGGGAAGCACGCGGAAGTTGCGGTCGAGGAAGAAGATTATTATGAACGCCGCCGTCGCTGCCGTTGCGACCTGGACGATGGTGCGAACCTGCGCAGCGGTGTTTTTGTTAGCTGGCCGGCCCAACTGCACACACGCCTCGCCTTCGCCCGTCGGCGCTGGGTTGTCGCAAGGCCAGACAAATAAAAGGGGGCGGACAAGAACTGACGATGCGTCGCGTCATGATGGGCTAGCCTGGCGCAGGAGCACCAGACGTGCCGCTCTACCTGCGGTCGATGCAGGAGGGCGTGGGACGAGAGGGACGGCGCTGTATGCTTGCCGTGCAGGTGCCAGCAGGCATCTTAAAACCGCTTCCGGGCTGGTGCGGTGACCGCCGACGCCACGGACCCGGAGGATTCGACCAGCAAGAGATGGGTTGAGGCAGGGAGGTGGGTTCGCCGACAGAGCGTGGCAACTCGGTGTCGTAGAATCTAGTTGGCCTTTCAGCCCTCGCGGGCTCGTTTGCTGTCGGATGCGATGGCGCTTGAAGGTGTCAACGTCCAAAGCAGATTGGATCGGCCGCAGACCCTTTTTCGTTGATCCTTTCATAGGCTGAGAGACCACAGCGCAAATCTGGGGTAGCAGAATGTTCGATCAATCAATGGTGGAGTTCAGGGTGCCGTGGAGCCATCGTGGCCGACAGCATGGCCGCTAGGCCTTTCTAGTGCACATCTTCCCCAATAGGGACTAGCCCAAGTCCGATCAATCCGGCAGTGACAGAGACGAGCCCTGGGCCGAGGATTCTGAGGACGAGTGCTGTGCGAAACAGACACGTCATTCTGCCATTTGCAAGCGCAACCGGAGTGTCTATTAGATCCAGGGAATGCCACCGCTAACCTCACGGGTTAGGTGCCGGCATCGGCATAAGATTTGTCGCGCAGAGCCACGATAACTGGCCTGGCTATGGAGGTGCCCAGCCACGGTGGGATCCAGCATGGTTCGAATTTCCATGCTCCACTTCCCCTGAGCTCGACCCAGTGCTGTCCTGTCGAGCTCTGGTTGACATTCCATGACAGCGGCAGCCTTGACAAGAGCAAACCCGAACCTGGATGTCGGCTGGGTTGCGGTGAAGAGTATCAAGCAGACCGATCGTCTAGTCTTGACGTTCAGATCAACGGGGTGGGCGGGCCGAACGTCGGCACCTCAACTAAGAAGCCAGCAAACCCAGGTGGCGCCCCTTTGAGCCACCTTGTCTGTCTGTCCCCTTTCCCACGCCACATCTTGGTAGCAATGTGCCAACAACCTTAGTAATGTCAAGCAGTGTCACGTGGGCGTGCATCTGCACCGTGATACGCGCCGTGACCCGCCCATGTGCATCTCAGACCCTTCCATGTGTCTTACCAGTGTGCCAGTCCTCGTGGGTGTCTCGGTCATCACAAGCCGAGTGAATCTCCAAAACATCGAGGGCCCGCCACGGCTCTCCTCCCTAGATAGGTACAGGAGGATGTGTCATTCTGTCAGTAAGTGCCCCCGGCTGGATGCAGGCTATGCAAGTAGAAAGAGACTTTGCCTTCCCCGTGTCATGTGGTCATCTGAAATGATATTCAAGATGCCTCTTTGGGATGGATGGTCGTTGAGCAATGTCGCACAGAAACGCTGTGTGGCCTCGTACAGGAGATGTTGCTCACCCTTGTCTTTGATACCCAGCCAGTCGTTCAGGCTGACAGTCTCGATGATATGCGGAAGCATTCTCGCCGAAGTAGGAGACTCAGAGGCTCTGTCTTTAGTTGAAAATCATACCCAGACGATTTTGGTTCGTTGGGGAGGGCATCCATGTTAGCACTTCTACTCAGGATATCACCTATCAAAGCCATTTCGTCGAGCCCGAGCCGCGATTGATACTGGAAGTTTTAGTTCCAGAACAACACGGAAATGTGATGGGCTGACTGCAAGTCGCCACGCTACCTGCCTCGTCGGCTTGCCTGGGAAGTCAGAGGTACACGGCTTGTGTCATGCAATCTCCCTTCCGAAGCCATAATACCCCTCTCCACTTCGACTTCCGAAATAACGAAGCGGAAGATAGCAAAAGAAAGTTTCTTCGGCTCATGTGTTTGCTACGATCGGAGAAGAGCCCGCCTTTCGAAGAGAACCAGACGCTGGAGGAGCCGAGACTCAACCTACTTGTGTTGGCATTGTCGAGGCATCTCAGGCAGCAGGTTCCCGGGAATTTGCCCCGGAAGCTTTTAGCGAGATATCGATTCGAAGTCCAGCCCCAGTCAAAGTTTCTATGAAACCCCGAGATGTTGACCAACGTTTGCCAACGCTATTACCGGTAAACTCAACGACCCGACTGCCAGGTCTTGTTTGCTGCCGGATCGAGAACTCGATGTGTTTGCGAGTGCGTGGAGCGGGAATCGCGCTAGTCCAATACTCTCGACTTCTGGACCCAGAAACAGAGACCAGACCGGACCCCTCCAAAGGGTAGCATTGGCATGTTGTGGCCAAAACTCGAGGTACTCACTGGCACCTCACCTTGCACTCTGGCATTGTTCAGGAGACTGCACCAACTGACAGTTTTTTGTCGCTCATCTCCGCTCTCTATTTCATTTTGCTGCATCCAATTCACTTTCGCTCTCCTCTGCGTTCCATGCTGGCTGGTGGCCACGCTTCGTTTTCGAGGTGGAGGGGTGCTCCGCTCACCCCTCTTCAGGGTGGCAGTCCTGACCTGTGCTCACACGGAATTCTTTTGATTGAGCTCTCCTACTGCCCGCCCGCCTGAGGACTTGTCCCTCCCACCCCCACTTCGTCGCCCTGCCTGCGCCCGCCCGCCCACCAAAAATCCCCCAATGACAGGCACGACGTAAAAGACTGCAACCGGCCCTCTGTAGCAGTAATAGGCGTCAGTCCCTCATTCTCTCTGCGTGGTGCATGTGTGTGCCTTCTCCTCACTCTCCGCCCTGCGAATAGGAGGAAGCACGACGGATCGCCCTGCGCGCACACAGAACCAGAACCGCTACCCTGGCCCACGACAGCATTTTGCGACCGCACCCCAGCCATCCGCTTCTGCTCGCCTCGAGCACGCGCCGTCAGAATGGCCTGGCAACCAAGCCAGGAGTCCCTGCAGACTCTGGCAGGATGCCTCAAGGACTCACTGAGCGGCTTCAACAAGGAGGCGCAGAAGCGCGCCGACGAGGTGAGCACTGAACCCGCGCGCCCCCTCCGCGCGTAGGCTGCCGGGCTGCCCGATTGCGACCAAGCTTCAGGCGCTGACGAGCTGGCGGGCCTACAGATGCTTGCCCAGGCGAAAACCTCGCCCGATATCAACAACTACCTCGCCTTCATCTTCTCGTCAACCGACTCTCTGCCCGGCCTTCAGGTCACGCCGCAGGACCTGCACCTCGTGCGCAGCGCCGCGGGCATAATGCTCAAGAACAACATAAAGGCGGATTTTAAGCAGATCCCCGAGTCGAGCCTAGAGATGGTCAAGCAGGCCGTCCCCATCGGAATCCAGGACAAAAACCTCCAGATCCGGAACTTCGCCGGCAACATCGCCACGGAGCTGATACGGAGGGGCGGCCTCTTCAGCTGGCCCAGCCTCTTGCCCCAGCTGCTGGACCTGTTCAGCAATGAAACCGGCCAGGTCTCCCCAGAGGCCCAGGAGGGCGCCATCTCGGCAATGGCCAAGATCTGCGAGGACAACACAAAGATCCTGGAGCGCGAGCACAACGGCCAGCGGCCCCTGAACTTCCTCCTGCCGAAGTTGATCGAGGCCACCAAGAGCCCGCTGCCCAAGGTCCGCATGCATGCACTAACCGCCATAAACGTCTTCACGCCGCGCAAGTCCCAGGCCATGCTCACCTCGATCGACTCTCTGCTGCAAGCCCTGTTCGATCGCGCCGGCGATCCCAGTGCCGACGTGCGCAAAGAGGTCTGCCGCGCATTTGTGCGGCTCGTCGAGACCCGGCCGGATAAGCTGCAGCCACACATCGCCGACCTAGTGTCGTACATTATCAGCCAACAGAAGAGCGAGGACGAGGATCTAGCGGTCGAGGCCGCCGAGTTTTGGCTTTCGGTCGGCGAGCACGATAACCTCTGGAAGCTGCTGGAGCCGCACATTCACCAGATCATCCCCGTCCTGCTTGAGTGCATGAGGTATAGTGGCGAGGATATCGCGCTGCTGGGTGGCGCTTCGGACGATGAGGACGAGGAGGACCGCGATGAGGACATCAAGCCCCAATTCGCGAAAAAGACTCTGAAGAGGGCCGTGAACGGCGAGGTTGCCGCGGGCGACGAGTCCAAGGAGGGCGCCGAGTACCAGAAGCTCGAGGGCATGAGCGATGACGTTGAAGAGGGCGAGATCGATGACGACGAGGACGACGGTGATGAGAACCCCGACGAGAGGTGGACGGTCCGGAAGTGCTCCGCAGCCGCACTGGATGTATTCGCACGCGACTTCAAGGCGCCCGTCTTCGCATGCATCCTCCCCTACCTCAGCGAGAACCTGAAGCACGAAGAGTGGCCGCACCGAGAAGCCGCTGTCCTGGCGCTCGGCGCCGTTGCCGACGGCTGCGTGCAGGTTGTTACGCCGCACCTCCCCGAGCTTATCCCCTACCTGATCTCGCTCCTCAACGACGCGGAGCCCGTCGTGCGCCAAATCACATGCTGGACCCTGGCGCGGTACTCGGGCTGGGCCGCCCACCTCCCAGACCCAACCAGAAGGCCACTTACTTTGTCCCCATGATGGAGGGCATCCTGACCAAGATGCTGGACAAGAACAAGAAGGTCCAGGAGGCGCCGCGTCTGATGGCCAACCTCGAGGAGAAGGCCGGCAAGGTTCTGGAGCCGTACAGCGGGCCCATCATCACCCAGTTTGTGCAGTGTTTCGCAAAGTACAAGGACAGGAACATGTACATTCTCTACGACTGCGTCCAGACGCTGGCCGAGAGCATTGGCCCGGTTCTGGCCACGCCGGAACTGTCGAGATGCCCGTGCTGATTGACCGGTGGCAGAAGGTCTCGGACCAGTCGCGCGAGCTGTTCCCATTGCTCGAGTGCCTGTCCTACGTGGCAATGGCGCTCGGGGACACCTTCTCGCCGTATGCGCCCCCCTTTCCGTCGGTGCATCAACATCATCCACCAGAACCTCGAGCAGTCGCTGGCTGCCAAGAGCAATCCCAACTTTGACCAACCCGACAAGACTTCCTGGTCACAGCCTGGACCTCCTCAGCGCCGTCATCCAGTGTCTTGTGAAGGCCGCCGAGCTTGTGACAGAGGCGCAGCCGGCCTTCTTTGAGCTCCTGAGCTTTTGTATGGAAGATCCCGCCGACGAGGTTCGGCAGTCAGCCTACGCCCTGCTGGGCGACTGTGCCAAGTTCATCTTCCCGCAGCTACAGCCGCACCTTGACAACCTTGTCCTGCTGAAGCAGCTTGACCTGGACAACATCCTGGACGAGGAGATCGACAACGGCTTCAGCGTGGTCAACAACGCCTGCTGGAGTGCGGCGGCGAGGTCGCGCTGCAGCACGGCAAGGGCATGGCGCCTTCGCGTCGGAGATGCTGCAGCGCTGCGTCGAGATTGTGTCGAACCCGAGGGTGCCCAAGAGCGTGTCGGAGAACGCAGCCATTGCGTTGGGCCGCCTCGGCATCGAAAGCTCCGACGCCATGGCGCAGCACCTGGATGCCTTTGCTCAGGATTTCCTCAACGCCATGGACGAGGTTGACCCGTCCGAGGAGAAGGCGACGGCCTTCAAGGGCTTCGCCGCCACGGTTGTCAAGAACCCCCAGTCGATGAGAGATCCCCCACCTTTTCATGTCCATTGCCAGGTACTCGGACCTCGTGCACCTGCGAAACCCCATCAAGCAGGAGCTGCACGATTCCTTCAAAACGTGAGTTGGCTACTTTCAATGAATAACCTCTCGTCGAAACTCCCTATTGACAATATGTCCGCTACCAGGTTATCAACGTCCCAGCAAATCATCCCACAATTTAGCACATTCCTCGGCCAGATGGACCCGCAGGACCAGGCCAACCTCAAATCCCTGTACGGCATATAGCGAGCTGCTATGGCCCCGGGCTTGATGGCGGAATATTCAAACCCGCCGTCGCAATGGCAGGGGTGACCTTTGTGGGCCCTAACCTCTGCCCAACGTAGATAGTCTCCTCTTTCCTTCATCTTTCGCCTTATTCCCCTCGTCAGGCACCTCATCATCTGTGCTGCTTCCGGGACATGTGATAGCCCAAAGCCAGTGTGCACCGGCACTTTAGCCTATTTCCTTTCTACTTCCTGTCTCGAAAAAAAAAAACAAGGAGGACGGTTCTCCGAGATATGATCCAAGGACGTTCGAGTGTCTTTGACGATTTCCCCATCTGAACAGCTCGTGCTTTTCTCTTCTGCTTTTCTTTTTGGAAGATGACCATCTAATGCAGCGTAATGGCAAAGGCGATGTTGACGATGGTCTTGGAAAGATGGTATTAGCGGAGGAGACTTTTTATGGGTTCGGCTTCTTTCTCTTATCTCTCCCTTTCCGTTTGATGTCGCTCCCGATAAGTCGCCGGTGGCAGCACTAAGGGATCCGTCCCGGCATGCGCTGTACCGGCTCGACCTCCGGGGGCGAATCAACTGTTGAGCTCCCCAAGCTGCCTTCCTGGAGCCTCGACAACACCATATGCTCGGGGGGGCCACATCACAAACAGGCAGAACTTGGGGAGGCAGAGGATTTTAGTGCTTGTGATGAGCAGCAGGTCAGACAACCGGGAGGGGATTGTGACGGTTTCTGGAAGGATGGACCACAATGGACATGTATGTCCGCGACGATCTGGCCCGGGGGACGAGAATGTGAAAGGGGATCAGGGCTCGTCTTATTTCCCGGACTTCCCAAAGCAAAGCTATGGATGGAGTCTCTGGAATCACCGCGTCGGCCGAATCCCTTGTATTCCCACACGTTTCCTTTCCGTTTCTCCCTTTTTACCGGCCCCTTCAAGGGCACCTGTACTGGAGCTCGGCGCAAGATTCCTTGGGCTGGCTGGCTATTTGAGGAGGAATTTCAAGGAAAACAAAGAAAGACTGCTTGGGCTTAATGGGCGCGCACAAGGAGTGCGGGCATCTTGTCGGGGTCTCTGCATATGGCCCATTCTCATTCTCGGCTCCCGCTTGCGTTCCCTTCATCATCAATATGGCCTGGGAAGGGGGAGTAAGCAGAAGAAAGAGCAATTAAGGGTCCAAGGGCACAAACAAGTACATTGCATGGTTCGGCAGATAACATTAGGTAGATAGGTAGCGTAGGTAGCTTCTAGGTAGATACAAAGCCCTCTCTGGGTCAACCCTGAAATGTGACAAGGGATACAGCAACGAGGGGTGGTGTCCTGGTGAAGGCGGAGAGGTGATGGGTGTGGTGTTTCGCCTCGCCGTGCGTCGTTGTGCACTATGGCAAGAAAGAGCGAGGTAGGCCGGGTACCGGCGGCGGGTGCTCTTTTACGGCCCAGAGGAAGCCTGGTCTTTCATGAAATGCACATGCTCACTTGTCTACCTTGGGTGAACCTTCAGGGCCGGACCCGCTCACTAGAAATCCCACGGAGTGGACCAAGTTTCACTCCTCGCTCGAGAAACGCGAGATACCTACCGCCGAGGGGAGGAGAGACTGCCTTGTAGCAAGGAGGTCAGGCTGCCACCTCTTTTCCCAGAAGACGGGCGAGGGACAGGAAGCTTCTCTAGCCGCCGGGCCCCAAGGTTCTTGGAGCTGTGTAGTCCATGCACGGGCGTGCTGGCTGACCGACTATCGAGTGATGAAGCGTGCCGTTTTGGGCAAAGTGCCTGAAACCCCCACGAGTCGTTGCCTTGGCGGCTAGAGAGAGAGAGAGAGAGAGAGAGAGGCTCGGTGGTGGGCCGTGTTTTTACCGCCCGGCTCTCCCGTCCCCTGCTCCTCCCACTCTTTGGCTCTTCACTCGCTCGCTTCTTTTCCAGAGATACGTGGACAATGTATGTGATGGGTACGTTGGTAGGTAGGTCTAGAAACCAGGACGGATGATCGGCGGATCCGCGCCTGGGTCTTCGGAGAGACGAACCACGGTACAAAGCCGTCATTGGTGCCGTCGCGAGAGGAGGATGGGCACGTAGCAGGATGGGGTTTCTCGTATCCATCGCTGCCGGCCGTGAGATGATGTGACGTGTAATCGGGAACACCAGCCCCCCTGCCGTCAAAAGGAAAGGCCCGCTGCCGCGCAAGTGGACGATCCTTCCCGGGGTGGAAGTCAGGGGTCATGCACACGCGGTGCCCGAGCTGCCAGGGCGGCAGACACGGAGAGAGGGACAGATGGCAGACGGGGGTTCCTCAGTAGCGTGTGCCAAGGGCGGGCTAGCAGGTTCACATTGGAGCTTCTGGCGCTAGCACTACATAGACGCTTTTACTCTCGGGCGGATCCACTCTGGTTCTTTTCCTCAATGTAGCATATGGAGAGTATCAAGAAGACAAAGAGAGGGCGAACTTGGAAAATCATGCCCAAAAAAAAGAAAGAAAGGCACGTATGACCTGGGAGAGCCTGTCCGGCCAGAACAGCCCTGCGATTCGCAGATGACCGATATGCTATCCGGAGATTGCCACGATCCTGCCAGCTCACACAACCGGGCAAAAAGAACCACCGTGACATGTGTCAGTCCGTCCGTCCATCCGTCCATCTGCCCGTCGTGCTGTCAAGAGCCGCGGGAGGGACGGAAGCCCCGGGGAAATGCTCGACAGGGAATCTAGGTCTGCAGGCCCCGGGCTGGCATGTTTCAGAACACGGACAAGGGAAGCCAGGTCAGCTTTTCCTCCGCCATCCACTCAGGCCGAGGGACGACCTTCTCGCGCGAGGTTTCTCCTGGCCGGCCTTCCTTTTCTTCTCCTTTTACGCCTGCCTGCCATGGCCTTGTGCGAGGCGGTGGACTAGCGTGTAACGCGAGCGGACGAAACGAGTGGCGAGTTCGCGAACTCGCTCACCCATCCCGTCCTGCTGGACCCCTTGCCTTGACTTTTTTTTCCTCCTTGTCTCACACGAGGGGATTCCTTCCTTCCCTTGTCCATCCGCAAACAACAGGTAGAGAGAAGGGAAAAAAAAAAAAAAAAAAAAACTCAGTTGCCGCGAGATCCCGGCTGATACAGGGGATGAGAGGAGAAAGGACGGCTTCCGTGTAACGACGCCAAAAAGGGGCTGACGGGAGATGACGACCATGGGGAACGGGAGGTTCTGTAGCCTATCCCCAGCGCGTGGGAGGGATGCCACATGGAAGGAACCTTTTTTTTTAGGATGCTTGGCAAGGTGGTGTTTTCAGCCCAAATGTCGTAATGCGGGTGGCACAGAGAGACCCGGCTGAAAGCCGCAGCCTATGCGGACAGCAGGCCTGGTGACACAACGGTTGGCGTGATGCACAACGGGAAACGAGAATCTCACATTCGAAATACCATGGTGATTAATGTGTGTACCTATACACATGCACGGCTCTTTACCGGCCGAGGCAACAGGGCGGTGAGGCGACGGTTACCCAACACATCCTCACATCCCTTCCGCCGAACGTCCGGCGAGGCCCGGAGGAGGGGAACTCGGGTCGGAACGGGTCTTTTGAAAAGGGCTCGCCTGATATCGTCCGGAGCCTTGTGAGCGGCCTGTCCCGTCGTCAGAACACTCTGGAAGCGTCTGTACTTGCGGGGTGACCTCGGCCGTCACAGGGCAAACAACAGCAGCAGCAGTAACTGGCGGTAGGTGGCTCGACAGAAGCAGGGCAAGATCGGTAAATGTAGCATGTAGGTACCCTTTGGTGGTGGAACCGCCCAGCAAGGAAAAAACTTCACACATGCAGGGGGGAAGGGGATGGGCGGTGTGTGGCGTGTCGTGTGTGGTGTGTCGTGGCTCGCTTATATTGTGTGTATGCTGTGCCGGCCACCGCCGAAAGGACCCGAAAGGCCAAATGTCGTGACATCCACAGAGCAGCAGATCGCAATATGCCGGATGTAGCGAGCGCACGATGGGGTCACATGACAACCAAGGGACAGGGCAGGGCCACGGGATGCCATGCATGCATGGTGTGACGGAGCCCTCTCACCCAACGATGCTGGTTCCCTCGGAGAGAGAGAGTCACTATGTGTGTATGTGCACCTGCCTATATTTAGATCTTGGCTCGGGAACATGACATGCCTCCCAGTGGTTACAGCAAAGCCCAGGGCATCGCGCGATCTTTGGGTCTGCCAGCCAGCGGACTTGGGAGGGAACCGCATACGAGAGCCACCTGCTGTTAGCGAGGCGGGTATGCATGCCCGGCCCATGGGTATCAACAAGATGCCCCAATGCGGTGGATGGATGGCTGGATGGGCTCCGCTGGATGGCTGGTTGGTAGGCTGGCTGTGGAGTTTTCCCGACAGCAAACTGAAACCTAGCCCTAGCCTTCTCGTTGGAAAAGATCGTTCCCTGATAGCCAGGCTGAGTTAGGTAGCGGGTTTGCAAGGAAGCGAGGGCAGGGCAGGGAGCAGAAATATTTGACTTCATGCATGCCATCTATCGGCCTGCCACTGGGCGAGATGGAGCTCCCCTCCCTGGTCTTCCCCCGAAGAACAATCCATGATGGTGTGGATGCCATGACGGGGGAATCCGCTAGCACTCAACCACACAGGCAAGGCTCACCCCCGGCCATCTTTCTGTGCCCGCCGGGGGTGGCTTCTAGCTCTCTTCCACCACGTTCCGTCGGGACGTAAAAGGGGGGGAAATTATCAAGTAAACAGATCAATACCCGGTCGCATTGCGCGGCTATCCGTTCGAGGCCCAGTTTTTATTTTCTGTCCGTCTCTCGCGCAGCCGAGGTCGGTCTAGTCCCCGGCGCCAGTCCAGGACGGGATGGAAAATAGGTTGGACGGAAAGGCAAACGTCAGTTGGGGTTGCCAAAAAGTAAAGAAAAAGCATAAAGAAAAAGAAAAGAAAAATGCAAAGAAAAACAGAGCCCCCGGTGAAAGCAGCCTTGCCCAGCCGGCAAGGGCCCGTTCGGCGACTGCTTGTGGACCTGGGTTGCCCCGGTTCCTTCACCCCGTCCCAGCCACCCCTTCGACGCTGGTCGACGAGCACAGTACGTAAAGAGTGTGTACAGGGACCTGGTCTGGGCTGAGGGTTCAAGCAGTCTCCCCCTGCAATGTACGGGATACTGTGTAGACCAGCAGCCAGCCGGCGTGCATCAACCCGCCTGCAACCATCTACGTCTACTACCTCTGGGCAAAGTACGACGACGTGCGTGATGTGCAAAGCACGTACATGGCAAGGTCGCTTTGCTTCGGTGGACCAGGGGAGGTGTTGCCAATGTACACCGTCCTTTACTTGGACTAAGACAAGAAGGAGACAGGCGAGGAGGAGGAAGCGGGGAAGAACGCTGTGACACACAAGCAAACGACACAAGCCGGGCTGCCTGCTCGTCCACACAGGCGACAGAACTGGCTCGGAAGAGAACCCGACCATCCACCATCACTCACCGCTCCCAGGGCTGCTCCTCTCGTCTCCTCACTCGACGCTTGGGATTTCCCGAAGCAACCTGTTTATCCTCTCCCATTGGCGAGGTTGCGCATGCGGGTTGGATGCATGACGATCAAAGAAGCAAAGAAAGCGAAAGGAGGGGAAGGGGAAGAAAAAAAAAAAAAAAGGAAAGAAAGAATAGTCCAAGGGTCCCGCGGCTGGCTGCGGAAAACGCGCAGAGGGATCCGGATGTGGCGTCTGGCAAGCGACAGAAGAGGAAACTATCGATTTGTTCAACGCGGCACGACAGAGGCCTTCTTTTGATTTTCCCCCTCTTGGTGCAACGCCGCCCACACAGCTGCCCGTCCGTCCACGAGGCCCGGTCTTGTTCGCATTTGGAGGCTCGGTCCTTTTGCGCGTTGCGTCGCCTCTTTTTTTCTTTTTTTTTTTTTCTCTGTCTCCCCTGGAGCTCAGTGGGCTTGTGGGGCCTACAGCTACCCGCTGGGTTCCCTCCAGTAGTGGAGCGCGAGGTGGGCGCCCGACCCGGCAGGTGGTGGATGGGAGCACGACTTCTCGATGTGTTTTTCCTGCACTGTACTGTTCAGCCTCCCACGTTCATCCCACAATTTCTTTCTCAACAAAAGAAAGAAAAAAAAAAAATCCCACAGCCCGCCGGCTTTTACATCATGACGTATAGTAATCCTTTACACTCCACAATTAACAAAGGAAACCCAGGAGTCGCCAGCTTTCCATTGATGGTTTTTTTCACTAATCGCACACGGTGGTGGCCTGGGATGGAGCAGCCAGCCAATTGATCCATCCTTTTCCCCCAACAGATTCGTTTCTCGATGAGAAAGTCGGAAATCTCGCAAATCTATTGCGCGTTCATATTGCAACTGCAGCTGCAACTGCGCACACCACCGTCGCCTTAGCCAGCCAGCCAGCCAGCAAAACGCACGGGACCTTCCACTATTGGCCCATTTCCTGACTCCAGTCCCCGGCCCGTCGAAGCAGTCCTGGTGGGGTTCAGATCAGACCACGAGCAGCGAGGGCACGTGGAGGCACATCCATGAATCGGCCCACGACCGATGGGGCAATTGGCGGCCACTCTGAGCCGCCGCTTGCCACCTTCTGGAGGTCGGCACGGTCGGTGTTGTACAGTGGGAGGACAAAAAAAACGCCCAACCCTCTCAACCCCACCAATTCAACCCAAATTTTTTCCCTATCGCGTCCCAACCACCACACTTCAAATGGCACCCATTCCGTCATCTCCGGTCAAAAAAGCAAAATTCAAGCATTCCTCGCCTGCCTTGCGATCCAGGATTTTCGGGAGGTACTCCGCCGGCCAGCCCGCGCGTAGCGTCGCGTACAAAGAAGGAGTTAGCGAGGTGCACGTCCGCGGGGTCGTAAAGAGATATTTGTCCCAGCAAAATGGGGTTTCCCGACCCGGCCGTGGCCGGCCATCCGTGCTAGATGAACGCGCCAAAACGAGCGATTATGCGTACTATTACTATCAATCCTTTTTATTCACTAGCAAAAGTCGTTTTAATTTCGTGCCCGGAGGTGTCAACTCGTACGGTAGTTCGATACCTTAAAACACAAGGGGTTTAACACCACCTCGCCGTCACGCGCCCGTTTCTTACCGAGGAAGTCGCTGCTAAACGCCTCGCTTTTGCTACGCGTTATATTGGTAAAGATATTGGGTTTTGGCGCACAATCGTCTTCACGGACGAAAGCACTATCGATAAAGGGGCTGGTCACCGGAGGGGTTGGGTATTCCGCCCCCAAGGTTAGTTTACCTACCAACTTTAACCTTTTATTTTTCGCCCAATTTTTAACCAATTTATTTCAAATTAGGGACTTTGGCACTTGATCCTCGGTTCGTTCAAGCCCGCTATCGCAATGGTCGTTTCTCCCAAATGTTTTGGGGGGGGATAACGTGGCAAAGGAGGACCTCCTTAGTCCCCCTTAACGGGGACCCCAAAGCAAAAAAAGGCGGCGTCACGGCAGGCGTTTACCTCGAGACTCTCGCAGAGCATTTACCTACTATTTGGGAGCCTGGATATACGTTTATGCAAGACAACGCCCCTATTCACAACGCGAGAAAGGTCCGAAGGTGGCTACGGGAGGAAGCCTTCCACACGCTCGACTGGCCCCCCTATTCCCCTAACCTAAACCCTATTAAGAACCTCTGGAAATTGCTCAAAGAACGCATTTGCGAGCAGTATCCTCACTTGGCTACTGCTTTTAAAAACGCACGCACGCTGGGCGAACTTGTGGCCGCTGCAAAGGCCGTCTGGGAAGGCTTTGAGGAGGACTTGATGAATGACTTGATCGAGTCCGTGCCCCGCCGTTTACAGGCCGCCATCGACGCACAAGGGTGGTATACCAAATATTAATTAAATTGACAGATAACCCTTTTAATAATGTATTTTTAGTGCAAATTCCTATGCGAATTGCATTTGTTTGGGCCCAGGGCGGTCTTCCAAAGTAGAAGGGTTGGATTTACCCCTGGCCGTTTTATTTGGTGTGGTGCGGGGTTGGGCGTTTTTTTTGTCCACCTACTGTAGTAATCGCCCGCCTGGACTAGAGGCGAGAAACGGCAAGAGTCACCCGAGTAGAGCCGAAAAGCATTGGGCTTTGCATTTGCTGGCGGGCTGTGCCCTCAGAAACAAATATCATTGATTTGAAAATGCGGTCATCAAGCTTGCTTTTTGGCCAGTGTTGAGAGTATGAAACGTTGTATCGCCGATAAAGGGAGAGAGTTCGCCTACGAATCGAACCAAGCCCAGTTCAGCTTATGGTTCTGACCACATCTGTCAAGCGCTTTGCCATTTTGGGGCTTCCGAGGGATCCCCAGTGGGCAAAGGCGACAAACAGCGCAAACAAACTACTATTACAACTAAAAAAAAAAAAAAAAAAAAAAGCGCTTTATACTGCTCGGCTCCGCGACGCTATTCGGTTTCCCATTCGTCGTCCGGGATGTTGTCCCCGGTAGCGTTTTCTCGAGCCCGCCTTACCTCCAGTTTTTTGATGTGCACATTTTTTTCATCCATTTTTTCCCCCCTTTTTCTCCCATTTTTTCACCCATTCGTGCTGGCAGCGGTGGTCTTCCGTGGGGACATGAGTGGAATGAGCCAGGATGACCCTAGTGCGAAGGGCAGGAACCACTGGAACGCGCAAGCCAAGAGCTGCACCAAAAGGTTAACTTTAAAAATAGAAATCGGCCCAGCCCCAATCGGCCTTAGCGTTGACGCACCCATGAGGTCGTTTTTCCTGGAGAATAAAAGTGCGCCTTTTTGCAAGGACCAACAAACCAGGTACCCCGTCACACCGGTGCGCACTGTGGAAGATCAGCCTGTCGCATTCATCGCCGAGATGGCTCGCTCACATATGCGTGCACTCGGCTCCGGGGAGCTGCTCAGCCACACAGCCTGAGCCCAGGCCCAAACGAGATTGGGATCAAACCGATTGGTTTCGCCGCCGTCAGTTGATGATAGCCACGTAGGTAACATGCCTGCAATGCAAAGTAAGAGGAAGAGAATAGAACGGGCATATCGATTTGGATTCATGCGCACGCCTCCGTGCTTCGGAGGTGTTGGCGGGTCTCACTCAGTCGAGTCAGCAGACACTGCGGTCTCAGGAACCACACGCCAGAGCCCCGTTTTCTGCTGTCCGGCAGGAGAAGCGGCTGGTTTTTACCTGCCGCTCGCTTTGCAGAGGCTTAATTCGCCGAAAATATACGCTGCAACCTGTAAACAATACTGACGAGGGTTGGCCTGCAATGCATGGGCTGATCCGCCGGGAAGGGCGGGGATTCTAGGAGATCAAATGCTTCTTTTTTTTTCGCTCCTGCTTTTCGCTCCCTTGGTTCTTTGTCGAGTTCGTCCCCCACATCTCCTTGCTTGCCGTCACGTCGGTAACCCTGTCTGATCGACCTGGCAGTCCCCCAGACGCGAGGGATGTGAGGGCGGGCAGGCAGGCACAAGAACGTGAAGAAAGAATGTCAGCGACGGAGAAATACCTCGCCAAACAGACCCAAGATTTCAGGGTCGAATCCTTCCTTCCACTGGAGGTCGAGGCGCCGCCGCGGCTTAGCGCTCCGCACCTAAAACCCCGGAACGGACAGGAAGGCAGAATAAAAAGGGACTAGCCTCTTGATTTGCCATGTGAGATCTGATTTCAGCCGCCCCCCGATAGCCAACGCAACGGACGCTACGCACCAGTGAAAGAAAGGTCCGTTGGCCGGCGCGCCTGCGCTTGACTCTGTGGTGCGGCAGCGATAAGCTAGCGCAGCTGTCGACCACGGTGGCTTAGCACCAGGATGGAGCGCCCAAATGGGGAAAGCGGGGAAGGGCACAGGGGAAGTCAAGGGACGAACCACCGCCTGCGCTCCATCCCATCTCATCCTCAGGCCACATCCAGCACCCCAGCCGCCCGCTTGGGGACAAGAGCCGAAAAAGGATACGAGATTTTTCCCTCTGTCCCCCCCATCGTGGGCTTTGTTTCATCCAACCAAGGAGACAGCGGCAGGCCCCGAAATCTGCACCAGGCATGCATGGTGACAGCCAGCCCAGCCCACCACCCAGCCAATGGAAGGTCGGCTGGGGACGCGTTTTGGGTTGAAGATGGTCCTTGGGAATTTCCTTTTTGCGCATTCCCAAGGCTTGGGTGCAGGCTTGAAGGGCAGGTTTGTCGAGCTTCAAGAGCGTCTGGTTGGCCCCCCAAAAGATGTGGATCCCGTTCCCTTGGGGAGGCTGAGCCCGGGCGTTGGGACAATCTTATGATGACCTTTTGTGATAGCAGCGATGATTATGAACCATCCACCCACCACAAAGCATCACGTTTCATGCCGCCGCACCCCCACAAGGCGCGTCGACGTCAGTCAGTCACCACTGAGGTCAATGGCTCGGGTCGTAGGAGATGTGACAGCAGGGGGTGTGGAAAGATGCACATACACGACATGGCTGAGGCGCAGCCCTTCGTCGCCTTTCCCGCAAGGGCAACAACCCCGACCCAGCCAGCGCCCCCTTGTGAGGCAAGCCACGGCGGCGGAACCCTGGCGCCGTCTGCCTCGTGTCGTGATGGGTTTGATGCAAAAGAGGGCTTTTGGGGGTTGGTTTCGGCCAACTATCCGTTTCAATTGGCCCACACCCGTGCCATGTGTTGCCGCCGCGGTTGCGGTGAGATTCCTCTGCTTGGCAGGCAGTATGCATCTCGGCGCAACACAATATGAGTGAAACTGAATCATTTTCAAGCAGAGGGCGGGCGGTAGAGAGAGCTGGCACATGCTAGTAGCTCCTCGGACGCCATTGAAGACATGTCACCTTGGGAGGTATTCACCATGCTCCGAGCAACCGCTTCTGGCCTGTCCTGCGACAACGCCATGTGAATTGCCGGGCCTTTCTCGACGCGAGGGCCTCCTTCGCCCCGGCTCACCTGAAGCTGCCCGCGCCCCAAAAGGGGCGCACCGACAACCGCGCCGTGCCGCCGTAAGACATGGTTTGAGTTGTCCTCCGCCGCTGCCGCTGCCGCCGCCACCCCCAATGACGCGCCCTGTGCTTTTTTTTTCTTCTCCTGTTGGACGGACACGCCCCTATTCACCTGATCTTTTCCGCCTGCCTGCCCTGGAAACCAGTCCTCCCGTTCGGTCTGGGGATTGGGGACATCGATGGAGCACTAGCAACCCTAGCCTTGATCAGAAATGGGATTAGCGCGGCGAGGGGCGCGTGTGTGCCCTGGTTTCGGTTCCTGGCTAGGGGCGGTTCGTCGCTTTTTAAGTGGGGATTAGACTTCGCCCGCAAAGAGAATTGAGATGCATGCTTTTACTCTTCTTGTTCCTTGATCACCATCGGGTTCGGGGGTTGTTGAGAGGTCCGTCCCGAGGTTGAGGGATCAATTTTTGCATCTTCCTCTCTCGCTCTCCGCGGCTGGGCACCCTTTTGTGGGCAAAAACAGAGAAATATCAAAGATGCCGGTGACTCCTGAGCTCATTTCCCCTTCGAGTCATTCCAATGCGCCAGCCCAAGGCCATGGTTTAGTTTACGTTTCCTTGCTGTAACTGTACCTGCAAGCCGCTGAAGTCCGTAGGGCATATCATCAATGTGTCTCGTCACTACCCAGTGGTCTTGCCGCCTCGGCCCAAAGCCGAGGCACATGTACCACGTTGCCGAGCCAGGGGATAGAAAAAAATTGAAGCCAAGTCACACTGCCCTGAACACACGAAGATGGATGCTGGACTAATGCATAATGCAGGTTCATGCTGAAAGCCGAACCGCGTGTTCACATCTCACAATGCCAACCCATCCTGCCCTAGCAAAAACACCGAAGATGGCATCTGACAAAAGATTTCACCAAATCAGATATCGCGTCTTCTTGCTTCTCTTCACACCGTGCATGTCTCAACTCCTTTACCGTGGGGGGGTCCAAGGTGGATGTGATCACCAGCAAGGGTGGAGTCGGCCTCTCAGCCCTTCCCCGGCCGATCCTCCCCACCAATGTGTGGGAAAAATGGGAGGGAAAGAAGAGAATAATGCGACGGATTGGTGGAAAGCGAAGACGGCTCCTCCTCCCTTGCCCAAACGGGGTTTGGACGTGTGGTTGACAACAACAGAAACGACGGCACAGCCTACCGGGCGACTTGTTTAAACGCCTGAAACAACAGACTCTAGTGGCCACAGGCGTTTTACCAGCCGGGCTGCCCATCCGTCCCATGTGTTGGCAGGATTGGGTAGCGCCGGGTTCTGTGAAAGCACGCAATCGTTCGGCGCATGGGCGCTCTGGGGCTGACAAAAATGACCCGATGTGGTGTGTTGGTGGTGGGAGGCGAATAAAATGGGTTGGTTACATGAGGCAATGAGGTTGAGTCCCGTTCGTTGAGATATCAGGCGGCCGGCTAGACTGAACGATAGAGCGGGGAGGAGAAAGATAACCTGATACCGGCCAGCATGTTCCTTCTCGTTCGTTTTGACCTTGGAGGACGATAGGAAGACCAGGGCTTGCGTTGAGGGGAAGCTACTGGAACAATGCAAGGGAGGGTCACCTGGTCGGACGCCCCGGAGCGGGCGAGCGACGAATATGTCCGATTTTCCAAATGCTGTGCGACCAAATTTCCGCCGCGGCAAATGCATCCCGCCGCCCACTCGCCTCCGGTTTTTAGCGGCGGGGACCAGGCGGTGTGGAATCGAGAAGAATTGCGGACGGCGGCAAACAGGTAGGATATGCCTTAGGAGGATGGGTTATGGATAAGGAGGAGGCTGGCGCCTCTGCGTCTTCCATCCAATGTTCGGCGCCGCACAGTCCATAAGATGGGGATCCTCCCGGAAGACACACAGGCCTGTCGCCGGGAAATCTGATTCCACAGCGGAGTTGTCGGGCCTTGGAGCGGTGTTTTGACTATTTTTTTTTTTTTACTTGACTTTTTTTTTTTTGGCCTCCTTGTACTGTGAAGTTCGTGCCCATTTTTTCCCTTTTTCTTATGTGCTGCCCAGTATAATGACGACGTCGGTTTTTTTTATCGCAAGCGGCAAGCCAAAAGGAAACCCCAACGCCACATGGCACGCCACCAACAGCGCCCATAACTGCTCACAGGGTCATGAGACTAGTCGACCAACCGAATGGGCATCGGCCGACCCGATAACTGACGACCAGAGAAGAAAAGAAAAGCAATAAACAGCCACTTGTCCAAGGTACTAAAAATTGCAGCGAGTCATGCAGCCGGCCCCGTCGATCCTCGGCCAAGCGCACGTCAAAGCTGCCCCTGGCTTGGATTTTCTTCCTAGCTTTTTCTTGAGTCCTTTGCCAGCCGCGCCAACATAGGCGCCGTCGTTCATTGTTGCCCCCGGCTGCCGGTGGGCCTGTGCAAGTGAGTTGGCATTGCGTAGTACGTCGCCTTTGAGCTCCCTCACTTTAGCATAATTCACTAAGAAATGCCCGCCAAGTCAACTCAGCAATGACGTTCTTGGGAGATCATCCGTGCACGCAATTTTGTGTGTGTGTGTATGTGTGTGTAATCCGCACCGCTTACATGGTGGCCAGCGGCTATGTGTAGGGACATGCACTGTGAGGCGGCGGGAAGCCGGGCTCTGGCAAGACGGGAGGTCCGAGCTTTGGGTCTTGCTGAACTCCGGAAAGGGGCAGCGATGTGCTATGGGGCGGGGCGAAGGGCCCTCGGTGCGCTGACTATCAGCACGCCGTCAGCACGGTCACGTTGACCTTTTTTTTGTTGGCTTACTGACGGACCGCTCCCGCCTCTTTCTTGTTTGCTTGTGCGGGTTTGCGTTTGCTCTCCAGGAATGGGGGATCAACGGACCAACACGACCAACGGGAGCGTGCCGATGTTTTGTTGTTCCCTCTCATCGACTACTTCCTCGCTCTCAACATGCATTTTTCTTGCAAACTGTTTGATAGGGGAGGTGTGCCGAGGTTCACCGGAGATGTTAGAGATGGAAAATTCCGTCACTGGGTTGTTTGAAGCCCCCTAACTGGGGTGACTTGATGCGAACCAGTTGTCGACAAGCAAACACCCCGACGTGGGGACGCCAGTTTTACTGTCTCGACACTTGTTTGGCCCTTGTGGGAGATCTTTCCTTGCACGGAGGACGCCGGCGGCGGCCTGCCTTGCTATCTGTGTGCACATACCCGAGCAATGCATGACGAACCAGAAACCTTCCGTGTGTGTTCTGTCTCCTAGGGCCCCCAGCTCGAGCGCAACCCAGCGGGTGGAGGGTTTGTGGAACCATCGGGCGCTCCTCCGCGAAAGGGCAGGGCCACCAGCAAAGATGAGATCGACGGAGCGCCGTTGCGCATCTCATGATTGGATGGAGCTATATCAACGCAGATATTGCACCAGGCCGACAATCCCTCCTGGTGCAAGGGACTCCGGACACGACAGATGGAGTCAGCCAGCCCGGGTGTGGTCGAGAAAGGCTGGTTGCATCTAATCGGCAGATTTGCTCCGCCTCTCTCGGTCATACTTTTCGTACTCGGCCCCGATGCTCACTTGGTCAGCCAGCCTCCTCAGCCAGTCCCGAAGCCAGAAGGCTAGCCCTGCAGCCCTTTTCCCCTTCCGCAGCAGAGCCCCAGCGGATTTTTCCTTATTCTTATTTTTGGTGCCAAGCCGGCGTCATTGGCTGGCGACGCCCCGATGTTCTGGAGAGACGGCTCGCTACGGTTCGCTGCAGACTGGTCGAGGGTTTCTTCCAACATGGGCCCGGGTTCCACTTCTCCCATGGTTACATGACTTTAGCTACGTGTGCCTGGCCTGCGACCTATCCAGGAACCGACTGACTGGTCGATAACCGGGTTGGGAAAGGCGGGCGGTCGAGGTGCTATTCCTAGAACACGAAGAACATCGTCTGCTGTTGACGGGGCATAAACAAGTGGACCGATTGACAGTTGAGAATGGGCTGGGTTGGGTGAAAGAGCTTGGGCAATGAGGCGAAGCCAGCTCACCACTCTGCTCGAGCCCGATGATGCCTATCGCGCCTTGAACGTCCAACCTCCCGACTGGACCTGCGGGCGGAGATTGTTTGATGATTGGCAATGCACTTGCCGGCTTCCTTCCCTCCAAGGATGACTTCGCGCCAGTCCGCGCATCTTGCAGGCCCTGTCCATCCGCTTGTCTGCCGCCCGATCCTTTTCTTGGGGGATGCTAAGTTTTGATCCCTCAATTGCTCGATTTGGACATGCCATCCGGACACTTGCATGCAATCTAGCGTGAGGTGGCATCGCGACCACCATCTGGAAGGACGCCAACCTCAGCAGCGCATTCTTTTGGCGGTGGCACGGCCGAGCCCTCAGGGACACTTGCTGGGCGGCGGCCGAGAGTTGGCGGTGCGCCGCTGCAGCTTGCAGGACGATGTGGGGACGCGACTCCAGGGCAAATTTGCTACGCAAAAAAAAAAAAAAAAAAAGGCACCCCGTGCGGAGGACATGGCGGATTCAAGCTTGCTGTTTGCTGGACAATATCGAGATATCCGGGCTAAGCCCTCCGCCGCGCTTTTCCCAACGTCTATGGGATTTACAGAGCATCTCGACATGACCTACCCCTGCGAAATGCGAATCCCGTGCATCGTGTCGAAAATGCCCGCTGTCCCCTGGCTGGGCTGGGGGCTACCACGTAGCACCTGCTCCTGCCCTGCCCAAGCAGCGAAGCGGGCTGGCTTTCCGGGGATACGGCGGGCTGGGCAGCGACAGTGCCTGCCCACACTGTGCCGGAAAGGGTCCTTTGGAAGGCAGAGAGCGGTGACGTTTTGGCGTGTCGCAGGTGAGGGTGACCCAGGAAACCGGCACCTTGTTTGTTTCGCCCAATCCAGCGTGCGCGTGCACTTCGACTTTGTCCTCGACCTCTGGTGTGCTTCTTATTTTTATCCCAAAGGGCGGCCCACCATTCCCAACCGGGCCTAGAGGCGAGCCTGCTAGGCTTGCTCGCACGCTAAGCCAATTCAGGCACAACGTATTCTGTCTGGCCTGTGCGGTGGCCCGTCACTGTGTGCTCTGGTGCTGGCTCCTGGTGCATCGCATGTGAAGCTCGATCCCAGGGCGACTTTGTCCGCTGGAGATGCATCACCCCAGGCCCTGCAGTCGCCCCCCAGGAGCCAGGAGAGACAGGCCGGGGCGGGTTCCCTGGCCTCAGGGTTTCGCATCAACAAGCAAGCTTCAGGGAAGCTTCAGGGGGCTCATTTGCATCCCCGAGGTAGAGGGCCCCGGCAGATGCTCAACGCTCGCGGCTGCCCGCGATTCCCTTGCCAGCCACAAGCCGACCCGCCTGCCGCTTCCGGTCTCGATTTATTGTCGTTGTTGATTTTCAATTCGCCGGCGGCGGTGGGGCCAGCGACGGACAGCGTCCTGTATTTTGTGCGTGTGCCCGTCAAGGGAGCAGCAGGACAGGGCAGGGGGGGGGGGTGCAAAACGCACGGATGCTCGGCCCACCCCTGCTCGGCCGGTGCCAGTGGGGAGGGGGTTTTGGGCCGACTCTTCCTGTTTGGGTACTGCGCGCGACGTCCCCTCTGGCGGCCCCCTCCCCTTTGTGCGTGTGGCCGTGTTTTCAGGACTGTCGGTGGTGCGTCCCACACTCCATCCCAGCCTGCGACCGTGCCTCTGGCCACTGTATGGTACTTGGGCAGCCCAGACACGGCCCGGTATTTAACTCTTGAGCGTTCCGCCCTCGACCTGCTGGCGCCTTTCCCCTCCCTCGATCAGTCCAATATACCATCGCAAGCCAAAAACAGCGCCGCCGCTGCAACACTCAACCTCCCACGTTCGCTATCAGAACCCCCTAGGAAGTCCTCGTCGACTCCTGTCATTCGCTTATTTCCTTTATTATTTTCCTGTGTCTCTATCGTCGGTGATTTGTGAGGGTATTTGGAAGCAGAACGAAAGCAGAGCAGAAGAAGAAGCAGACCAAAAAAAAGAGGAACCAGAAGGAACCAGAAAGCCAAGACGCCCACAAAAACCACCAAAGGCAGCTCCGCCCCGCTCCGAATTGCTCTCCGCGGCGCAGTCATCAAAGCCTCAGACTTTAGCAATCGCCTCGCGCCGCCACAGAGGACTGCTCGGCATCGAACCCTCTGGCTTTATCTGCCCATCAGTCGCTCGCTCGATAAGACTTGGCCGTCGTCACCCGTCCGCCTTGTCGTCAACCCCTCGCTTTTAGGTGTATTGGGAAAGGACTGCATCACCAGCCGCCGCCTTGTGCAGTTAGATGCATACTGTCCCCAAATTATAGCCGACTTCCAACTTTTCGGCGTCAGCGCAGACCAGAGCACTTCCGCCTGCCTGGCCCTCTGCACTCTGTGTCGTTGCTAGATGATAGAGTCTCCGGACCCGTCTTCCACACGCACCACCCCCACGATCGCTACCTCCTGCATCTTTCGACAGCCCGCTCGTCTCTGAAGAGAGATTTGGCGGTTCTCTGTGGATAGCTGCAACATCCCCATCATTGGCTGCTGTCCTGTCTCGGCCACAGCCACACTCTCGCTGTGACCCTCTGGTGCTTCTGCAATCAGCCGGCTCCATCCAACCGCGCTGACACAGCCTCGAACCCCATCCTGCACCAGACAGCCTCTCGCTGCTTCAAGGGGCCCCCAAAACCCACCTCAAGGGTGTGTTGAGAATCAGCAAAGACCACGCAGCTTTGGTTGCATCACGCCCCCTCCCTCGCTAGCCCTACAGCCTCTCACGCTCGCTACCCTTGTTCCTGCCGCTACACGACATCGTCCTCACCGGCGACAGCTCGCGGGCATTCTTGTAAGTACCTTGCTTCCTTGTTGCCTTGCTGCCATGACCCACCGTCGCCGCCGCCTCGACAGACCTTCTCGCCACCTCTGTTATATATCGGCGCTTGCCTGTTACTTACCCAGCCCTGGGTTTTTTGCCCCTCATTGAAGAGTGCCGTACGCTAACTGTAACTCAGTTCTCTCGCTTACTTCTCTTGAGCCTTAACTTTTAATAAGCCTTCGCAATGGCTGGCCCTGGTGGTGGTCCTCCTCGACGGAGGTAAGTCACGCACTCTATTTTGCCTTTCTTGCTACCCCTGAGATGCCGTACTAACCCTTCTCGATTGCAGTCACACCAAGTCCCGCAAGGGTTGTGAGACCTGGTATGTTAAAGCATGATCATGGTGTCCTGCCGGCCGCATGTCACGGGACCTTGGCTGCTTCTGCTATTAATTCGTACACACATTCTAACCCTGTTCGCTCTAGCAAACGCCGACATATCCGTTGTGATGAAACTTTCCCCCAATGGTATGTTAATCATTGTTCTCTGCGCTGAAACGACCATCGTCTTCAGCCTCACTGACCGTCCCCTCTAGCCGCAACTGCACCAAGCACAAGATCCGGTGCCCTTACAATGACATCCCCGTCTCTGATGAGCGGTCGACCTCTCCTGACCGGCCGGATCTCAT
Source organism: Gaeumannomyces sp. JS-464 (assembly GCA_002197995.1). Taxonomy (NCBI): domain Eukaryota; kingdom Fungi; phylum Ascomycota; class Sordariomycetes; order Magnaporthales; family Magnaporthaceae; genus Gaeumannomyces; species Gaeumannomyces sp. JS-464. The sequence continues at coordinate 585,755 of NGZR01000009.1, forward strand.
GTGGAATCCTGAGAACGAGGCGGCTATTGCGCAGTGGCAGCAGACGGGAATCTTCCCGTTCCCTGACATGAACATCTACCCGGCTCCCAACCCGCAGGCCCTCTCCGTCGAGGACCTGCGTCTCATCCACCACGTGGCGTCCATCAGCGATCAGATGCTTCGCATTGACGCTGACGGCTTCACGTTGTGGACCCGCCAGATCCCCACGTAAGACCAGCCGTGCTGAACAAGGCGGTTCGCGCCATGATCAATCTATTGTGCTGACAAGGTTTCTATCACAGGCTCATCAAGATTGGTGCCACCCACAGCTATGTCATGCACGCCCTGCTCGCCTTCTCTGCCATGCACATCGCCTTTTTGACCGACTGCCCTCTGGTCGGCAACATGGCGTATGAGCATCGGGGCGTTGCCCTCAAGGGGCTTCAGGAGGCCATCGGCACCTTCTCCAGGGAAACGTCGGACGCTGTTCTCGCGGCCTCGCTTGTGCTCTCGTGGCAGGCCACAGATTGGTACGTCAATATTTCCTGCACGTTGCCGCCAATGCTTGCGGCCGGCGACCTGCATGCGACAGCGACGCACAGAGAACCCAAACCAGAAATTGGCACGCACAGAAGCTAACCAGCCATGCACAGGCGGAGCTGGACCCAACTCATGCAGGGAACCCGTTCGGTAAGTGGCAATCGCACACGGAGGAGCCTATGCCAGCTGGACTGAGGCTGGCGTTGATGTCGTGCTACGCACGCCGTGCAATTACTGACGCAAACTGTTTTGGCATCCCAATAGGTTATGGAGGCCATGGATCCCTGGAAGCACGAGTCGCAGTTCGGCGATTTCATTGCCGAGAGCAGCACGTTCCCCACGGCACCTCCCTCGCCGACGCCGGACCACAAGCCCAGCCAGCCCCACCAGGAGGACATCGATGCGTTCCAGCGGACGCTCCAGCAGCTGCAGAAACTCGAGGCTCACCTCAAGCACAACCACGAGGACCACAAGTCGGTCGCCCAGCTGATCACCTTCCTCAAGGGTGCCCGCAAGGTCAGCCCGGCCTTTAATGTTGCGTCGCAGTTCGAGCGTCTGAGGGATCTCAGGACCTGGCTCTTCTGGCTGCCCGTCGAATTTCTGCAGCAGACCGGCGGGTCGGCCAGCGCCCTTCTCATCATCGCGCACTACTACACGGTGGCCCTCGTCATGGAGCGTCTCTTCCCGGAGATTGGCGCGGCCTACTTCGGTAGTCTGTCGCTGGCCCCCGTGGAGGAGATCGCCCGGCGCCTGCTCTCGTTCAATGTATCGGGCAACCTGGAGGGCGTGTCGTCGCCTCTGCCGCTGATGGAGTTCCCCATCGAGACGGTCAGCGAGTTCCGCTCGCGCATGGGGTGGGCCCATCCGGTCCGCACGCCCTCGTTCCCCCAGTTCGACCCGCCGAACTTCTACATGCACGAGAACACGGCCATGACGATGCCGCCTGTGACGACCGCCGCGTATGGGCCGTACGGCGACACGCCGGCGTTCAGCTACAGCACCGAGGACCTGTCGGTGATCACGCACGATGGCCTCCCGCCCGTGTCGGCGCCGGCCAGTGCCATCAGCCCGCTGCAACTGTCGTCGCCGTTCGCCAACCACCAGTACCTCAACATCCCCAGCCCTTCGTATGGTGGCTACAGCCCGGCGTCGAGCAGCTTTGGCGGCGACTTCAACGACTTTGGCGAGTTTGGCGAAACCGCGTCCATCGGCTACAGCGACCACGAGGACTTTGCGTCGTATGACATGGGCCTCGCTGCGGGCACCCAGATGGGTGGTTCGAGCAGCTTTGGCGTCGGGTTCGTTCCTTCCGCTCAGCCCCTGTGGATCTAGATCTCCCGGGACCCTCCACCCCACCCACCTCCGCCGAAGTATGCCGGTCGGCCGGCCGTTGTCCGCCTTCGCCGACGAACGCCCGAGCCGAGACGGAGCTTCAGCCACGCGGACGTTCCGAGCTGTGATGATTGACTTTGGCCCCCAGGACTCCTACTTGGTTGAGCACCACTCCAACTTTCCCGCCTCCTGAAGATGCGCTGTCGTTGCTGTCTTCCTCACTTCCGGCCCCGGCTCCGTCCCCTTTTCTGAAGCCCGAGCAGTTCGCAACCGTGCCTCCTCCCGAGTCGCTTGTGCCTCGCCTCTCGGTGCCCTCGCACCGCCACAATCCGTCCATCACGTCGGTCGCCTCGGCGCCTCCGTCCATGATGGACTTTGCTCCCTCGTTCTCGCCCACGCCCAACGAGAGGCAGGCATAGCGGCTTCGACTTTCGCTTTATTTTTTTGGCTTCGCTTTTCCTTGGACGACTCGTTTCCTGCTATTTGGCTCGCACTCGCTTGGTGTTTTTGGCACTTCCTTTTCCCGGCTCTCGATCGATTCGATGGCCGTTTGTTTTGGCTTGGTCCATACCGCAACTCGACCATACGCCCGCCCTTTTAATACCGCCTTGGACAACAGACGCAAATGTACACCACACTCCCTAGAACCCGATCGATCTCGGCATCACGACCGTTCACACAGCACACCACGACTGCCCGGCGCAACCACAAACAGCCGCATCCAACTTGACGACATTCATTACCACGAAAGCAATTGCCGCTGCGCACATATGGCCGCAGCGCGTTGCATAATTCTCACAAGACGCTCCTTTGTCAACCTCAACCAGAGATACCCAACATAGACGTTCCTTTTTCTCATCTGGCCACGGATGGACACATACAGGTTATTACCCACCATAGACGCTCCTTTGACGACCTTTACGACCCAAGCACCGCGGCATGCCGCACCGCAATAATCTCCATACCACACTCCTTACGCAAGCACAAACTGTTTTTGTACTTTTTACGACGATCATGATACCCAAACTGCATAGCGACTGTTGTTTTTCGTTTTTATTTACCACGGGGGGATATCTCTAATACTTGTTTTTGGATCACTACTGTTTGGGGGGGGGGGGGGGGGGGCATCAAAAGAAGTTTTTGGGCGATGGACGAGGAATCTCTTCAGATCTTGACGTCACATCTGGACGAATGCATTGGGCGGCGTTAATATTTCTGGAGTCGAGCATTGTCCTCTGCTATAATAATCGCCAATTTTCAACTATTTTTCGCGGTCGCTTTTCGTCTCTCCACCAGTCTCACCGTTTCTCCAGCGTGGGTTTTAATCATGTGATAGACATAGGGAAGAGCGAGACTGACGGGGTCCTTGAACTGGTCAGTTCCTTGAGCGGACTGTCTATGGAAGTCACCTTCAGTCGACACGGTAATATTTGCTTTTGGATACTGTTGGAGTGGAGATAAAGATGGACGGGAGGCTGGAGATTCTTGCCCGAATGTACACAGTTGTAGGAGCTGTACACGGGTCTGCAGGATATGCCCTGTCGGCCCACCAGTTGGAGATATAAACAGCAAGTTGTCTCTCTGCGCACGTTTAAACCTATGGCCCCGGTCAACGTCTAATCAGCTCTTCGCGCGCAATGGTGCACTCAGTCAAGGCCGCGCCCTGGGGGTGACGGAGCCGAGAGGGGTGCTTGAGTGCCATCGCCTTCATCAAGAGAGTGGAGGGGGGCAACGGGCAACAGTAGGAGGGGGGTGGGGTGGGAAAACTGCAACTCCATTCAGCGATACTCCATTCAGCGATGGCATGGTGTATTGTGGCGTTATGCTGTTGTTTTAGGGCTGGAGATGACTGTCCCATCGTATGGATCTTGATATTTGACGATGTGTATGTGTATGTGCGTGTGTGTGTGTGTGTGGATGTCGCAGGTATGCATGGCACTTGCAATCCATCACCAATGCCGTGGTGCCTCCGGGGTTCCGCTTGCCTGGTGGGTCGATCCTGACCCCCTCGAGGCCAGTCAACGGCGGCTGCCTTGATGACGGATGTCGGGTCACACAGGGAGGATTTTGGCCGGTGTAACGTTTGGGCGCTTGCCGCCCCATCCCCATCTGACTCTTTTTTTTCTTTCTTTCTTCTTCCCCGTTGTCCCGTTGTGTAACCACACCGGCCCCATGGATGATATGTCGTGGTGTCGCGCTGTAAGCGCCGGAGAGCTGCCGGGCCCACGAGCTCCGGCTGTTGCGTGCTTGCGTGCTTGCGTGCTTGCTTGCTTGCTTGCTTGCTTGCTCAAGGAGTGTGTGTAACGTGGACGCGCGTGCGTTCGGGGACTCGGGGTTTGCTCCGCGCTCACTTGTTCAATGATCGGGAAATTGCACAGGCATGCATGATCTTGCCTGGTAGGGGGAGGGAAGGGATTACGCGCCCAAACGGGCAACATTTTGTGTTTTGTACTTTGGAGCTGCTGGCTTACAGCGCCCCGCCCCGGGCTGACCATGCTCCCGCGTGCATGTTGATGGGGTATTAAGTTGCACAGAAATATTACTTGGTCCACCGCCGGGCCCGGAATGAAGCTACATATCAACCTACCCAAGAATGGCCCCAACCCGCGGCGGCTGTGTTGGGTTCGGACGGAGGGTTAGGGTCAGTCAGCCTAGCCGACCACCAGCACCCAATCCTCGCCTCGAGGGCGCTCTTCCGCAGCCGCGCATGCATCCGTCGGCCTCATCGCAGCCGGGGGGGGGGGGGGGGGGGGGGGGGGGGGGTGCAGCCTCCACAAACCCCTTTTCTCTCCCACCCACAGCATCGCCGCACCAAGTTGGCCGCTTAGGATCACGGGCAGAACGACCTCATCCCTCCTTGTGGGAAAGCCTCCTCCCGCGTTACCGTCCTTTTCAGCCCTCTCTCGGGCCCGAAACCGTTTCCGGGATCGGCCCCTGGCTCCTTCGGCGGCTGTATGGCAGGCTGGCCGAGGAGAGCGTGCCGCCGCCCGGCTGCCTACCTATCCTGTGTCTGCCCCGAGGGCTCTCTGCCCACAGCCTCCTTGCGTGCAGGCTGCCTTTGTCCTCCATTGACAATAAAACACCCACCCCTATTCCCTGTTTTCCTCATCGCCCTTACGCCGTGTCAAAAAAAGTACGTCTGCTGAAATACGTACATATCCAGGGTTACACCAACAGGGCCATATGGATAAACGCTGTGCCTAGCAGCTGGGGAAAGTGAGAATAAGCAAGCCTCGCATGTGCGCTCTCTTCTCCCGCCTTTCCCTGTTTGTATACCACATCTCCTTTGAAGGCACCGGGCTGGCGTGGCTGGCGTGGCTGCCGACAAGGTTGCACAATACCCGCCATCCCTCCCGGGCAGGAGAGACAAGGGCGCCCACAGACTCCACGCCGGCGTGGCCCCTCTGTTATAGTCCCACTCTGGGCGCCCCGTGCCTCAACGCCCGGTTAGCTCAATCGGTAGAGCGTGAGACTCTTAGGAGGACTCCGGTCATCTCAAGGTTGCGGGTTCGACCCCCGCATCGGGCTCAATTCCCGGTGTGCCTTTCGGCTCTCCTTTTTTTTTCTTTTTTTTTCTTTTTTTTTTTTCTCCCCTTCTGTTCTTGCTGTCTTCCAAGGCTCGCAATTTTAACTCCTTTTTGTTCAAAAGCATGGGCCAGTCGTGAACGCAGTTTTGGCCAAGCTGGGGTTTGAGTATACTGGTTGGTGCAGATGATTTGTACATATGTGCATTTTGGTTGGGCTTTTTATATACAGTACCTCTAGCAAAGCTGGTAGGCATGGCGTCGAGGTGCAGCCGCGACGCGAGCTCCAAAGATCCGACTATCCCAGCCTGATCAGTAGTCGGCACACTCCCTCCGGCGAAACATGATCTCGCCCTCCGGGTTCGCCCCCTTGGACATCATGACGGCATAGCCCTTTGGCCTCTCCTCGCCGTCCTTGAGCCTCATCTCGTAGCTGAGCAGAAAATACGCTAGCAGCATCTTAATCTCGGTCCCCGCGAAGAACCTCCCCGGGCACGAATGCTTTCCGGCTCCAAAATTCATGTTGCTGTTCTCGATGGACGTGAACTGCCACCGGTTCCGGTCCTCGTCGGAACGCTGCCGCATCTTGTAGAAGCGCAGCGCGTCGAAGGTCTCGGGCGACTCGTAAAAGCGCGAGTCCTGCGACATCCCTGCCCATGCCCGTGTGGTGCTAGCAGCTTTGTCCTGCCGGCAGGTGCGTGCCGTCCGACAGGTTGATGGGCTTGACCACCTTGCGGATGAAGCCGGCTGTTCGTCGGACGCCCGTCAGTTGGCCGCCTCTTCGTGTGTGGACGGCGATGTTGGGGAGACGGTACTCACTGATATTGCCCCTCAGCCGTTGGACCTCCTTCATGAAGCTGTCCATCTTCTTCAGCTTCATAATGCTGTCTCGCTTGGACCACCCGCCCTTGGAAAACACCTCCTCCACCTCTTGCCTGAGCTCCGCTTGAACCTCGGGCTTATCAGCCAAATCGAAAATGGCGTCGACCAGCAGGTTGCTGCTGCTGTGGATGCTCGCAGCGCACAGCACCAGCTGCAGCATGACCTGGGAGTCCGTATCGGTCCGCTCCGACTCGGGCAGGGCCTCGAGCAGCCACTGGATGAGATCGTCGGGCCGGTCAGTGCCAGGCGTCTCCATGTCGCGCAGGCGCTGTTCGATCACTGGTGTCATCAGCCGCTTCGCCCGCTTGATGTTTTCCCTGATCTTGCCCAGATCCCTAACTAGGTACTGGCCCAGCGGGCGCAGCCAGGCCGGCATGAGCTGCAGCTTCACCACCGCCGTGAAGACGTGGACGCAGAAGTTGACGCTTGCATCCGCCCACTCTTCGTTGCGACTAATCTCTGGCCCCACGAAGGCGCGCCCTCCACGCGCACAATGCTGCGGATCGCGAACGGACTGATTTTCACCGCCGTCCACTCCTTGCACTCCGGGAACTCTGCTGCCACTAGGCTGTCGATTTCCTCCTTCATTCGCGGCACCATCCGGGCTACGTTTTGCGTCAATTTGGTCCTAATCAGTGCCGACATCAGGTCCGTATTTTTGCCCAGGTGGAAATGGGTGTATTCGCCCATCATCGCCTGCACCCCTTTGTTAGCTTGGAGTGCCGCAATTCAAAGGCAGAGCCAGGATGTCTCACCTCGGCCACTGCCGCCGTCGAGCTGAGCGTGTCCTCTGGCAGACCCTTGATCTCGCCTAGAAGATTGGGCGGGATCATCACTTGGACGCCTTCAGTCGCCTTAATCTGATAGACCTTTCCGTAGAACTGGTGTGGTATAAGTGTTAGTATTTCGCTGCAAGAGACGGGCGAGATTCTATACTGACTTTGTTGTAGCTGTCCATCACCAAGCTCTCGGCGCTGAACATCCATTTGAACAACGAGGCCTTGTAAAACGGGGCAGCGACAGTTCTTCGCTTGGCATCCCGGTACGACTGGAAAAGGTATGCGACAAGTAACACGCAACCGAGGGCAACGAAGTAGTCGAGACGCTTCGGCCGCATAACCTTGTGGCTACTGTCGGACAGATCGAGTCTCGGCTCCGCGGTAGAGGTGAAGATGCTGTACCTGCCCAAGAGAGCAGATGTGTGGTTGACCATTTTGGATGGTTTGAACGGTATAGGGATAATGAAGGGGTCGATAGAGGTGTCTCTGCCGGATTAGTGGCAGAGGATAGAAGAAACACCAGAGCACGAGCTCATAGGTTTGTCGGCTCTCACGATGTTGTTGAACAACGAATCAACCTGCCGTTTCACGGGCAAGCTGAGAGCGCGGCACCGGATCTATGAGAGGTGCGTTTCGAGGTCGTTTGCTTTCGCCCGGCCCGCTGCTGTCTACACGAGGATCGATAAAAGGGAAATGGGCGAGAAATCTCGTCTAGAACGAATATTAAGGTAGTCGGTCGACTCGTCACAGACGGCCAAGATATTAGGCTTGTGCGGAGGGCACAGAGGGGTAAAAGATATACGAGTAAACAGACGAACGGGAGGAGATGCCAGCAAGAACCACCACGAGGAAAGAAGTGAAGACGGGAGCGGATCAGACCAGCTGGCAGAGGAGGCGACGGATGGTCAAGGGGTGCTTGACAAGAAACAGAAAGAAAAAAAGAAAAGAATAGGTAGAAAAGAACAGGAAACACCACGCAGATCTAGGCGGAGCAGGCAGGCATTGGAGCTATCCACAAAGACGTAGAGAACCAGCGGGTTCATTGTGATGCCCCGGAACAGGGGGAGCGAGAGAGTGGACAGGGCGGGGGGGGGGGGGGGGGGGGGGGGGGGGTGGAAGGATGGGAAAACATCCGGAGCGGGGCCAAGAGATGCCAGATGAGATCCCTGGGCGCTTCAATGCCGCCTTTGCGATGTGGGCCGGCCGGCCGGGACGACGTGTGTGGTGTGTGCGTGCTTGACGGGGCCGTGTGTTCGCCCTTGTTCTGGGATGCGGGAGGGCTGATCGGCGGAAGCGCCGCCCCCGGGTGAGTGCTGTTGCGGTGTGCGCTAGATTGGACAAGTTACAGGTTCCATCCGGCCTCGCGGAGGGAAAACAAAGACAGGGCTCAGGGGTGAAGGAGGATGCATGGTGGTGGTCTCTCCCCTCCGTCACCAACCGTCGCCTTCATCATCGTCATCCAGTCAACGTCTGCTGCCCGGGCTGAGCGGGTGTGACACGGGACCGGCAAAGGAGCCATGACGATCGCGATGATGGCGATGACCGCTCCTGCACGGTAGCGTGCCTCAGAGACTCTGGACAGGCAGGGACATTGCTGGGTGGGAGGTCAGGACAGTGGCAAAGCGGCCGTTGAGATGGGCCTGAGATGGAACAACAGCAGACCCAGCCGCCCGCACCGCACCGGCCAGCGGTTGGCAAAGGCGGGCGTCCTTTTGCGACCTGGTCTTTTTCTCGGTCCAGCGCCCGCCCGCCGTCTCCTCGCGTCGGCGCTATGAGGTCTTGCAACGTCCTTCAGGCACGGCTGAAACATTGGGAAAAAAAAGACTGGGACCCAAGTTTGGCCGTCGTGAGAACGAAATCAGGGGGCCCCGCCGTGCCAAGCCGCGGCTGCTGTCCCTTCCAGCGGGCAGCAGCCAACCCAGAAGGGGATCCACACGGCTTGCCTCCACACGAGACGTTGATTGAAAGCCGCCCCTCGGGCTCCTTCCTCGTCGAGCATCGCATGGTGCATCCGAACTTTCTTGATACACTCGAGTATCAAGCTTCTGTTGGTTGTAGCTTGGCTTCGTTTACCTGTCCAGCGGTCAGGCCTCTCAACCTCTCGGCCAGGCCGGCCGCGAAAAAAAAAAAAAAAAAAAAAAAAAAAAAGGAGACGAGTGAGGACGTATGAGTTCGCGTATGGGTTCGCCAATCTTGGCAGACGGGATTGTCGCCCGCTCAGATCTCGGAATTGATGGGCACAAACAAACGCAGCCGTTTACTTGCGACGGGGAAAGTCCTCCCCTAACCTAGCCGTCGGGTACTGCCTGTCCCGCAGTTTGGACGCTGAACGATCAGGGCCATCCGACTTGGACCTCCTGATCACTTATTTTTTTTTTCTTTCCCTATTTTTATTCTTCCTACCTAGGTACTTTTTTAGCCTGCGACGAGGAAAGAAAACATGCATACAGTCTATTGCACACGCCGTTTGTGTCGAGCAACGCGCAGGGCTGTCAACAAGAGCCCATTCGTCCCTTGTGCGCGGGGACGTTGGCACTGAGCAAAGCGAGAATGCGACAGCTCTTGTTTGCCGTGGCAGGGAGGAGACATGGTTCCAGCACGCTGGTCGCCGGGAGTCGATCTGTGATCTTGACGGCGGCGCTCGGGTGGGTGACAGGTAAGCTGCAGCCGCACAAAACAAGCACCATGCCGCAGTCCTCACTTTGCTCCTCTTCCAAAACAAACCCCAAGTTTCCCAAAACAAGCCGAGTCGCAGCAGCCCATGCGAGTCGCAGACACGACGAGGGTGTGGGTAAAACTTGCCCTTTTTCCAAAATTATCTTCGGGTTCGGGGGTTTTTGATACGAACCATATCTCCGCCAAATCCCGCTGCTCGAATTGGCTTCGTGTTCAGCGCGAAAAGAAAAAAAGGCTCAGTCGCCCGTGGGGTCGGGTGTCTAGCAGCATTGATTGGACCCGTTTAGCTCGCCGGCTCGTCGCCCGATTTCTGCTGTGTCATCACCACTCCCATCATCATCATCATCGCCCTCAGACCTGCCTTTTCAAGGTCAACAGCGGGCCCTCCTCGGCCCGCGCCGCAGCGCTGCCTTTGTGCTTCGGTACTTGTCTCTGCCGTCGTCTCGCCTGCCCTGCCTGCAAGTGATGGGTGCCCGTCACTCACAAGGTCCACACGTTGAGCTGAGGTGATGGCTCACTCACCTCGCCCCGTCGCCGTGTAGATTGTGACACCACCCAAGCCTCTAGGCACACCCTCCTTGCTCTTTGGGGGCCGAAACGTAGATACAATAAGCAAGGTACTTTGACTCGCCTACCAGCCACATCGCCGCCGTCACACTAGGGTCGGCGGAGCCTTTTGCGCCCGGGGCGAGAAAAGGCCGCCTTTTCCTTGTCTTTATAATGCCAGTCTCCCCATTGGTCGTTGCTGCGATGCCACACTACACCTAGGTCAGCCGGCTGCCTCGGCGGGCACTGCTGTTGCACGTATGAGGTATGTAAATGGTTGTCAGCCGTTCTCCCTTCCCTTCCCTTCTTCCCTTCTAGGTACCTAGTTTGCGTCGCGTCGCATGCACACCCGTGTGTAGAAACTGCATATAGCCTGCCCGCTCCCTCCCTACCCCTCACTCCCCTCGCGGTCTTCGCGCGTGGGGAAGACTTGCACCGGCAGTTGCGGTTTTCTTCTTCTTCCCTCACACCCACCCAGTTTTTCGCTAGTGGCAGGCGGTGACGATGCACAACCAACCTGCTTGCTGCCGCTCGTGCCCAACCTCCATTTTCAACCAGTCGTCTCTCAGCTTTGCATCCGCATCGAGTCCCAACGGAACGTTCTAGCGCCGGGACGAGGAGGAAAGGGGGAAAAAAAGAGAGAAAAAAGATGCCAAGCTTGACCGCCAATATCTGGGCAACATATCGTTTCCTCCCCTCCTTCTCTCTTATGAGGCGTCCAGCCTAAGGCATGTGGGCAGGTCGGTATCCGACGGCGTGGGTGAACATCCGTCACAATCGAGAAAATCGGGAAAATACTTGATCAGCAAGGGCTGTTGTGTAACACCGCGCAGGCGCATCCTCTCCCTCACGCCGACGTCGCACTATTGAGCTTACCTCCGAACGAGACTAACCGCCCCTTGTGCTCAATTTCCCCTATCTACTCCCAGCCACACACACACACACACACAAGTATACACACCCTCACCGGCTTCGTTCTGCTTCATTATGTGGCCGACGGGGGTTTTTGGATTCCGAAGGGGAGTCATAAAAGAAAGGTTGGCAGCCCAAACTTCACACCGGTGTGCCGGAGCCCCCCTCTGATTGGTAGCCTTACCTCCTTCGCATCTCCCCCTCCTCTTGTCCACTTCCTCCTCCGTCCCTTCCTGCCTGTGTGACGGCGCTAGCCAATCAATCCGCGGCAACGTCAGTACCCATTCTCGCGCCTCCGGAGGGAAGAAAAAATATTACACGAAACGTATTATCACGTCTCGGAAATTTCGAGAGGGAGCGCGCGCCTCCCTTCTCCCAAGACGGATAATCCATCCCGTCGCCGGCTCCCACACACAAACGGCCGCCCGCCTCGTTTGCCTCTCCCTGGCTTGGGTTTCGTATTGTGCGCGTATGCTTCTCGATACGCAGGGAGAGAAAGAAGAAAAAAAAGCGTCCTCACTGGCTTCATAATGGTGGGTGGTGTCACGCGCCTGCGCACCTGCCGCGTCGGCCGGCCCACGGCATGAAGGATCCAAAATATCCTGGCCCCTCCCTCCGCCTCCTCCTTATCTTCCTTCCTGCCCGTTATTCGTCCGCCTGCAGGCTGTGCCGGGGACATGATATCAATATGAGAGCATTGAGGCTCGGCGCCGTCCAGGTAATAGTCAACACGTGTGTAGCAAATTCGGGAGAGGGAGGGGAAGAGAGGGGGGTGGGAGGCGGGGGATGGCTGGTTTTTTTTACAACCATGCCAGCTTCGCGACGATGCCGTGGATCCGACCTTTTCTACCTCTTCCCGCTCCGTGCCAGCCACTCCTCGCCTCTCGTTTTCGCATCTTCGGATGAGCTGACTCCCTGGGCGGCTTGGCCCTCTGTGACTCGAATATTCCAGCCTGTTCTGTGAGTGGAGGTTGCTAGATTTGGGCGGCGGTGTCCAGAGCCTCGAAACGTGAGGCCTCGGGCCCGAGAGCAAGCGCGCGTCGCGGGGCAAAATGTGCCGTGCGGGGGCTTCGTGAAGATCGTGACCAAGCAACCAACCAGACCTGGGCAAAGGCAGAGGACAGTCTCTTGTGTACAGATAGATGTCGTTATGTACTTGAAAAGAGGCAATGTTGTACATGTATGAACCGGCAAAAGTTGTCGCGAATACAGAGGATACATATCCAAGCTGGGAGGGGTATCTCGACCAAGGAAATTCGCTGCAAATGCTCATCTTTTCTTTTCCGCAAAAACTTGTCTTTCTCAAATAAGCCACAAAGGAACAGAACTCTGGAGTGCCAGATGGGGTCGAATAGCTGGGGTATCGGGCTGATAATTGGGTATTGGTAAATCTAAACAGTTGAAGGAAAATGAGGAGCAACAGGGGACCGGGAATGCCAAAACGGCAGATTCGGACAAGGGGACATTGTTACATGATACACAGGAAAGCAAAATATCGACCACAAAAGAAAATGAATGCGTCGGGGGAAAAGACTAGACACCGTGGCACAGCTGTATCCGGCTGGTAGATGTGTTCCAAGATTTCAGCCGGTGCTTCCTGGACGGCGGGCTCGGGGTACCTTCACCCAGTTATCTTTCTCCGGGCCTCCCTCGTAGACGGTGAGATCGCTCGCAAAAGAGGCGTGTGGACTCGCGGCCGAGTTCCTCCGGCTCTCCCCTGTCTTTGCGACACCACGCCGATTCAGGTTGAGGTTGAAGCTATCTATCGACGTGAGGGGTCCGTCGAAAGCGCTGGCGGGCAGTGTAGCCGCCTCGTCGCGGTCCCAGAAGCAAAGCACGTCGTTCTGCCATCGGACGAAGTCTCTCACCCTGAGCTTGGTCGTGGACGAGAAGACGTCGAGCAAACGCTGCACCTCGAGTGGCGTTGTGCGGAGGTGTTGCAAAATCCAGTTGTTGACCATCTGAGTTTTGTTCTCAGACATGGTCACCAGGCCTTCGATGGAGACCTCCTTCTCACATCTCTGCACTTCCCGCGTGGCTTCGCTGTAGTCTAGTCCAAGACTTGCGCCCTCGTTCCTCCGCCGATGGCATCTTCTAGGGCTGCCTTTGCCGACTTCTGGTCGAGCACGTGCTTCGGTTCCGAAAGCAAAATACCGAAATTTGGGTGTGCGAGGGTGCCGGTAAAGTGCTTGCCTAGTTGCCCCGGACCAGAGGGCTCGAGGTCGATGTCCATGTGGGATGGTCTGTGGGTTCGCCTAGGGACTTGCGGATGATGTAGTCTTGAGACAGGGTTGGGTGTCTGAGCATCGCTCCCTGCCGGACGCAAAGTAACCACAGCCGCCTGACCTCAACCGTTGTCGACTCTACTAGCTCACGAGCCTCTTTCTCAGCCTCGGGATAGCTTTTTAGAAATTCGAGATCGTCGTCGTCAACCTCAATGTTGTTTGTTTGCAGGAACTGCTCGATCTCGGCCAGGTTGGCCAAGTCGGATTTTAGGGCGCCCAGCTCCTCCTCGGTGACGGGGAACATCTCGAAATCACGCCTCCTGTCGATCTTGCGGCGCGTCTCGATATCCTCTAGTATCGCGTCTCGCTGCTCCACAATGTCCTCGTGCCTTTCTATCGCCTGGTTTTTGTCGCCGACGGCGCTCAACAGCTTCATGTACGTGGGGTGAAGGTCCACAGGCCGGTCGGGCGGGATACCGAGGAGCGAGGTTCGAGAGGAAGGTCGATCTTCATTTTTGTCCAAAGACCATTGATTGATGCTGTTATTGTCGTTGTCATCGTCGTCGTCGCTGCCCAGGGACGAGTCTTGGTATATATGCCTGAAGAAAGCATCCTCTGTTTGTTCCGAAGCCTGCTCTTCTCTTTCCAGCTCGTCCTCAAGCTGATCCAGCGTGACCTCGATTATGCCGTTCTTCGTCCTTAAATCTTGCATCATCCTAAACGGCCCCAGGATCACGTCGTCGCGGAGGCCGCTGGTGGCCCAGGGACTAAACACAACTTTGCGAAGGGAGTTCATGAAAGTGTTATCTGCCTCGGCGAGTTTTCTGCGCATGACCCTCAAGGACTTTCTC